>OY757239.1:57217450-57832364 GCA_963583995.1 Xylota segnis
TATCAGAAAAATTATCCGATTCACTAACCGGCAGTAGTGGCAACAGTAAACACGGTGTTCCTGGCTCCAGATGACTACGATGATAATGCCGATGAATAATTTGCCAGTAGGTTACACGGCCACACGGTTTGGTTCTGTTCGGTTCGGTTCGGTTCGAGGTTCGGGGCAATAAATACAAAGTTTTGAAAAATAAATTCAAACAAACGTGGCTGTGCCGGGTGGGGGCGCTGGCGCGGGCAGGAAATGAAAACGATAGAAAATAATTAATTTAATGCAATGTGGGTGGGTGGATGGAGGTTTTTCGGACAAAAGAAAATATTTTATTTCGAGCTGGCTATGGGGTTGAGATAGGTTTCGAACGATTCTCATCGCGTCGTGGGTTGGTCTCCAGTCGAGTGTGAAACCTTTTGTGCATTTCAAAGTATGGACAGGGTAATTGTTGCACTTTAAATTGATTCCAATGGAGTTTGTTTTGAAAATAATTGTAAATGATTATTAAATTGAAAAGTGAATGTAATGAGAGCTCATGGTAATACGTAGTCATGGAGAGATTTTTCGGAATTGTGTAACTAAAAGAAAAAAGTAAGAGAAGTGGGCGCAATCCAACCTGTAACGAATGTTGTGTTAAAGAAAACTGCCTGTTCTAACCACTTAAAGCAGATGAAGCTCTTCCATTTGGGAACCGTAACTATCCAGTATCATTCTCAACCAATGCTGGGGTACCATAGGGCTCAGTCTTCTCTCCCGTACTTCTCTCTTTCACTCGTTATCCAGTCCATTTCTTTGGGGTTGATAGTATTTTTTTAGTTTCCACACTTTATTCTTTAATGACTTCACGACTGAATCCTCATGCACAAGGTGCGAGCTCAACAGCAATATGTATGAAGCATTTCTTGGTCTGCAAAGAGCCAAGTTGATTTTTGATTCGTCATACACCCAGTTCTGCCTTCTGTCTCAGAAAAGGAATACTAGTCTACCCAAACTAAAAATGAATGGATCTGATAGTATGGAATCTAATGGCTTGTCAGTGATTGACATCCAAGTTACACCAGAACTTCCCTGGAGTCATCAGATTTCTGAAGTGACGATAGGTGCACAGATTCCTCTAGAGATGTAAACGTTTTTTAGGTTATATTTGTCCGAAAGCCGACTATAAGTTCACTTGATTTGGCGGAAGATACTACTATTTCATCTATTCTAGGTTTAGGAGACTTTTTTGAGACTACATGTGTCTGCAACTACGGCTTAGGCTGTACTAACATTGCCAGGATATCAACGAAGTGCTTTCATGGGTCTCTGAACTTGGTCTCTTAAGGTAGATTTGCAGTGAAACCCTTGATAGTCGATAATTCAATTATGAGTATAAGTTTTCTATTTTGGTTTTAATGGTAGCTTAGTTTTAGTCCGCTGTTCGTGGCCCATGAGTATACCCTATCTAGGGCATTCTCCATAACTTGCCTTATTGCGAAGAGAAACTACCCTGATATCAGTATAACCACATCATTTGCATCAGCTACCAACCTCTTTATGATGCCTGAACTAACCATCTTAGTTGCTGTGCTAAAACTCTTTACACCAAGCTTATTGAAACCTTCTTAAATAACTTCCATATGAATGTAATAAAAGTCGAGTTCTGTGTCCAGAAAGACAGTAAGTATTCCTTGCAATGAAGAACCTCTTCCACTTCATGCAGAGCCATCTAAGGAAACCCACAGGGTATCGGGTATTTTAAACTTTAGGATATGTTCTGTTTTCAGTTTCAAATCCACCTTCGGAATGAAAAGAACTTTGATTAGTAAATTAGTAGAACCCTGTAGCATGAGAGTAATGCTTTCAAGTCCTGGTGACATACAAGATAATGACAACTTCGTCGACCACTCGTGGAACGACATTTCTTTCAAGCCAGAACAAACCTTTCGATATATGTATAGGTATGCACATAGGTATGCATATTTACCTAGAAATGTGGACAGTCATTGGATGAAAACTAATCAGTTTCTAGTTTCCAAGCCCTCACCTAACAAGTGCATGTTTCCTTTATTCAAGGCTTTCTCTCAACAATGATATTTCAAAGATTTAGTGTCATTCTCTGCTGAAAGATATAACAAGTCCAAGCTCTGTTTAATTAAGTTCAGTAGGACCACAATACTGGGTTCTTTCTGGATTTGAATCAGACAAATCTGTTGTTTAGAACTCTCACCATCTAACAAGGCTTAAACACCGACACTTCATCACAAAACTACAGAAAACCACTCTCATGATTTTGGCGTCTCTCTCTCATGATTTTGGCGTCTGTAACCCATAAATGAGGCAGGAAAGGATGTACAAATTTAGAATGACGATCATTAACTATTCCAGCAAAGACTGATAAAAGCTAAATAATTTTTTATGGATCGTCCTACTGCAGACTATGGATGTTACTTCCTCTCCACCGCAATCAATTGTGAAGGCTATGAAGGCCAGTCTATAAATCAACCAACTCTACGATGCTTAAACACATAATTAATTTCCTCACACGAATGCTAAGCATAGTTAAAGAGCTCCTAACACCAGTGGCTCTGCAGTGGATGTTCATTTCGATCTATGATCCTTTCCCCTGCGCAACAACTACACACAACTAGGACCCCTATGACCCCAGCCCTCCCAAATCGAAGTCAAAGTGAAAAATCGAAAAAAAAACAAAAATTAAAAATATCTCCTGATTATTCGTGGTCATGTTCGTCGCCATTTAAAATAGCAGCAATAGTAGAAACAACAACAAAAAAAAAAACAGATACAAAATGTACTCGTACTTGGAGCCATTTAACGAATTGCGATTGCAGGACGTCGGCGCACAGCAGAAACAACCACAACACAACCCAGCCGGGTGCAAGCGCCTCATTTCAACTGTTTTCACACAAATTCCGACTTGAGAACTCCCAATCAAGGGAGCAGCAATGCCATGCACCTATCTAGAATACTAGTGCTAGAATCCCCCGAACACAGGCTACTGTGTGTGCGCTGGTCCAGGTTTAGGCTGATGAGACGACCACTCTTGCCCTTGCACCCATCTGCCTCTCTACACACGGAGTGTGGTAGTAGTCTCCCGAAAACACATATCACTCGACAGAGCCATTTACAGGCAGCGACGAAGGTTTATTACCAAAAGGATTACCCAGTTGTACACAGGAAGAGCAACAACAAAAAGGAAACAACCATCTCGATGAAAGACGAAATAAAGATGCGACCAACACTTCCAATTGCAATTGATGCGCTAGTTGCACCGTTGCTAGTGCTAGATACTTGCTACCGGGGATGATGATGATGATGATGATGATGGTGGTGGTGGTGATGGTGGTGTTGGTGGCGACTTTATGGACGAAGAAGAAGATGAACACTTTCTGGGCATCGACGACCACGACGACGACGACGACGACGACGATGATCTTCTCGTCGTAGTCGTGGTCGTTGTTGCCGCCGCACCGACGACGATTGTCTTGTCGTTTTGTGTTCAAATGAATTTCACTCCTTGTTGCACGACGATAGTTTTGTAATAGTTCAGTTTGTCCGAGCTGTTTGTTTTCTGTCCATCGGACAAGACTCAATTTTGCTAATTTTTGTAATTTCTGTTCTCGAATGCTCCGACGCAAGGGGCGGACATGAGGCCAAGCGGCGGCGATCGGGCGGGCGGCAACCAGTAGCCACACTATGTTGTGTTCAGGATCAGGATTCGATCGGTTCTTCGCTTTGCTTCACCCTTTTGTGCGAGAGTGAGTGTAATGTCTGCTACTTTGCTATTTTCAGTGTTTTCTGGGATTTTTGTAATTTTCTAGAAATCCCAAGGACTGTTCTGTTGTAGCGCTGTAGCTGGCCGATCATCATTGGCTGGACAGTGGGAATGAAAATGGATTTGGCGTGCACACTGTACAAAAGGTGAGTGCTGCTGCTGGTGCTGGTGCTACAAAGAAGAACAGAGGCGCGCAACTGCGTAGAACTTGGGCAGCGAGAAATGTCACCGATGACACTGTACACATGCAGAAAATATTTTACATAATTATTGGTCACTGGCTGTGAGGAATGTTAAATGCTCCTCGATGGGAGATGGAAATCATGTCGTATGTCGCTTGCTGAATATTTGGGCTTTTAAGTGTTGAACTACCTACCATTGGTGGTATAGTAGGACATTTGGAAACGCGAGTGTAGCATAAGATGGAGGTAGGTACACTCTGACCTAAACCTACAGAAGCTTGTTTAACATAGTTTCCATCGTCTCTATCTGATATATGTACTTCAACAGAAACAAAGAAATAGGTAGGTATACGGGGCTTCCTAATTGTGAATCCCTTTCCTTCAAAGAACACTAAATTTTGGTAAAGCAAGGAGGCATAGCTGAACTAACCTAGAACAATTTAGGAAAGGTAACGGTGGCTTTCCTGATAGCTCGCCCAAGTTTTTTATTCATATTCGCAACTAGGAGGGTGTGGCTGGTAATAATCCTCGTCCTTATGCCGAAAAACCGCCCTTTTTCATCTGAAAAACGTATATCTACTCTCGATTGCGCAGAACTGATGGTCATTTTGGATCCTTTGGTGAGATGGTCTTTCAATTTTTTTTTTAAGGAAGTGATCACATACCAATCAGATCCTTTCCTAGTTTCAGATGTCTGAAGGTTAAACTCTCAAAAGTCGGGTGATTACCAAATGTTGCCTATCAGTTGAAACTTATGTAGCTCAGCACTTCTAGGCCTTCTGGTCAAGGTACATCCAATGACAATATGATGAGGTTGAGAGTATGTCCTTTTTACAGAACTGCAAGACTATCTATTTTCGACAAACTACCTTTAAAGGTACAAGGGTATCTACTCATAGAAAAAAAAAATAAAATTCGCACATAACTCGTTTCAATATCATCAGCAGTTGCAACCACGCCCACATAAATTTCTCCGGTCTGAACTTTTTCCAAAAATCATGGATCTTAATCCTTTTTTGTTTTCTGTTTCCTCCAATTTGGTGTACAATGAACTACGCCGCTCCTGCTCGTCCCGAATTTCGCCCAAACCATAAGGGCGGCAAAGCATGTAACCGGTAAATTAAAAGGAAAAGGATAAAGTTTAATTGGAAAACTCCATCCAACACACAAAATGAATGCCTATTATATGAAAACTAAATAAGTTCTAGTCAAGGATTCCGAGAAGAGCACCGGTGATTGCTGCGACTTCTTCGTTCACCTCCATCTCTCGAAACGGACTCGCCTGTAGCCAGCAGTAGACCCCATCCCCAGACTCTGCTTTACACCCAAAGCAAAAGGATTAATTAGGATAGTATTCTGTTAGTTGATAGTTTTTGAAGTTGGTTCAGGTTTTCTTAACACAGCCAAAGAGTCACTCAACGGAACGAAAAGTTTTCATTTCTTTGTCCCTATCCCCTTCCTGCCGCGCGCCGCTGTGGGGATGATTGTACACAAAAGTCGAAAATAGAAAAGAAAACCGCAACGAACCAGTTAAAATTTCGTAGTGCAAGGATTCGAAATGCGGATGTAGTTATCGAAAAGAAATTCATTGTGCAACTCCTTGAAGAAAGTTCGTTTAATTCGTTCCAATGGCAACTGTGGAATGTCCTTGAAAATTCCTTTTTAATAATTCAAAACCTGGATGGTAATTTTTCAAATCATTTAACTCACAATTTTAATTTACAATCACCCCCCTTTGGATGTCCTTCCGTTCCGTTGGTGGAATCCTTGTATGCGACAAAGTGTTTTTTTTTTTTAAATTTGAATGAGGATTCGCTGCGCCAGCACATGACACACAACTATCGCCATATAGTAGAGATACCAATTCACCCCTCTTTCTCAGATTTCCTCTGTCGCAGTCCCGGTTTTATTGTCCTTGCGACATTGTATACATTGTATTGGATTTTAATTCCATTTCACAATCAAATTAATTGGTCACGCGAAAAGAATTACATCATCATCATCATTTGTCTGATGGCAACGGGTTGCCATTCCTATCCTGCAGTCGTGTGTTTGCGTCCTTTCTTTCTATTACAAGGATGTATCCTCCTTTTATGTTCTCTGCATGTGTGCAGTTTATGAAATAAAATACATTTGCAAGAGATGTGTGGAAAAAACGGCGGAACAAATGTATGCAAATAGATTTTATAATTTTGTAATTTCGAAGGATTCATCCGCAAGGATATTGCGTACTTAAATGTATTATGAATTTCACGGTGATCTAGGTTTTTGGTATTCATAGTATTTTCTATTTTGGTTAGAAGGGAGTTTGGTTAGAAGGGAGGTTATTGCCTGGTTATACCGATAGAAGCATGCAAAATGACAAATGAATTATGGCTTCTAGTTATCCTTTTTCGACGAAATTTTCTGGCTCATTTTTCAGGGATACTTATTTTTGAAAATGAAAGGTTGGTTCCCATGGTGTTTTGCTTGGAGTTGGTAGCTAATAGAGTAATGTTTTGTGTCGAGATTTGGTGGAAAGGTGGCTTAACTCAAGAGGAAACAAAACGGTCTCTGATTTCTTCCAGGCATCCATAAGCGCTATGCGGCACACAATAGAGTTCGTACGAAGCCCAATGGTCAATGAAAGCCCGATCTCGCAATTCTAGATCTGGCTTATTTCATTTCCCAGTGTGAGTCAAAGACGTCACGTCTAGTAAAGGTTAATCCAGCCTTCAGCATAGCTTGGGTGTCGATGGAAATACTTCGAATTATTCAACTATACCTTTCACCGTATACATATGGGTAGGCTTGTAATTTTATTGCCATTATTACAGGATTTGTTGAAAAGGAGATGTATACTTGTCCAACGAGTGGTGGAGACTCATGGATAAGACACTGAAGTTCTTGTGTACTTTCATCGGAGATCTAGTATGGCAGCAGCCTGTTTTTTATCTGAGAATTTGATTTGATTCGATTGTTAGATGATTGAACGAAAGGCATCTTCTGGCCTCCAAAGTAGTTCCATCTCCTTCAAATTATCGATCAAATCTCCTCGCCTAGTCAATTGTTTGAAGTTTACACTGGAGGCTCGTTCTTCTATATCGTCCCGATCCTGAGGACTTGGATTTCAAATTTCTCTTGACTGTAGAATTCATGTCCTTTTGTTCGGTGGAGTCGAGCAAATGTAAACGAATCCTTTGACCATTCGGACCACATCAATATCATCATAGGTCTCCTTTCATTTCGGACAAAATACTCAAAGAAGGATATGTTTCGGAATGACTTCAAGATCAGCTTTACATTTCTGCTTATCGTCTAGCACTTCGCATTCCTTGATGTTCGAACCCAGTTGTTTTGCCCAACCGAAGTAGGAACGGTTGCATAGGCTAATTCTAGAGCCAACTCCACAGCAGGATAACTCCTTGAAAATTTCGACGTTGTGAATGCTGATTGTGACGTTTTGTCCTTATTAACTGTGTTGGACAAGCCTTTGCCTTGAGCGTCTTTAAAATAGTTTGATGGGACCTCTCGATGATGATGATGGCACCTTTCCTTAAACTTGTTGCATCTTTGAATAGAAAAATCACATAAGCGACCATCTTTTTGGCGAAATCCTGTGCATGTGTGACAAAGTTTCGAAACGGTTTACAGCTGGATAAACTTTCTCGGGATCCTGAAATCGGCCAACTCTTTGCAGAGGTCCAAGCGATGAATGCAGTCATATGGGGCATTACGGTCAATGCACGGATATTGGGTCTAGAACTGAAATTGCAGGATTTGATCTGCCGAGGTATTATAGAAGCCACACTGGTATCTACATATCATCTTGTATGTTGCAGAATGGCTTGGGATGATTATACACTGAATGCGATCTTATATGGGACATTGAGCAGGAAAATGCCTGGATGATTCCTACAAGACATACAATCACACTTCTTGAAGATGGAGTATCGCTGGCTGACTGATCTCATGATCGCTGGCAATCAGGGAAACTTCCAATAGTAAGCCATTAAAGCTGGTAGCTTTATTGCTCCTAAACGAAACCTAAACCAACCTTCTCCCAACCTAGAGAAGAGAGAACTTTTTTATCGACTGAGTGGTCACTGACTGTTGTAGCTGCTGAAAGTGCTTCATAACCAAACTACGATTCGGTCGATCTCGTCCACTATTTCGAAGGGCTCATGTCCTGGATTTGAATCTTGCAGCCATTTGCTGTCTTGTAAAACGTTTCTGTAGCAAGAGCTCTGGACATCTTGAAGCTGGGAGTTGCTTAGGTCCGTTTTCTTTTATTCCATTGGTTCTGTTTTGCTGCTTCTGTCACCTTTTTCTGACAGAAGTCCTGCCTCTTTTTGCTTTTGGTGGCGGAACAAAGAACTACTGGTCGTTGGCGTTTGTACCAAGTGTTGACATAGTGTAGTGTTCCTGGCCGAGTCGCTCGTAGCTGCTAACTCCTCCTGGCCTGCTTTGGGACTTAATATTGAATTTCATCCTCAAGACGAACCGATAGTCCTCCTTTCATTTAAGGTCCTTCAGTTACGTGCAGATATCTCTTCAATATCCTTATAATCTGCTAGTATGAGTGCAACACACCTGATAGCTGACGTAATCTTCCGACTCGTCTCGCAATGAATCCAACCTCCACGGACTCATATTACAAATATTTTTTACCACAGTCATAACCATAAATTTCACCACTGAATCCATTATTAATTTCTAATAATTCGGTCATTTGTTATCGATAATAACTGATGTACGCATCAGATATTCCCTGATACCAGGCAATAACCATTCCTTGTTGCCCTTTCGCCCTGTCTGGCTGACTGGACGCACAAAGACCCAATTCCCATCACATGCCATCTAATAACTTTTCAACTTTATCAAAAAAAAAGCGCAAGGAATCAAACAACCACCACCAGGATTCACTTTTCCCAAAAACACCCACAACCACAGCAACAACAACGACACAAGCACCAGCCTTAGGACAGATGAATTATGGCGCGCTCCACGTTTTGTGTGTTTGGGGGTCGTCAGACACATTAGACCGACTACCAGGTCCACTCCTTGAAACATATGCTCTATAAAAATCCATTACTTTCCGTGTGAGTGCGAGGATCATAAAATTCTATTACGATGATTTATGGATGTGGAACGAGCCGGACCACCACACCGGCCGGCCGAGCAAAATATTTGAGGGTGCTTAGTCCTTAATGGATGGACATTTTTTTCCTGTTATTGCTATCCTTGGTGGAGAGTTGAATCCTTGATAAAAATCGAAACATACACAAAAAATCGAAACAAAACAAAGTACAGCAGACGAAGCAACACAAGAAGAAGAACAGGAGAGCAAGACCCTCGATGAAGAATCATGATTGCCGATGATGTTGATGCTGGTGTGCCGATGATGATGATGATGACGATTCTCAGTACCAGTACCACACCACCAGTATGCTCCTGCTTCCTTCACCCCATCATCATCATCATCATCATCATCGGAGGGAACATCGTCCTCCCCGTGAATCCAAAATCAATGTTGCAAAGCATCCCAGCCAGCTTCGGAGACAAGACGAGACGAGTAGGGAAAAAATGTGTATTTTTACGAATCACGGTTTCGATGTTTCGCATGAATACGTAATTAAATCTATAAATCGGCCAATTAAAATGCTTTGATATCGTGACAACACAACATTGGACATCGACAGAAGGAATTAAAATTATTACACACACAGAGAGTGTAGCATAAAATCAGAGGATTCCAGCTTCACGAGTCGAGTCCTTTACAGTGAGTTCTGTGAGTGTGATTCTATGGGGGTTTGAGTTTGGTTTTGGTTGTAAGCGGGCGAGGCGCCGCCGCACCGCGCTTTATTGAATCTTCTTCCAATTGGTGTTGGTGTTTATTTCTTCTCTCAGTTGGGCGAATGGTGGATGTTCTTCGTGAAGCAGGGACTTGGGATCATAGCGATCGTGTGCAGTAACGCAATGTGTTGGGCAACACACAGAACACAATAGTCGGGAGGAGTTTTATGTAAAAATCTATCGATAGAGGCAATGCGGGGAGTGAGGGTCTATTCTGTTGCCAAATTATGAGAAGTTTCATCAGATGGTAACCCAAAAGTTGGGTTAAGCCTAAAAAGCCAGTTAGACGGTACTGGATTTCGACTCAATAGATCTGTAGAAGGATATCTGTTCCTTTCAGCATTTTCGAAGTCAAAAATACAAAAGATTGTCATGTTCAACCCAGGCTAGGTTAGGTCAGAACGGGACTCGGGCTAATACGGACCAATTGTTATACCCTAGTATGTCTCTTGGACAGTGGCTCATCTTAATCCATACTGCTTCTATACAACTTCTTGCGACGATGAACTTGGAAACCATTCAGTTGATTTGATGTAGTTCAAGGTGTCATCTACTGGATAGTTCTTCTAGATCCTGGAGGAAGTGTCACACGAGAAATTTATATTTAAAATGGATGATGCAAGGACAGTACGGAGATGTCTTCACCTTCATATCCTGAATATACATTGGTCTTCTCTGTGATAACTCCTAGAAGGGTAGAAAGCAATTTCCTATTTTATTGCATACGCCGTTTGATCCTTGTTCTTGATTCGATAGAAGAAACAACTTCTTGCAGTATTACCTTAGAAACAGTCTTAGGAAAAACTACTGTCTGTGTACAGAAATTTGACTGCTTTTTGGTCGAGAATGTCGACCCTTTGAAAAGTCTAGTAAAATCAAGGTACGGAGTCATGTAGCCGGCACGTAGGTACATTGCCAAGGACATTATGTACGCAAGACACTTGAAAAATAGAGGAGAACGAACAGGCTGACGTACTGTCCAAGAAAGGATCAGAGCGTCCATAAAGCGGTACAGGTTTAGGCCTAAAACTACGAAACTACGTAGGTAAGAGAATTGTGTTCGGAAGGATGGCTGACCTCAGATGGCTCAACTTAGGAAGACATAGGGTGCTAATGCTGTATAGATCAGAAAAAAGTTTGGCAAAGATTTGCAAAAGGCGGAATGCCCCCCGATTTTAATGAAATTTTTGTAGGTGTCAGAGGGCTAGTATCTATGGGTCACAAACGACCAGTTTACGAGATATAGGTTAAAAGCAGTAAAGAAGAACTCTTTACAGCACCATGATACATATACCGCGACGTAGTTTTTACAGGTTAATTCCATAAACAGTGAAATATGAATGCAACCCCCCTGCTTGGGGACTTTGTAGAAAAATACCCTCTACAACGTACCAAAATCAGGGGAAGACCCTTTTTGTAAATATTTACCAAAATTTGGGTAAATGATGAACAGCTGTAGGGATTCTCTGTGGTCATTGCGTTCTAAGAACCCACGCCCTGAGATTAGGACTATCCAATACGGATATACTTATGAAGATACTGCATTGACCTTCATGTCTCGGAGGACACCACTCCTCTACTCTGTGAATTCCAAGAAATACTAGAAGGAAAGACAAAGTACTTCTTTGAGAACTAAGGGGAAGCTGAGCTTATGAACACATTTCGTGAGGTAGTATCTTGTAATGAACTCAACCTAGGTACCCAATCTAATCCTACTCAAGGGTTGTTGTAAATTCTCTGTCAAAGTCACTTTTACATATTTTGTAAAGCTCGCCCAGTATATCGTCATTTTCGCCAGCCTTTATGAGCCTCTGTTCGAGTATTCTTATTCTGTGATCGTTTTCGTCATTTGGTCAAAAATGTTAGCTTTGGTAAGCTGTCCAAAGGAAACTACTCATTGCCATTATACTATCTACAGATAGTATTCTACATTCTGTATAGACCTTATTTGCTTGCAACACCTAGCTTTTGGAAAAAAAAATTGCCAAGGTAAGTCCAACTAACCGATTCTTGATGTTCATATCCTTGATTCGGTTCCCAGAATAATCGAAACCTAAGATAGGTAGGTTAAAGAGGTTTCTACAAAACCATGAGGAAGATGCAGTCTTACTCAGAGCTCGACGGATCCATTGTGCTCCTCGGTGTGGGATACCCGAAACAATTGAAAACGGAGAACATTATTATGACTCCTAAGTCCATGGGGGGAGCGGCCCTCCTGAACCAACCCATTTTTATCCAGAATTTTTAGGGTTGTTTTAGGCGGTTGTCCCTGGATATGAGGTGGATGATGTAATTGGGCACCGACAGGCGGTGGGTGATCTCCACCAGATCCACTGGAACCAGGTCCTGGGTCAGCTGTTTGTCCAGAATTTTGCAAGCTTCCCCAGATTCCATAACTAGATTGAGACGTTTGAGCACTAGAATGGTACGCTGTTGACTGCGTTCTAGCTAGTTCATACTAGAACTAGAAGAATGGCCGAAGAATGTTTTTTCAAAGGTTTGGTGTTTGAGACCGAGGAATTGAATGTCATTTTCCACCTCAGTCTCGCCGCTCCCTAAACATAGTATGTAGGTCTAAGCCATTAAGTCCAATTCTGCTGAGGCTGGTCGCCACTGAGTTATGGCCTGTGAGGAGGTCGATGAGAAGGGTAAGATCTGTTCTATTGAGAGACAGGAGCTCTCTGGTCATTTTTCATTGTATTAGGCCCAAGGTAGCCTCGAAAGAGTAGCAAGAGAAGAGTGTCCTCTACCTATCGTTGGGCATGTTACGGAAGTCTGTTGGGATTCTGGAGGAAAGAAAACTAATAGGCGGCAGAAAGGTTTCAAGATTTAGCAAATGTACCTATATCCCTCTTGAATTGATATTTTTAAAATCCTTTTTCTTTCCACTTTCATAGCTAGTATCGAAAGCCTCATAACCCGTCCATTATGTATCTATTTTCGTGTGTAGATAGTTGCAGCCTGTTACACACTCAAACCTCCCATTACTCTCGTATGTCTCAATCCATCTTACTGTTCAGATACAGTATCATCACCTGCTTAGGGTAAATGGATGAAATTATTAAAAAAAAAAAAAGAAGAAATTATTGTTTATAAACACCGAATCTGGAGTTTGTTATGTGTGAACTTTGTTCATCGTTTTGAACATTCCCCAAAACCCATCGTCTTTCTATCAACATCGGATACATCTGAGATACTTGCAGAAAGATGATGTAAACACTCCTCCAGCACAACAACGCCATTCCTTGGCGTTAGTATCTTTTTTATGCTGAAGACCACTTGAAGTAGTTTTTTTTTTTTTTTTTTATATTTTGTTTGGTAGGCCAGTGAATAGTGTAAGGTGCCGTGCCTGTGTAGTGCTGCTGTTGTGTCTACAAATCTTTTTTCAGTAAATTTTGATTTGTTTACAAATGGGTGCGAGGTGTTTTATCCTCTAGATGCTACCAGCTACCAGCTCTACATCTCCTCTCTCGACCTGTAGCATATCTCCATAAGAATATAAAATATGATTGTGTTGATTTATGATTAGTAAACCGATTTTGTGTTGAAACAACTTCATAACAGAAATCATCAAGCGAAGACCAAGAAAAACAACAAAAAAAAAATAACTCGAAGGAATAGGGAAAAGATGGACGGATGCGTTGAGAGATGAAATTGGCACCTGGTTATCTTAACGGGGTAATGCAGCACTTGAGTTGGGTCTTTGATATTCAAGAAGTGTTGTAATTGAGTTCGCTGCCGGTTTTATGGATGGCTGTCGATGCAGGGAATATGTATCTGGGCTACAGGAATTGTGTATGCAGTAAATATAATTGCTGCAATAATGAGGATGCTCTGGGAGATGAACTAGGGGAGGTGGATAGGATCATAATTCAAGGCAGAGATTGTTCTTCTTTTTTATTTTTTCTGTAGTCGTAGAAGTAGTTGTAGTTTATGAGCGGATATTACATGCATGCTGGGGCGATATGTTATGCTTCCAAAGGTGTTTTTGAATTCTGATTTAAGGAACATTAACTTCAGGGAGATGCATCACTGTTGGATCGGTATGCTGCAATTTAGACAGGCGCCCTGGTGCCTAAGTGCAAGGAACAGTCTTCGAAAAATGGTTAATAGAAGGTAACAACTGAACCCCATATGTCACTGTTATATGCAACTGAATGCATTTTCAAATTTCTATGCCAAATTTTTTTAATACCGTTACTCGACTACATATGCCTCAGGTTAGCTGGGGTTTCTATATCAGTTGCGACAGCTTTTCGGGCATTAACTCCTATTTTTGGATTCTGGATTCTGTGTCAATGTGAAGAATCGAGTATCTTTGTTATCAAGAACTTAAGCCAGTTTGTCCAAGAACTGATGAAAATTAACCGTAACCTGTCACGATCCCGATTCTTATTAGAAAATCATTCTCAGTAAAGAAGCCCATTTCCAGGAACTGGTAGCCCGAGCAATTGACTATATAAGAGGAGACGTCATTAGTCAATACTTCTTCTTCAATCATACGGGCTTGGAGCATATGTGGTTTCAACAGAATGGAGCCACATTCCAAACTTTAGTCACTCAATTGAACTATTGTCGTCAAATTCTCCTATTCTTTGAGGCTACTTCAACTCTCTAGTCTATTCAATAAGACGGAGACTTAAGGTGAACTCAAGGGCAACCTAGATTTATGGAAAATATCATGGAAAATGTTAGGGTCAGTACATTCACTCGTGGAGGCGTTTCTATGCAAGACTGGGCGGACTGGTTGCACTTCAGAATACAGTAGTCAATGAGCTACCAATAGACCAGGAAAGCACCAGGTATTATTAACTTCGTTGGATAGACCTACTTATCCGGATATATGTTGGAACTAAAGGAATACCCTCAACAAGCTATCTGAAAATTTGTTTGATTTGGTTAAAGTGGCCTTAGAAGCGGTAACACATTTGGACCAAATATGCATATACGTTATACCACTATGAGCTTCTAATGAAACCTAAAAGTCAATTAGCTACACTGTTCTAATAGAATGACTAAATGGCGCCCAACAAGAGTTCTTTGGAACTCAAACTCAGTTTTTCTAGAGTGGAACTCTTCCACTTCGATAGGTTTGGTCATGCATTGTACAGTGCTGGCTAAATGCCCTTAAATGCTGCGAAGCAGTACTAGAAAACACATTGTGTGCCCCCTACTACAGGTCAGGATACTACAGAAAATGGGCCACCTTGACATATATGTATATAATCAAGGAATCCTGTTCAAAACTGAGAGCCACTTAGGAATTTCATAATCTGACAAAGGACTGTTGGAACGTCTACTTTAAGGTTCAGCGTTTACCCATGTTTTTAGATAGATCGGTTCTAACAGGACATGCTTGGGGATCCTTCGGTACTCGTAACCATTATACAGAAATGGCAACTAAATAAGAAAACCATGCAAATTGGTGGAAACAAAGTCAACTCTAGGAGACCCCACGATACCCGAATAATCCTGATGCAAATTATAAGGATGTGACGGGGTGATTGTAGCAAATTTAGTCTGCATGAGGACCAAGGACATGCCACTTTCTAAAGATCAACAAACACAAAAAACGATTTCGAACTCAGGGCTCATGACTCCCTGCTCCAGATCTTCCCATGCAGATCGTGGCTATCCTGAGTATCTTTCTTTCAGAAAATTCGGATCAAAAGGGAGAAGAAAAACATTAAATTGGCTAAATATCCATACGGGAAATATATTGAAAAATTAATTCCGCCGAAGAGCTATCTCCGAACGGACCAAGGAAACATGGGCGTACCTCTGGTCTGGCAATGTTCTCCTTCGATTCTCATCCGCCACTGTGGACAAATCGATGGAGATACTAACTCACTTTCTGCATCGCGACAACACACGGTCGAACTGGCGAGCGAAGTGGAAGACAACAACGAAGACGACGACGACAGCGGTGGTAGTAGGCAACATCCGCAGTTTTTAATAAGATATCTCTTCCAATTTGGTTCCTGTAACTCCCACGATCCGTTCTGGTGTACATATGTGTTTGCAGCAACTCCATTCATTTGCAGAACTCATCATCGACTTTTGGAAAATAAACCAGAGGGAGATAGAGAATACAGAAACCAAAAAGAAACGAAAAATCAACAGATCCTTGCACTAAATACTGAACGCTGCAAGATCTGTACAAGCCAAATGGAAGCAAGGAATTCAATTGATCTGCAGCTCCATTTGCCGGAGCCTTGTCACACTCCCGTGTTTCTGGAGTTAATTTTGAAATTCTGCCGCCATAGTGTCGTCGTCGCGTTGTACTCGTCGTTGTCGGAGCGTTCGCTCTACGTAGTCATCGTTGTTGTTTCCCTGTCACCGCTGGCCGTAGCCATCGCCGCTGCCGCCGCCGCAGTCGTTGCCGATGGGATCAATTGGAATGGAGCAATATGTTGTGTGTGTTTGGAAATTTTTAGGGATACATCTCCGTTTCTGGGCTCTCTCAGGTGTTGCAGTTGCCCTTCCGTGGGTTTTGTTTGTCTTCTTTGGGCTTTTTTTTTTTGTTGTTGTTTTTGTCTTTGCACTTTGCAGTTTGTCATTCTGGCGTGGTTATGTTTTATACCGCGCATTGTCATCATTTTATAATTGTTGTGGTTAAGATACTGCCTACATACGTCAGGAATTCTATTTTAATGTTTTGAGATGTTTTAAGCCGATGCTTGAGTCAGAGTCAAGGTGCTGGGAAGGAGTACATTTTCTCAGGCTTAATGGTTTGGTTGGCATCGCTTGATGAGGTGCATTTTAGTTGTTTTATGGGTTTTGGGGAAGAGAATGAAAAATGATGGTTGGGTGCCAGCAAATATTTTTTTAGAGTTCCAGCGAACCGTGGTCATAGGGGCTTCAGGGAGAACGATACTTTGAATGAGAACGAAACTCAACTTCACCACAGGATTAGAGAAGATTTGGGATCGCTTTTGCATACTACTGATGTGTTATTCGGAAGACAGCAAGCAATATCCACGACATCTATTCAACTCAGGATAGATCTACTCAAGGTTTAGTCGAAGGAGCGTAATCCAATGTATTTGGTGCTATGCCTCAAGGGTATGTTCTCTCACCTACACTATTTCTAAATTCAAATTTATTGGACGATTTGTAGCCAAGAAGACCAATGGAGTATTTTATTGGAAATAGAAGGGCTCTACAACATCTACAGTTCACTGGCTCTATATCTCAGTCCTTAAACTGGTATGTATATACATAGGGGCTACATACCTAGTGTACATCCTTAGAAAAGGCTATAAATCGCGAATATCTAAGAAAGATCCAACGAACAGCGTACAACTCCTTCTACGGGGCTAGACATATTGCTTCATCTGATATCCTCTGATGAACCAAGTGCAAGCGTTTGCATTCTTTGTTCTTGCCCAACTCTTTTCGGAAAAGGGAAACTTACCCTTCTAGCTCAATAGATACCAACAATCTGAATCTCAAAAAACAGTCTTATCTATAATAAGCTAGAGTGCTGTCTACCCTGAGACCGAAGTATTATCGCCACTACTACTCCAACTCATGGTAATGAATAAGATACTATTGATAGTACCATACCCCTGAAACAAGTGCGGGAGTCTACTTCAGTCAACTGGATACTTGTATTATGGCACGATAGGTGGGCCATAGTAGTGTATTTAAAGTACATAGAACTCACAGCAGTCCGAGAAGACGCAACCTGGCTTTCCACTAACTTGATTCAAGTTGGTTAGGCTGTTTAGCGGATTTCCTAACAAGAGAGCTGTCAGTGCTCGGCGAGGAAACTACTAACTGGACGAGCTAGCTAAATAGAGTCCAGACCATATCTTGCCTGACAGAAGAGAGAAACCTTCACCACCTTGTACGTATCAATAAAATTCCACTTAAATACCACAGACATCCGAATCTGAATATATCAGGCCAGAGCTGGACTATAGGTACATAAATCAGTAGACTTATTGTCATCACTAGGAGAAATCATCACTGGCAGATATACCAGAAGACTTGGTTCTCCCCTTCAAGGAGTTCCGTAGAAGTTATAGAGACAACTAAGAGAAGGAAACCATGACACATCGTCTGATCATCTGTTATGTTCCATTGATTTTGACAATGAAAATCCTGGGCAAATATTTTTGCGATCTAGGTAAACTAAAGTTAGGCAAAAAGCAAGCTTATGTGAGACCCAGCACTAATGGATGAAATTTTTCACTTTTTCTTTGCAGCCATACGGCGATAGGTAATCAGTTATGAACTTCTACGATGTAAGACAATAGGGCCCATCAACTGCACCTGAAGACAAAATTAAAATCCTAACCTATAGATACTTCTTCGTGCCGCCCATCCAAATACCTTTAAACACATATTTCTGAACAAACTGCTTCATGTAATATTTTACCATTTATCTTTGTTTGTATGTATGTACATACGTGAATGATAAATTGACAAACGGAACACTAAGATGACTTCATTTGGAATTCGCTACAATGTTGGACTACGAATTCGATACAGATACTGGGGCACACCACACATCAACCACCTCTCTTTGCACCCGAAGAAGTAATTTGTCTTTTATGGATAGGTGCTGTGCTCTGGGTTGGGATCACGGCACCAACAGAAACGCTTGATGGTTCCTATAGCTCTAATATGCGTGTTAGATATCATTAATCATAGAGAACAGCAACAGACACTAAACACATACCTATACGACCCAACAACTACTGGTTACTTCTGTATCTACTCAACATAGATACATATTTGCGGCAGATGAATGAGTTCCTTTTCTATTTCTTGTTGTCTTCTTGTCTTTTTGTTTAAAAAAAAGAAGAAAAACATTAAATGACTTTCTGAGATTTTGCCCCCTCGTCGTTTCGCCTTCGAAATGCAATCTCATAACTTTTTACGCTGTCACTGCAGAAATTGGTTGTTCGTCTATCTTATGCTGTGGATCTCCTCTGCTCCGGCTGTGTCACGAAATGAACATAACAATTTTCATACTTTCAAAATAAATGTTTGTCCTTTTTTTTCTGTTTTTTTTTTCGGTCGTTCTATGTGGACCAGCAGCGTATCCTTGGACGATAAATTCCATATACAGATACATTGTACCCACACGCCGGTGTGATGTGGTATATAGAACACAGAAGCAATATTCACAATTCTCCTGGGTGAGATCCCATCAAGCTGTGGGACGAGTAAAATGGAAATATCATCGTAAAAATATCAACCGCACAGCTCGGGAGCAAGTGTCTTCGTAAGAATCCTAGAAACAAATAAAATCTCTGTCGCTCGCCTTGCTTTCTTTTATTCCTTGCGGTTTAGGTTCAGTGATATTCATAAAGCACGTTTGGTGTTGTGGTGTGTGATTCTTTTTATGATAATGGTTTTGGCAGTTCGTTTTGATTATGAGCCCGGGGGTGGAATATGGTGGTCGTATCGCACGTTCTTTTTCATGTTCGATGTGCAGAGGTAATCAAAATTGCATGCATGAATAGATTCGAGACATCTTGCGTTACGATCTAGTCTGGACAAGTACTATTTGTTATGGCTTTATTTATGAATATCCTTGAGTGAGTGAGGGCAGTCTGTGGAATGATAAATTGCGAGCTGTGCAGAAAGTGGATTGAAAAAAAGGTGCTGCATGGTGTGGTCTGACTTTTATGTGAAATAGTCGCATGGACGTTTGCTATGGGATGGTGGACAAGAGCGCTGTGTAAAGGTGATGGAAAGAAGACTGTCCAAAAATGGATAGAAATCTTTCAAAATCAGAAAATTGGACGTCACTTGCATCTGAAGGTCTTTGAAAGAAAAATAGAAAAGGCCTCCAGTTGGGCGCCAATTGACATTTTGATAAAAACACTCTTTTCGATACTTTTTCTGGAACAATTCCTTAGTTTTCGAACTATTTTCGTCGTTCCCTTTAATTATGATCTAAACCAGCCATTCCTGTCCGATGGATCGCAAATTTTTGATTGGTATCGAGTTGAACCGGAAAAAAAGCGATGTTTAGTGGCCGCCTCCCAAACCTCCTTAAGGGCTTAGAATCTATCTTATTTGAGCACCCTATTCATGAAAGTATTTCATACCATATAGACAGCACGACGGAGCACCACAAGAGTCAAAATTAGACACACATATGTATTTGCCATGGATTCCTATGGCTGACTTGGGCAGATCTGATCGGTTGTATGTTGGCAGATCTTTAAAAAAAGTGGAGGAGAAGCCTAATAAGAAGAAAGAAGATCAAGCATAATTGAAGCAAAGTCCTGAGTCGAGGCACTTCAGTATCTGTCAAGTATAGAAGGTCATGAGAGCACTTACAAATCTGATATTCCTTTCTTCGAATCTTTTTGTAAGTCTTTTAACCATGCCTCATCTTTTGATGTTGTCCATGCTAGGAAGTCATGCGATTCGGAAGCAATCCTTGGAGCTAAGTCGCTAATGTTTTTATTTCTAACATCGCTGTTGTCCGGCCTTTGATTCACGGACCAGTCTTCGTGCGATGACGACGTCAGGAACGTACTCGATACATATCTTTCTGTTTTGATTTACTAAGGTTAGAATCTAAATTGATTGCAACAGCTTGAATGCAATTCTCAGGCACTGCCAACAAAATGTCTTCAGAAAGTTCTTTCAGAACTACTCTACAAAGAGTAAAGGCCTAGTAAGGCAACCTTGTGGCACTCCAACATTAGAAGCAAAATGATTATCAGTCAGAATGGTTGGAGTTCCTTTGTCACTGTTCAGCACTTGATCATATGACAAATATGTGCTTTCCCTGCAACACTCAATCCACACTCGATTACACTTGAGCTACTTCATGTCGCTTATGCCATATTAATTCCCACCTCTCTCGACACCTCCTGCTGCAATTTATGACAAATTTCTGAATTCATTTTGTGCAGAATTCCCTCCGATTACAAGCCGCGATAACAAAAGCGCTTAGAAAACCCCAGCCAGAGTATTGTCTGTGCGTCTGGTCGCCATAGGTAGGCACTGAATGCAATCCATCCAGGATGCCACCACTGACTGGTGATGCACACCATGTCAGTCACGTTAAAACAAAAACCTAAATAATATGCATAAATCCGCTGTCGTCGGATGAATTCGTTCGTTTGACCACCACCACGGACACCTAATAAGTATGCAGACACTATGCGGTGTTAATTATCGAATACGATCCGAATGCGACTGGTAAATGGGAGATTACACGTGTGTGCTGACTTAATAGCGAGAGAGACACTCGGCAAATGCGTAGACGACGGCCACCCGGAGTCATATCGTATCTACTCGTCTACGTCGACTCGTATCTATCATCATACATGTTGCGCATCGCAATCGCAGATTCACATGAATAACTAATAATTCCGCTTATTTTATGCAAATTTATCGCACGGTCTGGCAATGGGTGCGGTCAGGTGCACCAGTTTCAGTTTTTTGTGTCCAATTCGATTCTCCCTCACGTCGGTCGTCGATCGTAACTCTACTCCAATCTAAGATCCAAAACCGAGAGATAATAATTCCAATTGTAACAAAATATGACGCAAATATGGTTCAATAAATATCCCAATGAATGGGGTCTGGCCACCCCTTTTTCGACGTTGTGGGCACGTCGTGCTGGTCATCATAATTCCTTAGATACATCATCGCATGGCCAGAGTACAAGACATCCATCGGTTCGGACGTCAAATAAACTATGTTAGTTTTGACAGCGCGACCTAATAATAGCCTGGGCTTGGGGTATTTATAGCCTCTTTGCATACATGACGATCGTTGGCCGGTTTCAAATTGCCATCGCGCAGCCGATCATAACTTGCGATCATTTGAATGCGAAACGAACAATGAGCGCGCTTTTGCTTTTGAATTATGACTGAATTGATTGTGGAATTTGGCGAACAAGGAGATACCAGATACGAGATACGAGATACTCGATCTGATTACGGCTGGTATTTCCTGTATGATGATGAGCTTGTATGCAGATTTCGGGAGCGAATTTGAGGGCGATCTCAGTTATGAATTATTCACGTGATTAGCGATGCGAAATTGTGTTATGGCTCTGGAAGTAGGTAGTTTTGGACGAATTATCTGCGACTTTCGCATTTCTTATTCGCAATTTGTTGTGGTTTCGCTAACAAAATTCGATGACCTTGGTTTTTCTGGACGCATTCACAAATGAGATGTTTTCCGTTTGTTTTTGACAAGAAGGGGGTCGGTGAAATGGCTAATTTGATAGATTTTCACACCGTAAATGTTCTTCGTCTTGGAATTAAGAAGAAAGAATCAGATATCGCATCTTCCTTAGCTTTTTAGATTAAGTTGGGGTGCTGGTAGTGTAGCATGTGAGAAGCACAAGCTTGTACTAAGGATCCACATCAAATCGGGGTCAAATAGCAGCTCCGCGGCAGCCAATTGACATCGCCAAGACGGGTGATAACACCGGGAATTTGGTTCGCAAAAGATCGATTGTGGCATTGGCGCTGTGGCATGGTGCGCCATCCTGTATGAGCCACAGGTCGTCCAAATTCATGTTTTCAATTTCAGTAAAAAAAAGTCGATTAACATAGCTCTGTAACGTACACTGTTGACCGAAACGTTATTCCCACCCTCATTTTCGAACAAAAATCGAACAATCCGCACCAAACTGTCACTCTCTGTGGATGCATCGGCTTCTCGACAATAACGTGCAGGTTTTCCGAGCCCCAGATGCGGTGCGAAGGGTGCTTCATTTCGGCCAAAACTACATTTCAAATACCGCACTGTTTGGGCTACACAGCTCTCACTTTGGAAATAAGTTTTCAATATTTAGCAACGTTGTTCAACGTCAAACAACTCATTGCGTCCTGCGGAGGTACGATACTGACATTCTGTCAAGATTTCGAGCGGGAAACAGCGGTCATTGTCAAAATAACCTTTGATTTTAAAAGAAACCACTAGATGGCCCACCCTTTAATAGAGCTCTCCTTCTGGCCAAAGATTCCATACCCACTATCCAAATCACTTCATTTGGGTTATTTGGGTTTTCAATGTTCTCTACGACCCTCGTTAGGCCCACTATGGTAAATATGATGGTATCATCTGCAGCATGTATCCTCCACTGTTGTCATGTTGAGGAAGACAGAAATATACGATATAGCCTTGTAATACACCATATAACCAACAAATAATGCTGACCTTAATATCTCCATTTAATTCATGCCACTTTCAATATTTTCAACACGTTTTTCAGATTATAATGCTTCACGTCCTGAAAACATATTTTTTCCTCGAATAACATTCTGGAGAAAATATTCGCCTTCTGGATTTGCAACGTCTTCCATTTAACATTACCTCCCCTGTAATTCCATCCCAATCATGCACATTAATAAATAACCTCATACAAACTTCAGTTACTCGCTAAAGTAACTTCTTCTAGTATACACACACTCATAGAGAATGTCTGTAAGTATATATGTAACTGCCCTTGCATTCTAATGGATACAGTATCTGCACATCGATATGCAATCGAAAACACATATAAGATCGTAGAACTTTGGTGTAAAAACTTTACTGCAATGAGGGTGGATTTGCTGTAGCAGCGGCAGACATCCTTTTACGGGAATATAACCCTTCAGGTTCTTACCCCATTCCAAAGCGTAAAAGGCAGCCATAAATTTATGTTGAAGATCTGTGATTTATATGCAAGAGGAAAGTTTTATTTCAAGCTTTAATTTATGGAATTTTAGTTTTGCACCTCGGCAATAGATACATATATCAAATGTAACACCTCTCCATCCATATCTATGTGTGTTTCGTCCTTATCTCCTTTTTACACCAACGTTTTGTAATTGAAGTGATTCCTAAAGTAGATGGCGGATAGATGTGTCAAATAGATGTCATGTGCACATGGTAAATATAAAAATGGTTGAATATTTGATTAAAAGTTTAAACACCTTCGCATTGGTGCTCTGTATTTATTGCTCCCCTTAGCTGGAGGTTATGGTTCGATTTTTCGAAAACGACAAAGTTTTTTACACAGTCCCGCGTTTTACAAATGTTTGACAAACAACGTTTTCAGACGGAATTTCTTGTAAATGATGCTAAAGTAATACCTTATGTGAAGGCTCCAATAGATTGAGTCGAGTTTTGTGGTTCAAATTGGTCTAAAAAAAGGCTACCAAGAATATTTTGTTTATTGGTGATTAGCGATACCTGAAAACTTCGGAATTCGGTGAAATTTTGGACCCAAAAGTACTGATGGATATTGTTGATGTATAACTATTCTTCAATAGGACAATGGGCTTCTTCCAAATGACAGCCAGTATCTTGGGGTTCAGCAAGTTGCGACTGAATACCGCAGTAACCAGTATGACCACTATTATTACCTTCGATGGTATTAGCTGCCTATGCAACATCATTAAGATTTTCTGTACTTACCATATGCCATCTGTTTGTGCTCCTGACCCAAACAACCAAAAAATCTGACTTGAATCGAGCCACGAAAAGGTAGATTCAAGATGTCAGCACCGGGGTCGGTGGCGTATGCATAACCAATTTCTATACATTTTTCGCACATGATCCTGATTCTCATCCAATCAGCCTAACCAACACCAAACCAAATCGAGGAGCGAGCACCACCAAGGCTAGTTTGTGGTCGGTATGCACTCAACCAGAATATATCAGTTAAATCGAGCCACGAGATGGCAGATTCAAGATGTTAGCAACTGGGTCGGTGGGGTCTATGTTATCCATTCTTTCATACATTTCTCGGAAAAATGTTTTGTCTATATTTTCCGGACATAACGAAGCTACGGCTACGCTCGTTTGTGGTCATGATGCACGCAAATAGAATATCTGACTTGAATCGACCCACGAGAAGGTAGGTTCGAGATGTCAATATCTGGTTCGGTGGCGTATGCGTAACCAATTTTTTTCCTCATTTTTTGGAGCAAAATTTGTCTCTTGTTTCCAGATATAGCGAAGTAGCAGCTTCGCTCACCAAATTAGTTGAGATCATCTTCCATCTAAGCATGCCATCTTGGTCATCCTCTACTGGGCCGTCCTTCCGGAGTGGATTAAAAGACTTTTTAAAAATAGCAATTTCTAGTGATGACTAGCGTGGCCGACGATATAAAGCTCTTGTTCTGATTCTTAAAGGGACTTCCTTACGCACATTGCATGTTAAATTCAGTGTTTCCTTATGAGTCTTATTGCATCAGTCATGCCTACAAATTGGTATCAATTCAATTGCAGGAATGCAAACCAGGTCTCCTTTAACAAGAACTCAATAAACACCGAAGCAGCGACATCGCCAAATGGGCTCAAATGCTTCCAGTCCAAGCCTTGAGTCTATGTAAGTTCTTGCAGTGGATTTTAGGGAACAGAATATCTAATCAGGTCATTTCAGTCACTCGAGATCCCTACTCAAGCTAGGTTTTTATTTTCCAGAGGTGGATTACAGTGGAAAGCCATTTACCGACAGATCAGTCAAAGCCTCCTTAACAATATTTCCGAGAGCTGGATACGAACATGGAACTTAGAAAAGGCAGATGTAAGTCCAAATGTAATATCGTTCCCTAATCCTCTCGCTCAGTGTTTCGGGTCAAATGGACTAAACTTAACAAAAAACTTAACCAAAAAACGTTTAGAGGATGACTTAGACTTTGGTGTACTCAGTTGGCTGCTACCTAGCATTTGAGAAGAATTGGGGTGTACCGAGGTGAAGCACTGAAAAGTCGCTTCATCCAGTCAAATGCAATATCGGCCCATATCTCCTCTCCCTCAGCGTTTCGGGTCAAACGGACTAAACTTAACAAAAAACTTAACCAAAAAACGTTTAGAGGATGACTTAGACTTTGGTGTACTCAGTTGGGTGCTACCTAGCATTTGAGAAGATTCGGGGTGTACCGAGGTGAAGCACTGAAAAGTCGTTTCATCCAGTCAAATGCAATATCGGCCCATATCTCCTCTCCCTCAGCGTTTCGGGTCAAATGGACTAAACTTTATCTTAGCTTTACTTTTTTACGAAGATCTTTGCAATGACCTAAGGCATGCTATGTTCTACTAAGCCTTTGGAGATACGATCCTCAATCCACAGAGTAACCCAATGATAGTCCTTCCATGCAACAGCAATTGCAACATTGAAACATGACCTAAAACAAATTTACGATCACAACATCGAACTTCTTAGTACAACACATAGACACTCATCCAAACAATATCGAGCCCTCAAAACCTCCGAACCACAAGTGCAATTAAAATCTCTTACAATCGGCAGGCCCCGCAATCGGCCAGGAAGCCTTTTCAATATTTCCCATTCGCCCATTTGCACAGCGAAATATTCACGCATTCATCTGTACACATTGCTCCCATGTATACCCCCATAATGGCCTCATAAACCACTGACCAACAGATTGGCACTTTGCACCGCTACCACTCCCAGTGCCCACCTCGTGTTTTAGCTAACTTCTCCGGGCTTGAAACTGATAAAACAGAATGCTACCATCCCAAGAGCAAGAAGTAGATCTGGCAAATTAGCAAATGAACATCTCCCGGCGACCGGGCCTCAAAGACATATTTCAAGCTCACGTTGGTGTGCGTGTGGTGGACACATAATCGGTGAGTTTCGCGATTTGGGACTGGCCAGCGTTTTTGCACCTTTCTCTCATCCGGCTGGCCAGCAGCACCAGCAGCACCACAACGACGACGGCCGTCGTGAAAGGTCAACGTGTTAAATACAAGGAAGCGATTTCACATCCCTCATCGAGGTCGTAAATTTTTGCATCCCATTTGGGAAGCTGGCGGTCCAGCGGGGGGAACCTTGTGGATCGGCCTACCGGAATGACGACAAACACGATCGTAAAAAGCGACCCAAAGCGAATCACTGTGTTATTCGCTTATCAATAAGTTATTGGAATCGAAGTGCACTTCAGTTCAGCAAGCGCGGCGCGAGACAGATCCTTTTACCGACCTCTCGCTCCATTGATTTAACTCCGCAAAGTTCTGCTTTAAATTGAATTAAAGAAGTCCGATTGCGAGTTATTGCTTTGCCGGCCGAAGGCCTCCGACAAGCGACCGACTTTTATCGCAGGCCGTGCTTGAGGTAGGTAGGCGCTCGTGTAGAAAATCGCTTTTTCGGTAATGATTCAATTTTCGTCCTGCGAGCGATACTGTCAGGCGTAATATATCACGCATAACGAATCCCGTAACCGAAATCGTTTGCAAGTAAATTGTGACATTTTATTAAAATTGCAACAGTGACACTTTTTTTTGTTGACGCATCCTGCCCCATAAATTCTGGAATTGTTTTACTTCACCCAGACACACACACACATAGACGGAAACCCATTCAAAAGAGTCCCTCATTTTTTTGTCATTTTTAATTCATTCCCTGAGGATGAATAGCGATCTGATTCGACCGTACATAGTCATAACTGGTGGAGCCTTTGTGGATTCTGGGATTCGTACAAAGCAAGCAGCAAAAAAAAAAAAACAAAAAAAAGGAAACAGGAAACAGTCCAGAGGAGGAATTGGCAAAAATCCATTCAGCAACTTTTGACAGGAACTTCATGTGAAAAAGCGATTGCAATCGAGGAAATGAAATGATGCGAAATGGATTCCGAAGGACATTCATACATATATGGATTTTGACTGCATATCCTGGCCATGGATTGGAGTTTCAATAGTGAAATTTTAAGCGGGGGTTGACACTCCTGCCTGTGCATGCCGGGTGCACCCATTTGGTTGGGGATGCAATTTTTTGAGGAATTATGTGCAATTTATTGAGGGTACACCACTGGCGTGATGGGTTTTTGTTTCTTTCAATTTACGAGGGTGGCCTTTGGCGTAAAAAAAAGGACGTCAGACATGCATTGGGGTATAACTATGCTTGATAGCAGGACACATCAGTGGAGACTTTCAAAAAAGGAGAGTACGGAGCATGCATATTTGTAGGTACGAACGTATTGCGTATTTTGCCATTTCTGCAGAATCATAGTGCATTTGTACACGAAAAGCCAATATCCAACATGAAACCCTTTAGGCTACGAAAGTCTACAACTCACCAATTCTTTAAACTTCATCAGACTTAAGAAACGGAATGCTATATGCACACCTTTGCACCAACCTCGTCGCATTCTTCTAAAGGTGGACTGAAGACAATCCTCTCTTTATGTGAACTACAAAGGACAGTCAACTTAAAGGACACTATAATACCCACAGTAGTTAAATTCGAGGTCGGAGAAGGCAAGGCTCTATCCTGAGTTAAATGGGATATAGAACCATCTCCGGTTTCAAGCTCATCTTCGACTCCAAGTTTCCGTCCATAGAGAGCTGTATAAATGGTGGAATCATCAACCCTGCCTGCATATTCATCTTCAAAAATGGACCAAGGCACATGGACAGGAATTTTTCCAGAAGAACAACAAAACGCCCAATCCACAGAACTTCCCAAACAGGCGAGTGTATTCCAAGCGGAAATCACCGAGGCCTGCAAGAGCCTATCCAGATCTCGACGGACTCACGCAACATAGTCAAAGCTAAGTGGAGCCCACTCTCCTTATACCGTGTTTTGAGGCTACTTTGGGACCATTATAACGATAAAAGCACCAGAGAACTCCTATTCCTATCAATAGACTACAATAGACTTTCTTCATCGGTCTTCTTATAGACCAGAACCCAATGGCCAACCACCTGAGAAGAATGGTAATCAGCAGCTTGGACTTAAGTAGAGGCTGCGTCGACACAAAGGTGAACACAACGCACTTCCTCTGTGAATGGCCAAGGCTCAGCAGAACCAGATACCCAACCTTTGAGGAAGTATCTTTCCAGGAACTCAACGTGTAGGTAAAATTTCGTAATCGATATGTAGGTACCTTCATCCGATAACTATCGTTCCGGAGCCTTAAATCGAAGATGTCCTCAAAAGGATAGTGCTAATGACACTCCTATGATACATGCTATGCCAATAACCAAAGGAATCAGCAAAGAAAAGTTGTGGACTTGGAATTAATAAAAATAAACTCGATCTAGTGTGGTTCACTAGTGCTGCTCGTAAGGATATCTCAGAATGCAAGGAATGGCAAGCTGCATTAGGGTGCTGAATAAAATACAGAGGCTTGAATGTGTAGGCACATGAGAACAGGGCCGACGGTTGGGTTGAAGGCAATCCTTAACATTCTAACGCTAAGCCTATACATGCAGGAGTCTGCCGCCAAGCGTTCATTAAGGATTAAGGGTTCTTGACCACAGCAGTGTTTTACACTAAAGCTCTAGAAGTGACAAAAGGAGTCAGTGATGATGGCAATACCTTGGAATAATATGGAAAAATGTATTTCATCCAGAAATCAGGTCGAAGCTAATCCCACACCAGCTTGGTTAGCCCAGCACAATATAAATTTCTGCTGGGTCTCTTGTCACAAAGATATAACTTGCTGATTAACTTGCAACAGGAGGGTTTGCAATCGACCACAATTAAACACTCCAAAGGATCAAGCCTCCAATCACGAATATAGAATGCTAATGACAGCCAACAGTAGTTGAAAATCACTTCCCTCTTGTAACATATCAAGGAAGCTCTGGCTACGATACGACATTGCTAGAACCATCAAACTCCAAGAAATGTCAGAAACTCCCTGTCAATGTTGATAGGACAACTACCAGGCTATAAGCTCCTAAGGAACTATGAAAAGATGCATAAACTTAACGATGACAACATGTGCATAGGACGCGCTGACAAAGATATTCACAAAGTTCACCTCACTACAAGTGTCACTGAACAAAGCTATGTCTATAGTCCCATATCTATGAGGACATACCGGAGTTTGGATAACCTATATACCTACTACTCTTCGGGCATCATAATGGCCTGAGAAGTACCTGAGTGCGATGGAATGCGATGATCCTCACCCCATCACCATTCGGATATCATTTTAAAGACCGAGCGGATCCAATGATAATCATGACCATATCGTATAGAGAATATGGTATGTTGTCTATAGGTATATTGTTCGTTCTATGAAGCGATATTAGAACTTCTAACCTTAAAGGTGTTTTCTACTTCCTTCTCAGTGTGGATTGAGTGAGGAGTTTTCATCTCTTCCTTCGAAAGTAGTTGGAGGATACATTCAATCTACTTGTAAGCCTGCCTATCAAACAGTGTCCTAAGTAGACCCGAATAGTGCATCAAATTTTCGTTCTATTTGTCCTATTTAGTACAGTATTCGCCTAAAAGAAGGACGGGTACCTGACATGGATATAAACAAAAATCCTGAGTCATACCCTGCACAATAGTGACTCAATCGAACCTTGGCATCCGCCACTTTTTCGAATGCAATTATCTCTGTATAAATCTTTCATAACAATGTCTAATGTCGAAAGCGCGGTGAATGTGAATTTATGTCTCTCGATTGGTAATAAATATAACCTCACTGGAAGTGCGATACTGGTCCAAATGGAACCACCAGTGTCTGGGTTAAGCTTTCAATTTTTGTTAGTTTTTTTTTTTTTTTTTTAATTTGACTTCTGCAAGTCATAACTTATGAAAAACTGCGCAACCGACACAATCATATGAACGTGGAGCAGCACCAACCAATCATTCATAGGGCACAGCATATCCCCGAGATACTCGTACGTATATGAGAAAATGTAACCAAAAGACTCCCAAGTGCACTCACCACTTCGAATCCAAGTAAAGTGGTTCCTTTTTGGCGAACAGAGACAAACATCTATGAGCCTGTGCATCGGATCCGTAGATACATAATTAATTACAGCGTTTTAATTTCTGTAATTAGTCACGATTTTGCATTTTGCTCACTAGGAGCTCTCTAGCATTTTGGTGTGTACTCGTACTCGTACTCGTATTCGTATTCGTATTCGTACAGTTGGCAGCGACGACGCGACGTTTCTTGCTCGACATCTATTTGATCCAATGTGCAACTGGATGTATCCTGGAGCCAGGCGCGCACACAGATATCAAGGCGAACGACACGGTACACAAACATTGGGAGTGGGAGTTACCGTGCCCGGCTCCTGGAGTATATCTCCTCGTATGTAAATTTAGAAGGCGCTTAAATTCTGCTCCGCCTCCGCTCAGGTTCAAGTGTCAAAGAGCCGAGATTCGTAAATGCAATTATTTTATGCATAACAACGATTCTGGTCAGCAGCCGTAGAAGTATCTACTCGATAGGGTTTTGCTCCTTTTTTTTGAGGATTTCTAGGATTTTTTTAAACTCTGACAGGGACTTGAGTCGGATTCATATGATTTTGAAAGTAGTTAAGTTGTGATTCTGATCATTAGTGTTGGGAAAATGCTTCCTGTGTAGTGTACCAGAGGCTCGAGAGATTGTCATCTAAATTGGCGAGTGCAGCTGCACTGAATTATATGTTAAAGTCACTCATTAACAGAAAATTTGTATCTATGCAAATTGGTTAATAGCTTTGAGAGGTATTTGCTCGGTGGCGGAATTTGTTAAGTGCTTATCTCGAAATATATTTACACTAATTAGTGATGATCTTAGGGGTTCACAGTAGAGCCAACCATTGCTTAACAAGTTTGTGCATAGTTTTGGCGTTAAATATTAAGAAAAACATCAGATACTATGGTTATTTGTTCATAGATCCCTACTCGAGTTAGGTGGGTTACAGTGTAAAGCCATTTACCGACAGATCAGTCAAAGCATCCTTAACAATATTTCCGAGAGCTGGATACGAACATGGAACTTAGAAAAGGCAGATGTAAGTGCAAAGGCAATATCGGCCCATATCTCCCTCAGCGTTTTGGGTCAAATGGACTAAACTTAACAAAAAACTTAACTAAAAAACGTTTAGAGGATGACTTAAACTTTGGTGTACTCAGTTGGGTGCTATGTGGCATTTGAGAAAAATTGGGGTGTACCGAGGTGAAGGACTGAAATAGTCACTTGATCCAGTCAAATGCAATATCGGCCCATATCTCCTCTTTCTCAGCGTTTCGGGTCAAATGGACTAAACTTAACAAAAAACTTAACCAAAAAACGTTTAGAGGATGACTTAAACTTTGGTGTACTCAGTTGGGTGCTATGTGGCATTTGAGAAAAATTGGGGTGTACCGAGGTGAAGGACTGAAATAGTCACTTGATCCAGTCAAATGCAATATCGGCCCATATCTCCTCTTTCTCAGCGTTTCGGGTCAAATGGACTAAACTTAACAAAAAACTTAACCAAAAAACGTTTAGAGGATGACTTAAACTTTGGTGTACTCAGTTGGGTGCTATGTGGCATTTGAGAAAAATTGGGGTGTACCGAGGTGAAGGACTGAAATAGTCACTTGATCCAGTCAAATGCAATATCGGCCCATATCTCCTCTTTCTCAGCGTTTCGGGTCAAATGGACTAAACTTAACAAAAAACTTAACCAAAAAACGTTTAGAGGATGACTTAAACTTTGGTGTACTCAGTTGGGTGCTATCTAGCATTTGAGAAGAATTGGGGTGTACCGAGGGGAAGCATTGAAATAGTCACTTGATCCAGTCAAATGCAATATCGGTCCATATCTCCTCTCCCTCAGTGTTTCGGGTCAGATGGACTAAACTTGACAAAAAACTTAACCAAAAAACGTTTAGAGGATGACTTAAACTTTGGTGTACTCAGTTGGGTGCTATCTAGCATTTGAGAAGAATTGGGGTGTACCGAGGTGAAGGACTGAAATAGTCACTTGATCCAGTCAAATGCAATATCGGCCCATATCTCCTCTTTCTCAGCGTTTCGGGTCAAATGGACTAAACTTAACAAAAAACTTAACCAAAAAACGTTTAGAGGATGACTTAGACCTTGGTGCAATCAGTTGGCTGCTATCTGGCATTTGAGAAGAATCGGGGTGTACCGAGGTGAAGCACTGAAATAGTCGCTTGATCCAGTCAAATGCAATATCGGTCCATATCTCCTCTCCCTCAGCGATTCGGGTCAAATGGACTAAACTTAACAAAAAACTTAACCAAAAAACGTTTAGAGGATGACTTAGACCTTGGTGTACTCAGTTGGGTGCTATATAGCATTTGAGAAGAATCGGGGTGTACCGAGGTGAAGCACTGAAATAGTCACTTGATCCAGTCGAATGCTATATCGGTCCATATCTCCTCTCCCTCAGCGTTTCGGGTCAAATGGACTGCACTTAACAAAAAACTTAACCAAAAAACGTTTAGAGGATGACTTAGACCTTGGTGTACTCAGTTGGGTGCTATCTGGCATTTGAGAAGAATCGGGGTGTACCGAGGGGAAGCATTGAAATAGTCACTTGATCCAGTCAAATGCTATATCGGTCCATATCTCCTCTTTCTCAGCGTTTCGGGTCAAATGGACTGCACTTAACAAAAAACTTAACCAAAAAACGTTTAGAGGATGACTTAAACTTTGGTGTACTCAGTTGGGTGCTATGTGGCATTTGAGAAAAATTGGGGTGTACCGAGGGGAAGCATTGAAATAGTCACTTGATCCAGTCAAATGCAATATCGGTCCATATCTCCTCTCCCTCAGTGTTTCGGGTCAGATGGACTAAACTTGACAAAAAACTTAACCAAAAAACGTTTAGAGGATGACTTAAACTTTGGTGTACTCAGTTGGGTGCTATCTAGCATTTGAGAAGAATTGGGGTGTACCGAGGTGAAGGACTGAAATAGTCACTTGATCCAGTCAAATGCAATATCGGCCCATATCTCCTCTTTCTCAGCGTTTCGGGTCAAATGGACTAAACTTAACAAAAAACTTAACCAAAAAACGTTTAGAGGATGACTTAGACCTTGGTGCAATCAGTTGGCTGCTATCTGGCATTTGAGAAGAATCGGGGTGTACCGAGGTGAAGCACTGAAATAGTCGCTTGATCCAGTCAAATGCAATATCGGCCCATATCTCCTCTTTCTCAGCGTTTCGGGTCAAATGGACTAAACTTAACAAAAAACTTAACCAAAAAACGTTTAGAGGATGACTTAAACTTTGGTGTACTCAGTTGGGTGCTATGTGGCATTTGAGAAAAATTGGGGTGTACCGAGGTAAAGCATTGAAATAGTCACTTGATCCAGTCAAATGCTATATCGGTCCATATCTCCTCTCCCTCAGCGTTTCGGGTCAAATGGACTGCACTTAACAAAAAACTTAACCAAAAAACGTTTAGAGGATGACTTAGACCTTGGTGTACTCAGTTGGGTGCTATCTGGCATTTGAGAAGAATCGGGGTGTACCGAGGGGAAGCATTGAAATAGTCACTTGATCCAGTCAAATGCTATATCGGTCCATATCTCCTCTCCCTCAGCGTTTCGGGTCAAATGGACTGCACTTAACAAAAAACTTAACCAAAAAACGTTTAGAGGATGACTTAAACTTTGGTGTACTCAGTTGGGTGATATGTGGCATTTGAGAAAAATTGGGGTGTACCGAGGTGAAGGACTGAAATAGTCACTTGATCCAGTCAAATGCAATATCGGCCCATATCTCCTCTTTCTCAGCGTTTCGGGTCAAATGGACTAAACTTAACAAAAAACTTAACCAAAAAACGTTTAGAGGATGACTTAAACTTTGGTGTACTCAGTTGGGTGCTATGTGGCATTTGAGAAAAATTGGGGTGTACCGAGGTAAAGCATTGAAATAGTCACTTGATCCAGTCAAATGCTATATCGGTCCATATCTCCTCTCCCTCAGCGTTTCGGGTCAAATGGACTGCACTTAACAAAAAACTTAACCAAAAAACGTTTAGAGGATGACTTAGACCTTGGTGTACTCAGTTGGGTGCTATCTGGCATTTGAGAAGAATCGGGGTGTACCGAGGTGAAGCACTGAAATAGTCACTTGATCCAGTCAAATGCTATATCGGTCCATATCTCCTCTCCCTCAGCGTTTCGGGTCAAATGGACTGCACTTAACAAAAAACTTAACCAAAAAACGTTTAGAGGATGACTTAGACCTTGGTGTACTCAGTTGGGTGCTATCTGGCATTTGAGAAGAATCGGGGTGTACCGAGGGGAAGCATTGAAATAGTCACTTGATCCAGTCAAATGCAATATCGGCCCATATCTCACTTGTTTTTTCTAATGGGAGTTACGTGCAGCCGACCATCTTGAGCTAAGCCAGATGTACCTCAAAAAATATCAAATATTGTTTATTCTTGAAGGCCTGATCCAAAGGAGAGCCCCTTAGTAAACTAAAAGGCTTCCTAGCAGTGTTGAAAGAAGTCTTTTTCGGTAGTATGCCAACGCATCCACGCATACCCAAACTCCTTCAGGAATGTTTGCCTATCATTTGTTACTTTCGGAGTATCCTTCCCACTGAGAGTAAGAATTTTGTCAAAAAAGAATCCCATCCCAGATCACCACCCCAAATGACAATCACCACCCAATGCAAAATATAAATCACTGCCGCAATAATCCCCTCTCACATATCACCTCCTCGAAATAGAAATACAACCCACCACCCCACTCCATTGATCCTAGGCAGCTTATATTCAAAAAAAAATAAAGAAATCCACAAATTTTCACTCCAATTACACCGCACCATGTTTACACATATGTCGAGTCTCATATTTGTCATCGAATCCTTTTGTTCAGCTACTACCCCTGCAGATATCCTTTTTTTCTGTCTCCCGCCCGAGACAACTTTCGGCAGCAAAACGCTGCCAAACAGACACACCAGGGCAATTCAGGACTCAAATCTGTCTCGCAGCCTCTCTCGAACTCAATTCAATTAATTTCTACGTAAATATCCTTTTGCAAGAGGATATTGTAAATATGTATGACAGGCTTTCTATAATTTCTTTTATCTGTCTCTTCACACAAATCCTCAATTGAACTGCAAGCAGGCAACCCCTCTGTGCTTCATAAATACCAGCCAGCAGTACCTCATGTGTTTCGAGCGCACCATCCCAGCGCAAGGACTATATTTATTTATTATCTTGTCACTTTGTTCGAGTCGCTCTGATTTCCCGAAAACTCTTCCTGCTCCTCCTCAATTTTTCACAATTTAATTTTTGTCAAGGATATTTTTTTTTGTACCAGTCATTCGATTTTGCCGCCTGTCAACAAGTCCTTATGACGTTAATAGAAGAGTGTATTGTAAATAGGATTTCTTTTTTTTTTTTTGTATCCTTTTTTTGTTTTGTGTGTCTTCTTCAATATTTGACCAGATGCGACTGTTCACGACCACGAATTATCCTGCGGCGCATATGATGGTGGGGTGGACAGATTTTATGGATTCACTTAATTATTTATGACCCATCGAGCGGTGGCGGCGGCGGTACGGGAAAGGATATCTGTCATGCTGCGGGAATTGGTTAAGTTTGAACTATAACAACTGCGGTACACCTTTAATACAACGGAGTTCGAGCGAGTGTGAGGAGTAATCTACCATGCCAACGTACATGTATGGAAACCACTTAATGAGCATCGTCTCAATTAGGAGCAAGGAAAGAAAATGCCTAATAGCCATTAAGAAAATTGGGTTATATCCACCGGTACCTTCTCGCATAAGGATAGCTAGCAGCATGCTCATTAAGGCAACAAATTTGATGAAGGATTTTCTTTGCTCCTTCGCTCTGCTACTGGTATGATACGTACATTAATTACTCGCCAAACAAAGGACGAAGGAAGGAATTCGAAGAAGATATAGAAAAATGAATGGACTCATAGGCCAAAGCTGTCCATCAGCTTTCGCCTTTGGCTAGCTTTGGGTGGATGGGGGGAGAAGTAGAGTCCTTTTCTTGCGTTTTGAATAATCACCCTTTTTATGAGGGAAAATATCAGGAAAATGAATAAGAATACCATAACCGATTGGGGAGAGTTTTGGAAATGCTATTCAATTAGCCTCATATGGATGTGGATCATTAGTCATAAGTGTTCCGTGCCCCATTAGGATTGTAGTTCCAAACATTTACACTGACTCAAGGGTAAAGGCTTTGGCTTCATACCAAAGACTGCAAGTAAGATGGTCCTAAGGAGTGCAAAAAAGGGAACTGGAAGGAAGCAGGGTATTGGATGAAAACAATTCGATGTACTTCTTGATAAACTCCCAATCTCAGTAATTCCTAGAGAAGACAATATAAACTTAACTTAACAAATAATTTCGTGGTAATAAGAAAGACTGGACTGATTTGTCCCCGACATACGGACTGACCGAGCAGCCACACCATTAAATGGTACGAAGGAGGATTAAGAACTGATAAAGAAACCGAACGGGAGTCGGGTCAAGGACAAAATACTTCGTATCCATGAGTACCTATATCATCCAGGCCTAAACCTATGTCATTGAGTGATGCATCTAGTAAATCAATTTAAACAAAAATGACAGAGAGTCAGGCAGCGGTCAAAGCTCTCACTGCCCATGTCATTTGGTCTAAGGCAGTATGGGAATGGTTAACCTGAACAAGATAGACCCTCTATTAGATACCAGAGCATGTGGAAATAAAGGGTAACGAAACTGCAATGAACTAGTAAGCCAAGGGCAGCGCAGAGCCTTTCATAGATCCTGAGTCATTTTGTGACTAAGGAAGGTCAATTCGGGAGGTTAGAAATATAATACAGGAAAAGAACCTGTAAATATCAACCATTCTTGTGAAAAGCTTTGAATCTTCTTCAGAATTGCAACCAAAAAAGATTCAAAATACACACAAGAATAAACTACTCATCGTTACAGGTTTTTTAACTCAGACACGGGCTTTAGGAGATTTTGCAATGTGTCCCACGAGTCCAGACTAGAGACTCCTTCCTTCGAACACATTTCCTGGAGAATAACAAGATAAGAGAAACCGAAAAAGAAAACGAACATCAGCAAGGAACTTTACCACATGAACCTTCGACTTTCGACTGTTGTCTCTTATAAAAATTTTTGTTCCTCCTTTCAGCTTGTGGGGATCGTTTATTTCCAAGGAGCTAGATCGGCATTAAAGAGAAAGACATTCTACCCATACCTTTCCCAGAATGTCGAGGTATATAGGCATTACAGGGGATCGTAAGGCTGGTCCATTAGGTACCGCCAAAAGCTATAGTCATAGGTCATACAAAGGTTAATTTGGTAGATTCACTGTAGAACAGCACTTCATCCTTTAGAACAGCACTCGCGCTGGTTCTAAATTTAATAAAACAAATTTTTGACTTGATACCGTGGTATAACTTCGTCTATCAGTGGTATCTTGAAGGCTTTATGCGATAGTATGTGACTGATGGATTTCCTATAAAATGTACGCCACTAGGTCTGTTGGATAGATCAGGGAGTCGGATGTTTCATTACCCTCTATCCCTACGTGGCCAGGTATTCAACAGAAGGTCGAGTTTATACTTAATGACCTAGAAGTTGAGTACCATGATACATCCGTCGATGACATAGATTTCAGCCCATGGATTCATAGTACTTGGTCCTAGGCCCTTGAGTAGTGGATCGAATTGCTTCGATGTAATGCACTTATATCTCCCTATTCCTTCTTTGACAATCCTTAGAATATTTTTTCTCATCATTCTTCGACCACAAGTTGCAGAGGAGTCAGTTCCTATAGTGCCTCCATGGTTCCAGTTGGGTATGTTCTCATGGTCCCGGTAATACAGAGCCATGCCAGTCTTTGCACCTTGGTGAGTATCTGCTTCGTAGTGACCAGATTGGTCCTTTTTGTCCAAGCAATTTCTCCATATGTGATCTTTAGCCATATGCATCCATCTGAGAATGGGGTAACTACATCCGCAGGTTTTTCCCGCTAGGCTCCGGGATATCATTGGAGCCCTCTTGACATTCCTGGCTAACTCTTCTGTGTGTTTTTTCCAGGTAAGTCTTGGTTGTTTAAAGGCATTTAACTTCTTTGACTGGTGTGAGTGCACTGCCCAACAGCCTTATCGGGGTCAGTCGTTCAAGTTTTCTTTCCTCGTGTAAGGTACTATCGTAGGTATGTAAGATGCTCCAATGAATCCAAGTGGGTAGTCGTTTGTAAGAGTAGCCTAGGTCGCCATTCAACAGACTTCCTCTATTTCGCTTGACCAAAGAAACAGGGGTATGGTAGTAGATGAATCTAGGAGCTAGTCGGTAGCAGATGAATCTAGGAGCAGTCAGTCCAAGAAGTACTTAAGGACCTAATTAGTTCCTCTACAAAACTCATATATACGAAGAACACATGCCTAGTTCAACACAGCTTTCCTGTATTATATTAGTACAATAGTAGATACATATTGCGTAGAGGCCATTCAACCGTCAGCCTGAAGGACATCCCGACAAAAGATCGGTTTACTTAGGATCCTGCTAAATTAGGAATCCATACGTGGATGCTCGCCTTTCTATGGGTGTGTACTACTAGTGGAGTATCTAAATCAGTAAAGTACCTGAACAGAAGCATAGCACTTTCATATGTAGGTATGTATGTACCTTCTCAGTCTATCTTGCACTGTCTGTAGACTGTTAACTATAGTAGAGTACCGTCACTCATGCGTATGGCCATAAAACATGCGTAGCATAAGACCACCGTCAAAGTACTTCCACCTATCATTAGAATAAATCCGTTTTAATTTAAAAAAAAGTAACCATTTCACCATAAACTCATATCTTTGATTGGTTGCACACAAGAGACCACTCCAGACCAGGCGGAACAAACAAAAAAAAAGTAGAAAGAATCAATAAACGCAACCATAAACTACGAACGATTTGTTTTCAGGAAAACGAGCCTACAAATAAAACCCAAGTACCAACTCATTTCAAAACAAAACACACTTGCATTTGAATTAATTTCTAATTAAACTTTAATTCACTCATTAAACTCGCATTTCCAAAGGGTTAATTATACCACTCTCGAGCACAAACACAAAAACCAAAAAGAAAAACGTTCTCGTCTAGTTTGAACATATTCACGCGCCGCGCCTGACGCCGGCCGCGCCACAAGATTTACGACCCCCCTCCCCTCCACGCGTAATGAAAATAATTAAAAAGCAAAATGTACACAATTTTCTAAAATACTAATAACACTCTGATTCTTAACGGTATTACCACCGCCTTGGGCAACAACAACGTCTATGACCATTTAAGTGGTCAGAATAATGTCCTCATAAAAGAGAGCTCTCTCAGATCTGGCGCGTATCTAGATGCGTATCGCAGCAAGTAATGGATGAGTTAAATGCTTTGTAGGACAATTAACCAAAAAAATAATACAACACAACTGATAACCTGGTTTTTGGGTTTCCAATCTTCTCCGCACACACGTGCTAATGGCCCGGGAGGCGGGTACCAAAAAAAACCTCAAAAACTTGGTACGTTTCTGCGTTTATGGCGTCGCCGTCGTCGTAGTTGTTGTCAGTTTTTGGTTTGGGAGGATTTCGATTTTTGACAGACAATGAATTAAACAAATCACACAACGCAGTGAATGCCTCCCCCATTGTGTGACACTGACGCGGTTCATCGGATTGAAAACTGGAAAACACCATAAATCACCGAAAAACAGACAAAACAGTGTGTGCTCGCAAAATTTCGTGCTCGGCAACAAATACTCGTAACGCAATCGTTCAGTATTTTTATGCTTTTTAGGTAAAAATCTCAACCAATCCCGCCAGATAGAGTATCCGTATCTGTGCTTACAAATTTAGTGTATGTCTGTCGTTGCGGAATTGTTGTGCGCACAGCAAAGTGTCGTCAATAGCCCACTTTATGCCATAAAAATAAATTTTATGAAAATCACGATTTCGGTCGGTCTGTCACAGCGCGAAAACCGCTAAATAAAAACTCCAATCCAAAGGCAATCCAACAAGAGACGTTATAAGCTTAATGCGAATTGGTACGGTACGAGTATCTCGAGTGGTATCTCGAAAGTATCGTCTCTTCCTGGGCCATAATGAGAAAGTGGCGTTGCGCAAATTATTCGCGCGCACTATAATGTATCTCTCTGTTGGTCAGTCAGTTGTGCAGAGTATCTGCGGTGTTAAATATTTGATGGACTTGTGATGGAGTTATGGTACACGTCTTATGGGTCTTTTTTCTTACATATGTCGTCGTCGGTATCCACCGTGCTCATTGGCATCCCTTCTTTGTGCAATTTATTGTATCAATTTATTTATTTGACATTTTTTTTTGTGTGTTTTTTTTTTTTTTGCATAAGCAATTGACACGGAGAGGAAGAGGTGAATTAAAATGCAAAATGGCTCATAAAGTAATTCGCTGTGGTAATTGAGTTGAGTGGAGTTGAAATTTTGAAGTGTTTGTCGTTGAAGTTTATGACCAGCAATCGTGCACGAATAGCTTCACGAAATGAATATCTTTTTTGCAAAATTTTAAAAAAATTTATTTTTTTTAATACCTATTGCAGTATAAACAACAATTAGTATAAAGCAATAGCTGCTCACCAAATTAAAGTAATAAACAGCTCCTGACTCACTAGCGTGAGGGTTTATATTCTGTCAAGACAGTTGCGACCCCTTATGATGTCTTTTGGTTGGAAACATTCTCTTTAACTGTGAGATGCTTGCAACGAGGGCAAAACAAGGTATGTGCTGGCAACCAAAAGGGTCCTGAAAGAAGACAATTGTCTCCCTAACTACCTCAAAGTTACATATATCTGTCGAGTCCTCTCTCGAACAAATAGAGTAAACTCAGATCCTCCTAGTTTGGAGAGGCTTAATGGTTGAAGCTTAGATCCTTGCCTGCAAACTTATCAGACTCCTAATTCCTTGATATGCTTGTCAGCTTGTGGTGCTCCAAGAACCTTTAGGACACAAATCTGTTAGACCAGAAATATTGATGGGAAATTGTGTTACAGCCTCAAAAGCCAAGCTTCAACTTATGTAACTCAGAATTGTATTATGACAGTAGGATGCCTTTCGGAAACTCTATGTTACCTCAATGTTTCGACAAAACATCTAAAGTATCTCAGAGCTTTCAAGCTCAACAAGATCCATCAAAAGGTCCACCGTACGTACATCGCTCTCCGGGTGATCAAATCTACGATGACAAGACCCAGGTAAGAGGGAATTATCTCATCAACTAGATGGTAACAACACATTCGCAGAATTGTAAATACATACTTCCTGTGGTCACATAAGCGTCTAGCGACGGCATCCCTTAAAGCCTTTCACCATGCTTTGGGTCAGGTAATTGGTGGCAGATGCATTTTCTAAAATTTTTTCAGGATTAGGTTTAGAATGACTAATCGTATTCTATCTTCAGCCATCTGACTGATTTATTCAAGAGCCTGCTGATGATTGAATGAAGATAGATCTAGGATAGCTTGCAGTCCAACCAAAAAGTATGGTTCTCATGGCATTTTTGGTGCCAATATAAGCCAAGTCTCTATCTTCCTGAGACTCAGTAGGTTGATAGTCTTATTGACGGACTCCTACCATAGTTGAAATAGCTCTCTAACTTTCTACCACCGACCTCAATCAGTTAGTATAGGTATTGTGCAATGCGTCATCAATATTTCAGATCACCGCTAAAGGGTATTCTTTATCTTCTACAGATTTCTCGATTGAGCTTACCATACAGTCTAGTACCATTGCCCCGATAGGAGGTTATCGTCAATAGCTCCATTAATTTGGACATGACTGCAAAGTCAGCGTCTTTAGAGCTTCTACAGAACCCATTTCAAGAAGCAACCAACCTGCTGCCTTCTCTACCTACTAGGTTTGACATGTTGCTTACCATTCCATAGGCTGTAGCTTCTCGCTATAGTGAGTACAAAGAAGTAGTCGCCCTTAATCTTGTCCTTTCCGAAATAGAATTTCTAAAGATATCAACGAGAAGCTAGTAAAGCATAATTTCTGAAGTAGACTCGACTCCTTATGCATAAAGAGTAATTGAGGCGCTGCTGGCATGACCCTGAATAGTCAGTTTCTAGTTATGGTTATTACATCGAGATATACACTCAGTATCTGAGTAGTTCATTTCAATGCCTTTAAGTTTTGAACTTGTAAGCAAGGACGACGTTAGCTATAGCAATTCAAATTCCGTTAACGAAACCATAATGAAAGAAGAAACATCGACTAGAAAAGCAATAGAAAAACTCAGGGGAGACTCGAGAGAAATAAGGATAGAAATTAGATTCTTCTTTAGTTTTTGCAGACTAGTACCTCTGTAACTCCTTTTTTTTTGGTTCTGCTTGACCTTATAAGATTTAAGGATCAGCTTTATCCACCTTAGACCAGCTTACTCCAAACAGTACCACCACTGTTCGGTTATCCTAGCGACCAACTTGCTCTTACTTCTAAGAAAACTAATACTGTAGTACCTTTGTTAGGACAGATCCAATTTACTCCTTCTTTCGTATTGACCAAGTTAAAACCAAGTAAACCAATGAAGAACAAAGCCAAAACCTCTGCCAATTAACAAAAATTCAAAAAAAAAAAAACCCAGCAGCGTTCTCACAAACAGCTTCATTAAACAGATACTATCCCCGCCCGGACGAATATCCAATTCAAATAAATGAAGAAGGCCCACTTTACACGCTGAATGGGCATTTCCAACTAAAATATCACTGCTATCTCTGTCAGAAAATCTTTATAATCCGAAATTCTTTAGGAAACCACAACCCAACACAAAAGAACTATTTATAGATACTTGAAACTGTAGAAAAATATTATGAAAAATCCAAAAGCATAAAACCCATCACAATCACATTCACGCGTATGTACATGCGGAGGGAATGGAGCACCCCCCATGGACTCAATCGGTCCATTAAAATCAATATCAGGTTCGCCAAAGGAGATTCGAAACACCAGGCAAGACAATACCCGGTGAAAGATACAGCTACTGAAGCACATCTTCTCCGCACAGGTGAGGTCTAAAGAAGACGAAGAAGGAGAAGGGCTCGCGCGATTGTTGATATTTCTTCTGTTTTTTTTTGTTGGATAAATGCTACCGCCTTACGATCTTACGTGGTTCTGTTGGTTGATGGCCTTTTACCATACATTCGGATGGAGCGGAGAAAGATATGACATCATGTCATCATGGAATTTGATTTACGACTTGTTCGATCTTAATTTATATGAGAGAGATCGTTGGTGATAGTATGGCAGTATGGTAGGGTTGTTTACCGGGAATATCTATGAAATATTTTATTTGGTTTTGATTTGTGTTTTATGGGTGTCCAGCATATGATTTTGGGAAAAACTATCCGATGATATTCTTAGAATGGGTTTTATGGTATTTTGTGTCGAAGTCCTTTAACGAGAACTGCGCGGCATCGCGGTAGGGGTGTGAGTTTTTCAAGGGAAACAAGTCCATAGCATGATTACAATGTTTAATAATTGGCCCACCCTCTGATAGCCCCTCAAAAAGTGATTAAACCACCCACAATGACATTTGAAATTGCTGCGTCATGCTCGCATCCATCCACTCGATTGCCCGTCCTGCCATTTGTGGAGCGCACTGAATAATTGCTGAGAAACGGTTTCAGCAAATCACCGCGGAGCAGGAGTAATTTTCAAAAATCGCTTCACCAACGAATTAGTCCGTTTCACCCACAAGGAGTCGTCGTCGTCGTCATCGCCGTCGTCTGTCCATGGCACATACAACGGTGGGGCGAAACAAAAAAAAAAAAACAAAAAACTAGATTTAGACAACAAATCGAGGGAGTTATCCCCTCCATATCCAACAGAACGTTCACGTTTGCCGGAGATAATTGCTGGAATATGCACGGGTTGATGGGGAGTGATTACCTACCCATAGCACCAACCAGCCCCCCTGTCCCTGGAAAGCAATTTAATGATGGCTCCCCCGAAAGGATCTCCGATAATTCCGCATCATGGCAAATCAGCAAATCCCACAACACATCGCAAGCGGTGGAAGCGCAATTGAAGCATATTCACCGCCATTCGGTATGTAACGTCATCAGCATCTCTTCCTCCAGCTCCATTCAACTATCCATCTTCATTCGCACACAGCAGCCCCTTCATCTCAGTGTGCACCATCCATCCATCTGCCTGCCGCCTAACTCTGCAACCAATTGCTATTCCCATCTACATACATACATATGTACATATGTGTGTGAGTGTGCTTGGCTGTTGCAGCAAAATAGTCGGTGTGTCCTCACAGAGATGTTCCGCCGCGCGCGCGAGAATATTCGGGCTGCGCGCGGCAAACTTACAGGAAAAAATAGATTCGCGCGGAGGATAATTTCGCGGAGGTGATATGGTGATGTGCAACTTTGACGGATGATCAGACAGGTTCTGATTGACTGACTTTCGGAATTGTTTGTTGTTGATATGAGATGGAAAATTAACTAGAATGCCTCAGCAGCATTCGGCGGCGGTTATGTGTATCTCTTCTCTATACACGTACTTGTACGTGTGTATAGACATAGTCCTTGCGCGTTAGCTTTCACATTCGCGTCCCGTCGTTGTTATTACACACCAGGTTGGAACGAACCAAGAGAGAGCGACGATAGACCGTTTCTTCTTCGCGGCAGAATGATTTGCCGGAACTATACTAGAAATTATGTAGCTTCAGGTGAAGTGACTGGACAATGGGCCATTAGAATGGTTACCACAGCCAACCGGTTGGTTGTTTGGTAGGTTCATGGGCTTTGCCTATCGCGCAATCTGTATGTCACCACATGATGGACATATTTATAATCAAAAAAAGAAAACTGAGCAATGTTTTTGTTTTAAGCGACCGAGGGGTTACAAGTCTGTTAGGTTCTGTTGTCTGTTGAAGGTTTAATTGAAATTTGGCGAGCTGAAGTAACTTTCAACGAATCTCATTAAGCAGTCTTAGATGGCGGTAAGGCGTTGCACTAGCTACAGAAGAAGTCTTAAAGATGCGAAGAGCTGATCCGAAAAGGTACCACGAAAGATATTAAGATATTTCTAGAGGAGCGGCTTTTCAACCTCTAATTACGAGTTTTACTTTCGATTTTGGTGCTTAAATCTTTTCAGGCGCGTTGGCATTCTTAGAGTCAGCCCTGATCTTCCTGTAGCTTGTGCAAGCTGATGTGCGAAAGTACCCCTACTGAGGAAGGCTCACTTAAAAGTATCAAGCAAGAATTTCTAAGTCGCGCTCCTCAAGTAGAAGAGAACGAATCCAAGTAAAAAATTGCTACTGAATGTACCCTTTGACGAGGGTAGTGCAAACCAAGTTATAAGGCCTTTGCTGCTAGGAATGTGCATACAATTTTCAGACCAATTTCCGAAAGTTGGAGGATACAAGCACAAAAAACGAATTTGTATGGAAACGACAAAGTGGAAGGTACTTCACTGGTAACAGTGGCTTGGTTTACAAGACCAACCATGAGCTTGGGCCATAATATTTGAAGCAGTCTCTCTAGTCGAGATATCCCGTATATCGTTTCGTTGATAGCATTTACTGAGCTAATCGAGTGGACTGGAGAAGAGTACGTATCTATAGTAACAAGTTCTGAAGTATCAAGGAATGTTCATTCTTTTTTCGATACAAAGACCTGAGGTTGCAATTGTGCCAACAGTCGAGGATCGAGAGTGCTAGCTCGACTGGAGTATTCTTTGCTAAAATATTGTTTTTGTTGGACGGTTGATGAAGCTATTCTGTGAAGACGATCAAGTCATTTTATCTCTCCAGCTCGACCTAGAGGTAGAGTTTAAGCCACCAACGTCATAGCTTGGAGGTAAATGGGTAGATGTAGGAAGACGATACTTACAGACGGCAACGAACTTAAGGCTAAACTAGCTTCTCGATACCATTATCTATTCATGATGACTTCTAAGGTGTCAAAGAAGTACTTTATATGTCTTTGCATTCACAGAGAATGTGTAATGTCATCCGAGACTTCCAGGCACCGATGAGGTGAAATCATACACTCACTTGTTTTGGAACCATCACCTACCAAGTCTCGTTTTCTTGGTATATTACGTAGTATAGTGTGTCGAAGTCGATGGTATCGAGGATGTCGTTCGATTCATCAAGGATGTGGATTTGTTGTCCCATAGTGTTAGACTTGAAGGGAGCATTATTGAACTGAAGGCCAGTTTTTGATAATTATTTGTAGGTCAAGTGGCACAGAAACCTATCGAGTACAGCCATGGACGTAGTGTATTCCTCTTAGTCGCGGCTGCCCACTAAACAAGAGTATCATACGTAAGGTTAGGTCAAACGTATACCCATTTGTGGTCTCAGGTTCACTTTTTCTCTGCTGTTCTCTTCCTTCTTCATAAGCCTTATGAACTGTTTCCTGTATGCTAAGCTTCGTATCCAGTAGACTGCCTAGGTATTTTGAGCGATTGGAAGGATCAATTCCACCCCATTTCACTGAACCTTTCCAGAAGGTTTTTACTTCCAAAGACGGAGTCCCAATAGTACGTCTTGAGGTGAGCATTTTGCAGCCCTACTTGGTAGTGCTGTGCCCGGCATTGGAACTTTTCAGGACGTGTTGGGTGGCCTCCTATTTTATCTTCTTAAAATCTCCTTCTATGTCTAAGAATCCAAAGACCTTGTAGAAGGCTTGTTTCTATTCTCCCCTTCTTCGTCATATAATTTAGTTTCGACTGATTCACACTTAAGATGTGGATGTGGAACTTTGCATAAACAGAAGTCTCTCTAGTGTCTCCAGGAAGAATAACTACAGGCTTGACTTGATTTTCCTACTTTAGGTATGAAGATGAGCCTCACTTCTCTCCTCGCTGTTGTTTTGAAGCATAACCCTGAATGCTGTTTGAAGATTTTCGTGACCCTGTTCCTGATTTTTCCTAGCGTTTTCAGGAATATACCTGGCAGTATTCTAGCTTAGCCTCACACTTTGAATAATTCGAATGACATGGCAGTCCAATGAAAGTTCTTCCATATGTCGAGATTCACTACCTCCTTCTCTATCGACAAACTAGTAGTATCTGAGTACCTATTTCTAATAGAATTCACTGATGTGGGTTCATCATCAGATTTCTTGATGGAGATGAGAACTGGCGCATCTCGAGCCGGCATCATGAGAAGCATTGTTCCCAGGACTTTCTATTGGATTGCCCGGTTAAGTATTTGAACTTTCTTCTTCCATCCTCTATGAGTTCTGCCCTATTGTACAGGTGCCTTAGAGTCCTGTCTTGCTAAATAAGGGAGTTTGTCCCTGGTCTGCAGATAAGTTCCAAAAAAAACTACCAAATATATGAAACACCATATGACCAGGAAAACCCATATCTACCCACCTATCGATACGATTTTAAGTAAACGTCTACTGACCCGAAATGAGTTCAGAAATCATGCTTCAACCCATTTCCTTCCAGGTAAACTGTCAGGACTTTTTGCAAGCATTACGGTCATGGCAATTAGGCCACAACCACAGTCGGCTCACTCTAATAATCCCATTCCGGTGTGAAACATCATGTTAGTCCTCCTCCACAGTTGATTTGACACATGCGGCACCGCGCAAAGCACACAAACACCTGTTCCGTAATATATGCGCGATATTCTCAATTCTTTTAGCCATTTTTACCATTTTTAGCGGATGTTTAACGTCCGCCTTCGATTGTTTGCACTCTCGGCCCGCTCCGCATACGTGTGCACGATCACACGTCAATTTCAAATCAACTATCGCTCTCCAGGTGCAGCAGCTGTTTACGAGCGCCATAAACGGGACGGTGACGGCGCAGTGGGGTTGCCCGTTGGGTGGGTGGTGAATGGATGGTAATTGGCGAATTATTGTATCTGAACGAGTGAAATTGCCCCAGACATGCGATACGGATTTTTGATTGGTTTTCTCCTTCGAATACAGATTTCAAATGAATTGGATTTACTTGTACGAGTATATTGTGATTTTTTTTTTTTTGTTTTTTTATTGTTACAAGCTAACACAATGTTATTTTGAAAGATTTCTTCTTTTTGTTTGTCGTTTATGGGCGACAACATTCGATAGTCAACAGTCGAATGCCGAAGTGCCATTCGAGTGAATTGTGTAATCAAAATGTAGGTAGGTATGTGTTTGGTGAATGACACCCCCTTTGTTGGAGCAGCGCGCGATAGAGCTGCGAATTATTTGATTATTTTTGCACGGCTGAGTTGGATTTGATGTTTTTTTTTTTTTTTTGTTGTGTTTTGCTTAAATCACCACTCCTTTGGCTTTCGCATTTCCTCTAATGCAACTTAAATTGAATCAGTGATTGCAATTATTGTGGTTTAGTGATGTATGTATCTGTTGGATGACAGCTTGATTTGTCTTGATTCATGATTTGACAACGAGTTGAGAAGAAGAAAATGACGAATTGCTTCCTTTCACAAGCTCACTGCGATGCAGGGACTGTTAAGCGCCAACAATAGGAATCGTATCATAGATCTAGCTATGGTAGGTAGAAGCCTCACTCAGCTTCACTCAGATCTGAACCGATCTTTACTTCTTCATGTGTTGCATTGAGTCAAAACTTTCACGCGGCATGGGGTGAGTGTACTCCACCTTGCATTGGCCGTGTTGTAAATATTCGAAGGAATTTTGGGAAAATATTGATGAAATCGAGTTCCCTGCTAGACGTTTCTTTGATTCTGCGCCTTTTGTACTACTATGCCCTGTATCCCCCGCGCCATCGTGTGCGATTTCTGGAAATATTCCCAACTCTTTGCCAGTGGCCGTGCTTCCTTCTCAACTATTCTGCGCCACGTACTCCTAGGACCTGCCATCCTGAGTAAGTTCCTTTGCATCACGTGGTTAGCTATGGACCTGTCACCCTTTCGGAGAATATGTCTAATCCACTGCCACTTTCGTCATCGTATTGTTGTGCCTATAGGTTCATGGTCCGTTCTCTGATAAAGTTGTTCGTTAGAGATACGGTTTGGCCAGAAAATCCTAAAGATATATCGTAGGAACCTATTGACGAACGATTGCAGCTTCCTCGTGATAGCGGCTGTCACCCTTCAGGTATCACATCCATATCCAGTCGTAGCTTGGTGGTTAAGCTAATCGCATTACTACGCCAAACTGTGGATAGCATCCCTAATGCAGGCTTTTCTAGCTAGTTCGTCAAGCATTTCATTTCCGTGGAAACACACATGTCCCAGATCGATATGCTATTCCTTGAGCTAAGGGATTTGAGTTTCTCTTTCCATCTGTCGACCAGTTTTGGTTTGATTGCAATGGAAGTGATGACAGTGATGGTTCCTTGGCTGTCTATATGTTTAGAGTGGATAGGACCTTAGAGACTTTGATGATTCCATACATTTCCCCTTGACTGGGTGGTTTCTCTGGCAATATTCAGGAGCCAGTGCCTACGTCCATCTTTGCTCCATCCGTGAAGATGGATATGGAATATGGATATATTCTTGAGGTTGAGACTGAAGTCCGCGTGGTAGGTAAGGTAGTCCGTAGGAGCATAAACGTTTAACCACTTGCTGATGGTGCTGTGCTCTATTTGGTTACGTTCCCACATCCTTGTTTAACGGAGGGGAAGGACGCTTTTTGCCGCACCTTCCTTAGTAAAGAGGTCAAGTGGGCATAGTCTGAGCATGACTTCAAGGGCGGCGGCGATCGGTGTTATTCTAGACGTTAAATCCTTGAGGAGAGCATCTGTGGTGAACTTACAATGTATGTCAGTTTGATTCTTGGCAGGAAAAAACATGGTACGGCTAGACTACAGAAAAGAACCTCTAGTCACTGTCCTTACTTACTGTGAATGCTCTGTGGTTCGATTAATATTAAGATTATCACGATATTGCTATCGTTTAGGTTGCTGTTTGGGCTGGGCCCTACACAGGTTTGTTGAGGCCAATGTCGTTGTAACAACATCATAGACTATGGGGCTATATACAGCGCTCCTTTAAGTACATTCATTGGTTCGCAGTCTTTTCCTACTGATTCTCTAATCCTTGCTCCACCCCTGGCAACCACCATTCCATTTCGTGCTATTAATCAAGAGAAATGCAAACAAAATTCACGCCTCCAGATTACCCTCATAATCTTTATGATACCTTGAACCCCAGTCACTCCTTGCGTCACAATATTTTGATAGTGTCAATTGTGCGGCTAATTTAATGCAACATAAAGGAATGCACGTGCCATCGGACATGATAACACATCCGCCGACACTGTCCTGCCGATTCGCTTAATCCTGCCCGACGACACATGTAAAGGGACGAAATTAAAACCGCATCTGCAGACAAAAGGATGATATCTTTGTGCGCGTGCCGTCATAATTCATGTTAATACCACGAACCAGCAGAAAGAAGTGTGAACAAGGACTGCCACTATCAACCTCCCTAAAGCTGCCTCTATTGCTTGTGGGATTTCGGTGAAAATTAGCTTTGTTAATCCCGCTTTCACTTCAAAAATAAGTACAATTCCGAAGGATAAAAGAAACTGCATACGCCTTGAAGGGATTCACTTGAAAAAGGATCATAATCGTTTAAACGGCAACACCCCCACACGAGCTAAAGCAAACGAATAAATGGATACAATCATGCCGACATCAAGGATAATACTAAAAATTCCTATTCATGAGCAAAAAAAATAAAATTGTCTACAGATATCTTCAAAGGATTCATGGCAACGGGTGCAAGGGATGTGTTGAGATTACAAAAGGTTCCATTGCATGACTCCCTGATGTCCGCGTCGTCGTCGTGCCGTTGTAGTTTTTGCAAAAGCAGGACGATTGCAGGACGCTGACTAGGCTAGGTACCTTGTGCATGCATGCCGTGTGCACCAGGATTAATGGATAAATTATGCAAAAATCCTTTCCATGTTTAGGTGTGTAACAATTTATTATAAGGTGTCAGCTGCTAAATTGTAGATTAGGATAAGTTATGGAAAATTGATTGCAATACCCAGATTCACATAAAAGATTTTTGCACAAACAGGGTGCCCCCTTTTTTTTTTTTTGCGAAAAACACTTTTTATTGGTTCTCCTGTCGATCATAATTTACATGTCCAGTTCAGTGCTCTCCTTCGATTTGATTTGCGTGTGTGTATAATTACTAGCCATTCGTTATCATGTTTGCATAATTAACACGTCGAGTTTGGGTATTTTATTTCATTCGATTGTTGTTGTTTAGTTCCGTTGACGGAACCCTCATACGGCCAATGTGTTGCTTTTGGCGAGGTTCATAAATTATTTGACCAAACCATTTCGACACAATGACAATAATTGTGTCAAAAATTAGTATTCAAATTTATTTGATAGATTTAAAGATAAATTAAAAAATGATAAGGTGAGCAAATATTATACGAAAACAGGGGAAAACAAAACAAAAAACACGATTTTAATTAATTTTTATTTCTTTTCTTTTTTGTTATGGTTAATTTATTCGAGTTCTGTGGATGATTGATGCTAGGGTATACGGCCATCATGGGTATGAATATCTTAAGCCAGAACCACTTTCTCGAGATTCTGATTAAACGAATGTGGGCATTGGCAGGTTGTTTCTTATATAGTACATGGGCTTTGAGTGTAAATACAAACAGTAAAACAAAAACCTTTTCGATGAAATTCGCATTTTTTTGGTATAAGCACGTTCAGAGGTATTACCTTCAACTGAGCTAGAGTTCAGTGATACCAAAACTCGCCGTACTAGACAGACAGTAGGTATATGCACATTGACCTAAACTCAAAGTCGTTTCGAGCATGTTGAATGGTATTTATTCACTTATTTTTATAAAAAATACACAATACAGGGTGCCCCATCAAGTAGGAATCATAGAAGTGCTGAACAAATGCATCCATCCCTGAGTGGAGAGTGATGCCTTTATGTCACTGCCAACACTGACAACATGTGATTATTTTGTTGAGCAAGTGGTTGTCAAATATTCCTACGATACGCAATACGCAATGACGTCCTCAATAACGTATCCATATAAGTGTGCCAGAATTTCACCAGTAACGTGCCGTGGCTTTTGGGAGTCTGTTGCCATGAACCTAAGATATCACGAAAAAACAAACTAGACAGCATGGTACTTGCTGGTTGTCCACTCGTCTTTCTTACTGTAATACCACTGTAACGATGACACGAGACCTATAGTAATGACAAACGTTATCAATTATCTCATATTTTGATGCCTTTTTTGAAAAGGTGGGATCCACACATTCCTCTCAACTGAAAACATTTTCAAACACTCAAGCGAAACTTGTTTTCCTAATCCTTGCATCAAAGAACTACGCTATGGTCAGACGACTGTCAGATCTCTCAATATTGTCAACAATGGGATCACAATGACAAACTATTTTACAACATTAAACTGTCAGGTCACACGTTCGTTGGACGTTAGCACAATTTCTGACAATTTACTGCCTGACAGTTGTCTGGCAATGGTCTGACAATGCTTTTTCTTCCCATATTGCCAGATCAAAAATGGATAGTTCACACGATTGGTAGATGATTGTTCATGAAAACTTTGCAAATCCATTGACAGACGTAATCAGACTCATAGGAGTTTCCATAGCCCTTAAAAACCACAAATCTCGGACAGAATTAAGGATTAGGTCACCAGTTAATGTCAGACGCCAAATGTCATAATTTTAAATGCAAATGCCTTGAACGCCTGACAACACACACAAAATAGTGTTCATACGATTGTCTGACATTTGGTAGACCTGACAATGTACTCAGTATCTTAAACATTTTGACGGAGGTTGTAAAAATCGTTGGATTTTTGTTTCACTCATATATCTATTAATCCGTACTGTCATCTATGGCCACTTTTGGTCGGATCTCCACTAGCATGGAGTACATACGTACCTATCTGGTGTAACGTCTATTACGCAGGCATGAGACTTAAGTATATTCCATCAATCAGGAATGCTCTCTTGCTTCTGCGGTTGAAGCGTGAAAGACCGTACAGGGCCAATATGATTGGCTTCTCCTTCCTAACAAAGTAAAAATCAATCTCAATACTTACTGACTTTACAATGACACTGTCTCAAAGTGGGCTTAATTTTTGCCAAATTCTTTCGCTCCTTGGGATGTGTTCCATCTTGCATTTATTTTATTGTCTTTCCGACAATGGATCTGCTCTACTTCATCCATTCCATCTTACCATCTAGTTAAACGCATGCACATCAAACATAAATCAAAAAATCATCTCCATCCCTCCCATCGAGTTGAAACAAATTACCCTTGTCTTTCTGTCATCGCTATGCACACAATTAACATTCTTAAATACACAACACACATTCTTTCAACGTAAAAATTATTCAATTTAAGGGATGACACACGGAGACGCAACATGGCCCTTACTTTTAACTCCCAATTCGCTTCCAATTGAAAAGCGGAAAAGACAAAAAAAGAAACATGAAATATTGTATGACATAAACATGTTACATGGTGATACAAAGTGCATGAAGATTCCCTTCGCGCAGTCACGTGCATATATTGCCTTCTGTCAGTTAACCGTCATAACAGCCGTGGCGAATACCAAAAAAAAACCCAAGACAGAGCCACGGCACCCCTCCGTTGACGTGATGAAAGGGCATATTTCTACATTGAACCCTTCATTCGAAAAAATTATAATTTGTCACCCCCCGAAACGGAGGGTATTTCTTTTTTAACCACCACCACCGGTTATCCTTAAACGATGACATTTCTGATGACTGAATCTCATACGCGGCTAATTGCTTCCGTTCGGTGAGAGGAGTGTCAGATAGCGTAAGTCATGTCAGTAGTATGATCATTTGTCATTTTTTTGAGAGGGGTAGCACATGGACAAGTGTATGAAAAGGACGACTACAAATGCATCTGTATGGAATAAAATAAATATTCATGTTATGCTTAGTCCTTTGAAGGATTTCTGACAGTTGATTGTGAGATACATGCAAACCCTTGCCAATGGACGCTTATTTAATTGGAGTCGGTCGGTTTAGCTTGTCCACATCACATCTGCATATCTAGTAATTTTCTTAAGTCTCCTCAACTATGAGTTTGGCAATAGAACATCTTTGGATGGCATTGGGTTCAAACTCAACACTTAGAGAGAGCTTGTGTCGTCAAGCCTAATTAATCTGGGAGTGGAATCCACTAAGGTGACAGTTGATTGTTGACGATTACAATGATCCTTTTCTTCTCTCTGAGGTCACCATCAGCGTGATTATCACATTTTGGAAGGTGACAGCATGATCATTTTGCGGAGACCAAAAAGTGTGATCATCCACTTTTACTATCAACTACCACCTTAGAGCATTCCACTCCTGGTTTTCAGCCATCTAGCTCAATGCGTGTTCCAAGTCGCTTAAGGTCTCTCCTACTTACAACACTTAAGCTGTGCCGTCTCCTACTGCATTGGATTCGAAGCCCCTGCAGGCCAGAGAGTTGGAGTCTGTTCAATATATGTACATAGCTGCTACCTCACAAGATATAGGTTAGAATAGATTCATCAAACATCGTCGACATTGCAGATTGATGTGAACTGAGCGGCGTATTGTGTCCTCCTGTATTGGCCAGGACTTTGCTATTAAGTTTTCAGCATGACGTAAACATTTCATCATTCATCAGGTCGTATTGTAAGTTCTAAGTCCCGTAGTTGCCAGGATTGAATTTTCGACATTAAGTTGATGTCTTTCGAAGTCCTTTTCGGGGTCTTCTCATCTTCGTTGACACTGGAGCCCAATTACCCATTTGGTTTGTGCCTTAAACCTTAGCAAAAAGAGGTAAAACTTTTAAGTCTGATTGAGATCCCATTTAGTAAAGAAAATTCTTAATCCAGACTAATGGTCAGTCTAAATCCACCCAAACAAGCACAGTTTTCTACGACTTGTATGGTGTTCATTGACAAAATACTGATACAGACTTAGTCCTTGCTAACTGCCCCCACATCACGTGTACAACGTGTTATCATACCATTTATTAAACCATTACTTACTGATACCTGATCTTGTCCAACTTGTCCAGATACAAAAAACTTCAATCTCCATTCTTACCATTTGTTGATGCTGAAATCCTTAGATCCTTTCTTTCGGAAGAGAAAACAGAAACCATATCATATTCAATTCCATGTAATTGTTTTATTTTGTTTGTTTTATATTTTTTGGTTTTGTAATAATTTATTACATTGTTTTCATATGTTTTTTGTTTTTTTTTAATTTGTATATTACTATATTACTTACTATCTCTAGCTTCATTTATTATTTTCTTTTTTTTGTTGACAAATAATTTTAAACATATGCATCCATACACTACACATCTATTTTATGATCATAAAACTTAGACAATTTTCTCTTAGACACTAATTGAAATCTATAAATAAACGATAAATATTTACAGGTGATAGAGATACAAACTTAAATAGAAAAAAAAAATAAGAAAAATAAAAATAAAGAAAAGAACATCACAAAATATTTTTTTTTTTCAGTTTTTACTTGTTTTCTTCATATTTATGTATTTTGTCATATTTTTGTTGTTAAATTAATAAAAACTTTTACACTTCATTGATATTTATTTATACCTTTTTTTTTGTTTGCTTATAAGTTTAGGTTAAAATTTTTATGAATTTTTGTTTTGTTTTTTTTTTTATTTATATTTATTACACCGTGCAATCGTTTGTTATTTACTACTGTCCTAGCGTAAGTATAATTTTTTTTTGTTTAAATAAAAACTGTTTGCATTATGATAAATAAATTAATTTGATTTCTTTACATATATATATATATATTTGTATTTAACATTTATAATATGTATAATGGATAGTATCACAAAATTTGTTTAAATTTAAATTGTTTCGCATTTTGCTTGTTTTTTTTTTTTTTTGTTCTAAGCTTTAATTTTATCTCTCGTTTTATTCGTGTGTATGTGTTAAGTTTATACAATATTACATCGATTTGTTATGTACAAAAGCAATATATAAGTACAGTGGGGGCTGAAAGATTACTATTTAGAGAGATGATAGTGGAGAAAAGCTTGTTTTTTTTTTTCATATTTTACATTTTTACACAATTTTACTTAGTTCTTCGTCGATCGAAATTATTTTATAAATATATTTGTTTTTATTGCACTTTCTTTGATACACGAAAAAATGTTCACACTTCAAACGACGACGGCAATGAATTTTTGTTTGTTAAATTCGAATTTTGATTTTAATTTGCAAAAAGAATTTTTTTTGTTTTCTTCTTTTTCTGTTTACATTGTAGGATTTTGTAGTTTCTTTATTTTGCTTTTAATGTTAAATGAAACGAAATCAGTCTCTTGTCTGGCGCTTTAATATTTTTTTGTTTATTTGTTTTAAATCACACATTGCATGCATCTTTGGATACGTTTCATTTGATAGTTTTTTGTTTGCGATTTTTTTCTCTATATCAACCAATTTGGTTTGTCATAAAAACATTGCAAAGAAAAATATCAAATAATTCACTCATAAACAGAACTGTCAGGAATAATAAATTTGTGTTTTTTAATTAGTTTTTTACACTGTAAACTGCGAGAAAGATGAGATATGGCAAAAAATAAAAAAAATATATTATACACTGCCAGGGCTATTATTTTTGTTTTTTAGTTTATTGGGGATTGTTCTTATGAAACCAGTAATAACGAGTTATATTCTGTCGGATTAACATTGTGTAGTTTATGAGGAATTAGTTGGTTTATTTATCTTTTTTTTTGTTTTGTTTTGAAACGACTGTTTTTCTTGGGACTTATCCAATAATAATCATGGAAATGGGAATTTTTTTTTTTGAAAATAGGAGAGAAAGTTTCCAGCAATTACCTGCTGTCATTTGGATGACTTTGTTGTTTTTTTTTTTTTTGTTAAGTGGAGGAGTTCGTTTTTTATGAGATCATTGTGTGGTGACAACAACTTTGAGTTAGCAAAGTCAGGGCGAGAAAGAGAGAGAGAGAGAAGTATTTTCGGTTGGTCATTCCTCTTTCATTAGTTTTGTGTGCAGGATCGAGTAAATTTTTGATGGAATTTTACTCGTATTCTTCTTTCCAGCCGCTCATCTGAAAGTAAATAAATGAAATAGTGAGTATACAGATTTTTTTTCTTCAAAACTAGGTACAGCTACAACAAATATACAGTGTCATAACTTGAACAAAAAAAAAAATAACTATGCACGTGCGATAGATACGCGTATCTTATACAAGATTACTAAACTATGATAAGTGTGTGAAGAGTCATTTTGAATTTGAATCACGTACGATAAACAGAAGTAACGAGCTGGTTAATTAATTATAACTGGCAGAAATTACTGTAGACATTCGAAAATGTCGTTGTTTTTAGCTTTTTTTTGTTTTTGGCTCGAGATCAAGAGATAAATATAAATGTAGGTATGGCAAAGTACAATGTCAAACTAATTGCATCTTTTAGAGTAGGAGGTCGAAAATGGTAAATAAGATGGTTATTCCTAATTGATAAAGATTACAAATCTCTGACAGTGTTTACTTCTGAAAAACAGCTCATTCACATGCCTCTATCAAGGCATCATTTGATATGGGAAAGGGGGGCAGTACAAGTATAGGTAGCTTATTTGTGTATGTACATATGTACCTAGCGAATATCGTGTCTAAGGGCTTAAACACTTTTTTTAAAATTCTAGTAATGGTGGTGAAACTCAGATCTAGGATGCATTAGACCATAGTCGCAACGATTGGCTGTCAGATATAAATACGATGACATCCCTGTCATATCCCTAGAGAGAGTGTGGACTTTTAAGACTTTAGATAATTTGTCAGAACGAACGTGTGAGAGTACACAATGACTACATACATTGCAACCAGAGGGAAGTACAATCTAGTATGGTCAACAGAATCATCGAAGGAGTGTAGTTCAAAGGCTAAATGTCAACACTTAACACTTGTTGCCAATTTTCGTGTATTTTTCGGAGTAGAATGGAGTGACAAAATGGGGTTATATTTATATTTCAATCGAATGAGAACCTCCTGACTTCTGTGACTTGATTCTTTAAACAATTTGCAAAAAGGCTAGACGGGTATTCCAGGGTAACACGTAGCAAAATGCTGGTAAATCGCTGACAATTTTGTCTGATCTTCATATTAGATACATGTTGTACCCTGCACTTTATTATGAACCACAGTTTGATACCACATTCCAGGCATTTCCTATATTTGTGATTAATAATTGCAGTGAATGTACGATATAGTGAACCATCCAATGTTCTGAACACACAGTTTATACAGTCTAATCTAAAGACAGAATTGCACGTTCTATAGGCATTTTAGAAATACTGTATCTAAAACATTCACAATTTGACGAAATTTACTTCAATGAGTCTCCGCATGTAGAGCATACTTTTTGATGTTCGCCAAACGTTTGCGAGACCTGGGATCATGAACTGAAGTTGTTAGTTTTTTCGGAGATTTCAATATTGAGCACTCTGACGTATTATCCACTAGCCCTAGACGTATCGACCAAAAGACGTACGTAAATTTTATTGAAAGAAGGGTTCGTGGATTTCTTTTGAGTTTCATATCTGTCCATTTGCAAAGTTTTTCTTTTTAGAAAAAAAATAAATAAATATTTGCAATCCTGAAGCGACAATATCTCTATAAAATCCTAAGTAAAACTTTAAAAAAAATATGTAGCCCAATGTAATTTGAGACCTTTATCATAGTTTCATGCTTTGTTAGTCAAATATGATGGCTTTACCAACACTCAGCTTCCCACCTATGTATGTATATTCCAACAGTTGCAACTAAATTAAAAATTAAATGGCATTTTTAACCATTACTAAATTTTATTACTTTTCAATTAAAATGTTATAAAAACTAATTATTTTAAGTGGTAACAATGGTATTGTTCTGACATTAAAGAATGGTAAAGTCTTACTGACATTTCAACAACATTCAAGGCCCTACAAAAGAGTATAAAACATTGACCTTAACCATTAGAATGTGGAAGGAATGTTATGACTAAGAATATGGTCATACGAAATATGAGGTGTAGAAGGTACTTAGAATGATACCATTTCATCTTAAGAGAAAATTGTAAGGGCTAACAAAAAAGGTAACACTTTTGGTAGATATTAGAGACGCTAACAACAAGTTTTGCAAAGATCTTATAATAAACTGCTTCGTAGCTTGTACGAGTATCATATGCCTAAAAAAGTAGGCGTGTCGTTGAAAATATTTCAAGTAGTACGTTACCCAACGACTTGGAGCACATTTACCCGATTTCGAAAAGATTTTATTACAAACAAACTCTTAACACCTTGTTCCACAGAAAATGGGCGAGACTACCAACGTAACTACTTAACTTTCTCTAGACATAGAGTTGAAGTACCAATTTGTTTTCTAACTCCTTGCAAATATAACTCCGAATTCGTGCTTCAAAATTGTCACACAAGTCAAAGAGACAAAAAAGTTCAAAAAATTAAAGAGCATAACGAGTATTTCTCGTTTTTCTTAAATATAATGAAATACTTGGATCTGTAGGCGTAACATTTGAATCGATTGTGGGCGTGTCTGTGCTAAGGACTTGCAAGAAATATACGCAATATTTCAGCCCACTAATCCAGTCCAGTAGATTCAACTCAAACTTAGTCAATCTTAGTCCCCTATTAGTTCTGATCACTTACACTTATATTTCTGTACTTTACATACTTAGTCAATAGATAAACATAAAACAAGTACAAAATACAACTTACATACTTGACAGCTCTGTTTCTAAAGGTTTCCTGTTCCATGTCCCGAATTTTATGCGTTAACATATGTTGTTTAAGATTACCCTGTAAAGAAAAAACGAATACAAAGTTTATAAATTTATCTAAATTGTATAATTTTAGGATGTAATCGAGCACATACACAAAGCCCCTTTAAAAACCCTGGCTATAAAAAAAACGGTGGACCAAAAAAAATATATTTTGTCCACAGGAAACTGCGAACAGGTCTAAAGTTACAAAATTCGTCTTAACCGCAGTCTACTTGATACTTGAACTAATTTTAGCTCAAGTCGAAAACTATCCATCTAAAGTTGATCTAAGAACGCATAGGCGCTTATAGACAAAGGTTAGGCTAGGTTCGTAAGTAGGCGAGTGGAAGAATTCACGTCGCCACACTCAGGTCAATACCCACACCATTGTGATACCGATATGCGAGAGATGTCTCTTGCCCACTGGTTAACCTAACCCTAGTCCTGCCAATATGTTCCCTTTGAACTACCAAAGTGGATTTGATGAAGTTCAAGATGTCATTGATTGGTCTGCTGGATAATTCCTCAAGGTCACGGAAGAAGTGTCGTCGGAGACACTTAGGTGGTTACGACCTGAGCAGTGGCAGAAAAAGTGGGTTGTATCTTAATTGACTTCATCATCATCTGCACATGGACAACAAATACATACCTTCCTCCCTTTTTCCCTAGTTTTTTCATGTGGTATCGGAAAGTGTTATGCATAGTGCTGTCGGTCCTACTCTTGTCAAAACGAGGACACAAAATATCTACTGCTAGCCTCTCAACGGGCCGTAATCCCTTTTTCTAGTTTCAGTGCACGAGGCGGGAAGAACACCAAGGTTTCTACCTGTTCTGTACATTCTGACCCTCTTCTAGGCCTTCTCATCACCTGATATATTATTTCGTGTCCAGGAAACCAGCTGTGTTCCAAGAACATTAAGCTCTTCACGACAAGCTTCGATTCTACTTCTGTAGCAGTAATCGCTATTATTACTGCCTGGCTATCGATGAAATAGGCGATACCTTCCTGTTGTATTGCCTTCAACACATTATCACGAAAATACTGCTATGGGTTGGAAGCCAGACTGATCTGGATATGCCCTGCGGTTCAGAAAATATGCTAGACCCAGCGCCTACATCCATCTTTGACTCATCTGTGAAGACAGAGATGATACATGTACTGGTAGACTGGTCGCTTGTCAAGGCTCAATACTTCAAGTCCAGTAAAAAAAAAGTGGATCTTCCAACCTAAAGCCTGTTGAAAATAAGGAACGAATACGGACATGTCTCGTTCACCGGGAGACCTAGGATTTATTGCGAATCTCCCTAGATAGCCTGGATTTCATCTTGCTCTGGTATCTCGAGTATAAATTTGTTCCTGTACCTATCTACACCGTTGTAGATCGTGATCCTTAGATCTTTATCTGTACCGTTTGACTAAGGAATCAGGCTAACTCTTAGTCCCTAAAATACGAGTTTACCTTTAGAGAAACAGGACTTTCTAACCGAAGCTATGGAAGTAGACACCGATGTAGACTGAAACTGATCTATTCTACCCAGCTCCCATACTGCAAAGATCATCGGATCGATTTGTAGACCCCATTGCCCTCAGCTAAATGAATTAAAAACAAAAAAAAAAAAAAAACTCACCTTAGTTGTGAATCCTCGATCACAGATCGAACATTTGAACGGCCGCTCTTTGGTATGACTCCTATAGTGGATTTCTAAAGCCGAATGGCATGGGAATGTTTTGAAGCAGATACCGCAGGTTGTGCTCCCTCTGACGCCTACAAAGAGAGGAAACCAAAAAGAGAAAAGCAAACAAAAAAAATAATTAAAAATCAGTTCTCTCCCGTTGGATCACACAAAAATAAATAAACAACTCAAGTTGGGTGGGGCGCGCAGGCAAAAAGCCAAGCTGCAAGCCTGGCTTTCTCTTTTTTTCAAAATTTATTTATTTTTTATGTTGTTTTGTAAAAATTGAATTGAAAAAAAGTTGGAAACTCACAACTCACCCGAGAGTGCTAGTGGATTGAAGGGTGCCGCCGGCATCACCGACTGGGCGATCGTGTTCATGGCGGTGCACATGTTTTGTGTCGTTGCCGGCGGAAACAGTGGGATGTTGGGGAACATTCCGAATGGCGGACGGGCGGCAACTAGCGCCGGATTTGGTTGCGGTGGTGGCGGCGGTTGAAGCTGATGGTGCTGGAGCTGCTGTTGCTGTTGTTGCGCCTGCTGTTGGGCCTGCTGTTGGGCTTCTTGTTGCTGTCGCTGCTGGTGTAGGTGTTGCTGGTGTTGTTGCTGCTGTTGCTGGTGATGGTGATGCAGCTGCTGGTGGAGGTGTTGCTGGTGATGGAGGAACATGTTGGGGTGACTTGGAGCGACGGGGCTGTGTTGCTGGGGTTGAGGCGGTTGTTGTTGTGGGTGTTGATGGGGATTCGATTGAGGCGGCGTCGGCGGTGTTGGTATTTTTGTGGGTGGTGCTGATTGTTGCTGGCTCAGCTGAGACCGTGGGGTTAGGTCTAGAGCACCTTGTTGCACAGAGTTGTCACCGGGTGATGGAGGGGGTTTGGAACTGGATGAATTTTCCATGGGACTTGTAGGCGCCGAGTTCGCACTTGCCTCGATTTTCAGCTTTTGCTCGAAGAGCATGCCCTTCATGTCGTCGCCGGACTTTGGTCGATCGACAGAGTCATCATGATTCGAGGACATATGTTCGGAAGACACATCGTCGTCGAAGTCGTCGCTGCAGTCCATATTGTCGTCCATGTCGCCCTGAGATGATTCTGAGCCCATAGCACCATTATGCGGACCACCGGGGCCCATTGCACCAAAGTGGAAAGCGAAGGGATTCAGGAACGCGCCGGGCATCATGGAGGGCGGTGGATCGCGGATCTCGGCGGCCTGAATTTGTTCGGGCGTCAGATCGGTGGGCTCACCAGTGTGCAGGCGGATGTGTTGCTGCAGCACCAAGGCGTTGGAGTACTTCTTGTGACACACCGGGCACTGGTGGAAGTTCCTCATCGGTGGACGAATTTTATGCACAGCCATGTGGGTTTTGAGATTTCCCTTAGTCGTGAACGCCCGACCACAGATTCGACACTTAAAAGGCCTCTCGCCGGTGTGCGTGCGATAGTGCATTTGCAGGGCACTTTTGCAGGACAACACTCGATCGCATACAACACATTGGTTGGGATCTGTTAGCTTCTTGTTCTTCATCATCTCCTTCAGCTTTAGAGTCTCCGATGTGTTGGACACTTCTATGAAGTTTTCCCATGAATTGTCGTTGCTATGTGGCCTCGGCAAGAGCGCCATCTCGTGCTTGATTGCGGCCCCAAAAAATGGCGATCGTGGGATACTTGCCGGGCTGCGGATGGGTGATCGACGATCGGGTGAAGTTTTGGTAAAGTTCAAGGGAAACCGATCCGCAAAGAAGTCTTCGCGGTGAAACGATGGAGGCAGCTGTCCCGGTGTGGGGAGCAGCTCAACGTTCTGCGGCGGCATTGATCCTGGCGAGGGTTGGGGGTGTATCGCTGATTGTTGTGGTTGACTGAGTGGAGGCAGCGCGGATTTCGCGGGTGTCGGTGGTGTGGGTGGAGCCAATGGCCGCACGGATATTGTTGGAGTGGTGGATGCCTGTGTCGTTGCTGGCGAGGGCGCCGATGCAGGCAATAAGGGAGCTGCTGGAGGTGGTGGGGTAATTCGATTACTGTCTCGAGAGAGATCGTTCTCGTCCTGCAGGTTTTCTTGTTTGATTTTTAAACTCAATGGCTCCTCAACCGTGGGAGTTACACTTCGGGTATTTGTCCTCTCCACCGGCTCAGGTTCCTTCACTCGCTCCGGTGAGCTGGGCGCCGATGGTTTGCGTAGGTCTGTTGGCATTTCCTGTTCTCGTTTGAGAGCTGCTGCCATGGCTGGTGGCAAGTGCGGCAGAGAAGGGAAAAATGGATTTGGGTATGGTCCAAGTGACTTCAGGATATCTAATGGTGGCCGATATAGTCCGGGTAGACCGGGAAACCCTGCACTCGGTGGGAATGGTAGAGGCAACGAAACCGGAGGCATTTGTTGCGGCATCTGTGGCTGATGAGTTGGCGAACTGTCCGGTGACATCTGTTCCAACAGTGGTGGATGGAATTTGTCGAGGTGCTCGGGAATGGGTGTTGCGTTCATGGGAATATGGGGGAATTTATGCGCATGCCGCTGAAAGTGGACCTTCAGGTTACCCTTGGTGGTGAAGCGGCTACCGCATACATTGCACTTAAATGGTCGCTCTCCAGTGTGAGAGCGAATATGGATTTGTAAAGCTGAGTCCGAGCCGAACACCTTGCCGCAGTACCGACAGCGATGTTTGAAAAACGGCTCATTGCGGCTCTTACCGTCCGCCGTCTTGCCATCCTTGCCGAATGCGAATTCGTCGGCTAAATTGTTCGCCAGGATGCCTTGAGATGCAGAATCTAGCACTTCCTGTGCCCTTCGCTGAAGCATTTCCAGGGAATTTGGCTCATCTAGCGAGGGCGGGTCATCGTGATTTGTAATAATGCTCGATGCTAGGTCCGAGCCGAAAGGCAGAGGCATATTCTCATCCTGTTTCATGCTGGCCAGCATTTGCAGCGATGAATTCCTACTGAATTCTTCGTACTCCTCGCGTTTGCGCTTCAACGAGTCGTTGTTGTTCGACTCACTGTGTGCTGCTGCCAGCATTTCTTCATCCTGGCACCTGGCTTCGTCTTCTAGTCTCTCGCGCTTGACTTCTGGTTGATCTTGCTCTAGTTCTTCTTCTCGTTCTCTCTCCCTCTCCCGCTCCCGTTCGCGCTCCTGCTCCTGCTCCATCTCTAGTTCCTCGTTTTCTTCATCCAACTCGTTGTCAGTCTTACCTTGATTCATCGCCAGCTGCGACTGTAGCTGTTGGATCAGTTGGATCTGGAACAATTGTTGCTGCTGGAGATTGAAGAGGGTTTGCTGCAGGAAAGCCAACTGCTTCATTGCCGCCTCATTGTCTGCTCCCGCATTGCCATTTGCAATGGTTTTCGCCGCGAACTGTGCAATGGCCATTTGCATGTTTTGTATCGCCTCGAGTGTAACCGGACCTGGTGCAGGGAACTGTGGCATTTGCAGGGGTGGACTATTCGCCGGCGGTGTTGAAATCGGACGATTCTCCTCCTCCTCCGCACAGTCTTCTTCAGTGGGTCGGTCATTTTCAGTCGGTGCCAGTGCTTCTTGTTCGCCATCATATGACATTGGAGCAATTCTATCTGCATCCCGATCTTCCTCCACTCGATCTCTTTCATCAGTCTCCTGACAGTCCTGCTGGTCCTGCTCCTCTAAAGTCTCCCCTCCGACTGCCTCCTCTGGTGATCTCCTGTCCAAGGGTTGATTATTTATCTCCAAATCTGGCGGTGTCGGTGAGGGCAATTTACTATTTATCCTTTCGATCTCCTGCAGATATGTATGCTGTTCTCCTTTCAATCCTCCCATTACCTCCGACTGAGGTAGGTGAGCATCGTCACCGTCAAGCGGTGACATTAGGCTATTATTGTTGTGATTGTGATCTTCCAAATGGTTTAGACTATGATTACTTAAATGACTAAAATGATTCAGGTGATGCATGTGATGGTGATTATCTAACATGGTTCGTGTGTCGGCTATGTTGAAGGCAACACTAGCACCAGCTGTTAAAGTGGCATCAGTTTCTTCAGCATCAGCTGCGGGGGAGTTTTGCGATTGCATTTGAATGTCAGGACTATTGGACTTGCAATCGACAATTGGAGAACATGATCCATTCTCCTCTTGATCACTGGTTACATCTGAAATGAGAAGAATTTTTTGTTCGTATGAGTTTGAATGTTGTATCTATTTGGCATAAGTTGAAAGATATGCGAAAGTCAGTATCTGGGACACGAACCGTGAACCTGAAAATATGCTACAAATTTGATGTGATCAAATTTCATTGTAGACTTCTGGGTGCTAAACGCAGTATTTTTACTAATTAGAGTGTTTAATGAAAGATTATCAGAGTCCATCAATGTGTCAGATAATCATAGAAACATACGTACGTTGTCACACAGATTGCAGCCTCAACCCAAGATTTTATAACCTACCGACACAGTACACATACTCGTATACCATCGCCAACTAATTACAATTTTAAATGCCATCAGGTGTATCTATTAGTATGTTAACATATTAACTAACACTTACTTCAAGTACAATCGATTGTAAATGCATAGTCATCTCATTACCGTGTCGCAATGCGGGTGTATGGAGCTCTGACTTTTCAACACGACATCGAAATTAGTTAAAACATGACCTGACCCCAAGTGACTATTTTTATTTTCTACAACAAATACAAGTGTACGTATCTCTAGCATTTGTATAAAAATGCATCTTTATCGGCATGCATTTGCTACAATCGAATACTGGGTGCGAAAAATTCAACAGCCCAACGCTTTCTCATATCTGATATCTAATAGAGATCAAAATCATTTGGATGGTGTTAGAATGCGAGTAATTTGCTTTCATTGCATTAGTTCACTTCCATAGATACATAGATACACATATGCACACAACCAAGGCGTGGTAATACTTTCATCTAATTGCATATAATAAAATCCCCGATTAAGACATCTCACAGGCACGAAAAAAAAGATACAGATACAAAACGAATGAACGAAAAAAAAAAAGAAAAAAACAATCCATATGCATTATGTATTGTTCCACAATTGGATTGCAGAAAGATAGATGTATCTTAAAAGAGAAATAAACGCATGGTTTATTGTTGTGCATTTTTCATTACAATTTTTGTTATTTGTATTTTTATACCCCCAAGGGGAGAGAACACCAACGAACGAACGTAGAGATACTCTCAACGATATACACAAGTGTGAGTAGAGTAAATTGCACATTGCTGTTGAAATCCGAACCGAGCAACAGCAACAAACAGCAATAATAGATTTTAATGGTGCGATCAAAATTTTTAATGAACTTCCATTTTTTTTTCTGTTTTTGTTCCTGCGTTGGCTCCTCACTGCTTGTACTTCTTTTGTATCTCGTGCATTTTTCTAAAGGTAAAGCTATGAGTTTTGCAGTAGAAACTAGCTTCAGCACACATGTGGATTGACCAGACCACATGTGTGTGCATTGTGTGTTTGTTTCCGATCTACTGACCAAGAAATAGTAATAGATACAGTTTTTTTTTTTTTTTTTTGCCACAACAGATACTCATACCGAATGCTACGACGATGCTAGGGACAACAGGTATAGGTACATACACTACTCTAGGCAGCAGTAACAGAAGCATGCACACATTTCATAGAGATGAGATTATTTTGTTTTTGTTGTCGACAAGGGGCGTGGTAGGGTGTGTTGTGATGAAATCGGCGGGATGTGTGTGCTTCGAGTAAAACACGTGCCATCGTGTCCCATTGTTGTTTAGGAATGGGTGTATCGGCCGTTGTTGGAGAAAAGAAATAATAATAAGTGATCTTCACCTATAGAAGGTATCTGTACATACATATGTACATAAGTGATCTTGTTATGGATTTTTTTTTTTTTAATCTGACTTGGTTTTGGAATGTATAGAATGTCTTGAGATTTTTGTTTTATTCCATTTACAGGATGTAGGCTTAGTCTGGGCGTTCTTTTGGACCCAATGATGAGATGATCGTTGAATGATCGTTACTGATTCGAGTCAAGGCTTACACAAGTAGGTGGATGTTATAGGATTTCAAGGCATTAGAGGTTCAAATAGTGTGCTAGGAATGTCCAATAATAATAATAGAGTAGACTCCGCATGATCGAAGCCCCGATCAATTGGATACTATCAGCTGGAAGCCTGTTTATAGAATTTTCTTTGTCATTTGCATGTTTTTACTATCTCAGCAATTACGTAGTATCTAAAGTATTGAACAGTAAAGATTTTAAGCCCTAAACTATGCAAAAGGATGTCTTAATGGATGGTACCTTAGAAACAAATGTGAACTATTGAGTCTGTTTTGTATCATCCCCTTGCCCGACTGTGTTGACCTGTGATATCTTTAATACGAACATCCAAGGAGACCTCGTTAAGAAGCATCACAACCATAAACACACACAAACACAAATCATTATCTCAACTAGTTCCACTGTCATCTTTATCGAAAAATTCCATTCCAACCTACAAAATTTTCAGCCCGTGGTTCTTAGGAATTTATCTTTATTTAAGTGTTGAAAGTTCATGGAGTTTTATGTCATATTTTCTGATGGCATATCTCCCAATTTTGGAGACACACCGTACCACAAGTAATTAAATTTTTAAGTATCGATAAAAACAACTTTAACCACTTTATTAGATACATTTTTTTTTTTAATTTAAGCCCGCCTACGGATCAAAATACCTAATTTAGATACGAAAAAACCCATAGCTTACTCAAGATGCCATTCACAATTGCAAAACTAGTTCAAAAACTCATCAAAATCCACTGCGCTATCAATGATTTCGATCAAAATTTTATTAAATATTCAAATCGAATAAAAAAAAAAACCCAAAAAAAACATAAAAGAAGAGGTATCACCTGACGAAGAATTTTTATCTCAAACTTCATAAAATATTAATAATAAATCTTCATCTGATTTATTTTCAATAGCACTTAGGTATTTTCTCCTTTGTTTTTGCTGGCAATTCTTTGGGTGTGTATAGTATATATTATGCATTATATTATACAAATGATGTTACAGATTTTACTTAGTATGCTTAGTAATTTAAATATTTAATTTATTTTTATGAATACCATTTCAGATAATAAAACACAAGCTAATGTATTTCGAAAATAAAATTTGTATAATAATCATAAAATAATCGACAAAAAAAAAAACACACAAATTTAATACCAAACTTAAGCAAATAAACGAAACAATTTAATGATCGTTCGTCGTCGTCGATGTCGTCGTCATCATCATCATCGTTTCAGATACACAAGATGTAGAACGCACGTGTATGTATGGGAGAGTTACCTATGAAATTTTTTCCAAATAAATAATATTTAACAATGATAAAAGATAATAAAAAATTAACAAATTCGCTGTTTGTTTTTCTTCCATTTTTTTTTTGTATTCTTTCGTTCATTTTTGAGTGGATTTGAACCAAAAAAAAAAACAGATTTTTTATGATTTTTTGATGATCTTGGCATTCAAAGATGGGAGAGATTTTTTTTTTATGAAAAAAAAGGTTTTCATTAGAGAAATAAAAAATAAAGTTATAATGAATTCAATTGATTTATATTAACACTCTATAATGCGCATAATGAAGATTAATCTTTGATATTTGTGCTTCTTTTCCCTTTTTGTTTGAGTTGATTGAATTTTTATCATCTTTGTGGTCATTGGATTGTAAAATGCAAATGTGGGGATCTTCCTTTTTTTTTTTTTTCTCTCTCTGTTTTCTTGGAAAATGGTCCAGTTTAGATTTGATTCTGTAATGGATGCAATAAGTTGGTAAAGATGAAAATGATAAACGATGGTGGTCCTTGTTGAGCTGATTACATAATGTATGAAAGCCATTCACAACGCGGTGTTAGATACCAAAGATCTTGGGCCAATAGAGACCATCTGTCGATTTGTGGAGATTGAAGGAGCCTGGAATTTGTAAGGTAAAATGAAGTTATGTTATGTACAACCAGAGAGAGGCTGTTTCTCGACATTTATGTACCTATAGATGCAGGTTGACCGCATACTCAGTTGAAATACATTCATACATGAGGATAACCTTTCTGTGGAGAGTAAACGGGTAAACTAGGATGAAGATTTTAGAAAGATGTTACTCACTACAAATTGTAGAGGACTGCTGCAGAAAATAGTCCGATTTATTGGGGCAGATGGTCTAATGAAAGTCGATTAGATACTCCAAGTTGAGAGATCATCTTATCCTCGAACCGTCTCCATGTCTAGTATAGACAATTGTTTTAATTCAAGGCATCGAGGGTCAAATTTAGTCAAATCATAGAGGACTGATGGCTTAGAAAAGTTTAATAATTCAGAGCAACTTTGTCGAAGAAGAACTGAACCGACTGGATAGTACATGGAAGCAATACCGCCAACCAATCCAACTATTTCGCATAGCAGAGCTGCGAACCATCGGACACTCAGAGACTCAGACACTCAACCTTCGAGTCTAGAAAATTGTTGATCGAAAATTTTGTGCATAATTCTTGATTAATAGCTTGAAAGACTCATTCTTGGTTGATATAACCAAGTCCAACGGTAGTATCTATAGATAGTAAGTACTTTATCGGTGTCCACAAGTAGTGAAAGATCTCAGTAAACTTTCGTAAATCATGCAATACTTTGTATCATAAGTACCTTACTCTACAAGTTTTGATTCGAACATACACAATCCACGAAGGCACGACCTAATCGAATTGGTAATACATTTGACACAATTTTCTATCCAAATTATTCTTCTCAAAGTTTTTTCTACAAAATAATTCATACATAGTCAGTATCTGACACTATTTAATCGAATTCTGGAGTTCCGCAAGGCAGACATCTTGGACCAGGGTTGTTTACTCTTTTAGAAATGATGATCGATGTCTTCGCCAGACAGCTTGAATACAAAATAGAAGCCATTTGATAGGGTACGGACCTCCTAACAAAGGCAAAGTTTTTCTCTAATCACAACCACCTACTCCTGTCACCCACATCAGTAGGGGATTTGACCTCATTTTTTTATTTTTCCTCCTCGGTCTACTATTGCTGTATCTGTCTCCATATCCTGCCTGCCTGTGAGTAGAAAATCCAGGAGATTCAGAATAAATGTTAAAATTTGTACAAAATTCCAATGAACAGCAAGATCAAAACAAACTGATTATCTATCATCAAATTGTGAATAAAATCCACAACCAAAACAGGAAGCAAATACTTTCCCATCGCTCCAGCAACGTTCGTTTAATAACCTTTCCATCTTTCATCTCAGAATGATATTTATCTCCTTACTTATGTATGTATGTATGTATGTATGTATGAAAAAAAGAAAATAACTTAACTCACATCCTTTTTAATGACCGCCAATAAACGAACGAAAAATTACCCATTTTAAGCACATTTACACACTATCTCATCTTAAGCACGTCAACTAATATCCCCACACTGTCTCGTAACCAGCCAAGTTTTGTTTTATAGTAGCCGGCAGTGATGATTTTAGCTCTCCACCCGTAAATGGCCGGTGAATTTACAATTAATTCCCGAGCCACTAAAGTAAAACTTGATGAAAGTATAATCCCTTCCAAGGAAATACTCGTATCTATACGTACACACCGCCAAGCAACGAGGTCAGCATAAGAAAGAATTACTAACAAATGTCCCCAGACTTTCTGACTGACAAATGTAAATCACTTAAGCGATGCGGGCCACAGACAATGCAGATACACAAATACAAAACGTACAATTCATCGAATTGCCATTTAATCTTTCTTACATTCGTTGTGTAGATGAGAAGAAATATACCATGTATCTGCATATAAAAAATATAAATATATCGCATATACTTAACAAAAAAAAAAAACAACAAATTCCCGGCGATTTAATATGCACCCACACAGAAAGATGAGAATACGATGTATCTTTTAGATGAAAAAAAAGAAAAAAAAGAAAAAAACACACAAAAAGCCGATGACAGCCGAGAGTTGATGGTTTTTTACAAAAAAAAAAAAAAAAACAAAATATCTTGAGAGTGTGCGCTTGTCGTTTGGTTAATCAATTTTTATGAGGTGAGGTTCCTTATTTTTCCGTGTATCCATAGCTCATTTGACTTTGGCTTGAATGGCGGCAACGACAGCGTGCGATGCACAATGGCGATGGCGTATACGAACCAATGGACCAGCAGACGCAGAGGAGGCACACACAGCTACAATATAGTATCATTAAAGTTGATTTAGGAACCACAGAGACGATTTTTTAAGTGTTCTGCATTAATAATAAATGAAATGAATGAAAAAAACTTTATTATTGTGGATTAAACGTAGGCTTTTTCTCTTTTTTTCTCTTTTGGAACTATGAAATTGCTTGTATACAAATTAGAAAGAAATCAAAATGGTTTGTTTTAATTGGAAAGAGATTTATGAATTCATAAATTTTCTATACATCCGATGGGGAGAGAACAAAATAAGTCAGAGCGCATATAAACAGATACAATTTATTGGTAAGATACTACTGTATATGATTTGAGAAACAAAAAAAAAAAAATGTTGCAATTGATAGCTTAGGATCTATCAACTTTGACATGGATACTTAAATCAGCAAGAGTGATAGGTGTAAGGCGTATCTTTAGTGTGTTAAAATTAAATTTAAATTAATCCCCACACGCCGAGTTCACTATAATGTGCATCTCTGTCAGAGTGTTCTTATGGACATCCTTAAGTGTAAGTGAGTTATGTGCAGAGTAGATTTATTATCGAATAAGTTGTGTTAACTCGTGAAAAGCTATTCGTGGATATAGCATGATCTGTCTGTCGAGAGTGATAGTAGGAAAGATCAATATTTCCTAGGCTGTCATAGAAACTTTGCTTGCTTTGGCAAACTATGAATATCCCAAGGATTTTTGCCTTAATTGTCGAGGAACTCATAGATCATCAAACGATGTGCATCCACAATGTCTTTCAAAATATTCTTTCGCACTAATGATACTTGGTATCTGCAGTATCTAACCCTTTTAAAACGACTTCAGGAGTTCCTCAAGGTAGCCAAGTTGGACCATTAACCTTTCTCCTATTGTCACATGCTAATGATTAGTGTTCAGTATGACGCACGCATGTGTTGTACTAAGAATTAGAGCTCGATGTCAAGAAATGCCAATCTTAGATTCATGTGACTGCTACTATCACAAAGTGTTGTCCTCGATAGTGAGGATTTGATTCGGTCGATCATTTTTTGTGCAAGTTTCGGATACTATAGACTCGATCAGTAAGGTTAGTTCAGCAATAGTGGCTTTCTGGAATAAGCAAGGACGAAAGTCTCATCTTGAACGTTTGTTTGTGAAGCTGATCTCTCTTACTTTCCTCTTTGCGACTGATCAGACAGCGATATGATCATTTTACATCAAATTTCAATGGGCAACATAGGGTATTCTGCCTGTCTATCCATGTCGTACTAGTAAACTCAATTTTAACACTCGAAGATACTTGGCCCTTTCAACATACCATAACAGCTTTGAATGTTTCTTTTAAGCAAATGATAGATACATTTAGCAACAGAATGAAAGGCAAAATCATCACGTTCTGACAGCTACTTGTAAGCTTTAATTTAATGTTGAACATCAGTATCTGATTTCCTTACTACATAACTCAGAACGGACCTCATCTCCCCCTTCTTGAAACAACCACTTACGCACAATAATAAAACAATTATCGATAATTTAAAACTAATATAATATCAAACAAATGCTCAGCTTCAATGGAATAAAACTTAATGAGGGGTAAAACAATAAAATTATTATTGACCAGAGTGGGAAGCATTAAGCATTTTATGCTCCGAATTCGTAGAATATTTATTACTGTGGGGTTTTTTTTTTATTTGTGGCTTGGGGGCGTAGTCATAATGGATAACCGAAAAGTGGTTGCTAAACAAAAAAAAAAAAAAAACAGTGGAGGAGACAACTCAGTAGGAAAATAAATAATTCCTAATTGGATAAAGACAATAAACTTAATTTAATTATGTGAAGAAGTATCTATTGTTTCCGGGTTACGTCTGATCGCGGGCTTGAAAATGTCGTCAAATTGGTCCTTCGAGCGACATACAACAAAGTAAGATGTAAGACTTTTGACTTGGAGATGACTCTTATGACTTATTTGCATTGTGTTCTGACATAACTTTAAACATGTTGATCGTACATTGATCGGGGATCATATACATATATACAGGCTACAGAATAGTTTGAGTCTCCACATGAGCTGATACTTTAAAAGCAAGATTTGCTTTTTTTTAGTTTCAAAATTCTATGATCCAAATTCATAGAGTTTTTTCGAAGAATTTTATCACGCAGAACTTGATTCTTAAGTACTTCCTTCCTGCTTCAATCTTGATATAGTCACAGGGCAATCATTTACCTACAGATATCCTTCATCCTAAATCTAACTATAAAAATGTTAGCAGCATGTCGGGACCCGAAGTTCAAGGTCTGAGAACCATCCTTCAAGATCCCCCTTCGGAAAACCATCGTGTAAGAGCTACAGTGGCACAGCTTTTTAAAGTCACAATATCACACTGTATTAAGCTCTGAAACACAGTAAGTCGATGCCATAGCTGGAAGTGATTCAGGACAAAGGTCTAACATTCAGTCCTGAGCTTCTAGTTTCTATGACCAAAATCTAGCAAATGTTAGATTAGACATGAACGAATCCATAGATAAAGGACCAAAAAAAAGGAACCAGTCCATCTAAAAGCAAATAAATTTCAGAATAAAGAGGGCTGGAGGGAACAGTGAACTTCTTAGCTTTAGCACAACTGAGGTCTCCAACGAGCAGAGCAAATTCACAACATTCACATTTTTGCCTCATAATGCATCTACTTACGCTCAAGGAGTTGGGAGTACCCTTATAATGAAGGGCATAGCTCAAGTCATAGTTTTGACTCACACCTAAGAGTATGCACTTTTTATTGCAAGGCGTACAGTCGGAATGAGGAGAAGATAGGATAGATATTCTGGTGTAGTGGTTTGAAACTCAGCTGTTGTTAGGTTTCATTACTCCGTGGGAAGTGTCTGAAGTAGTCAGGGCCCATTTGTAGGGTTTTCATGCATTCGGCGAAATTTCTAATATCAAACGAGAGTATGTGTCACTCTAAGTGAAGATGGGGCCGTCAGTTTGTATTCGAAAAATTGAATAACTATGGTTGGGACTTGAGCCAAGAACAACAACCACACCATTCCCACCCAACACCATATTCAACACTCATTCGTGGCTTGAGATGGTTTTGAGACACATCAACCACAAGTAGCTAGAAACTACTAAACAATGATGTATCTGCAAGGATCTGAGTGTGGCTATGGCTGGATGCTGTAAGCGCTATTAATATCCAATGATGATTTAAAAATGCGGTATTCTTCTCCGAGACACAGCGTATGACTGGCAAGAATCATACATTCTTTGAAGATCCAACAGATGAGGGCATTGGACACTCCATGCACAGCCAAACTATCAGGAAATCGGAAAAAGTCTACCTTAGGAATGGAATACTTTAACCTGTGGTATCCAAATTCGTGGCTTCTGTACATATGTAGATGCATATCCATAAAGCCAATATCCAGAGACTCCAACCATATCTTGAACTCAAACCACTTGTGTATGTTCCTTAAAATTTGCAAATTGTGACTTGTGCCTTAACTCCAGCGACTTATAACCTTTAGGCAATGTAGTACTAACAATTATGCGCGATATATGCAAAACCGCTTTAAATATTTGGTAAATTCACCCAAAAACTGGTCATTAACCAGGTTAACCCGCATGACCCTCTATACCCACGATAGGTAGGTAGCAGGTATAATCTTAGACTTAATTTTATTTCTTTTAATTTACAAACAGAAATAAGAAAAACAAATAAAACTTAAATATGATAAATATTCAGGAAATTTTTCTTAATACATTCCTCAACTCATATGCAAATTCAATTCCAACTACTTTACCCGTACCTAAGTACATTGTTTGGATTTTAATTTCATGGGCACCACCGTAGATACACAACCAACCAGTAGCGATACGAAAAAATATATATAAAAGTACAAAAATTCATTATCACGAACAACACAGCGCGCAAAACAAGAAGGAGCGCATGAATATGAAAATACGGTTTCCTTTTATATACAGATACATATATACAAAACAAAAATTTTATTTATTATTTCGCTTAATGTACAATCAAATGAAAAATAGAAAAAAAAAAAAGTAGAATGAACTAAAATTCGAATTGCAAATATCGTGCGATACACAACAACGATACAGTGGCAATGTCACCCTTTTTTATTATCCATTTTTTGCTTTTTTTTTTGTTTTTATTCCTTTTAGATACACTATAGTCTATTACACACATTGTAGGTTAAATTATTCCAATGTTGACCTCAGATTGTGTGTGCTGGCTGTGTATGTACTCGTGTGTTTTGTGTTGGCGCACGGTTCGAAAACTGTACTGTGTTGTAACTCAATTTCCTCATAACACACATCCGACTCTACACACATACCTACTGTTTTTTTTTTAGGCTTCCTCCTGTTTTGTCTAAATACATGATATCCAATTTGAAATCCATTTACAGGCTATTAATTCAAATTTTATGCATTTTTTGTTTCAGTTTCGTTGGATTCCCATATACCTACTCTGGCTGATATAAATCGTATTTTATTTAGAATTTCCATAATTCACATGAGATATACAATTAATTTTACCACCATACTACACAACATGGCTAACAGAAACAAGTAAAAATTGGTCTGATTTTGTTCGCACTCAAGGTAGATACAATATAGTGTGAACGACTACAGTGTATCTATGTGAACTAAATTCGTATCCATTGAATGGATATTTTTTTATTTTGTTTATGAAACAAAAAAACACATAAAAATTTTGTTTTTTGCCGGCGAAAATGTATGTGTGAATTATGAAATGAATTATTACAGAGCATCATCTTCGTACTAAGATAGTCTAATGATCTGGAATGTGGGAGCTGGATTGATGTGGCTGTGTTGGATTTTTAATTGGTCGGATAATGATTAATAAGTTTTTTTTTTCGGAAAATGTTTAGAGTCTTGAGGTGTGAATCATTAAGGAATTATGTGGATTAATCAATCGGTAGATGGGGGCTTGCAGATAAACAAGTACGTACGTCAACATCGGTGATTTCTGAAAATATTGGATTCGTAATAATTTGCTTATGAAGTGGGAAGCTTTACTCACATGCTTAGAACACGTGTTCTTTGTTTGACAGATACTTGTTTATCAAAATTATTCAAATGGGTCGCTTCAGTGACTCATACAGCAACTGGAATTGACTAGGCGACACTCAGAACGATACGAATCCCAATTTAAATGTTCTGTGCTATCTGTAGATACATACATAGTTTGTCAAAAATGCATCGAGAACTGGACTTGGCACTCTGTAGACTTTGAGTCATAAGTGGCAAAATGAGAGTAGACATGGTCATTCGGCTCTACCCTATATGTAGGGCCATCCAACCAGCGATGTCGTGATCTACTGACTTCGATTCTTGTACCAACTAAACCTCATAAGCATATAGAACAAGATTTGATGGAAAATGAGGTTCAAAGTGGATAGGCTCTGAGTAAGCCTATACCAGGACCAATACCAGTACGAAACTTAAGAAAGTTTTCCGTGAAATTTTTTCTGTTTTTGTAGTGAATGTTCACTATTTCAGCACCTTATTGCTAGAGATGAGTATATGTGTATAGTATGCTTAAAGGCTGTAAGGTCTTGGCTTATGTTAGTCCAATTATGGATCTGTTTTTAGTGTACCTCCTCCTCCATGATCACGAACATCTGGCCAATGCCATAGCAACGTATTAGCTTAAGGACTAATGAAGACTTTAGAGACGTTTCCAGTTTTTAATTTTTGAAAGAAAAGGAACAGTGCTAATCCAAAACTCTATCATTTTGAGAGGAACTCTGCCTGAAGCACATGGGCTATTGGAGCTCCATATGAACGTGTTACGACCTTAAGCTTTTAACACGAAAACTAAAGTTATTGCGTTGGAAAATAAGCGAAGCCTTTCTTAACCCCAACCTTGGCATTCTTACACAAAGGATTACACTGAAAGGTAGTCTCTTACTCCGCTACATCGTCCCAACATTGTGCACCGTCCAATCGATATATTAGGTCGATCAATGCATCATCATGTAATACTGACTTAAAAGGAGAGACTTTGGCCTCAAGACGGAGCTGATGTCCTGGATTCGATATCCCAGATTTGAGTACCCTTGGACGATGATTTTTTTGTAAGTGGGTAGGCCCTTGTTGGCATGATTTCAACCTCAAGAGCTGTACTTTAAGTTAGCCATTCCAATGGCTACTAAGTGCCCATTACTTTCGGATATCGAAGACATAAGTAGCTTCCTGAGACAGCTCTTAGGGTCATGTATGTAACTTGGACTGACAGGAGTTCGTTTAGTCCATAAAAAAGTAGACAGATACATGTGATTTTGTTGCACCTTCAATGGAAATGATCAGAGGAAACAAAACACAGATCAATTGCCTAAGGAGGTCGTCCAAAAATATCACTGTTTTTGAAGGCCACCAAGGAAGACAGAGCTTGGTTCTGATTGAAACAATCGTTTCCGAGCAACACTTTGGTAAGCTTGAGCTTGTCAGGAACTCACTCAACCGAGTCAAGGAATCAATTTTTCTGGGTTTGACCATTTTCCAGGCTATCCCTGAGATATTCCTTCCGAATTTCGTTACACTCTACTTACAGACAGAATAAAAGGAAAGGGTATACCATAATTTACCCTCTTTGCCATCCACTAGACAGCTATAAGCCTGACTTTATGTCCTTAAATGATTGTAGGTTTGTACTGTCTTGTTGAACGACGTTTAGACTCCGAAACAGGAACAAATTCTATCCGAAGATACACGTTTGTTGAAAACCCTCACCAATCCCTCTAAGCTTTAAAAAAGAACATCTATTCCTCCATACGCTGTATGTTTACTCATTCGACTTCAAACTAAAACACCAAAGAAAGTTTGACTCACTGTTGCTTATATTCGAAAAGCCTCCCAAGGAAACTGCCGACACAACTCAATCGTGTCTACAATTTGTCAATATCAAGTTTTGAGTTATTCCACATATTTCTCTTTTTTTTATTTCTTTGCATCTTCTGCGTAATTTCAATGATTAATTTATGAATTTTAACAAAAAAATAAATAAATAAAAAAAACCTCCATTCAAGGGCCATTTTCCTTCCCAAACCCATCTGCGGCTGCACTCATTTGCCTATCGCCTAAGTGACCCTTAATGACGGAACATACATTTTCTTTTCAAAAAAAAAAAACTGGAAGTTCCACCAATAAAACTGTTCAACCACACAAAGCCAACGATCCAACATCCATTATAATTTCTCTCTCTCACACGAAAAAAAAAAAATGTATCTAACACTAATCAAAAATTCAAAAATGTCTCCGCATAGAGCCCGAACCCCGAGCCCCGCAGCGCAGCAGCGAAACAAACATGAAAACATGAAATTCAATAGAAAACAAAAAAAAAAAAAACCAGAAACGAATCAAAAATTATTTATTGATTCATTTAAATGTAAATTGCCTCCAACGTTGAATGTATCTCATCTTTGCTACTGTCATCATCATCATCATCATGAGTATCTCAGGCCCACTATGGGATACGTTCGTCTCTGACTAAGTGCCAAGATTGGAGTGCATCTCGCTACGAGAGACAAAAATCAATATTCCGAGACATTTTTCAACGCTCGCGCGCCCTAGACCTCATCCATATGGGTTTTCGGATTAATTTATTCATAATTAGAGGCAGAGGGACATTTGTACCATTCTCACACAGCGAAGTGAAAAATATATACACTGCGAGTGTGACTACCTTTCTGGTTCTCCTCTCGGGGCTTAATTTCACCTTTGGGGGCTTATCGCTATGAAAGCATTTTCGATCGCCATTAACTCTTTTTTTGTGGTTTTGGTTGTGGCCTTCGTCTTTGGGCGGCTTATTGGGAATTCAAAAATATAAAATGGAATATTAATTATTAATATTAAATTTATTTTCCTCTTCTTCTGGTTCTTCTGCAACACAAGATGGAGAAGAGATGTAAGAGCAAAGATGGTGAAGATTTGATAACAAAGTGACCGAATCTAGATACTAATTAAGCCACCGGAGTTACTGGTCGTCATACCTTGAAGAGGCCAACGGAAAGAAAGAAAGATGGAGTTTTATGGCGGTGCCTTATTATTGTTATTATTTCCTTTGTAGATATGCATTCGTTTGGGTTCGAGCAAGTTTAATTAACCGATTAATCGGAATGGGGAGGATTTTTATCAGGAGTCAGGGAATTTTTCAAGAAAGAGCTACCAAATACGCTTAATTGGCAGGGAAATGAGGACTGCACTGCGCTGCTGGGGATGTGGGTTTTTTTTTTTGTTTGTTTTTGGGCTGCGCGTTAACTAATCGAAGCGATTAAGCAGATGGAAGGGATTTGATAAAACGATTTGAATGATTCTAAGGGCTTCAAGTTTTGAATGAAATTCTGGCCTAAGTGTGGTCATTATTTGGGTATTTTGACATTGGAGTGGATGCGGTATGATATACCGGCGGCATTTCAGAGAGTGATACGTACATTTGTTTGTTGGGCGATTGGATGGATACAAGATCTCAGATTCATAATTCAGATGGCTTGCGATCTGGGGGCAGTGTGCTGTTAGGTAGAAAAATGCATCTGTCATTGGGATCTGAAGCTATTGGAAATTAAAGTCCTATCAGGATTTGTGTATCCAATTTCAATTCATGGGTAGTACCGAGGCAATAAGCATCTTCTATGAAATTTCCAACGTAACCAGCTTACGTACTAGATGCTTATCGTCGTTTAACTAAAAATTCCTATCGAGCTTGCACTGTAAAACGTCGAGAAAGTGTAGAAGATGACCCGTAAGATCATTTTTCCTTCATCTACCGGTTAATGGTTAGTTTTTAGGCCGGAGTTCCTACAATCCAGAGAATACCAAGAGCAATGGTTGAGTTCCTATTCTTATACCCCACATCTAGGCAACAACAAAGGGCATAGTAAGGGAGTTGAACAATATAACACCAGATGGCTTCAGAAAAAGCTGGAGATTCCCAGCGTAGATAGAGCTACAACCATTTATAAGGCAGGGAAGTAAATCCTAAGACGTCAATCCAATGATATTGCTTCCATTGCCTTGTATTATGCTGCCTCAACGTCAATTGATATGATTTAAAAGATGAACTGGTTTGGCAGACGATGGACTAGACAATACGAATCAAAATGTCTGCCATTTCCTGCAAGTCAAAGCTCGACAGACCTTCTGGTAAGATTTTACGACTTGATTTTCCAAGATCCAGTCACTCAAATGAACAATAGTCCAATGAGAATACGTACCACGCTTTAGCATCAAATTTTTGAGAACTTCAAAGTGTACCTAGCCCGAATCAGTCCTTTCTTGGCCTAAAGAGGTTTTTATAACTTCTCCTCTGGGGTTTTTTTTAGTATCCTTGTACATGAGGCTTTGATATCAAAACCAGTCAGTTCACGAATATAACATGAGTTGGACTAGTGCCATAGAATTATACAAACATTTCTTCCCCCAAACAGGGCAACGTAATCACATCAAAACGTCCTGTAGTTCATCTCTTAGACAACTGTTTCTTACGTGTTTGTACTCCGCCAAGACCCTGTACTTCGAGGACAACAATTCGTCAACAATTGAGACCTTGCCGTTAAGCTAATTAATATGCCTTCGGACATAGTAATGGCATTCCAAAATTGACTTTTCAAATACTCAGCGTTTTTAGATTATGCCAACAAGGAACGTTCTTAAAATTCTGCACTTGTGGTTCAGCAGAACATTTTGGATTTGAATGGTTCTATGCTAAGTCTGATACTATTTGAAACTGGCGTTGATGAAATCAAAGTATCTGACATAGGTTGGAAACCTCTATATTAGACTTTACCGGCTTATGACTTGCAAAGTTTTTTTTTCCAACTAGCATGGCATGTATTTTGAACACATAATGCAATGCCTTTGGAATCTCAGCGAATTTCGTGCTTCAAGACAGAGCTTGCCAACAGTTAAACATTTAATCTAAGAAACTGTGAGACTACGCCAGCGCTATGGACCAACCAAGATGGAAACCAAAATTTAGTTCTCGAAGAGAAGAAAACATCACCAGTATCATTGTGAAACAAAGAAAACAATAACAGACCAAGAATAAACCCTTGCGGTACACCTGCGAATATGTGTTTTTGAACGATATACCTGTACTACCTAAGTCGAACCGAAATTATAGGTAATGGGACAATTGATGCATTAAATTAAAGTATATGCAGTGCTATTAGCTAGTATCATCGTCCTATAAAATCAGGACAATTAAAATCTATCGAAATCATTGTATCTTAAGTCATAGACTCTAATCTAGCAACCTTCTTGGTGTTTTAACCATTTGATCTTTTCTAAAAGCAGGAACACCAAAATTGGAACCAGAAAAATTTGTAGAAAAATGGCCTTAAAAGGTGCTTTAAAGGTAACTTACAAACACTTGAATCTATAATTCAATCTTCTTTTGCTATTCATTGTCTGTTATTAGACAAAGATATGAAACTTTTAACAGAACGCTTTGAACTATATTTTCAGAGGTTTCCTAGCCTTTGCAACCGAGTTGGGCTAAGATCTTTCTATGACACAAAGTTTAAAGATGAAACATGGCTTAGTTTTGACCAATTTTTTTAGTCTTTTCAAAGTTATAAGGATTAAGGCTAAGTCTAATGTACCAAATTTATATCGACATTTCTGTTTTTTTTTTTCAAAACTCCAAGCATTTTGTAAAAAACTGATAACATAACTTGTAAGTAGGGACATAGTTTAAGTTATATCTTTCCTTGTTTCTCTAAAATCGAATGATATTTAGAAATACAACTGTTTTAGTTGGTTGCACGTTTGTTTTTCTATTTCACGATATGAAAATGCTACATTGGCAGTACTTTGATAAACTTAGTCTGAAACAATGAAATCTTATACCCTGTCTAGTGCATGACTGGCCTCCTAGGCTTCCTAGTATTTGCTCCGCACTCTGCGACTTTGATAGAATTTGTAGAGTTTCTACAAATTTTAAAAATTTTTGCTGACGTGCCATAGATATGGGGTTTTTTTCGAATGGTTTGCATTGGTTTAGCTAAGATTATAGCATCCATGTAGGGAGGTCTTGGGGCAAATACCATCAACGTTTTATCCTAAACAAAAAAATGTTTAAAGCCAACATGAACCGCTTGGGGAATGCAACATATTCCAGCATCAGGATAAATCAATTCATTTATGACTTGCAGGCCATATTAAGGTAAGTAGAGCACGTTTTTTAAAAAAAGAAATATGAATTTTGGATGATAAAAGTCTTTTTAGGAGGAGCGTACGTCCATGCACCCAAAACATATGCTAATTCCATACAATCAACAAAAAAAATGCCTTAAGGTTGAGAAGGAGTTCATCTAGGCATTAGTAATGAGAAATATAAAAAAAAACACATGTAGTTCAGGATCCTGAACTGGCCAGAGACTAGGCCTTATTTGAAAATCGTTTAGATGCTTCAACAAGCTGATTATTAGCTCAAAAGCAAGCCAACTAAATCTTCAACTATCAATTGGATGGAGAACTTGTGAAGGAGGAGCTAACGAAGTACGTAGAACCATATGTGCTTACGACATGGGCTTAATTTAGCTCTATTCCATGACCTACTGATGGATACGTCTTATGTACGTTGCCTTATAGCTTTTTACTCTAGAATGCTTGTGAAATATAGACTACTGAATCGTACTTGGGGTTGTGGGGTTTTTGAAACTCTGATGTGGCATAAAACTCAAGAGATTTTCAATATACAAGGGTTAGACTTAAATTGGAGACCTTTCATGTAATATTTTTGTCCAGCGGTTTGGGTAATGAATGATTTTTGGGTCCAATCCAAGAATCTATTCTTATATATCAGACTATACTTACTAACCTATCAGGAACTAAATTTTAAGTATGTAGGTATACAAAACTAGTATAACCTGGTCCAGATATGTGGGTACAAACGGGAGTAGAAAGAGAAATTTCAAATCAGTTCTTCTGCATAGCCTGCTGGTCACTCCTTTCGTCTAAAAACTTACAGAGCTACGATCTACTTAGTAAGGTGACTACACCTATAACAAATCGCTGATAACAGAATCTCATATTGAATCTGATTTACTAAATTGTATCTTAGTTAAGCACGCAACAGGGAACATGCAATCCTAGCAAAAGTAACAGAAAACCCGCAGATATTTGGCACCAAATATGTGTATCTTATGTACTTCCTTCAATTTCAAAATTTAGAATTGTATCTTCTATATATTAAGTAAGTTTAAATTTAAGGAATACAAGAACAACTCATATTTCATAGCATAGACTGCAATACTCGATACACAATCAAACTCTGAGATTAAAAAAAAAAATAACAGATAGACCTACATATCAAGTTGTCTTTTAAAACAAGTATCTACATTGCTGCATGCTTATTATTTTTGAGTTGCTCACCATCACAAGGATTATTTACATCCTAAAACCTCCAAATTTACTTTCAACTTAAATGGACACAATTGGACTTGACATAAAGATACTCAAAGAAAACTGCGGAGCACAACGTCTTAAAGTGAGTTGTTGTGTTTTATTAGCCAAATAAATGTTCAAAAAAACTGTGCAACAACGACTTAAGAGATTATAACTGAAGTAAGCCAAACCATTTAAAGAGTGTATGACGATACGTCAAACTTATGACAGATCTGACAGTAAAATTTGACAGAAGGTGACAGTAATTCCTATTGCCGTGACACAGTTTTCTAGCAAACAAAATGCGATCATAAGAATTTTGCTGTTTTACGAAGCAATTAGTGTCCAATAGCAATTTAACTAGTTTCTGATTGAGGATCCTAATTATGCCGACAAGCCTTAAAGGCAGGTAGATGACACTGTCTAAATCAACCAGTTGGCCACAAAAATTTATAAAACCTGGCTAAAGCCCAAAAAAAAATCTCAAAACAAAAGAGCACTTTAAACACACTCACCTCGTTCAGATCTCGTTCGATCCTTAAGCTGCTTAACAATTCCATATTTAACAGTTCCAAATTGTATCATTTTATTGATAGTATCTGTATTATCTTTGAAATCACTTCGCATTTCACCCAATAGAGATATGAAATTATTTTTCATTTAAAACCAAAAAAAGCAAAAAACTCTCGAAAACAGAGACAAAAACGCGGACGTCGTCGGTCGGTCGAGAAGGGCCAAAACAAATTTCCGCACTTTTGTGTTTCTGTATGTGTGTGAGTGTGTGTGGTATCCGTCCGTTTAATGCATTCGAAGTATCATCTCGATTTTTTGAAATCCGAACCACGTTCCATAACTTTTGCACTGAATTTTGAAAATCACTTCATTTTTTTTTTTGGAAACAAAAAAGTGGAGAAAAGCAGAAAAAGTTTTTTCGTTTCTTTTTCATAAACTTTCACACAAAAAAATATCCTTTCTTGTCAACATACGCGGCGGATAGCATTCATGAGTTAGTGTATAATTTATAAGGCAGGGAAGTAAATCCTAAGACGTCAATCCAATGATATTGCTTCCATTGCCTTGTATTATGCTGCCTCAACGTCAATTGATATGATTTAAAAGATGAACTGGTTTGGCAGACGATGGACTAGACAATACGAATCAAAATGTCTGCCATTTCCTGCAAGTCAAAGCTCGACAGACCTTCTGGTAAGATTTTACGACTTGATTTTCCAAGATCCAGTCACTCAAATGAACAATAGTCCAATGAGAATACGTACCACGCTTTAGCATCAAATTTTTGAGAACTTCAAAGTGTACCTAGCCCGAATCAGTCCTTTCTTGGCCTAAAGAGGTTTTTATAACTTCTCCTCTGGGGTTTTTTTTAGTATCCTTGTACATGAGGCTTTGATATCAAAACCAGTCAGTTCACGAATATAACATGAGTTGGACTAGTGCCATAGAATTATACAAACATTTCTTCCCCCAAACAGGGCAACGTAATCACATCAAAACGTCCTGTAGTTCATCTCTTAGACAACTGTTTCTTACGTGTTTGTACTCCGCCAAGACCCTGTACTTCGAGGACAACAATTCGTCAACAATTGAGACCTTGCCGTTAAGCTAATTAATATGCCTTCGGACATAGTAATGGCATTCCAAAATTGACTTTTCAAATACTCAGCGTTTTTAGATTATGCCAACAAGGAACGTTCTTAAAATTCTGCACTTGTGGTTCAGCAGAACATTTTGGATTTGAATGGTTCTATGCTAAGTCTGATACTATTTGAAACTGGCGTTGATGAAATCAAAGTATCTGACATAGGTTGGAAACCTCTATATTAGACTTTACCGGCTTATGACTTGCAAAGTTTTTTTTTCCAACTAGCATGGCATGTATTTTGAACACATAATGCAATGCCTTTGGAATCTCAGCGAATTTCGTGCTTCAAGACAGAGCTTGCCAACAGTTAAACATTTAATCTAAGAAACTGTGAGACTACGCCAGCGCTATGGACCAACCAAGATGGAAACCAAAATTTAGTTCTCGAAGAGAAGAAAACATCACCAGTATCATTGTGAAACAAAGAAAACAATAACAGACCAAGAATAAACCCTTGCGGTACACCTGCGAATATGTGTTTTTGAACGATATACCTGTACTACCTAAGTCGAACCGAAATTATAGGTAATGGGACAATTGATGCATTAAATTAAAGTATATGCAGTGCTATTAGCTAGTATCATCGTCCTATAAAATCAGGACAATTAAAATCTATCGAAATCATTGTATCTTAAGTCATAGACTCTAATCTAGCAACCTTCTTGGTGTTTTAACCATTTGATCTTTTCTAAAAGCAGGAACACCAAAATTGGAACCAGAAAAATTTGTAGAAAAATGGCCTTAAAAGGTGCTTTAAAGGTAACTTACAAACACTTGAATCTATAATTCAATCTTCTTTTGCTATTCATTGTCTGTTATTAGACAAAGATATGAAACTTTTAACAGAACGCTTTGAACTATATTTTCAGAGGTTTCCTAGCCTTTGCAACCGAGTTGGGCTAAGATCTTTCTATGACACAAAGTTTAAAGATGAAACATGGCTTAGTTTTGACCAATTTTTTTAGTCTTTTCAAAGTTATAAGGATTAAGGCTAAGTCTAATGTACCAAATTTATATCGACATTTCTGTTTTTTTTTTTCAAAACTCCAAGCATTTTGTAAAAAACTGATAACATAACTTGTAAGTAGGGACATAGTTTAAGTTATATCTTTCCTTGTTTCTCTAAAATCGAATGATATTTAGAAATACAACTGTTTTAGTTGGTTGCACGTTTGTTTTTCTATTTCACGATATGAAAATGCTACATTGGCAGTACTTTGATAAACTTAGTCTGAAACAATGAAATCTTATACCCTGTCTAGTGCATGACTGGCCTCCTAGGCTTCCTAGTATTTGCTCCGCACTCTGCGACTTTGATAGAATTTGTAGAGTTTCTACAAATTTTAAAAATTTTTGCTGACGTGCCATAGATATGGGGTTTTTTTCGAATGGTTTGCATTGGTTTAGCTAAGATTATAGCATCCATGTAGGGAGGTCTTGGGGCAAATACCATCAACGTTTTATCCTAAACAAAAAAATGTTTAAAGCCAACATGAACCGCTTGGGGAATGCAACATATTCCAGCATCAGGATAAATCAATTCATTTATGACTTGCAGGCCATATTAAGGTAAGTAGAGCACGTTTTTTAAAAAAAGAAATATGAATTTTGGATGATAAAAGTCTTTTTAGGAGGAGCGTACGTCCATGCACCCAAAACATATGCTAATTCCATACAATCAACAAAAAAAATGCCTTAAGGTTGAGAAGGAGTTCATCTAGGCATTAGTAATGAGAAATATAAAAAAAAACACATGTAGTTCAGGATCCTGAACTGGCCAGAGACTAGGCCTTATTTGAAAATCGTTTAGATGCTTCAACAAGCTGATTATTAGCTCAAAAGCAAGCCAACTAAATCTTCAACTATCAATTGGATGGAGAACTTGTGAAGGAGGAGCTAACGAAGTACGTAGAACCATATGTGCTTACGACATGGGCTTAATTTAGCTCTATTCCATGACCTACTGATGGATACGTCTTATGTACGTTGCCTTATAGCTTTTTACTCTAGAATGCTTGTGAAATATAGACTACTGAATCGTACTTGGGGTTGTGGGGTTTTTGAAACTCTGATGTGGCATAAAACTCAAGAGATTTTCAATATACAAGGGTTAGACTTAAATTGGAGACCTTTCATGTAATATTTTTGTCCAGCGGTTTGGGTAATGAATGATTTTTGGGTCCAATCCAAGAATCTATTCTTATATATCAGACTATACTTACTAACCTATCAGGAACTAAATTTTAAGTATGTAGGTATACAAAACTAGTATAACCTGGTCCAGATATGTGGGTACAAACGGGAGTAGAAAGAGAAATTTCAAATCAGTTCTTCTGCATAGCCTGCTGGTCACTCCTTTCGTCTAAAAACTTACAGAGCTACGATCTACTTAGTAAGGTGACTACACCTATAACAAATCGCTGATAACAGAATCTCATATTGAATCTGATTTACTAAATTGTATCTTAGTTAAGCACGCAACAGGGAACATGCAATCCTAGCAAAAGTAACAGAAAACCCGCAGATATTTGGCACCAAATATGTGTATCTTATGTACTTCCTTCAATTTCAAAATTTAGAATTGTATCTTCTATATATTAAGTAAGTTTAAATTTAAGGAATACAAGAACAACTCATATTTCATAGCATAGACTGCAATACTCGATACACAATCAAACTCTGAGATTAAAAAAAAAAATAACAGATAGACCTACATATCAAGTTGTCTTTTAAAACAAGTATCTACATTGCTGCATGCTTATTATTTTTGAGTTGCTCACCATCACAAGGATTATTTACATCCTAAAACCTCCAAATTTACTTTCAACTTAAATGGACACAATTGGACTTGACATAAAGATACTCAAAGAAAACTGCGGAGCACAACGTCTTAAAGTGAGTTGTTGTGTTTTATTAGCCAAATAAATGTTCAAAAAAACTGTGCAACAACGACTTAAGAGATTATAACTGAAGTAAGCCAAACCATTTAAAGAGTGTATGACGATACGTCAAACTTATGACAGATCTGACAGTAAAATTTGACAGAAGGTGACAGTAATTCCTATTGCCGTGACACAGTTTTCTAGCAAACAAAATGCGATCATAAGAATTTTGCTGTTTTACGAAGCAATTAGTGTCCAATAGCAATTTAACTAGTTTCTGATTGAGGATCCTAATTATGCCGACAAGCCTTAAAGGCAGGTAGATGACACTGTCTAAATCAACCAGTTGGCCACAAAAATTTATAAAACCTGGCTAAAGCCCAAAAAAAAATCTCAAAACAAAAGAGCACTTTAAACACACTCACCTCGTTCAGATCTCGTTCGATCCTTAAGCTGCTTAACAATTCCATATTTAACAGTTCCAAATTGTATCATTTTATTGATAGTATCTGTATTATCTTTGAAATCACTTCGCATTTCACCCAATAGAGATATGAAATTATTTTTCATTTAAAACCAAAAAAAGCAAAAAACTCTCGAAAACAGAGACAAAAACGCGGACGTCGTCGGTCGGTCGAGAAGGGCCAAAACAAATTTCCGCACTTTTGTGTTTCTGTATGTGTGTGAGTGTGTGTGGTATCCGTCCGTTTAATGCATTCGAAGTATCATCTCGATTTTTTGAAATCCGAACCACGTTCCATAACTTTTGCACTGAATTTTGAAAATCACTTCATTTTTTTTTTTGGAAACAAAAAAGTGGAGAAAAGCAGAAAAAGTTTTTTCGTTTCTTTTTCATAAACTTTCACACAAAAAAATATCCTTTCTTGTCAACATACGCGGCGGATAGCATTCATGAGTTAGTGTATAATTTATAAGGCAGGGAAGTAAATCCTAAGACGTCAATCCAATGATATTGCTTCCATTGCCTTGTATTATGCTGCCTCAACGTCAATTGATATGATTTAAAAGATGAACTGGTTTGGCAGACGATGGACTAGACAATACGAATCAAAATGTCTGCCATTTCCTGCAAGTCAAAGCTCGACAGACCTTCTGGTAAGATTTTACGACTTGATTTTCCAAGATCCAGTCACTCAAATGAACAATAGTCCAATGAGAATACGTACCACGCTTTAGCATCAAATTTTTGAGAACTTCAAAGTGTACCTAGCCCGAATCAGTCCTTTCTTGGCCTAAAGAGGTTTTTATAACTTCTCCTCTGGGGTTTTTTTTAGTATCCTTGTACATGAGGCTTTGATATCAAAACCAGTCAGTTCACGAATATAACATGAGTTGGACTAGTGCCATAGAATTATACAAACATTTCTTCCCCCAAACAGGGCAACGTAATCACATCAAAACGTCCTGTAGTTCATCTCTTAGACAACTGTTTCTTACGTGTTTGTACTCCGCCAAGACCCTGTACTTCGAGGACAACAATTCGTCAACAATTGAGACCTTGCCGTTAAGCTAATTAATATGCCTTCGGACATAGTAATGGCATTCCAAAATTGACTTTTCAAATACTCAGCGTTTTTAGATTATGCCAACAAGGAACGTTCTTAAAATTCTGCACTTGTGGTTCAGCAGAACATTTTGGATTTGAATGGTTCTATGCTAAGTCTGATACTATTTGAAACTGGCGTTGATGAAATCAAAGTATCTGACATAGGTTGGAAACCTCTATATTAGACTTTACCGGCTTATGACTTGCAAAGTTTTTTTTTCCAACTAGCATGGCATGTATTTTGAACACATAATGCAATGCCTTTGGAATCTCAGCGAATTTCGTGCTTCAAGACAGAGCTTGCCAACAGTTAAACATTTAATCTAAGAAACTGTGAGACTACGCCAGCGCTATGGACCAACCAAGATGGAAACCAAAATTTAGTTCTCGAAGAGAAGAAAACATCACCAGTATCATTGTGAAACAAAGAAAACAATAACAGACCAAGAATAAACCCTTGCGGTACACCTGCGAATATGTGTTTTTGAACGATATACCTGTACTACCTAAGTCGAACCGAAATTATAGGTAATGGGACAATTGATGCATTAAATTAAAGTATATGCAGTGCTATTAGCTAGTATCATCGTCCTATAAAATCAGGACAATTAAAATCTATCGAAATCATTGTATCTTAAGTCATAGACTCTAATCTAGCAACCTTCTTGGTGTTTTAACCATTTGATCTTTTCTAAAAGCAGGAACACCAAAATTGGAACCAGAAAAATTTGTAGAAAAATGGCCTTAAAAGGTGCTTTAAAGGTAACTTACAAACACTTGAATCTATAATTCAATCTTCTTTTGCTATTCATTGTCTGTTATTAGACAAAGATATGAAACTTTTAACAGAACGCTTTGAACTATATTTTCAGAGGTTTCCTAGCCTTTGCAACCGAGTTGGGCTAAGATCTTTCTATGACACAAAGTTTAAAGATGAAACATGGCTTAGTTTTGACCAATTTTTTTAGTCTTTTCAAAGTTATAAGGATTAAGGCTAAGTCTAATGTACCAAATTTATATCGACATTTCTGTTTTTTTTTTTCAAAACTCCAAGCATTTTGTAAAAAACTGATAACATAACTTGTAAGTAGGGACATAGTTTAAGTTATATCTTTCCTTGTTTCTCTAAAATCGAATGATATTTAGAAATACAACTGTTTTAGTTGGTTGCACGTTTGTTTTTCTATTTCACGATATGAAAATGCTACATTGGCAGTACTTTGATAAACTTAGTCTGAAACAATGAAATCTTATACCCTGTCTAGTGCATGACTGGCCTCCTAGGCTTCCTAGTATTTGCTCCGCACTCTGCGACTTTGATAGAATTTGTAGAGTTTCTACAAATTTTAAAAATTTTTGCTGACGTGCCATAGATATGGGGTTTTTTTCGAATGGTTTGCATTGGTTTAGCTAAGATTATAGCATCCATGTAGGGAGGTCTTGGGGCAAATACCATCAACGTTTTATCCTAAACAAAAAAATGTTTAAAGCCAACATGAACCGCTTGGGGAATGCAACATATTCCAGCATCAGGATAAATCAATTCATTTATGACTTGCAGGCCATATTAAGGTAAGTAGAGCACGTTTTTTAAAAAAAGAAATATGAATTTTGGATGATAAAAGTCTTTTTAGGAGGAGCGTACGTCCATGCACCCAAAACATATGCTAATTCCATACAATCAACAAAAAAAATGCCTTAAGGTTGAGAAGGAGTTCATCTAGGCATTAGTAATGAGAAATATAAAAAAAAACACATGTAGTTCAGGATCCTGAACTGGCCAGAGACTAGGCCTTATTTGAAAATCGTTTAGATGCTTCAACAAGCTGATTATTAGCTCAAAAGCAAGCCAACTAAATCTTCAACTATCAATTGGATGGAGAACTTGTGAAGGAGGAGCTAACGAAGTACGTAGAACCATATGTGCTTACGACATGGGCTTAATTTAGCTCTATTCCATGACCTACTGATGGATACGTCTTATGTACGTTGCCTTATAGCTTTTTACTCTAGAATGCTTGTGAAATATAGACTACTGAATCGTACTTGGGGTTGTGGGGTTTTTGAAACTCTGATGTGGCATAAAACTCAAGAGATTTTCAATATACAAGGGTTAGACTTAAATTGGAGACCTTTCATGTAATATTTTTGTCCAGCGGTTTGGGTAATGAATGATTTTTGGGTCCAATCCAAGAATCTATTCTTATATATCAGACTATACTTACTAACCTATCAGGAACTAAATTTTAAGTATGTAGGTATACAAAACTAGTATAACCTGGTCCAGATATGTGGGTACAAACGGGAGTAGAAAGAGAAATTTCAAATCAGTTCTTCTGCATAGCCTGCTGGTCACTCCTTTCGTCTAAAAACTTACAGAGCTACGATCTACTTAGTAAGGTGACTACACCTATAACAAATCGCTGATAACAGAATCTCATATTGAATCTGATTTACTAAATTGTATCTTAGTTAAGCACGCAACAGGGAACATGCAATCCTAGCAAAAGTAACAGAAAACCCGCAGATATTTGGCACCAAATATGTGTATCTTATGTACTTCCTTCAATTTCAAAATTTAGAATTGTATCTTCTATATATTAAGTAAGTTTAAATTTAAGGAATACAAGAACAACTCATATTTCATAGCATAGACTGCAATACTCGATACACAATCAAACTCTGAGATTAAAAAAAAAAATAACAGATAGACCTACATATCAAGTTGTCTTTTAAAACAAGTATCTACATTGCTGCATGCTTATTATTTTTGAGTTGCTCACCATCACAAGGATTATTTACATCCTAAAACCTCCAAATTTACTTTCAACTTAAATGGACACAATTGGACTTGACATAAAGATACTCAAAGAAAACTGCGGAGCACAACGTCTTAAAGTGAGTTGTTGTGTTTTATTAGCCAAATAAATGTTCAAAAAAACTGTGCAACAACGACTTAAGAGATTATAACTGAAGTAAGCCAAACCATTTAAAGAGTGTATGACGATACGTCAAACTTATGACAGATCTGACAGTAAAATTTGACAGAAGGTGACAGTAATTCCTATTGCCGTGACACAGTTTTCTAGCAAACAAAATGCGATCATAAGAATTTTGCTGTTTTACGAAGCAATTAGTGTCCAATAGCAATTTAACTAGTTTCTGATTGAGGATCCTAATTATGCCGACAAGCCTTAAAGGCAGGTAGATGACACTGTCTAAATCAACCAGTTGGCCACAAAAATTTATAAAACCTGGCTAAAGCCCAAAAAAAAATCTCAAAACAAAAGAGCACTTTAAACACACTCACCTCGTTCAGATCTCGTTCGATCCTTAAGCTGCTTAACAATTCCATATTTAACAGTTCCAAATTGTATCATTTTATTGATAGTATCTGTATTATCTTTGAAATCACTTCGCATTTCACCCAATAGAGATATGAAATTATTTTTCATTTAAAACCAAAAAAAGCAAAAAACTCTCGAAAACAGAGACAAAAACGCGGACGTCGTCGGTCGGTCGAGAAGGGCCAAAACAAATTTCCGCACTTTTGTGTTTCTGTATGTGTGTGAGTGTGTGTGGTATCCGTCCGTTTAATGCATTCGAAGTATCATCTCGATTTTTTGAAATCCGAACCACGTTCCATAACTTTTGCACTGAATTTTGAAAATCACTTCATTTTTTTTTTTGGAAACAAAAAAGTGGAGAAAAGCAGAAAAAGATTTTTCGTTTCTTTTTCATAAACTTTCACACAAAAAAATATCCTTTCTTGTCAACATACGCGGCGGATAGCATTCATGAGTTAGTGTATCGTCGACAACCAAAAAAACAAGTAAAAAACACGAAATTCTATAAACTTTTGAAGGTTTTCTTCTTTTTTTTTTTTTAGTAATAATCGTATCGAGTGTATGATGTGTGTTTACACTGCACGTTGCCGTCATCAACTGTCATCATTATTTTCGAATAAACGAATAATAACTCTAGGTGCTCATCATCATCATCATCATCGTCATAATAATTGAAACATGTATCTGGGTACACATATGTACATGTGGATTACATAGGCATATACTTCACTCATCACACAGTTTGCGCCTCCCTCCCCACGTAACTCTGATTATCGTGTGTATGTGTATTGTATGAGTTATTAGGATATACGCCACGTTACGGTCTCCAGCTGACCAGTAAAATCATATTACAAACAAAAAAAACAAGGAAAAAATTTACAAAAAAAATTGAGATATTGTATCTAGATGCACGTAAAACACGAAACGAAAATCTTGCTTTGATGGAACTTTTTTTTTTCTTTTTACGAATATTATTCGATTGCGATAGCGATGTGAGCCGACGCGATACTCTCCGTGATATGGATATGTTCAGAACGCGCGTCAAAATAGCACTGACACAACAACAGTACGACGACAGGAAAAATCACTCAATTTTCGTTTCTTTTTTATTTTTTCTCAATCGTGGTGCTCTCTTTCATCCCGATGGGGGTTCTTTTCCGATTGTGTTTCTTCTTTTCATGTTTATAAAAGTTTTCGTTCGCTCTCTCTCGGACAATGGCAGTTCGATATTCTCTGTCCTCGTCGGCGGTAGGTCTCTGTCTCACTTACACTTGACAGGGAATTATGAGCGAGCGACGAACCAGCGAAGACCCAGCCGATGATGGGATCGTAAGTGTCCATGAGTGAACGAGAGAGGTGGAGTGAGGTGGTTTATATTTTTACACACAAATATTTCAAATTATGATTACATATTCACCTTTTGTCAGACTCCATCTTTCAAAAAGGTGTCACACCAAGCAATTTTCATCCAAATGCGACAAGTTATGCTAACTCACCACCCACGACCTGTCATAATTTCTCCACACCACCCACTCATATTCATAATTTCGATCGCCAACCAACCCACCACGACCCGACGGTAAAATTTAACAACAACAAACGTCAAAAAGAAAAAGAAGGCGAAAAGAAAAGTCAAGCCCATATTTATCCCCTCCACTTTCGTTTTGCCAACCAAAAAACAAATGAAATTCATAATTCTCATACACACACTCAAAAGAGCAGAAAAAAAAACAGAAAAAAGCATAAACAGGAATCAAGAAAGAGATAGAGAACCTGTCATATGCATATTAACCGCGCTACAACCACCACCATCATACACAGAATACACCACACCACCAACAATATAAAGATGAAACACAAAAAAAAAGAACCATCTATGATTTTCATCATAACTCTGTTATTTCTTTATTTCCTCTCCAAGTGCGGTGTTCTGGTGTTTTTGTTGTTGTTTCCTTTTTCACCTTCCTCGTTCAACCATTCACAAAATGTTGGTTTCGAGTAGAACTGGTTTGTGGTCTAGTTTGGTCCTTGTCTCGCTTCCAATTGGATTGGTTGTTTGGGTGCTGTTCTCGTTACAAAAGAGAACGAGGGGTGAGGTGAGTTTGGTGGCGCATCTCTTATACTGGCGGGCCTTCGAATTGGAAGAGAGAATTTCGAAATATGGCCGCGTGGTGAATTAGAATGGGGTGGTGGGTATTGACTTTCATCGTTGTCATACGAAATATGGAGGAAGTGCGTTATCCTTTCGATTGAAATGGAAATGATTTGACAGATTATATGCCAAAAGTGTGACGACGTTCTGACACCTTTGAATGACATCAGACAGTAGCACTCTGTTGAGATGGCTAGCTTGAATTACTTCGTAGGTGCGTTTGGCTGGAGAGTTTTTCTTAGTAGAACATCGTAACGACCTAATCTCAAAGTCTAGAAAGAGTGGGGAAATCATGTTCGGTCCAATTGTAAATGTCAACGATTCAAGATCTTTTGACAACGTTTATGGCCATTTTTAGAAAGATCTTCCTAACATTGCAGACCGGGGAGTTGAGTAAGTTCTGTTAGCTTTTACATGACACTCTCAATCATTTTATGAAGAGCTATAGTGTGTGATACATGACTTGACACATTTGATACATATTCTTCCGACAATGAGACTCTACATGTCACGCAGTATGTCAGGCCTTGCCCCTACATATGTATGTACTTCTAATGATCAATTATTTGCGTTATCGTGTGTGCGTTACAAGACTCCAACAAGATAATCAAGTGACAGATACAGATGACAAGTTCGCTGAGTTGCAGGACACCGAAGGAAATGACCATGTACAGCTGTTAAAAATGTTAAAAATTTCCAGTAAAGATTGAGTGGCAGAGGATTCACATAAGAATTGCTCAACATTTGCAGACAACAAGTTTCTTGGTTGAGGATCATCGAAATTGAATTCATTCATCAACTGGTACACCCAATAGGTGTCCTGGAAAAATGTATGAAAATCCTTATCAACTCAAACTAAAAAAAGCACCCAAAGTTATCGCAAGATCACCGATACGGAAGTGAACAGGACGCCAATTTAAACCACTGGTAGTGATCAGTGATCAGCTGTTTTTTCTTCAAAAAAAATAGGTACTTTCCTATTGCTATTGAATATTGATTTTAGATTCCGGGTGGTTAAACTCTGAAAACCTTCAAGGAATTCGTTATTTCGTCAGTCGTTACCTAAATGGTACTAAATTTTTAGCCAAAAAGTTGAAGTTTTACTGGAGGTACTGAGGTGTCTAAGGTCTAAGGTGTCTCGATGAGGGTATTTCACTCTAAAAATAAAATACTTTCTGAAAAACGATTCTGAAGTAGCGACCTTCAATATATTCCAAGTTAGAATATTATATTCCACTCTGGTCCCGATGTGATTGGTCTAAAGAATTTCTGGTTTTAGGATCTTTGGAGACGGCTTACGGAAAACCGTAAAACTATTGATATTCAGTAAAGGAATGGGCCCAGCTTATAAAAAAATATGATTTCGATTCAGGTAGCACTATCTTCTACGCAAATGCACTCAGTGTCAGCTAAAAGCTGCTACAATGAGTGAACAATCTTTTCCTGGACATAATATGGTAAGACTTGGTTGGGCCCCTCGTCATTTTTTGCGTGTACCTGGGAGAAAATCGTAGAAAGACATCGCATGCGAATTTTGCGAGAGTGTCTAGTTTTAATCCACTAAAGACAACCGGAGAGGGTACTCTTTGTTTTGGAGTATACCTACATAATCACTGGGTATACTGTGGGCGCCGTGGCTCAGTGGTTAGTGCGTTGGACTATGGAGCAACGGGTTCGAGATCGAATCCCAGTCAAGGAACATCTAAAAGTTTTTCACGGCCCCACCTCTCGCAAGCGTCTGACAAACATCCGAGAGTACAACTGTCCTGAGAAAATCTTCTAACTAAACTGTTATTATTAAGTATTTCAGCCACTTCTACATTGCCATGGTTGCGAAGTCTAACTTCATGTCTTCTAGTGACCTTCCTGTCCTCATCCTCTACCATTTCCTTTAAGAGATATCTATTTAGATCAGCGTTCCTTGCGTACTATGGTGCATTAACAATATTGCGAAACACAAACTTCGTCTAATGGTAAGAAAAGAACTATTTTGTTATATTCTTAGTAAAGCCTATGAAAATTTTGTGTGGACCTTATTATGAAGACTATTTTGTTTCCTCCCCCATTTACATGTATGCAGCTTAATACTCATAAGTCATCTTACAACAGTGCTTAGAGGGAAAAATTCAATAGTCGTACATGAACAAACCTCAATATTTAACAGATACCAACCAGTTTTGACCTGATCGATACTTATTCCTGCCTTCTTACATTTCAATGGTCATTTGGTAAGGTAACCGACTAGCATGCTATAAGACCTCACCAACTTACAAATTGAGGACAGTAACAACAAATTGTAAAATTTGCTGCTAATTAACTCAATTTCGGACGTTTTAGTCTCATCAAGTACCTACTACTGCCAACTTCAGTGTATGATGACAAGTACGTCGAACCATATGTACATCATTACAACCCTTAGACCGCACTTAACTTTAAATCAATGAAAACCCATTGACAGGCATTGACGCATGCAACCACTTGGTTCAAAACAATTTAGTAGTGAGAGTGCTTCCAAAACAGTAAAATTCTTAAGTCACTGCCCTGTCACATTCAAAATGTAGTCAACAATTCAAAAATCGTTTCTTTTTAGAGATGGGTTTCACCTAAGACTTTCTACACACCTAACCACTACCAATCTAACGAATAATACAATTTTACGTAAAAGATAGTTCTGTGTTTCCCACAGTGAGCCTAGGACAAGCACTTTTTGTACATAGATGCTTGCTTACCTGTTCTTATTGTATCATATCGCTGACTTAGTATGTAGTATATGCAGACTTAGTATGTAGATACTATGCAGATACTCTTATCTTAAATTCATTGTTATACTGATAATCGAACCATTTTTATTAGATGAAATCTACTAGTTGCTAGTCTTGTTGCTTATAATCGATCACATATTAACAATCGAGTAGGAATGTGTGACATACTTATCATAACTTAATCACAACATATAAGCACATCAGGCATTTACCATAAGAGCACCTTTAGGACTAATACTGCGTACTACTTACAAATCTAAACTTCAAGATTGTACCTACGTATGTACGTCTATTCAAGTTTCTTCCAAATTCCCGGACACAACCTAAGCTGCCTAGAACGCAAGATACCTACAAAATGAAATCATAACTAATAACTGGAAACCATTTTGTGAAAATCCGTCATACAGCGCTTCCAGCAAATCAAAACGCCGCCGGAAGGCGCACATCACCATCCTCCTCTCCCGATTAAGAGATTCAGTTTGGTTACCAATTTTTTTCATAAATCAAAATTCCCACCAACAGAAGCAGTCCTTCCCAAGGACTTTGGAGAAAAAAAATCCAAACGAAAAGAAAAATAAAACCAATTGCAACAGTAAAACTGCCAGACACCACCTTCACCTCAAACCATTCCAACTTCATGCAGCAGACTAAACAAACTCACTCACTCTCCGCTGCCATTCGTGGTGAGCCCCTGCCACTTTGACTTCGAATATTTTCGAACATCTTCCAAGAGTGTGTTCTCCTTTCATCCACTGAGATTCCACTCAACTGAGTCGGTTTGTCTCGAGAATCGAGTGCGCAAGTCGAATTCACCACACACCATCATAGGGTTGGCGCCCTCTCTGTCACCCTGCAAAGGATACCCATAGGGCCTTCTCTCTTCCTCTCTGGTCATAACAGATAATATGAAAAGATGAATTTTTATAAGGTTATGACAAGGTTAGGCGGAGCGATATAATAACCACGCTCTCACACACTCGCTCTGTCACTCACCCATGCAACAGAGGGTTCTCCTTAACCGCCGCGTTGCTGTTGTTGTTCCTCGCTCGTATTCCTTCACCATCCCCACTTTGACTTCTTTCTGTATATTGTGTGTTGTTCACCTTCTTCTTCTTCTTTTCGAATATCTTTTTTACTTCTGTTGTTTTTTTTTTTCGCCCGATTTTTTGTATTGTTTTCAGGGTGCAAAAGTTTCGCTCGGGTCTCTCTCTCGCAGGAGAACAGAGGTTGCATTGCATTTTAAATTATTATTGTTTATTTTTTTCTCCTTGGCTGAGAAAATGTTCTCGCGTCCCTCTTGCACTCGACCGGCGGACCGACCTGTGCGCTCTTTCTTTGGCTGATTTTGCTTTGCACAGTTATTACGTTGCCTGCAATGAGATTATGAAAATTCTCTTCGTTCCTTGGGGTTGGGGGTGGGTAACGGTAGTCGATTGTTGTATTAATAATTTTCCTAGTCGTCGTCTTTTGGTTTTGGTTTGTTTTTTGTGTTTCTTCTCTCGCAACACAGCAGTGTTGTTGGTTCGCTCTGTCTCACGGGCGGGCAAGTATAAGAAGACGAACGCATTGTATTGTGGCAGCGAGTATGTGTGTTCGTGGGGTGGCAGTGGGTGGTGGGTGGGCAGGAAAGCACCCTTAGAATATTTGCTTTCGTGTGGGGGGTTGTTTTTTTTTATTCAGCGCGCATTATGTGTAGAATATCCTTTATGTGGTTCTTCGTCCTCCCTGGGGGGAGGGGGCGAAAGAAAGAAAAATATTTTGCTGTTGTATTGTGGAGCGAAAGGTGAATTTTTATTTTCTGGGCGTGGTCATAAATTTTTATTTATTTTACCGTTGTGTGTTTTTTTTCTTTCGTTTTCTTTTTGCTTTTCGATTCTGGGGAGTATATATGTATTTTTTGGTTGATAAATGAGTATAAGAAAACAGCTCAGGTGGCGAGGAAGGAAATTTCGAAAAAAAAAAAAATAAAAATGGAAGAGGAAAAGAAAATTGCTCGACCTCACTGATGAGACAGTAGGTGGCCGAGGAGGACACACACTCTGTGTTGAGGTGGCTGGCTTTTAGGTGGAAAAAGGCGAATTTACCTTCTGTTGGTTTGTGTTTGCTGAGATAAAGGTTAGGATGATTGTTATCAAGTGTGATGATAGGAAAGAGTGGATAATTGCTTTCAGTGGGGTTTTTGGCTTATCTACATTGCTGGGCGTTTCGAGATGGCTTTTGATTGATTTCAGCTCAACCAATGTGTGGCAGTGGCATGTCTTCACCACAGACGGTGGTTACACTTCAAAGGGGGATCCAGATACGGGTAGATATGGTTAATTTTGTTGGTGGTACACTTTTAAATATTTTACAGGTCCACTGTAAGAAAAGAATTACCAACGAGGATGTCCATTTAAATACATACAGACAGCAGTAGATACTCTTCATTTGAATTTAAGTTCACAGAACTTTTGGGTGTATGTTGTAGGTAGGTACATGGGTCCATAGTGGAAGGAAATTAGGTCACACAGAGTGCTGTAAACTTGTAGCAAGTAATTCATTTGCAAATGGTTGTCCTTTCAAAATGGGAAAGAGGGCACACAATCGATTTGAATTCTTTTCTTGGGACATGAGGGTAATGTCCTGATTTGCCAGCAATGCAACACGTTACCTACATATATATATATCCAATAGTTTTTGGTTAGACATGACGTTGCCAGCTAGTGATTGTCTCGATTTAATGGTCCACGTTTTGTTTTTAGTTTTAGTTTGAATATGAAATATCTAGGGAGCTACCTTTCCACTGAAAATCCTTAGGGAGCAACACAGGAAGTATGAACATAGGTTCGATGGATTTCGATAGTTAATTCAACAAAATCTCTACAAGGCTGAGAGAAAAATGAGGATATGGACCTGCATGTCCTAGAAGATAAGAGAAATAAATAATCCCGACAAGAAAGTCGTCCAGAAATCACAGACACTGGCGTACGAAGCATTTTATGAGTCTGACAGTCTGACAAAAAATGACACGGAGTTGAGGCTTTTCATGTATGTTAGTGTGTACTAGGTATTTATCTACAGAGCCTACAGAAGCTATTGTAGAGAATTCCCCAATTCGTACAATGGACTGTTGTGGTGTTCCATATGTAGTACAGAACTGTTGTACGAACCTTAACGCTATTGGTACAGACGTCAAGCCTGGAACTAGGGGAACACAAGACCAAAGATATTCTCATTAGCAGGCGTAGCAGCCGTAAAAAAGTGGAAAACTTAACCTTACTCACCGGACTGAGCGCATTATTGAGTCGAAGATGTACATCAAGTAGGTGGGAGTGGTGCTGGACTACAGGCTAAGTTTCAGAGACCACCTCACGTAGGTATCTACGCAGGCGAGAAAGTTTGCCGGGCAGCAGCGACAGATTAATGTCAAATACCTACTAAAGGACCAAGGAAGCGAATTCTTTCAACTGTAAGGAACGCCATACTCTTGTACGCAGCTCCAATATGGGTACCTACTGGGCGGACAGAATTAGATGCGTACGGGTATGATAGATATGTATAAGCGTATGGAATAGGAATTATCTGTCTGCCTGCGGTACCACGCGAACAGTCATTCCAATAAAAGCAGAATGGCAGCATACGTGGAACCAGCAGGTGAAGGGTATACAAGTTGCTACCAAAAGTTGAATAGACTATCGGGGTTTGGATGGTTCCGGGAAATTCTGAACAAGCAAGCAGTTTAGCCATTCTGCCAGGACTGTAAAGACAAAAATCCAAAGCGCAGAGCACTTGCTAATGGAATGCAATGTCAACACTACACAATGGCTAGAAACATCTTGAAAATAGAAATCGCTGCCAAATGATCCAAGAAGCCTGAACACCTTTATGTTGGCGACGAGAGAAAGTTGGAGACTGCAATTGAAGTTATAACGAGTATGATGCAGGAACAGCGTATGGAGGAACGAAGGCCTGTTCCTGTGAAGAAATAGTGACGGTGCCGCAAGGGACGAGAAATAGGACATTTAGACATGTAAAAGCATGGCCTCGGGCATAAATTGTAGAACGAGTCACAAGTAACAACAAAGCAGTTTGAGCTCAACTTGTGACAAAAAAAGTTAATACTTGATGGTAGGACTCGAACCCCCTTCGTTTGATAACTGGAGGGCGAACAATCCAACATGCGACAGCCTACAGTCGTAGTGGCAACTGACTATAGAGCACGTTATCTAGACTATGTTAGACTATGTTCAATCTTGAATGCTAGTAAAGAGAAGTGGATGAATGGATATTTCCGAATAGTATCTGCGAAAGAATATCTTCTTTTTGAAAGAGGGGTAAGGCAACTGAAGATACCCTTTCATGACTCGATCCCCTTACCTACTGAGTGATCTCTATGTGTCGGACCGTGTTGTAATACGTAACAACGAAAGCATTGCTGTTTGTTTGACTGGAACTGTCTTAGATCTCTGTCCTGGATTCTGTTCTGTTTCGATACATACAAGCCAACACCAGAGGCACAATCTTTCAAAAGTCCGTGCAACTTCTAGCGTACGCCGATGACATTGATATTATTGGAAGAATTCAGCGGGCTGTCACCGGAGCGTTCACTTGTATTGAAACGGAAGCTGCCAAAATGGGTTAAGCGGTAAACAAAGTATATGCTGTCAACAAGAAGGGATACACAACATCGACGAATTGGACAGAACGTCACAGTCGACAGCTACAACTTTGAGGTAGTAAGGGAATTCGTCTACCTCGGCTCTGATATAACCTCTGAAAATAACACCTCAGCAGAAATAAGACGAAGAATAACTCTTGCCAATCGCTGTTTCTTTGGGCTAAGAAGGCAATTGAGTAGTAAAGCCCTATCCCGAAGAACCAAGGAGACTCTCTATAAGGCCCTGATCATCTAAGTCCTACTTTATGGCGCTGAAGCATGGACTCTATCTAAAGCGGATGAAGAGATCCTCAGTCGCTTCGAGAGAAAGATTCTTCGTCTAATTTTCGGTCCCGTTTGCGTTGATGGGCTTTGGAGGAGAAGATTCAACGACGAACTATACGGGCGACATCGCCCTGGTCAGAAAAATGCGCATCAGTCGTTTAAGATGGCTAGGACATGTAGAGCGAATGGACACCAAAAACCCCGAGGGACAACACAGTAGAGGAAGACCTCGCCTTAGGTGGCGCGCACAAGTAGAAGGGGACCTCCACCGACTTGGAGTGCGCAACTGGAGGCAGTTAGCTAAGGACCGGGCTAACTGGAGAGGCTTGTTGGTTGAAGCCTAAGTTCACCCCAAACTGTAGCGCCACCTAAGTAAGTAAGTAGCGACTCTAAAACAGGGCTACAGTTCCAGATGTATTTTTAACATATAGTGTCACTATTTTAGGTACAAGATGTCTACCTTCCTAACTCCGTTGATGCTAAAGCCTAGCTGATTATTTGACAGCCACTTGTTTACTCCAATCTCTAGTTGTTGTCTCTAGACCACACTAGGTCAATGGGTTATTTGGGAGACTCATTACGTTTTGATATTATGCAACTGTGGGCTTTTTTGCTGATTTGGGATAAACTGTTGTTTTAGGCAGAAACTGGCCGTCTACACCCGACGATATCTTACCCTCGAATGTGCTGCGTGCAGCTTCTTTTGCTCAGCGGATGGCTTGCTCTCAAGTGTCTCACGTTATTACTTTGAGTCCAACAAATGGCTAAGTAGAGATCGAGTTATTTTTGGCTGTGGAGTTGGTTGATTGTAGCATTTCCTATGGAGTCAGGATAATATACCAAGTCTCTTGAAAAGGTTCTGTATTTTCTAAATGGTTTTGAAATGCATGTAGCATTAGACATGTACTGTAAGCCAATGAAATCCTTTTTCTTCTGTAAGTGAGGACACTTTAACTGATCTGCCGCTCTATGCCACACACATCAATGTCCCTTCCGCCCGGATATACAGTATCTACACTACTCGCATGTAACCCAAAAAGGCCCAACCCACATATGTACATCGATCGGAACAGAGCCTGCTTATAAATTTAAATTTCATGCACCGACACCATCCATCCATTTAAACAAAATCATCTACAACTAGCACCACCGAGGTCGGAAAGAAAGGATGTGCTCAGGACGCATAACAATTTATCATTACACTTTATTGATTATTGCCCCTTGCACTCGGTTTTCGTATTCCAATTGTGGCACCTCAGCCCTGGGACTTTTATAGCCGCGTTCCTTTGAAAGTAAACAAAAAAAAAAAAAAAAAAGGTAAATAAAACTAAATGCGCTACTGCTTCAAAGGATGTGTGCATGTGCATCTATAATTTATTTGCTTTTCATATTTTCCGCCGATTCGTGAGATTCCTCCTACAACACCAATCGGTCAGGATAGCCTTCATTCTTTTTCCTGTTTTCGCTGGAAGCGCAAACCAAAAATCCAACCGAAAAAGGGTTAATTACAATCCTGTGCACAACCCTGGTTAGGCATTTGCCGCCTATCGCACACGCACATCGGCAGGAGCAATTAAATGTGGGATGCACACAAAAACAACAAAAAAAAACCGAAAAAGAATAGGCCCTTGTACAAATACAAAATCGCTGTTGAATATTTTGATGGGATTTTTATGATTTTTTAGTGCCCTCCTCGGGTGTATGATGAATTTTAATATTTTCCCTGTTCCACGGGGATGGCTGCTGCTGGTCCTCCTCTGCTGGCTGGTTTTATTTGTTTACAACGTTTTATTGGAATTCAGATTTGGATGAATGAAATATACAGACAAATGGCGACCTACTGTTATTTGAATACAATTTTTATAACAACGCCAGTCGAATGGCTTTCAGTAGTCGGATTGTTTTTTTTTACTAAATTGGTACATACAAGGATGCCATTGTAAACAGTTTTATAGTTGATGTTTGAAATATTGCAGGTGGTTCTCTGGTTTTTTGTGAACTGGGCTTGGGTCTAATGACTTGGCCGGACTTGGTGACTTTATGGAAAAATGTTAAACTGTTCGTTGACAGTGTAATTGGTGGTGGATCGGTACCTAGAGATACAGATCACCAATTGCAATGCAGCGGATTAGATTTTGTCATATTTTATGCATACATAACTTTTGTACTTGGTTGGAGGCTTCCCCACTGGAGAACCCATAGTGTCTTACAGAAGAAGGACTGTAGTGACGTTCTGGACTGGAAAAAGTTACTTCTCACTATTTACACACCTTCTGCAGGCGTTAACAACGACGAGCTTATAACAGATTTGAAACGCACAAGAATTGGGAATGACAAAGTTTTTTCAATAAGAACATAACTATTTTGAATTTTAATAAAACACGTAGTAATTGAGATATCGTACTGAAATTTATTCCAAGTATAGTACATATACTGCGCTTTAAGAATAAAATTCGACTTTTTTCATGTGACCATCGCAAGCATGTTTGCAGGGATCGATTATTTGAGGCCAGTTTTTCATTACTCTTTCACATATGTGTAGATATGTACATACATATGTGTATGTATATCGTCTGGAAATTTCCCAGTTTCCCATTCGATACTATTCCTGACATTGTTGCCTCACAGAGAAAAACCACCAACTTAACTGAGGGCGGAATCGGTGCCGGAGTCTTCTCAGAAGACCTAGGCATTCACCTTTTCATTAACCTCTCACACTGTTGTAGCGTATTTCAAACCGAAATCAAAAAAGTTTTCCTCCCAATACGCTTCAATACACTTCAAGACGATGAACTGAATGCTCTCAAGGACTATGCGCTGGTACTGATCAGGGAAGTGGGAGCTTCCTGCGAAATAGTATTCAAACATGATGAGGATGTGACTCCGGTAACAGAGCCAACATCAGCAGCAGAGCTAGCACACCCTTATAGTCAAAAACATTTTATGTTCGATAATATTAATTAATAAAATAAAGAAATAGTTTTAATCATAATTTTGAATTGATTTCTATTTTTCTGTTCGATTTAGCGCTTTGAAGTTATAGGAGATTTTCCACACGTTGAGCCCACATCTTGGATCAAAAATGCGCTATAAATGATATACCTAAATGTACTATTAAGGATCTTAATTGTACGGACAAAGTTGGAATCATATTCTGCGGTATGAGTTTTGAAGAACGCGGGCCAGCGTGGAGGCACAGACACTTTTTGTATGAGAGTAACTTCTGTAAGACTCCCACATGGAAGTGGAAAAAAACAAAGATACCCTGCATTCAATGAAGAATGTTCCAAAAGGACAGGAATTATTACCGAGGGCGTTAGTTGTAGCAACTACCCATGCTAATAACGACCCCGAATACAAAAAAATAAGGCCAAATTGTTCCAAAATGCAAACCCTAAAAGCTGTAGAACTTATAAAAGAAGCTCGGGTAATTATGTATACCTTCAGAGGGGTGTGGTATTCCAGAGTTCCGTGTATTTCAAAATTATTTAAAAGATTGTAATATCGTAGTCTATGAATATAGAACAAACGGTCGAAATATCATTTTTATAGGATCTTGTAATGATGATACCAACAAAAATCTACAAGGAGCATTACAATGTTATAGTTTCAAAAATGCCATATACCATATAACAATAAGAACGATCACAAAGGATCACGAAGGATCGTGCCCGCAATGTCAGCAATCCCCCAGATGTCCTCAACACGTACCAGATACTTTATGTAGAGATTGTAATAGATGCTTCAGAGGCCAAAAATGTTTCAGTAGTCATAAGGCTTCGCTCTGTAGAAAGATCAAAAGATGCAACGAATGCCTTAAGACACACGAGGCCGATAGAAAACATGTTTGTGGTGAATATTATTGCAAAATATGCTCTGCGTACGTTCCTCAAGATCACCTATGTTACCTATATTCCAGTCGATAGAAGGAATCCGAATTTAGTAAATGTTTTATACACATTTTATGATCTGGAGAGTCGACAAAAAACGATAGATGAAGAAGTGATTGGCCCAATAAAACAACATGAACCTAATTTATGTGTATTTCAACATAGATGTGATCAGTGTCTGAATGAAAAGAATTTATACTTTTGTGAAGTATGTATGTAAATTTAGAAGTAATATTATAACCCAAGACGTTATACCGAAATTTCTAGAGCACATCCTAAAAGTTCGAGCACAATTTAGAAAAGTTATCGTTTGAGCTCACAATGGCCAAGCATATGACCATCAATTTATTTTGAACTAAGTATACATATATTACGAAACACTCACTTGAGCCCCGAATTAATATTGCGAGGAACTAAAATAATAGGTACTCATGAAACTGGACAATGTGAGATTTTTGGATTCATTAAATTACTTTGCCATGGCTTTGTCGAAACTCCCAAAAGCTTTTGATTTACCACAAACTTTCAAAAAGGGCTATTTTCCACATCTCTTCAATAGAAAAGAAAATGAAAATTATATCTTGGCCCACAAGCAGCTTCCCCGTTTCCTTGAACTCCTTTATGAGGGCGTAGAGAGCATCCTCCTGCTCCTTCAAGTCCCAGCACTGTCTAGAAAACTCTTTAGGGTCTTGTCTTTCCGAAGGGCCAACATGATGGTGTATGAGTTAACACTCTAAATTCTCAGAGTATTTATTCTGATTCTCAAGTAGAGGGGAGAATTTCTTGATAAAATTCACATAATTCGTATTCCATATTTTAGATAAATGCAGGAAACGTTCGGTACCGGAAAAAATAAATCCTAATCTACAAGACCACGTTGATATGAAAATAATTTTTGTCGACTTGTGCAGACCAAGATAAGGAAAAAAAACCACATCGCAATGTGTTCTTTGTCATTATTTTTTCACTCTGCGAAATCACATTATCATCTGCAGAACGTATTCCTTCGATAATGGTTTTAGTGATTTGTTCTGTGATCCTATGTAGGTATATGCTTGACGTCTCAGAAGCTCCTGAATGAAAGATGCATCGGTTTCATTGATGTCGATGATGTGCGAGTTAAGAGCTCCAACACGATTTTTCTTGGCATTTTCCGATCACGATGATGAGTGGATTTTCTCAAAAACGTAGTGTCAAATCCTTACAATCTAGCAGCTTAGACAGGGCCACACTGTTACCCCAAATGCAAGCAAGTTTATATCGGGTACGGACTTCAAAATAATATCGACAGCTTGATGCAAGCCTCTTTTCATCGCTTCTATGAGAAGTTCCATATTCTGTCCTGTGCTTAACTGGTTTTGATAGCTGCTATAGCTTTGCAGAAATTGTTCTTCCATACCATTCCGTAAGAGACTGAGCAGTGTACTTAAGTTTAAAATCTGGAAACTCTTTTTTTCAACAGAATTCTGGCTTCACCATCACGAAACGTGTCTAAGTTAATCCCTCGATGGCTAAAGAGTTTTTGTATAACCTCACGTTTCCTGTCCATTGAAAGCTGTTGGTGTCATTTCTCCTTGATCTGGGATATTGGCAGAGGCGCCACATTTGATAACGTCTTCCGCAACTTCATTTGTAATATTTTTGGCCAAGCTATTGGGTGGTGTTGGATGATCACATGTCTTGTTGAGTTCGAAATTTGTATTTAATGGATTACAAGCATGCCTCAGGCATTCCTCTACAAACTGCACTAACGCCGAATTCCCTTCCCCAAGTGCGCCAATACCTACTCAAGTTCATCCACTTCTTGTCAAAAAATAGTCTTCCAACATGACACGTTAACGAGCTCCATTTTCCGTAACATCATTTTCATCATCGAAAAATTCGGTCTAATCATACCTCCTCCGGCACACGATCACTTCCTTTTTGTGGATCCAATGGAGTCTCCTGACGATCATGTGGGTTTATTGCTAACCAACATCGCACATGTTGCTTTCTGCGCAGCTAATAAGCCAAAAATGAGGTTCATCGCTCTTTTCTTCAAACGTTTGCAGAGCTCAATCGGAGAAGCTTCGATGTGTCATATGATGAAGAGGATCTAAGCCAAGACTTAAAATTCGCCACAATGTGTGCTGAGAGATTCTCAATTCCTGTGACGGCTGGCACAGGAACATTCAATACCTCGGAAATATGTTGGCTTGAATATATCCACTATAGCACGCTGAGAGTCGACCTTCAATTGGAATAACCACTCTTAAAGCTGCGACCACTATCTCAAAATTTTGGTAGTAATTTTTGATAATTTCCAAACGACGCTCGTTCATGAACCTCACTACGATAAAAACGTAGGTCTTGTCTGACGTTTTGGTGCTGACAGATCATAAAAAAAGTTCAATTGTCCGTTTGTGTTAAAGTACAAAACTGTTATGTCCTTATTGAAAAACCCTCCCTTTGGAGATCACCAAGATTAAGACGTTGGCGATCTCGGACTCATTGCTCTCTTTTGGAAATTGTCGATGTGACACACAACGTTTTCTTTTCCTTCACCTAGAACTCAGTAAACAATTGATGACCACCCAGAACTGCCCCTAAAACGGCCTATTAGTCCGGCACACAATGGACTTGTGTTGGGCGTGACGACTCCTCTTCTACCTTTCGCTATGACGTATGCCAATTCGACAAACCAAACCAACTAACTACTTTGTCTCGAGCTCGAGCTCATCTCTGGCAATAAACATTTCCTTTTCAACATAACCGTCAAATCCTGGAGCCATCGACCCTCGAAACGTGAACAAAATCAGCCCATAAAACCAAGTTCCCTGAACCCAATTGGCCCATAAAACTACCAACACATTTTCTCATAAAAAAAAAAAAAAAAATCTGACTCCATCATCAACCAGCTGATGGTACTGCGCTCCGGATATAAACATCATTATTCGAACTCACACAGGATATGACGAATAAAGATTTCGTCATAATACAAAAATCATAACCAGGATCGTAAAACTCCCCTCATCCTACGGAGTATAGGCGGCGAACAGGAACAAAGCCATGTTGCCGAGTAATGGGTCCTAAATAGCGACACGTGACTCGTATTGGATAGAGCAACAGACACACGCGAAAGGACCTTCTTCACCATACCGTCATACCACAATGAAGGCTGACTTCTTGTCGACACAGTACGACTAGGTATAGCTACTCCTTGGTGAACAGACAAAAGGAAGGGGATTTATGGAAATTAATTTCATAATTCGGGGGGTTGATCCTGTTGCTTCTGTGTATTAAACTGTGACGACAGGACTCGCTGACAATGTGTTAACATAATAATGGACAGTCTTTGTGTGTTGTTTGCTCGAGTTGTCTCCCTCCCTTCGAGCGAGGGGTTGAAATAATTCGTTCGTTTCCATATCCTTATGCTTGTGCCTGCGATGATTGTCCTTAGATGATGGTTATTAATAAAATCGAAAAGGTCACGTGCCGGAAGGCGTTATGTTTTTATTTGTCACATTCCTTGCTTAATGTAAATATTAGTTGATTGAGAGCCTGCCGATGGGGGTGGCTGTGCATTGATTGCGTGCATTAATGCGTAGTTAATGGGTGGCGCAATGGCAGAAAAGCTTTTCTGCAAACAGCATCGGGAAAGGGGGTGACATGGTGATAGTTCGTCGTTTTGTTTGAAAGGATTTCCATATTTTTAGATTGTGATTTATTAAGCTGAGTTTTGTGCTGATATTGGCAGGGATATGTCCGGCGAGTTGTACATCCTTCCGATTGAGAGTTGGCACAAAGAAATGTCATCGAAGATTAAGGTTACGTTATGTGTTTAAAGAAGAGTTGAACTCCCAGGAAATGAACAAAGGAAATGACTTATAGTCGTCCTCTCGACATGTGTTGCAGACAGTAGTGTCTCTAGCACACTAACATGTACCTACGGCAAGAGGAAAGTGTCCTGTAAAAAGCCAATATGTTTTCCACAGTCTTGACGAACAGCAAGAGCTTTCGAGAGCTTCCTCCACCAATAAAACCAGAAAAGGTATGCTCATAGCCGACATCCGAAGCACCTTCTTCGGTATTAAACTCTATGTCTTCTCAAAAGCCCCTTTATACTCCCCGAAAACTGAGAGCTCCTTTTCTAATCTTCGACTTGATATGCTTAGCTCATAGAAGTTTCTTGTCCATCTGCTCCCGGTATTTCAGTCCATCGGAGATCTGGATGTCTTAGTCATAAACCTCTCCATTCTCATTCTTGTGAAGATAACAATCTCGGATTTCAAAGGATTGACCTAAAGCTTATCCGTCCATCGATCCGGCCATCTACTTACTGCAATAGCCAGGTCGGACAGGAGGAGCTCTAGTTTGTTTTTTGGGTATCACGGCAAATTATCTTGGTTCCAGTTTAGTCTAATAGGATCGGTTGTAGGAAGTACTGAACTTGGTCTGAGAGTATCAGAGTATTCGTATCTAGGGTGGATTATCCAACAGTTGTTGTCCTAGAATAGACAAGGGCGTCATGTCACTGATTGAATTATTGCGTGGACAAGGATCAAGTGGATGTTTATTCTTCTACTGTTTACGTTTAGACAGAAACAAATGACTAAGTCAATCTTAATACCGACTATGGCTTCAATGCTACAGAATATAGTATCAGTGGCGTCTTTACTGTAACTGAAGCTGTTGTGTCGTATGGACAACTATCATGAGCTGAGCTATATCCTTCTCAATATTCCCATCCCCACGATTCCAGACATGGAAGTGAACTCTATCCTACATTTCACACAGGCCACGTCTTTGATAAAAAAAACCTTTTGAGTTTGACCATGAGGAGCTGACGCATCGCAGTGCTTACTTGAGTACAGGGTACAGGGTTTAAGCACCACGATCTGGAGGTAACACATCCGATGCTTATCTTCAGGTTATCATTTGGTATCAAGTGCGTTCAAGGCATATTCCATAATTTGAAGGACATTGACGAAGTGTCATATTTTTTGACGAGTAGTTCATCAGTCTTCGAATCAAACCCGGAGGGACAACGCAGTAGAAGAAGACCTCGCCTTAGGTGACGCGCACAAGTAGAAGGGGACCTCAACCGACTTGGAGTGCGCAACTGGAGGCAGTTGTAGCGCCACCTAAGTAAGAAAGTAAGTAGTTCATCCATCTATTGGACATTTAATCGTACTTGTTCAAGAAAATGTGGTTATCTTCTGAATGCGGGATTCTATCGGGATCTTGTTTCGACGACTGGCATAGCTTTTGCTGATTTTCTTTAAATTTTTTTCAACGTGTGACAGGACGGCTGGGGAACGTGCTTTTGAACTTTACACTATACTCTTGGCGAAGCCATGTTTTTCAGGCCCTGCTTATCTATTTCGACCTCTCATACGTTATCTAGCATCTGTGTGTATAAAACAGTCTCTGGAGATGTCTGCTCTATGCGTGGGCTCACAGTTTGTGAGGTAGAAACTGTCAAAATCTAGGCAGGGATACTTTTGTCATTTTGTGCTTACGGCAGCAACCAGTGATATCAGAACATGGTTGAGGTACATATCGAAAGAGAGACAGATCTTGGTTACTTCTAAATTCTTGGAATGTTTGGTAGTTCCTTCTCATTGGACATTCGAGCTCTGAATTTGGCTGAATTTGATCGATTTTTTGCAAAATGTTGGAAGCGTGCTGGACATCTATTAGTGGGTGGTCGAGTGGTAGAGCGCAAGATTATGACATCACATTCCGGATGGCTATATGGCCTCCATCTAGGCACTCTTTCTTGAAAAGATCTACAGCTTCTTCGATAGGGGCGTGGGCACACGTTATGCTAATGTTTTGAAAAGTGGCCTCCTAAGTCATAGTCCGTAAACGTTCCGTTGGTGTCTCTCATAACTCTCATGCTTCAGGGTGAGAGCGCCATTAGTTCTTTAAGGACTCCTACACACTAGCTTCTTTTCAATAACCCGGCTTATTCTTGGCATTCTTTGCTGCCCTGAGTTTAGCAAGTCGTATTCGGATGTATAGAAATCAGTGTTGAAATGAGTGGGAAGGGATTTCCTTCAGGAGTTCGGTACAAGCTTTTTGAAAGGCTTCTACGTTCACCGGCAACTGATTTTTCCAAAAACGTAAAAGTCCCACCTTCCCAAATCAGGGGAATACGACGAGTGGCTGATAGGTTAAGTTTGAATTTCAGTCAAAAGATGGCCTCACCGGAAGTACACATTTTTGAAACAGCACTGTCTGTATTCAAACGTAGTGTCTGTATGTACGTACTACCAACTTTCAAGTCATTATCATATATTTCCTTCACTATTCGTCTGAGCATAAAATCCTTTGCCAAACCGGAGACCGATTAGAAACAGAAAAACGTCTAAAAAAAGGTCATAAACTGTACTTCGAAAGGCAATTGAATAAATTAGAAAATCAGAACCAAAAAACAAACAGCACTCCACACATTCATTGAATGTCAAAACGCGACGAATAAATACAAAAAAAAGAAAGGAAAACACCCCCCCAGGGATGGAATAAATTCACTTTATCTTTCAATTTTACTTATTTTTCTCCGAAAGTTTTTGTTTTTGTTTTCTTTTTAACAATATTTGTAACAAAATCTTCAAAAATAAAATGTTACCCACACATGTGCTCATCCATACAGTGAACGGAAGTGCTGGTGTACCATTGTGTACACACAAGCCGGGGTTCTAAGTATCCCGAAGGGGAGAAAACGACACCCTCTTTAAAAAAAAAAAAAAACAAAAATTTTGAGCTGCACAGTACAGAAGGAGAGAAGGAACAAAAAAAAAAAAAAAACCCATAACGTAAATTTATCATGCTTAATATGGCACGTTGTTTATTCATCCCCCATACGCCAGGAAACTCATCCCCCATCGGCATCATTATCGTCATCATGAGACTCCTCAAACACGCATCCTTGTCAATGTCATCCATCCACGGCGGGCTACGTTCAGGGGGAGCTGCCTGGCAAGAGCAGCACATGAGATGAGTGAATTAAATGTAAATTCGCAGGATATGAAAAGCCATAATGGGTGCCATGTTTTTTTTTTTCCTATTAAAAGCAAAGTGAAATGGCGCCGCTGCTCGTGCTGTCGATACGTACGCATGGGATATACTCGTACATACCCTACACGAGCTTATACACAAGTAATTGAATTAAGGTTATGACTGACTGGTGGGAGCGTGGGCTGGAGTTGGGGGTAATTTTTGTGTTCGTCATACTAAAATCGCATGATTAAACTTTATAAGGATCTCCTTGAAGTGTAGGAGTCTTGGGTTGTGGCATTGGAAGCCCCTCTCTTGGGATTTTGGTTTTTTTTTTTCTTACATTTATTATTAATTCCCCAACACGTGTAGATACTAGATATCTTAATTTGAAATTAAAACTTCCTCCCTCTGATCGATTCACCTTGGAGGCAATAGTGCCCACCCCAACTCAGGATGCTCGTGTCATGTGTAGATTTATGGAATCCAATGTTTCGACTTTCTTCCCTCAATTGAACTTCAGTCAACAAGGTCAGGACAACATTTTCCAAATTCAGTTCGGTTCGTCGGGGTGGATCCTATTTTTAGTGCACCAGTGCCAGTGACGTGTTGCAGGATGTCATTGTATCTTTGGGTTATGATCGAATTATTGTTGTTATTTTTGGAATATTCTTAGACAGTTATTATATTTTGTGTTTTTGTACAAAATGGGAAATATTCCTCAATAATGAGGCGACGCGTGCCACTCGCGGTGCACGATTTGTCATCACCCCTCGGAGACGAGATTCGAGTTAATTGGTTCATAAATGAGTTTAGAATTTGTATCTTTTGGCGTTTTAAAGTCACAATCTACGAATGATTTATGCTGGGTTTATTAGAGTTTAGTGGTTGTGGTAGTTCTATTTTTTTTATCGATGTTGAGGTAATAAATATGCCACCCAGGTGGCACGTGGTATGGAAAAAATATCCAAGTTTATCTGAAAGACTGATGCAAGTTTCAATTCCCTCTTAACTTGGGTATTAGTTAAGTTTAGTATCTGTAAGCAGGCAAAAAGCTTCCAGACTTGAACTTATGATAGTAGGGTCTATTCTCACTGTCACGGAGTGTCATGAGTATGACGACTATTCCACACTGAACTTACTTACAGTTTGGCCCGAGACAAACGTGGTGATACGCAACATAAGGTGGTAATCAGTTTGGTAGTATCGATGGTATTGACGGCAGGCTTCCGGAACGTTAAGACTCTCCTCAATCTCGAGGAAGATTGATTTATCTTAGCGGAGAACTCATAAAATAGGTACAAAAAGATTGTTCGTTGCGTCTACTGTAAGTGGAAGTCTTATATTTTCGAGATCTTGAAGCGAATTCGACGGGTAGACATCAGACAAGGTAACAAGTTCAAGTCCCAATCATAACCACCAATGTTCTGGTAACGTCTAACCTTAAAGTTTTACTAAACCTTCCACACGAATTCAGACCCCACCTATTAAGTGTTGAAACCTTTTACACCTCAGTAACAATGCTTGACAATCGCAATCCTATTTGGTCCTTATTTCCAACTTACATGGTGCAAAACTAGGTGATGAATGGATTTGTCGATCCTAGATCTAGCTGTGGGATGACTTTTAAGTAACTACTCGGACAACAGAAACGTAATTTTCTGCTCACATCTCCCGAATATTTGACAAACATCTGAGAGTTTATTATATTTTGTGGTCCTGGAGGGGTGAAATCCTTTATAGATACTCAGCAGTTATGTCAGACTCCAGGCTCCTGCACGTTTACTTGGGTAAAACACCGCCCCCTCCTCCACCCTGTCATGAATCCTTCTACGGTACCGCAGGTCAAGGCATTTCTTCGTTGGGGCAGGATTTGACATCATGTCTTCTCTTTCTTATGATCCTGTGTTTTCTTCCTCTTGGACTCGCTGCGTTTGATTTACTTGCCGCTACTGTGTACGATGGCTTCAATCATGTTGTTGGCGATGTTGCATGCAGCCCTCGTTGATAGCATGAAAGATATTAGTCTCCTTAAGGTTAAAACATACCCTAAGCGACACTGTGACCTTAAAACATATATTGTATCGCCAGGGTATGTTTAACTAAAGAGGTGTACCACATTGACAGAACTTACAACCCACCTACCTGAGCATAGATTAAGGTATCCTTGTCTAGATTAAGGACTTCCATGTAGGAATAGGTTATGACTAATCGATTAGATTGCGCCAACCCCAGTTGGCTAGACGAAGTTTGTTTTCCCAATCTTAGATCAGCCTACAAGCCCAGATTCTGAGCTAACCCTAGCTAGCTCACCGCCAGCATCGTTGCCTGCAATTCCTTGATGTTTAGGGATCTGTTCGAGTTTCACCTCCTTATGATACCAAAAAATGATGGTGTCGAGGTGATCGAGGCTTTTTTGTTTTGGATCCAAAGAGACTAGATTCCATTTTCGATTAGTCTGTGAACGAGACCAGAGTCCTAGGGTATAGTGCCGGATCACCATTAGACCAGTTTCCACGGTCCATTATTTCTCAGCGAACGACCATTTCCTGACCATGATGTCGGAGATATTGGACAACATGTCTCTTTTTCGAATTCAGTCAAGAATGTGCATGTGATCCACATGGTCCTACTGCGGCTTAGTAGCATATCTAGTAGGCGTCTTTCTAATGAAGATTTGTGGTGGTCCAAGCCTGACGAGGGGTTCTAAAACTTAGGCCAGGTACGCATGGCATCTGAAATACTGAGGCACATAGTTCTCCGTAGCTTTTAAAGCTTCTGTATCGTTGTCCGTTCAAGAACTCTCAACCACCAAACGACTCCCACAGCTTATGTGATAATGGGTCTCACCATCATTGTGTACAACAAGTGATTCAAGTTCTGGCTAAATGGCCCACATGTCCTTAGTGACACGGTCGATGGCGGACTGGATGGACGACGCCGATATATTGAACCTCACTGAAAGAAACTAAAGTGCTGGCTTTGATGGTGATAGGTCCAAGATTGATCAATCTTCCTTCAGCAAAAGGGATCTTGCAAGGATTCATGGATACGCCTTCTTTACTGTACTCTACTCACTTTGTATGAAACTAGAAATGGTATTGCTGCAGCCTGTTCTCTGTAGCAAGAGTAGAAAGTTGTCAGTAACTACAGATGGGGAGAAAGGACTCCTTTTTGAGAATAAGAGAGGAGGAAGTAATAAATCGACTTACAAGCAAGGATACTAATTGCCCTTGCTATTGAGTGCAAGCCAGTCTCGTCAAATGGGCCCTTAATGACAAGGAATAGAGTCAGTGGTCTCTGTCTGTCTTCTCCACAGAATGGTGAAGAGTCCGCCTCATCCATTTCTCTATGTTAACTGATTTGAATGCAGAGGGGTAGACAAACCTAGTCGCTCTCGAATATGAGCGTCTATGAGTCCTCCATAGTTTTGAGAACAAATAATGTAAGACTTATAAGTCTCTAAGATTTAAGCAGCTCACAAGGCTTGCTGCCTGGTTTGGGTATGAAGATTACATTTAATTGTCTCTAGGTAACCCCAATTGTAGGAATCATACGCTACAGGATGAGACCGCTTGTCTTGTTTAAAAGTCCTGTCGGTAGCTTTGAATAGTTTGAGGGATTTCTTATTAATTTCCATTCTGACGGTACTCAGTGTGAAAGGCACATCCATTCCTGGTATTGGTATAAGTGTCTCTAATAATTCAAAATTTGTCAAGCTGGCCAACATCTCATGGCACAATTGGCTTATATTTTCAAAATATGTACTTTTTCAACATTTTTTTCAAGCAGATATCAGCTAGACTTTGAAATATTACATTGAAAATTGCATCAGGATTTGCTCAGCATTTGTGTAGATACTTTGTAACGCCTTTTCGTGATCGAATTCAACTCGAGATAAGCCGAAAGTGTGTTTAGTGTATGTCAAGTAAAGAGCTATTAAACGATCGCATTTAACGATTTCTCCAAGGACATAGATTTCTCCTTTCAAACACACCGCACTGGCAACATGTGATTCCGTCCAAATAGACTCTAATCGATGTGTGAAAAAATAAGGAATAAATCTTTTCACATCTTTCAAGGCTAAGACTTTGAATATTCAAATAACAGTCTGCCGTCACTTCGAAATGCGTATTTGCTATAAAAATTGCTTTGTTGCAACTTTCACATCCTTTCAACGTTTCGACAGCTACACAACTCTTTCCACTCAGCTGGACATCGTCTAAGGACCGAATGACCTTCGAATATTTTGATAAATTATCTCCGAAAATATTTGCATGTTACAATGTTCAGTTCATGCATGTCGAAAGGATTTGATTTTTCTCGTCAAATACCCAGAATCGTCCTCCAGCAGTTGTCCGGACAAAGGACTTACAACGTGCTGTGTGCACAAAAGGGTAATAGCTCTAAATCTGCATATTTACATTAAATATGCCTCCTTCCTTTCAGCCAAAAACCATTTATCAAAAGGACAGACTAAGACATATGTAAGGACCTCACAAAAATGTTCCCTCTTCCAACGATCGTCCACTTAATTAGTTCGCAAAATATTTGACATAATTGCTTTAATGGTGTCCAGCCTATTGTCTTCGCCCTAAAACCCAACGATCCCTTGCAATTCATTTGTCATTCTTTCATTCAAATCGGTTTGTTCGCTCGAACTAAGAAAGGATCTGGGACAATCGGATTTTCCGGTCAGCTACCTGTGATCTCTTCAAGCGATCAGCTCATAGATTTGCACAAATCGTTGTTGAAAATCCTTTTTGCCAAACTAGCTGCTGGAAATTCTGCCCGACGACGATCCGATTGTGGTCGCAGTGAAATACTATACGTACCTGGCCGAAGGGATATTAGTGCGAAAGGAGTTACACCTCCATAACACTACCTACACCTAGGTATAGGTAGGAGAGTCTGAGGGTTGGTTTGTTTGCTTTGGCAGTATTGTTTTCATTGCTCATCGCTTTGTGCGCATTTTATGGGCGATTTTAGAAAAATATGCCATTTTTATGGGATTTTTTTATGGCTCCAAGGATAATAATCAGAATTTTATTGCTAGCGGACGTGAAAAGAGAAATTTGTTTTAAATAAGTGGCGGTATGTGATATATGTAACAAATTAGTTGCCGCTGCCCGCCGCTGGACGGGTCAGTGGAAGGTCGTGCCAATGGTAGAGTAAATATCAATAAAAAGGAGAACTCCTGGTGGAATTTTTATTTTTATACTTTTGGCCTGGTTTTGTTTACCTTGTGGGGTGAATATTTTAACACATTTAAGCGATTTCGTGTGAACTCAGGTTGGAAGCGGTTAAAGGGTTTTATTGACTGAATTATGTTTTAGAAGTTAGAGGACCTACTTAGATCCACGGGCCGAGATCGGACGCAATAGGATGTTAAGGGGTTAATCAAACAAAGTTATACGCCACCTAGCCATTTAAAAATGTGGCCACTAGATCTGGATTTATGAAAAGGACAGCGATTTGTAGGTCATCAGTCTGATTAGGTATACCAGAGTTCAGTGCCCAGGTCCTTCGAACATCCAACAAACATCCAAGAGCATAAATGCTTAGAAATTTTGCTATAAGTCGCATTTAAGGCAGCACCAATCTCACAAACCTTGTTGGACAAGAAACAAGCTACTGCACCGAACAGTCTACATGTCGAATTGTTTAAGGTAGCCAGAGGTAACTTGGTGGAGAGCATACAACAATTCACGTTCAAGATCTAGTTGAAGGTTAGTATGCCTAATGGATGGAACTTCAGGATCGATCGCCCGATCCACGAAAAAGGAGACCCTCTCAACTGACGCAACTATAGAGGCGTACATCTGCATATAAGATCCTGTTGTATGAACTACTCCTATTCCAAATAATCGCACTACCTCAGATCCTGGGAAATAACTCAATAAGTCCAGATCGATACTCACTATCTTTCTATCTATTTTGAGGCCGTTTCTGACAGTATTTATACAGCGATCTGTACAGAGCCATGTCTAGTTTGAGCATACCTGACAAACTCGTCAGACTGTACAGAATGACGAGGGTGAACGCTCGCTGCTCCGTAAAAGTAGGAAACATCCTAACCGACCCCTTTGATGTCAAGAAAGAATTCGGACAGACAAGGATGCAACACCAAAAGTACAATTTTCCAGAAGTCTGTCCAATTACTTGCATACGCTGACAACATTGATATCATCGACAGGACACAGCAATAGGTTCACAATATTGGAACAGAAACGGTGAAAATTAGTTTAGCTATGAATGAGGTCATAACCAGGTGTATGTGCGGTTAACAGGAAGGGACAAACAACATCAACTTTGAGGTAGTTAGGGAGTTCGTGTACCTCAAGAACAAGAACATAACTTCAGAGAACAAAAGAAGAATCACTCCTGCCAATCGCTGTTTCTTTGGGATAAGAAGCCAATTGAATACTTGTCGAGAAACACCAAGGAGACTCTATATAAGACCCTCATCATCCTAGTCCTGCTTTTCGGTGCAGCAGTATGGACGTTAACAAAGATAGATGAAGATATCCTCGGTCGTTTTGAGCCCCAAATTCTTGGAATGATTTTTGTTCCCGTTTGCCTTGCCGGGGTTTGGAGAAGGAGATTTAACAGGGAACTCTACGAGCGTTACGGTCCCACCTGGAAAGAATTCGATTCCAACCCGAATGGACATCGCAGTATAGGAAGACCTCGCCTTTGGTGGAACGCTCAAGTAAAAGAGGACCTCAACCAACTTGGAGTGCGAAATTGGACTCAGTTAGTTAAAGAGGCGCTTACTATAGGCTTGTTGGTTGAGGCCTAGGTGCATGCCATGACTGTAGCACCACCTAAGTAAAGGGAGTCTAGAGCATCGTGTCATGGTAAGGCTTGAAGTCAATGGGACACATTCCTAGAATGCGAACATCAGAAAGGAAAGGTTACCTATAGTGAAGTCATGGGATAAATTGGAATCGACATTGGTCTGGTCTACAATTTGCAGACGAAAATATCTCCAAGACAATCCCCTTAAACAATCATGACGTAGACAACTGCTAGGAGGACCAACGTATTAGTCTTGGCATCTATTATGCTCCAAGGGTTCTAAGGCCTGGTGCCATGCAAAAATGATTCCACAGAGCGGTGTCGTACTTGACCAGAGCCACAATCTCCAAACATATGCAGACAGCTCGATCGTTAACCAGCTGCCTTGAGTTTCATAGTACGGTAGAGGTTTCTTTCTCATACAGCACGACACTTAAGCTAAGGTTTTCGGTACTGTACTGACGAGAGATTGCCGTCTTTCAAGGACAGTTCAAATAGGCTTCAACTCTGGGAGGCTTCATTTGTTTTTTTCTAAACAGACGATCACAGCTAAAAGTACAAGTTCAACAGCTGTACAGGCTTTCCAAAGCTACTTTCTTTTTCACATAGACTCGAGATGCTTCCTAAAGTGCTCAGACCGGAGTACCGTCACTGCCTTTCCACTGAACTGCCTATACTTACCTGGATTCTAGTTGCTTCTTGAAGCTTTCATACAGATTCAGTTGCGGGCATTAGTTCTACAATATTACCTCCTCTTCTGCAAGAATCTTCCAGTCGTGGGCTTCCAAAGTAGCCTCTACTGATTTTACAAACGAAAAAAACTGATTCAACCCTTACCCTGGCCATTTTCATTTTCCGTTTAAAAATCGAATCCATGGGTAGATGTCAAACCACGAAATGTCATTAAAATTCAAAACGAATGAGAAGCCAACATCAAAACACTGTTCCACAGGTGTATGGTGTCAAGGACACATGCCATTGGCAGTAATTTGACAATTTTATTGCAGGAACCGATAACCGCTCAGCTAACCACCATTTTTTTTTTTCAAATAGTCCTCCCTCGTCTAATTTCTCTTCCTGTTTGTATTCCTTTTTTAGAAAACGAAGCAACATAGCACCCACAATGCAATCCACAGGCGCCAGACCCAACTTCATATGCGTGGAATGCTAGCTAGTACCTTGCGGAATCAATCCTTAAATCTACAAGAATTGAAAAATTTTAACAAAAAATTATATTTACGATAAGAAAACTGTACAACATACACACAACTGCAAAAAAAAAAAAAATATACGATGTTGCTCCTTTTTTTCCAGTCCCCCTGTGAACTAGAGTCCTCTTGCATGTCTCAACTGGTCATTCATGGGTCCTTCGGTGTTGACAATTTTTCTTTCGTTTTATTAAACTATAGCCGACACATAAATAAAATTTTATCAAGACAATGGCGCCTGTATTGATAGGTATTCCTAAGTGCATGTCCTTTAGTAGACGCATACCCTTACACGAAGCAAATTAATATTACGCAATGTATTGGTAGACAGGTATTTTTTGTTTAACCTTCGGCGCCGTTTAAATTCATTGATGAGAAGACGATCCCTTCGATTAGAAAGGATATTTTGTAACATTCAGGATATAATTATTGTTGCGGGTGTGGTGCAGCACGTAAGGTACGAATGTGGAAAGGAACATAATGATAATGAATTTATTGCAAAGGCTCTAGTTTTTGACAGTTGGGAAATGTCATGCATGGAATATCCTTTTTTTCCTCATATTTGTTGTCACGTATTAGATTGTGCATATGTACATGTTGAAGTTGAAGGTGTCTTTTGTTTTTGAGGATATATGTGTGTATGTCTAAGGATCAGATAGTGAAATCGATTTTTTAAGAACGAACGTAGGGTAAGATGGTTGTCGTTACAAGGAACGGTTCCTTGTTGTGAGAAAGTATGATTCAAATATTGAGCTTGGCAGGCCTATTCGCAGGACTCTTTTGAGCACTTTTAAGGCAACAATTGTATCTGAGACATTTGAATTAATGAAATGAATTTAAGTTCGTATGTGCTTCAGTAAACGAGGACTCTATTTGAACCCAACTTACCCATTCTGTAAATGGCTGGTTATTCGGATCCAAAATGGGTTACAACAAGGTTCCACACTTAGCCCACTGCTGTTTCATGTGAATATGACAATTGTTTCTTGCTGCAGAAATGGAGGAAACGTTTCTTAGGCTTCAAGTACCTCCATTTGATTGATGGTCATGTCGTTGTATGAAAGACTACCTACCTACTGCTTTAAGTGAAACTACACCAAAGCCATGCCATCTTGGCAGGGATTTTCTTGCAAAATACAGACCTTACCTTGCCCATAAAAGTCGGTTTGGTTGGACTCATTTATAAATATAGTATAGTTCCACAATGGACAGTGGACTAGGTCCCGAAATGTGTGGTGAGTCGTCTACCTTTAAGCTAAGCCTCTGAATAACTTCAGAATATGTTTAAGTGTTTCTATTGGTTCGGTGGTCTTGGACTTCTTTCTGGTTGCGGCCGAGGTCCAGAGGAAGACTTGCACTGAAAAAAAGGGTTTGCAGGTGATCTCGCAGCAGAGGATCTGGAGGCTAGTCGATCTGAGGGTGTGGCCCTTGTTAGTGGTTCCAGCATGCGTAGGTTCCTGGGGCTGGTTTGGTTAGTTGGTCGCTGTGTTCTGGATGCCAACCCATTTTCCGCCCGTTTTTGACTATCAGGAATAGAACTTTTGGGCGTTTGTCGGCGACTTCGGTCCCTAGCCCTGAAACTTGCTACATCAGTCTTATTCATTCTGCGAATGGTTCGTCAGGCTCTTAAAGGTTAGTTTCTTCTAACTTTTCTCGTCTATGATCACGTTCGGCCTAGTTGCCAATGTTGGAGCTAGCTTAGCAGCTCTCCTGTTGGGAACTGCAGAAGGAACTGTCCTTTGTTACAGTTGTCCATTTCACGGGGCATAGAAGTGGTTGCTTCTTTGAAAGTGGCCCTTTCTGGTGTGCGACGCGAATCGCCGTGATATCGAATTTGGAGCTCGTGCAGGATTGGTAGTCATTCTTTTTTAGGATCCTGCTTTCTTCTAGCCCACCACTTCCTCTTCCTGGGTATCGAGCTCTACGTCGGTGAAGAAAATTCCGAGAAAGTAGTCCTCATTCACCAGAAGATTTTCGTCGGTTTTTTTGTTAATTTTTTTGTTGTGTTTGTTCTATACAGACCCGCACGGTATGCAGATAAAGCTTGTTAATCCGAAGGTCGCGAGGTATTCGGATACTCCGTTCGCGGCTGAGCATTTGGGCCCCAGTCAGGTTGATCATTGGCACGGGTTGTATGACACCTTGATCCAGCCAGCAGAAGTTGTTTTGGGATAGTCCTAGCTGTGGTACATGATTGTCTATCATAAGATCTCTTTGGCTGTAACACTTGCATATGCTAGATACTATCGCCTGTTAGCTTCTTTGTTGGATTCGATCTCTAGTTAAACACTAGTTAGTAACTTAACTTTTTGACAGTTTGTAAAGAAATGAATATACTCCCAGATGTTTCACAGAAGATACCCACTCCTGTGTATTTACTCCGATTCGACCGGGAGTAAGGAAACAAGGTTTTCTTTCTCGAGAGAGACTGCTTGTTCTACTCAGCTGATATTAACGAGTTCAACTACACCACAGTTGATCTGAGAAACTTGCCTGCCACAGAAAGCCCTGACATTCAAGTACGTACTCTGAAAGTGATAAAAATTCCTTTCGACTACAAAGGTGTCCAAGAACCAAATCCAATTAAACAAACACATTCGAAACTGAAGTGGTACCGCGCAACACTTCTAATTATCTCCTTCTCAAGTCAATTTATGGTATTCTGTTGGAAATTTATTGTTCACTTTACGTATATTGCTTCTAGATACATTTAATTTTGAGAGAAAAACCGTGTTCCAACGATGGATGTTGTGCAATTAAGCAATCGTTCTAGTTCATCTCTATTTTTAGAGAGAGCATAGAGAGAGACAAAGAGAGAGAGAAAGTCTTTCCACGAAAATGCGTAAAAATGTTCCACCAGGCTTCTCTATTTTGGTTTATTACCCCCCTTTATTGAATTCCATTAGTGGAGAAACACATTTCACCCTTTCATCCGGGCAGACGATATCGCCGATCATCGTGGAACAATTTTATTTTATTATCGAAATATTTTGAATGGATCGAACATTAACCGAACCGACCGACCAATAACCACTTTTTGGCCATAAACAGTTCCACAGGGCCACCATTATTATTGTCTATCTATCCGTTGGACTGTCGGATGAAAGCGAACGGATCACCGATCGCCTCCAAGCCAAGCGGGCACCCAATTTAGCTGTTCGGCCATCCGCTGTTGGTTTGTTAATCTTTACGACTTCATTGGAAAACCACCACACCACGATCGGAGATTTATTAGAAATGAAATTCAATATTTCCATAGTGATCGTTCGGGGCGATCCATCCACGATCATCATGATGATGATGGCTGGGCTTGTGGACAACATCTAAGTGCGGATTGGACAGAGCCGACGAAGCGCAGGTGGACGACGGACATGACTTACGAGTAAATTGTCATCGGATGCATTGTGGTGCGATCCACTATTTTATGGCTCGTATCTGTCTGTTTAATTTGGATGCCTCGGATGCGAATGCAGTGCGGAGCGCTACCAGTTGGTGCGGTTGTGTTTTATTTGTGTAAAGTTGTTAAATGGGATTCTGGGAAGTCGTCGTCTTTTTGTTTTCGTATTTAGTGCGTTGGTGAACGTGTAGTTTTGCTTTTCTAGGCTCTCGTGTTTGTTTTGGGGTCTTTGTGAAAATACGCAAATGAAAAATTCGTTTCCTTTGATTGGGGGATTGAATGTTCGGTTTGGGCTACACAAACGATGTGTGGAGTCTGTGCTTCTAATCCAATGATAGTGGTGCATCGTTGATTTTATGATTACAATGGGTCAGCAAATTGGTAGCGATACATTATGGCAGATGGTTTGAGGTGGGTGGCCGAGTGGTGCTGGGTGCTGCTGGGGCTGTGAATTTATTGATACGAGTATTGTGATGCTGATGATGTTTATGTGTGCACTGGGGTTCAAAGTGCATTCGCTAACAATTATGCATGACTTTGTAAATTGCCACTGAGTGCTCAGTGTTGGCTCAGCTACAGGGTGAATAGTAAAATGTTGTAAGGCATAGTGTTTGTGACTCGGAAAAGTAATACATTTTACTCGAAGCACTTACCAGGTCGAAAAATAGTGACGTTTTACTATTTGGATCGTGGCATTGCAGATGGTGTGCAGGAAAACTGATGATCCTTGTAGTACACTACCAAATAGATATTATTTGGTTCACATGTACCTCAGCAAATCTCATGATACAATCATCAATATGACGAGTTGACAGCGTTTTTGACGTCTAGTTCCTCACATCACATCATACACTGTTAGAAGATTGTCCAACCCCATGTTGGTGGGCAATCTGTCTGCTTCAGTGTGGCATAGGTTCAAGTATTCAAGTTCAAGTATCCTGTGGTAGCTAGAATGTACATAGGTTGGGTGATGCGACGCCGCTGATTGCTTTTGCGATTTGTTTCTCATCGGTTTTCGAACCGGTCTTCGTCTGAATGGTCTATAAGTCTATAAGTTATTTGCAAATATTTCCAAGGTTACATTCTAGTACCAATGGCTTTAACAGAAACTCTTTGAATTCAGTAACCAAGTACATTGAAGTTGGTTACTTACCTTCTCGCAGCTTGTAATCGGATGGCAGTGAATGAGATAGCCGATATATTTGGAAAACTAGCTCGGATGAGGACATTAAGGACGGCAAGTCACTGGTGATGGGAAATATTGAAAAATCGTAGAATCTAAAACGGACAAAGGAAGCGTTCTCACGTTAGCCTCTCACTACCGACTCTTCTTCAATAGTGGCTGCTGGGTGCCTAGTACCTTGACTAGAGATTGGGTAACCAAACACTTTGGAAGGTTCTTGGTAGCAGTGAACGAAAGAGGTGGGTTCTCCTGAGTGCCATAGGCACTTATTTTTGTTCAAGCTAGCTACTTCGACATTATGTTAATCCCTGGTCTAAAGGGATCTCCAATACTGAGCCAAGGAGTTGGTGGGTCGGTGGCAGCAATTTAATCTTGGAAGTGGGTTACCAACTAGCTTCCAGATTGAGGTCGTGTGTCGGGGTAACTTTTCTACCATGAAACAAATCATCTAGTTACGAAGCAACAACCAGCCATGGACAAGTATGACGCTACTTTTGTAACAAGAACAACGACCTTCAGATTTACACGTGGAGTGTTCGTACCGAACAACTAGTAGAGGCTCTTGACTTGACGATGGGACTTGATCTGTGGCTGAACGTTTAATCCACATTCTTCCATCCACTTGGGTAGGGTAATAAAAGCTTTGTTTTAATTCCTTTAAGATTCCCTTCATGGCCACTATCATAGTTGAAGGAATAGGACATCACCTTGGAGGGGTGCCTCTAGAGACCAGTGCTCTGCCATTCAATCCAGTCTGAGATTACTTGGTCTCTCTCTTATTTGTTGGCCCAATGCTAGTGTTGTCGATTCGTATTTTACATTCTTGAAGGCTTCTTCTATATCCAGGAAGGCTGCCAGTCTGAATTCTTTGTAGTGGAGTGTATTTTCAATCCGTGTTACCACCTCATGCAGTGATGTCTCAACCGATCAGCCTTAAGAATAGGCGTGTTGGGCTGGAAACATATCCCTTGGACTTAGTTTGGAGTGACACATTCACTTCACATTCACATCTATTAATCTTTGAAATGTCTTGAGTAGAAGCAATGGGCTAGTGACAATCACTTTGACTTCTCTGTACGCTCAAGGAATACCTATATGACCAGTTAAAATACCCACGAAAGATATTCATTAGCCACGGACTTACATATATACTCCTTGTTACTTTGAAGGATTATGAGGAGATTTCAACAGAGCCGAGGGCTTTCTAGGGGCCACACGAATCAATTGCGCAGAGTTGTTCTTTTTAACGTCTACGACCTGGTTGACCAGGGGGGGCTCTGCTGGCTTTCTGTCTCTTTGGAAAGTGTGTTCTAAAGGGGGCTTCTAGTGTCTCAAAGCATAAGTCTGTCCAGGATCCGTCTGTTTTTTTTTTTATTGAGCCTGTGACGTATACTATTCCGATCATTAAAATTCTGATGCGGACTTGTCATACGTAGCAGACTTAAGCAAGAAGGTCTTGACCAAGGCAATCCGCATCAAGGCTTAATTAACGAACATTAGGCCAATATGCGCTTATGTCCCCACAGAGGAGAAGGACGAATCATATGTTAAATCCTGATATCGTCAGTACTGTAGTTGTCCCGAACAATTATTCGTTATTTACCTCGAGAATTCTCTATTTCTTTGGTTGCTGTTCTGCGTCGTCGTATAAAATAAACTTGAATAACGCACCACCCTGTTCATTTCTAATCAGCAATTCCACCTGCCAACTACACACAATCTATCTGGACTTATGTCAGAAATGCCAATATTCGATTATGCTTGCCGGGTTTAGCCCACCGAAAAACGCCCCAGCACCCCCCCTTTGGCACTCAGTATAGAACGCACACATATAGTTTATTGGTTCGTCGATATATTCTCCGTCCTGCTGACTGTTGTTCTACCCCATCTTCCCCCCGCATGTAGCGAGGATGCACTGAAAAGCGCAGTGTATGCCTTGCGTCAAAACTGCCTTTATAACCTCATCATGACTGGGACCATATCCGACATTTGGATCCGTACGCAAATTTCGCATTCGCATTCGCAATAATCCCCAAATGTTCATTGTCTACGAGAGGGGCTTGAAGAGGGGCGGCCGGCAAGCACTAAATGCGTGCGTGTAGTGGTGTATGTACCTCTATGAAGGATGTATCTCATCCTTGTGCAAAATGCAATCATACAGTTACAAGTTATGCTGCACTAATTTTGCCTTCCCTCTGTAGTGTAGAGTGTAGAGTGCATCGACGGAGCTGCCTGATTGAAGGCATAAAACCGGGGACAGTGTGTGGGGTTGGAGGGGGGAGGGTAAAATTCTAAATTTTGATTGCATGCTCATCACACACACAATGCGAGAGCGTAAATTAGGATTTCAAATGACATTTCGAATATTTACGGCATCCTGAGTGCAGTTAGATTGCAAAATGGCAAAACGGTATAATGCCACCAGCCATTGGGTTTGGGGGATGTAAATGAATTAAGCTTGCTGTTGGGCCTTCCAAGGTTGGGTTAGACCCCAAAAACTGCATTGATTTTGGCCTTTGAATGGATTTTGTTGAACATTTTACGTTTGTGGATTAGATGTGTGTGATTGTTGAGTTGTTTCGTTTCATTTAATTTTTTTTTTCTTTCCTTGTGTTGTGTTGTGTTGTGTTGTGTTTGGGGGGTTGTAAGCTCGTGACCTGTGTTATAGGTCGATTGGGGCGATCCATATAGGATTGGTATATTACCATATAATGAGCAGGGTTGGGGGCTTTAATAATTCAGCAGTGTTTTAGATGGTTTTGTTTCAAAATCAAATTGGATATTTACATATTTATTGAGGGCTCTCTATGGCATGTTCGTTATCAAAGCGAAATGTTTGGCTAGAAACGATAAACAGGTTTCAATATTTTATTAGCCAAAGTGAGTAATAGATGGACATTGAGTGATGGGTTAAGCTCTTGTATATGCAAAGGTGAAGATGCACATGGATGTGTGCATTATCTGTCGACTAATTGAAACTATCAGATGTGCAGTGTGGTATGAATCTATTTGGGAACTGGAGTGAACCGTCAATGTTCACATTTTTCATTCAGCATATCAGCCCAGCAATAGGATCCATCTTACACTTTTGGATGCGTATCGTTACATCTACACAAGACCGTACCTGGCAAAGCGCACTTTTAGTGGAAAAAAAGTCCACATTAAGAAAGGAGTTAATGTTTGAGAAGCACAGGCAAACAGAAGGAGGCTGACAAACCCTTTTTTTTTTGAATTTTTTCGTTTTTTGTCGAGCCGAGCAAACAGTCGAACAAGCTTTGCAGACTGGTCGTTTCTACTTAAACGCAGCAAGACTGATCTCGGAACCAAACAGGAATCAAAGAGGTCAGTCTTGTGACCGAATTTAGGTGGTACTTCCTCTTTCCAACTATGGCAGATTGACACCAAGATATTAAGTGCAGTCTGGCAACTAACTACTAATTGCTTACTTGCCTATTACTTGCGAGTTCTTAAAACTGACCCACAAGTCTGCTGAAAGACCAGCTGGTGCTGGTGCACTAGCAATGGTGTCTGACAGGGCTGTCCTAGTCAGAAAGCTGAGGAGTTAGGTGAACTAAGTCTACCCAACCCTAATTCAGACGACCCGTGGGTGGTTAGGCGTCAAGGGGCATACCGGCTGTATTTTAACCGAGTCTCTCCGATACAAGGCCGGCTTGGAGAGTATCCATAGCCAGCCTCTCACGAGACGAACGACCAATTCCTGCGTATTGAGCAAAGGCTCTGCGTTGAAAACCTATCTTTAAAGCCTGGAAATAGGGCGTAGCAATAGGCCAGTGCAACCCAGCAGTGCTGACACATACGCTTCAAAACGGTCAGCACGGGAAGTGGGAACCAAACTCTAGCTCTTCGGCCTTTGGGCAAACCAGTAGTTGAAAAACTGGAGGACGACGGAACGAGCTAAGCTCGTAAGCCCACAACTCCACATTTCTCTATAGCTTTGGCTCCGTGGTGCTCGTAGCAGATTCGCTACCTTAAGAAGGGCTTTACACCTGAGGTAGCAAGGCAGAAAGCGGAGGAGCACAAGGCAAAGCCCTGCCTTATGCTTGGCTACTTCAGGTCAAAGCCATTTTCATAGTACCAAAGTACCATCAAGAGTCAGGTCTGTTGAACCCACCTCCTCAAAGGAACTTCTACAGATTGTGAGATTCCGGGTACTAGTTCTTGTGCCCCCACCTTTCAGTTGCCACTTCCCTTGCCCAAATTTTAGGAGTCTCGAGCAGATAGTCTTTGGACGGACTTATGATTTTGTGGATCATTGGATCCTGTCTGGGGGCAATACTCGCCTAGATTTTTTGTCCTGACTTGCTTATGACTTGGAGAATGGAACCTCCACATCTCGGTTGTCATGGAGAAGATGTTGTATTCTACCCTCCAACTTAGAGGTAGTGCTCCACGTCAGCGCCTCGCAATAACGTGGTCAAGCCTGAGGTACTCTCCTAGATGGCCCGGTACCAGTACTCCGTACTAACGCAGACGGTATACACCTTGACTGCAAACCATTCAAATGGCTGAGGGTCGCGAATCACCTTGGATTGAGGGTGTGGTGTAGTCTTGATTCGGTTCTCTAACTCAACTGAATTCTCAATTCTATTGAAGGACAACTGGAAAACCATTGACAGAACTTTTTCGATCCAAAACCAAATTGAGGACCTCTTGCAGCTCGCATAAGACTTGGCGTCTTATGTTAGGTTACATACAAATGTATGTCAAACCAGCTATTCCAACTACAACTTTTGACAAAACGAATAATTTACATAATTTCCCACACCCATCGACTTGCAGATGCGATATAAAATCGCACACTCATTGGATTCAAGTACGTTTCGCCAATTGCAGCAGATACTTCCCCATCTCAGAGCCACTCGTTGCGAACGTACACAATCCATTCAAGAGGCTCTCACGCATTATTAACTCCTTCCTTCTTGGTGGCTTGACTACGAGTATGTACATCTCTTACATTGAATATGGCACTCAAGAGCCCACTCTCGACAATGTCCCATTGATGGTGTGAAAACAGTGTGTGTGCTGATTTCATAAAAAAAACTGAATTCATACAAAAACTGATTTCATTTCGAGTGGCAGGTCCTCTCAAAAATGCACACAAATTGTTAACTCAACCGCCAGCAGCAGCGGCCAGTCCAGAAGAAACGTACTCGGATGCACATCGAGAACGATTCCCCGCCCAAACTTGGAGTGCTTACATGTGTCCTTGAATTTTTATGCCAACACAAAAAAAAAAAAAAAAAAATAAATAAATTTTTGAACAATTCTCGTTTGGTAATTGCGTAAGGACACTTGATTTCGCTTAATTTACTTCGAACGTAAACCCATCCCCATCGCGGGGAATTTACTTGCAAAGTATACCATAAATGTGGCGGTATCCTGCTGCGGTAGTGGACGCACTTAATTAAACGGAAATTTATTTTTGTGTACTCCAACTCAGACTCCGACTCCGAGTCCGAAGGGAAACCACAACAGTGGTCGGTCTTGGTGTTTTTTTTTGGTTCTTTTTGAAGGAATGAATAAATATTTGATTTTTACACGCACCCTAAAAAAATTAAGGATATTTCTTCGATTTAGAATTAGAGAGGGTATTTTTGTTGAACGAAGGAAAAGGGACGATTGCGTTCGGTTCGTTAAACTTTTTGACTTTCAGAATAGGGAGTAGAAGCAGTTCGTGGAGATTGATAGTTGGGAAGCATTTGGGGTGCAATTAGGCTGTTATATCCTGGAGATTTGAGACTCCTTTTGCATTTTGGGAATTATGTTTCGATGTCGTGACAGCTCGGCTTACATCGTGTCTCTATCAAAAGACAAAGTCCTGAATTCAAAATATCAAACTCAGTTGCTATGATGTAAAGAGAAAGGAGTTGTGAAGAACATCAAACTGTTTGCGAGAATCTGTCTGAAAAGACATCTTAAAGTCTACTTTTTACAGCGCAGGGACATACATAAGATTGTCTTAGGTCAGTTCATTGTGATAAAAAGATCCTGAAACTCACTCTAGCTAGCTTCTAGATTTGATTTTCTATTTCTGAAGTTTTCTGGTACAAGCAGGCTTGAGAGTTCAAGTGGTCATGGTAGGAAAATTAGAGAGGCGCGAGTCTACTGCCGAATACCAACTTCCAATTAGGCCAGATCTTTGCTATACCTACTGAGGGACGGTAAACTATTACTCAGTATCTTAGGAAAGTGGGCTCGAAAAGTCCATCAGCCCTGAAGTCACCAGCAAACCTAAGAACCAATTCAAATTCGTGAGAGGATCTCCTCCCAAGGAAACCAAGCCAAGGAAGAGGGTAGAAACATTAGAAGAAGTAGCCTAAATAGCTGTCAAACCCACATTGTAGCTAGTAGGGAAAGCACCACAAAAGAAAGCACCTGGAAAGCTCCCAAAGTCATGACTGAGTGCTCTTTCCACCATCAGGCAATGTGGGTGCTCCAGCTTAACAGAAATCAATAAAGATACATATATGGTCGGTCGGAACACGGGACATATCTGTCACATCTAGTGCTTCCCTGGGACGCGAGGGAGAAGAAGATGTTCTTAAGCACCTTCTGTGTATTCTGTGAGCTGTGTATTAGGTGTACTAAGTTACAAGCACCTAGAAAAACAAGTCCCACTTGGGGTAGACTTTAAAGACGTTCACGGAGCAGTGAATATCACCTAACTTCCCGTCTGGAAATCAAGCCTCCTTTCACTTACATTTCCACCACTTACCTTTCTCTACCACACAGTACCTTAAGAGTGGATAACTACGGTCCCTACACGATGAAGATGTCCACTCCCTCCCAAATGAACCAACCTAAACTAGTTTGTCTGAAGCTGACTTAACTCTTTCCTCATACCTCAGATCCAATATTGGATTACTAGGCTTGATTAGCAATCTTAAAATCAGGAGGTAATACTGACACTTTTAAGCCAATGGCACCAAAGTTGGTAAGGATATGACCCGGTTTTCGGCTGCCTCTACTAGAAGAAATGACAACTAAGCTAGAGATGCTCAACTCCAAAGTCTTCAGAAATTATGACACAATAAAGGGTTTCAACATATAAGGCGATGTACCTGGGTTATATACTCGACTAAGAAAACATGGATAGCCTTCCACGCATTCAGCAAAATCTTTGGCAAAAAATTGGGGCCCAAACCCGCCATTAACCACTGGATGTACACCGCCATCGTCAGACCCTGCTGGCTCGCAGGAGATAAGACCATCTACCTCCGAACACTGACCAAGATACAAAGACACATGATGTAGCACTTGAACCCATACTTGCTAAGTCCGTTACCAATCTGACCTGTGAAGGGCACACAGATATCGGAGTGGTTTAGGAAGGCCATATAGCTATCTCAAAGCAAAAAAACCAATCTCTGGACTTATTTTTCAGATAAACCCTAGACGGGTTCAGAACGGATCTACTAGTGATCCAGTGTTGGCTGTACATGTGGCCACACCGTTCTACTTATCTACATATGGAGCATTGGAGGGTCACACTTTAGGCATTAAATATCGCGTATAACAAGGAACAAATGATGCTCACACAAGTTTTTGTGTTTTTTTAATAATGCTAAACAGCAATGGATCCAGTACAGAACCCTGTGGCATGCCGTTTGTGATATTTTATTCATAGGAGTGCCTGTTCAACATACAACAAGTCAGTCAGCGATATTTTGGAAAATATCGCATTCAGACTAAATGATTACAAAGGATAGGAAGCACTCTTCCTTGCTGGGGACTACCACGGAAGATTTAAATTAGAAACCAGCCTGATTTCTTGATGTAATTGCACAGCTACCACTAGTCCTTACAATTGCACAGTATGTGGTGTACGTACATCTAAAAATGTCCTTCTTAAATTCCCAAGCAGTTTTCCGCCAATAATCTCTCTGCCACTTATCCGCTACAGCTTCATCATTCTTCCAAGTATCCTTCCACCCCTTTGGCTTTATTAAAAAAAAAGAGAAAAAAAAACTCCAAATACCAGAACATTCAGTTTTTCTTAAGTATCTGCCACTGGGAATGCCAAACGCTCAAACATTCAAAAATGCAATTCAAGGCAAAAACTGACGCCATCAGGACCACATAGCCAACCCGCCTGACAGAGTCTAACTCAAAATCTCCTTCCTCGCCCAGGTTCAAGGCATTTTGACGAATTTATTATGGAGATGAATGGCGCCCACCAAATGCGAAACAGAGTCAACAAAACTGATCCGCGCTGCCCCGAGAGTCCGCAGTGGCATTTCGATGGCAGTTCCGTGTCCACGTTGATTGATAATAAGTTATGCCCGTTTTTATCTCGTGTTGCCATCATCATCACAATTTAATATGATGGCCCCCTCTGACGCTGTCCAGAGTCTTGTTCTGGCGGCATCCAGAAAAACAAAAAAAAAAAAAAAAAACAAAGAAGGGGAATTCTCGAAATTCCATAGGGCTCCATCGTGGTCACATGGTCGTCTCATTCAGAATCCCTCATTCCGGTGATATTAGCCGAAATTTTAATTACCAAACAAACACGATTAACTAGAAAAGCAATGGCCGTGTGTATGCACATATGTATGTCGGGTCCAGGAAGGAGGTTGACATTTTTCTGGCCGCAGCATGATGGCGACGTCATCATCATCATCATCATTATTGTCGACGTCGTCCCCATCATCGTCGTCATCGTCATCGTCCAGTCCAGTGAGTTCAGGTATTCATGATGGTCGTACGACAAAAAGAACGCCAGCGCGAGTTAATTGATTGATTTATTTCTGAGAAGATACTTTTTGTGGAGTAGGTAATATTTTTCTCCTGAAAGATACTCCTGCCTCCTTCGGGCTGGAGAAGACGCATAATTTCGCGTATTAGAAACGGCCACGAGAATATATTTCGATTCTTGGTGGTCAAATTCATATCACAGTCAGCGTGGATGGTGGAAGGGTAGCGGGCAGGTCCAAGCAAAGGATACGATTATGATTTTATGATGTTTTGGGTGGGTTTTGACAGACAGGCGTCAGTCAGGTGGAGGATCAGTGGAGACAGCAGTAGCGGTAGCAAAAAGTGGTAGCGCCAGGACAAATTGTGCGGGTCTTCATCTTTCGTGGAATGTTGACTGATTTAAGTGGTCATAAAGGTATTTAGTTTAAGCCAAAGTATGATTAGTGGTGCCGTCTCGTGGTGGAGAAAATTAAAATATCGTTTGGACTAGCGTTTGGGAATCCTTAATTCTTGCAAGACTACTTACTTAACGGGCTCTCGACACGTGAAGAGTGCCTGCCTGAGACACGGTAGCCTTCCATTCCCTTCGAACCGGAGGAAGGGTGATGGAAAATATTTGTGTCTTCATAAAGAGATATGATAGTCATAAAGCTAACCAAGAGCGATACCATTTACGTTGACAAACTAAAAAGTTAATAGAAAGAGGGAAAGTAAGATAGTCACCAGCTTTGCACTCTATTGGCCATGGATTCACACTATTTTGAGTACAAAAACACATTCCTGCCAGCTACATGCTAAAGAAGGGCCTTATTTGTTTCACCTCCCAATGTCCACAAGTCAATACAGTCAGCCTTTCGGAATATAGTTTTTCAATTAGACTGAAACTCCTACACTTAAAGCGGTGTTCCACAAGGTGCTATGCTGTCGCCTCTATTTGTTCTTTGCAGTAAATGAAGATATGTGTCAAGCTGCATTCCAATCTAATACTAAAAGTACTAGTTTTTGGCTCATCAGCTCCATGGGATCCAGGGCCTAGCATCTCACAACCATTCGTGTTCTGCGTGTTATATTCTTCATACGAAGAAGTTCATCTCCAAAGGGGAACTTGAGCCTTGAGACTCTTTTTTTTTAGAGTTGTACTCTCAGATGCTCGCAAAAGCTGGGTCCGTGAAATACCTTTAGGTGTTGCGTGGGGCTTTTTTCATCTGGTGCCTGAAAAACACTGTTTTCGTCTATCCTAACTCTCGTAATTTGAGATGGCCTTGACTTTTCTATCTAAACCAAACCTTTTCGTTTCGACTTTGACCGCAGTACTCCTTGTCTTAAACTCGATCTCCTTCACATGTCTCCTTACCCTGAATAAGTCGTAAGCCATAGTTTGTAAGTTCGTTTTTAAGTCTGAGTTTAAGCTCGTATAAACCAGAAATAAATCGGGACCTTGGACTCCACTTAACTAAAATTAAAATTCCAAGAACGTCAGTTTTTCGAAAATTGTCTTGCACTGCGGTGCCCAATCCAGAAAGCATGTCACTCCAAAACTGGATGCATATACCCTAGTTAGGGGAAGCGAGAAACACTTTGTGTTCTCAAGAAAAGAAAGGAAATTGGAAGACTGTTACCAGGCCCTTGATTTTAATTCGCAGACCATCTCCTTTGGACACTTCTAGTTAAGCACTATGTGCACACATACATATACAGAAGTGGGCAATAAAAAATGCGTAATTAATTCCATTTTCTGTACAAATCGAGCGCAATCGATCGACGTAATTTAATTTACTGGCTTCTCCACTGAACAGCCTACCCCCATCTCCCATTTCAGGATTCTAATCCCCGTGTCATTAATTTATGAGCTTCCTTCTCTTCCCTCCTCCCTTGGCACAAACACACAATTCCTTTCGAAAAAAAAAAACCAAAAAATGTACGTAAATAATTTTTGAATAATGATTAGCAAAGTATCGACTCAATATTAGCTTCCACGCCGGCTCTGAGTCTGACTCTTCCAGCAGCAGCGGCAGGGAACAACGATGATTCGACCCCAATTTATCAAGTTCCCTGCGAACATCAATTGGGTGGATGGATTCTCCATTGACGTCGGAATATGTCAGAAGAAAAAAACTCAAAAATAGATACAACACTCAGCGCCGCTGTTTTACTTGATCATCGTTATTATCATTATCATAACGTGCCAGTAGCGGAGGGGGTTGGCATTGGCATACCCTCCCAGCGCCAAGCAGACAGCAGATGAATGGGAGATGACGAGGGTGGCAAAAGTTTGAATTCCAAGTTGGCGAACGATATGCGAGGAAATTTTTCAATGTTCATCACCCCACAGGGGATGAATTATGGATGTCAGTTTTTCGTTGCTTCAAGATGAAAAGTTGGCAAAACATCCCCAAGACGGGACCGTCCCCACCCCGGGCAACCGCTATTTCTTGTATTTCATTAGCTTTAATTTGGCCACCGCCGCTAACTTGTGTTGTAAGTCGTTTGTTTGCGTGGTGCTTCGAACCGGGAGGGGTTGGTAGCTGCTGGTGAATTTTATATTTCGCTTTGGTATGTAAGTTTTAACACTCCCTCCGCCACCCATCGATGATTTGTGGAAATTGTAATTGGCTACAGGAGAACCGTGGAGATTTTAATGGCAATTAGAAATATGTAAGAATTTTACAGCAAAGAACCAGTATAGAACCATTTTTGAAGTTCGTCGTCATGTGGAGGAGTGGAAGTGTTCATTCAATGTATCCCAGGTATCCAAAGGCCTTAATAGTGGATATGCACTTTATACTGAAATACGAAGTTCTGTCTCTATCTGGGACACTGGAGTCTTCCACTCGTTTCGATCCTGGGTATGCTGCTTGCAGTTATGTAGACATATCCGCAATAGCTTGATTCTTAAATCAGAAGTTTGGTCTTTTTTATCCTCTCGAACCTGACGGCGCGGCGGTGAATCGAAGATCCTCTCTGATGGAGAATTATTGTTCTTTTGCTCAATGTGGCCAAAACAGTGAAATTGAAAACATCCTCATCTTGGCTGCATCCCCTCTTCCCCATTGGCCCACTTCGCATACCATAAGCCGACAAGGAGCTTTGAGGGTCGTGATTAAGATCTGCCAAACGTTGTATGAGCTGGTGACCATGAGTTTCGAGCCGGTATACGCATTTCGAGAGGCTCAGTGATGCCTGCTATCATCTAAGAATCTATGCGAAGGTAACTGAGTACTATACCCAGTCTGTCTTTACCAAACGTACAAGGTTGACAACCCGTATGGAGTTCCTCTTGAAAGAGTTTGCAATGAACTAGGAGTTCTCAACACCCATGTTTCATGATGTCTCTATTGATTCATGCTGTATACCAGAAGTTGCTCGCCCTTTTCAAGAAAACAAACAACAAAGCCTGGAGAAAATATCTCAAGAGCAATCGGGCGCTGTTCAAAATACCAGCTGAACAGTTGGAAGAGAATGCTGTGGACCGATGTAAAGTGTGAACTGACCGTGAGCTTCCTTTCTTTTCTGGCTTGGAAACCATCGATGAGTGACGACGAGTTTCTAGAGGAAGTCACCCACTCTGACAGTAGCGATTTGAACGAAATGCAGAAACTGTGGTCGCATCGTAAACGAGAAACATCCCTCAACATCCAACGGAATGACCATGATAGACAAGAGGAACATAGTAATTGAACACTCTAGATGGTCGAGTTGCTTTTGAAGCGTGGAGCGAAATCCATCGTAAGAACTGACTATGGGGGCACATGACTGAGCGTTTTGGACAATCGGACAGACAAAACAGACATGTAAGATAGAAAACGCGGACAGTAAACGTTAGAGAGGTTCTTTCGAAAACGGTCAGAAAAACCGGATTTTGTGTCCACAGTATGGCTCTGAGTAACTCCAATTTAACTCCGACAGTCACCATCTATCTGTAGAGCTCGTCTCCTCTCAAGAATTCCAATGCTATTCCGAATTGAATTGATCCTTATTGTCATTTGTCACATGATCAAGGGAGATTATATTTTTATTTGATCCCATCATCATGTTGGGGTCTTTTCATAGGAAGAGCTACCATGAGGTGAACAAGTTCATTGCAAATTGAATATTGTTTATAGTTAAACTGAAAAAGAGACGTGCTAAAGGACTACCCTGAGGTACCTCGGAGATGCAATTCAAAAACAGCAGTGTGGGCAAGTTTACACATATTATTCTTAAAAATTATGACTGGACTGGAATTTCTTTTAGCTTAAATGAACTGGGAAAAGTGCTGGATGATCAATGGACCCAAGATTTTCATAAGCCCAGCTTCACATATGCAGAAGCCCACCGTTGTTCGTTAAGAAGCCTCAGATGTTTCAGTATCAACTGCTGAGTTTCCGACGCAATCTTTGCTATAGTTACTACTCCATCTCGGCCTGCTGCAATTTTTATTATAAATCTTGGATCAATATTAACTTAATTTTATGACGCAGATACATGCATACGTCATGAATAAATATTTTTCCCCGTCCAGTAGGTAGGCTCTCTGTTGTTTTATGTTCGTTATTACAGCTGGTTCAGCACATTTTTTTGTATTTCAATGACGGAACTCTTTAAATCAACACAGATCAGATGAAATCAATCAAAATGTATATTTTATTTACTCGCACCACCCTCCGAAATATGGACCCATTGCCCACCGAAAAAGGGTTGTGACTGAGCCATCTAAAGCATCCGCCATCGCCCTTTCCAGTGAATTTTATTAATCGTATCCACGGAGGAGGGAAAAAAAAATGTAATTCACTTACTTCGTCTACAGTAACTGAATAATTTTATATAACAAAAAAAAAAAAAAAAAAAATATGTTCCAGCATATGCGGGTCCGCCCGTACCAGTGGTAGAAGCACTCCTCACACAGTTCCACTCAACTTTGGCAAATGAAATGAAATGTGCGCGCTGTCGAACATATTTTTTATGCCATTTAACTTTTTCGCATTAAACTGATTAAATTGATTAATTTACTGTATGGCTGTGTTATGTGTGCTGTGCTGTAGGTTATTTCGCCCGACAAGCAGACCGATTGACTGCACGGCAAAGGGTTGTACTCGTAATCGTTACATTAAACGTATACCTACTCCCGCGATCTTCTTCCTTTTTTTTTTGTTTGTTGGTGTATCCTGTACGCCTGTCTACAAAGCGAAGAGGGGGGTGAATTCGCGAAAAAGGGTTCCGCAAGTGATTGACAAAATAAACATTACACTGTCGCCTGGTTTGTTGTAAAATGTATGACGGATTACTCACACAGTGCTATCGGAGATAGTGTAACATCGCATTCGTCATCCTTTGATGCATTTTGACAGAGGTGAGACGCGAATGCGAATTTTGTTGTTTTTTTTTCCTCCTTTTATGTGTTTTTATAAGTAAAATGGAAATCATGTTATCCTAACATATCCTTCTTCTTCCGACTGACAGGAGATAAAACTTGCTGCACAACCGTTGGAGGAAAGGATCAAAATCAGTGCTGCGAAGCCACTTATTGGGTGACTTGGATTAAAAGGATGTGTGTTCGCATAATGTGCAGTTGGCAAGGATCATACGATATGTGAGGTGGGAACTGAATTTTTTCAAATCAAAATTTCTGTATATGAGTGGGGATTTGTGTATAAACTTCACACCTTGTGGGGACACAGCATCGACAACGACAGAACACCATGTTACCCGTTGGTCTGTAACGCACTTCCTTCTCATTAGCAGGGCTTAAGGTTTCATTTCATCAATTCTTCGTGGACAATCCATTTTTCTGCCTGATTTTCTAGGAAGACTCCATCACATCATGTTGCGTCACGCTTCTGAGAAGTTTTCGAAAACTCTTCAAGTGCAATATCTGGAGGGCTATAGCTTACCAATCGGACTGTAGATAGCTCCCTCTAGTATGAGGTAGTGATACTGCCAGCAACTGAAGGAGACCTCTGATGGTCTACTAGTTCCTCAGTGATTCTATCACACTGCTTCATCAGGCGCTTCTGCTTCTGCTTCTTAAAGGCGTTTATCACACATCAGACTAAGCAGAGCTTCTTTCTTCCTACGGTATTGAGATTTTAGATAGCTTTTCTGTACTAAAGGTGGAGCTGAGAAGGAAAATTAGCCTTTTTTGGATATAGATGTAGTTTTAGTTTTGATAGTCTTGCTGAACGGATAGTTGGTAGTAGTCTGACCAATCCACTTCCCACAATTTGTTTACTCAAGTTCGGGTAGATTGATTGACTCTGTTGGCGGTTTTAAGCTGGAACCTTTGGCTCAGAGTATGTATACCTAGATAGGATATGCAGGTGTCTGAGCTAATCACTTGGTAACTGACGTATGGTTCCCAGACGATAACTTTCATGACCTGTGTTCAGCATGATGCACAAATAAAAAACGTTCACTCCTTAAGGCGCTTTTGAGAAATACCATCAGTCATAGACACTCATATTCATTGGCAAAAATATCTAAAACTCTACGTGTGCATGTACATAGATACTCCATCTACATGACCCTATTGCAACTGGCCACTCTCCACCTCATTGTGGCATTTATAATTGCTCTCGCACGGCAATAAAAGACAATAAAAATTATTTTTTATTACGAAAACGATGAAAATAATTACGAAAATAAAAAAAAAGAGGAAAAAAAAAAACGAAAAATCATTTTTAATGAATAACGTTCGTCGTTCTCTGGGGCTTAGAGTGGTTATAATTGGCCACTTTGATGGTGGCTGAGCACCTTTACGTTAAAAGGAAATCATATGCAAACGACAATTAAATTGCTCCTTACGACCATAATTGCACGACAATATATCCTGGAACTGCAATGGTATCCCAGAATACAAGGACCGCGCTTTTATGGGATTATTATCTCCATCGTTTCGACGCCACTGACTGCCGTGGCCGGCCTATACGCATTCATATGCGAATTTATGAGTGGTGGCGACGAAAGGATGCAGTTGGCTGTAGTACTTATGGACAGGCTAAGTGATTATTAAAATTACCATTCGAGGTATGGGCCCCGTGTGGTGTGTGCTTGTGTCGGTTTTAACAACTTGATTAGCAGCCAATTAAGATTGTGTGTTATAAAGGCTCCTGTCGTTTACACACACATGTGAGTAGTTGAAGGAAGAAGATTGGCCTTCGAATGATTATTTAAATTATTTATTTACGTTGGAATGACTGGTTTTTAGTGTAAAGTCCGGGGCCGCTTGTTCCGGACAAGATACTTCAGACTGTAAAAGTATGAACAAAGGTAAGATGATGCTTAAATGTTTATGAGTCTTCAGGAGTAGGAGCTACATATCGTAAGAGCTAAGTTCAGATTTGAAACTCTTGATTGAATATTATTACTACCCGGTAACTGGTCATAGAGTCTTCTCATATTTGATTCAAGACCCAAAATTTTCCGAGCTATCATTTCCAGGTCAAGCCCCACAATTTGATGCTCAAGTGAATGAAATCCATCAACAACTTCGTCCCGTACGAAGGCTTCAGAGTGTAAACACCCTCAGCAATGATGAATCCTGGGTCTAACTTCAAAGGAAAAACTCACCTGGAGCACTCATCTTACGAAAACTATAGACAAGGCCAAGAAGTCCTTATGGATCAGTAAAAGTAAGCACCAGTAGGTGGTAATAAACAAAGCAAAACACACAAGAGGGGCTCAAACTTCAAAGACTAGCTTGTGTATGCTCTATGGGTGCAATCTACTGGAATCCACTGCAGATTTGTACTCAACATCTGAGCCCTCCATCTTCAGATACAGAAAAAAGCCTTGACTAACGCCACAAGTAACTAGTCCTTCCAAACATTGCCTTCAACTACTTCCTTCACTAGGTAGTACAAGCAGAGCTCATCTCACTTGGGCCCAGGACATAGTATACATTCAGCCAATGAGATTGCAGACCATTCTGTTGATCAGTACAAAGCTCACTATTACTGGACGAGCTCTGAAGGTAACAAGTCAAAATATTTATGCCAAACATCTGCCACATAAGAAGAAATCAACATCTAGGTCTAACTAGAAGTCTGACTCGTATAGTGACAGGATTCCTTACTTAGCACTGTCAAGTCAAAAAAGACCTCATGACTTCCAGAAGCTTCAACGCGGTCAAAGAGATCACATTTTGTGTCACTCTAGCTGTTTAAGTGATCGATGGTTTAGTAGATCGATTCGACCTTGAGGCAGAGGATATATCTGCTAGTTCACCCACAAATCATCTACTTGAACGTGTTACCACTTCAGTGTCATAAAGGATCTCTATTTACAGTAGAGCTTCCTGTAGCCTTAGTGATATAATAAACTCCTCTCAACTCCATCTGATCTGAGGCTTCAAGCTTCTAAATCAACTTTTGGCGTCTGAACACCTACAGTCACAGTGATTATAAGCAAGCTTATGCCGCTAAGGCTGTTTGTTTTTCTCAACTCCCAGAGAGAAACAACGTTCTTTCATAGTTCGGACCCTCACGAACGCCTGACAAACATCCGAGAGTGTATTCGAGAGTGACAACCTTCTAAAACAATATTCCTACTACTTTTTCAACTGCAAGACCCCACCCCTTATGTTTGCAAGTATAAGTATGACCCGAAGCTTAATTCTTCGATCAGTGCAATCAAACCAATTCATTGGCTCATAAACCGCTAGTCAACCCTTTCCATTTTCATCTGGAACCCCCCTGCCATTACGGTAAATAAACAAAAACTTTATTAAACTTCAAGGTAGTTCAAGAATTCACTTCAACGAAACGAAAGCAATAAGGGTTGTTCGTTCGTCATATCCTTGTACTGTGGTCCATTAACGTCCATCGGAACTCATTAATCTAACCGCCCCTAAGGGCTGTGGATTTTCTTGTAAACAACCAACTTCTTATCCTTTCGCCTTGTGCGTCTGAATGTTAATCTAAGGCATCGCAAGGTGTTAATCCTTTTCGCCCAATCAACAAAAATGAAAATAATTCAATTTACACGAGAGTTTCTTCATCTCGTCGTACCATACGTAGGGGTAAAGGAACGCCCTTCGGCATTTAGCAAACTTTATCTTAATTCTTTTGCAGCAATCGATTGGAAAAGTTCCCTTTTTACCATCGCCCACCCAGACCCAAAACCTCTCTTGCAGACCGCTTCAAAGAAAATTCCATCCTCGCTTTTCTAAACTTTTTCCCAAGCAGAGTTTTTACCCCCCCAGACACGAAACAGGGAAACTCTTCAAGATCTAATATTTTCTAACAAGGGTAGGTGATAAGTGGGGTGATGGGGGGTGTTCGTGGTGAGAGAGTACAAGACTCTGTACAAGACTGTGTGGTAAGTCAATATCGGGGAAAAAGATTTTCCAATTATAAATCAATTTTCGATTAAAATTACTTTGGTTGTACCAACCCCCAAGTGGGGGTAGTTCGTGGTTTTCACACCCCCCCAGGGGCGCTTCGCATTGTCTCCACGATTGAAGAAGGATGGTTTCTCTCGCGAATTCTCTCGCGGATAGTGTCGCATTGCGCCTGGGGGCTGGTGCCTGGTGCCTATCATCATCATCAAGTCTCGAAAATCATATACAAAACTTCGTCGCCAGAAGGATGGATAAACCCATACCCTGAACCCATCAGAGAGTTTTTCCCCGCAAAGGAAAAAGTTAAATTGTGTGGTATAGTGTTCGGGCGTCTTAAGAAATTAGTTTTCAAAGAAACTGCCAGGGTGTGGCAAAAAAGAAACGCAAGACTGCATTCTAAAGAGTTCGTGGTGTGGTCGGTAACAGCAGTATTAGGGGAGGTTTTGTATTCCACGAAGAGATGCTGAGATTTTTGGTTTTTTTTTTTTTTTTTGATGACGAATTTCCATTTGAAATCTTAGCCACAGAACAAGTTCTCTACTTGAATGCAATGGCAATGCCAATGGCAGAGAGAAAGGAGGAGGACGACTGCGTCATTTTGATTAAGGGCCCCCCTAACAAGATGATATTAAAAATCAATTAACTCCGATGCGACATCATGATCCGTGAGGACAGGTAGTGTCGTAAAAGCCAAACAGAAACATCAATACCCCGGGGGGGAGTCCGTCCAACTATCCGACTATGAGATATCGATGATCCCTGTCGTGGCTCCATAAAACTCAGTTTATAATTTAATATTGCGCGCGTTATAGTGTATCCCGGGAAAGTTATAAAAAATTACAACCACACTGCTCACATACTATATATAAAAAAATCCCTGACTCTGGAGGAAAGCAAACGCTTCACGTTTTAATTAATAATTAAAGATGCGCTGATCTTGGCCTGGTGATGGGGCGCACTCAGATGGATTGGTGTACGAGTATACTGTGACCGGGGCGCGGATGGAATGTGGATGTGTATCTTTGACTTAATGGCTGGAACGAAAGTTAATCGGCGATGGGTTCATGGCTGAATTTTATGATGTCTTTGCTAGAAAGGATGTTGTGTTGTTGGGAGTGAAACGAATTGGATATTGCCTTGACAAACAGAAACAGGGTATTGGTGGAATGGATATGGATGAGTCAAAACTGGGTCGAGATATTGTCTTATTTGCTTCATGCGAGTCTAGAGATTGTCACACTCGGTTACCCTAGGAAAGCTGTTACTTGAAGAGTGTGCCTCTGGACTACGGGTGCTGAATGATGTATAAATCTCTGGGACTAGTCAAATATAAACTGTCCTCATAGATTGTATGGAAAACCTGAAATGAATAATTGTACACTATTGCACCGCTTCACTCCATTGTGCTCCGACCGCCTCACCTCGAGATACTTGTTGAATCGTATTTTCAAACTGAAGGCAGTAAGGCTCTAGAAATGAGTCTGCTACCAGTTTTCGATTAAGGAATGCATCAAGCTCTATATGTAAAATAAATGTGCAAAACTCAGCGAACTGGGGGAAGTCCACTGGCCCATTCTAACCTGTGAGTGTCTAGTCTGGTACCTCAGGGCACTGACCAGGATACAAAGATTATCATGTCATCTATCCGCTATCAGAAACATGACCACTTCAGCTGGTAAGCCCTTCGCTTCAAGCAATCCAACCTTTGGAAAGAGGAAGACACGGACACCGTAGTATTGTCCTAGACAATAAAACAACGTTCCATAAGGGAGGACTGTGTAAACGGTAGTCCCTTCAACTCGGACAACTCATGGACGGATCAAAAAATGAAGTAGTAGGCTCTGCCACACGTACACTTATCTGCATCCGAGATTCATCACTTACTTAGATTTTCAAGTTATAGTAGTGTGTTCCAAGTGGAAGCACTAGCTAAAGATATCTGTATTAGCCACCCAACGTATACGAGACAGCAAAACGTATAAATCGAAAGCCAGGTCACTATGAAATCCGTCTCATTAACAATCGTAAGATCCAAATTCGTAAAATGGTGCCGTGAAGAGCTCACATCGAATCACGATGTTTCAATCCTTTGAGTTCAATGGGAAAGAGATCGGACCAGAACCTGACAATGGTTGACACTTCTGTTCTACCTTTAGCTCTTGTTAAATCCAATATAGAGTAAGCTTTTGTGAGACTAGTTAATGAGAGATGGAGTGGACTCTCACCTTGCCGAGTCTCCCGAAAACACGACAGTGACAAACCAGCAAATTCTAGCGCTTAGTAGATCCTTCTTCGGGCTCTTCCCGGGGATTCTAAACGGCTATAACATTGTGGAGGCCCATCGACTGTAATTCCCATGTTTGTGTGGATCTAGAAACACGTTCCTTGCCAAATACCACTTCGGAGACCTTGGCAACCTATCACATTCCCACCATTAACCAAATTTATAACAATCTCGAGATGGTTTAGGGAGCCCGATTAGCTATACCAAAACGACAGAGATTGGAGTGCTAGCAGCATATGTAACTACTGCCTCTACCTACCTGATATGGTATGCTAGGTCAGAGCTGACTGTGACAGAAAGATTCAGTTGGACAGAATCAGAAGACGATACTGAATTGAGTTAGTTTTGCCATAACGTCGAAGCAGCATTCCCTTGCACATACGTTTGGCGACCGAAACGTTCCAAGAAAGAAACCATCCTTCCACCTTTCTTATAAAAATGAGAGAAACTTCTACCACTTCTTTGGATGAACTTATTTTACCCAAACCTTGCAATTTCTCGAAATGTTTGCCTTGAAATCTTGAACTTCTCTAGCCATTTATAGCAGCCTTTGAGGCAAACTACCAGTACGTTGGGTCCCAGTTTAAAAGCTAATCGGAAAATCGGAAAAAACAAGAATTTTAGGTTAACAAGGATTAGGCTTTCACAGGCTGATTGAGGTATACCTTTCTTTCACGACTCAGCTAAAGAGTAGGAGCTGAGTCTATCCATGAGAAGCTAGGTGTCTAAAGGAAGAAAATTCTTGTCTAGTTCCACTTAAGAAACTCGGAAAAGTTTCTCTTCGTTTCTAGTACCAACATTTTAAAAGGATTTTAAGGCAGCTTAGACCAGGCAGTTGAAATGTGGCATCTGACAGCCAATGTGCCATGCCTTAAACTTGAAATCATTTCTCAATAATGATGAACATAACTGAAAAAGACTCACGTTGCTTAAAAAAAAACTCAAATTTTGTTTAAAAACTGCTTTAAGGACTCTTTAGTTTCTTCCGGGTATAGGACTTCTAACTTTTGGTTAAGGGCGCAGGAACCTAATTCAGTTAAACACACAAAATTTCAGAAATAAGTAATGGATTTCTGTCCTAACCTATTGGGTCCACAATTTTTGAGAGAAAAGCAAGCAAATTCCTTCACCCCTCGCTCCTAGTTGATGGCACAGGTACATAGGACATAAGACAGCTCACTTTTTTTGTGGCCTTATAGACATACATATGTATGTAAGTTCCGATGGGATGAGAACTTCGATTGCAAACTTTTGCCTGATCAGCAAAGTGATTTCTGGATTTATATCCCTACCCCCTGATCTCGACATGTTTCCTTCAGCTCTCACGTTGCTTGACCTGACTGCCTGACCGTGTGAAACTCACAAAACCCAGCTAAGAATAAGCTCTGTTGGAGGCGGCTATATCTCTTCATAACGAGGGTGGAACACTTTGGCTTCACATAAACGTGTTCAGGGAGTCCCTCCGTGGCGCTTGTATTTTACGAGAAAAATGTGTGTACAGTTGTCCCGTGATCTCCACAGTCATGTGACAGTCTCAAAGTGTCTAAGTCTCCGTCATTATTTTGACAGTTTGTTAGAAAGGATCTGAAAAATTAAAAAAAAAAAAAAAAACTGATGATGGCTAACGCCGTCATCCCCACATTTTAGAGAGCTCAAGCTTTTGACGTCTGCTTACCACGATTTGGGACATTCTGACAGGCAGTAGTTTCCCCTATCCCCTTTGTTATTGACATGACACTCCTTTAAAAAAATGACACATAACTGAAACCTCTCAAATGGAACAGCGCTGACATTTTCTGTTACAGGAAAGCGCACCCAACCGATACATCACCGCCATCAAGGTCATTGCAACAACTTCTCCACACCGACCGCCGCGCCGTAGGAATTCACCAAGAGAGATTATTTTTGATGTACGGCTCCCAATGCAAGGTGCCATAAATTGCACACCATGTGCCAGCGCATTCGAACCATAAACAGACCGCGCGAGATGCAACGATAAACCTTGTTGCCCTGGCAGCCTCCACCGCCTTCACCGTCACCATCACCGTTCACCCATCGATATTAATTTTTCATTTCATCATTATAAACTCGCCGATTCGATGTAAATCAATCAGTCCCACCAGAGAGAGAGAGAGCGAAAAAAAACAAAAATCCGCGGACAATATATTGTAATCGGCCAAATATGGCACAGAGAATGAAAAGCAGTTGTCCTCTTTACGATCATCGTAAATATCGAAAGAAATAATTCCGAATAAACGGGCGCGCTGCCGCTGCAAACTTGAACCCCCATGTGTGCACGGCTTTGCCGAACAGCCCATGGAGCACCTCCATCATCTCCCAGCTCCGGCATACGTGGTGCGATGTGGCATTCATCAGATTTCGTCGATCATAACTGGCAACCGCCGCCGCCACCGCCGCCGCCGCATACCGAATGAAATGAAAATGATAATAATAATATTTTTCATACTCTCGGCTGAATTGAACGCTCCACGATTCCAGGTGATTTATCTGAATCTAACGAGTAATTTATTAATTAGCGTCGATCGTAAATATTTTTATGATCGATGTGGAATCGATCGGTGCGCGCCCAGCAGGAGGCTAGACTCTTGCAGATACATAGATACATACGACGTACTGTCATCAGTGCCATGGCATTTTCGAACTCGAATTTGAAATGCAAATGTCAGCGCTCGTCAAGTGAATCACCACACCGCACAATAGGGTGAATGCTCTAATTGGCGCCAAAACTATTCTAAACATTAAAATAGAAAATTTTTTTTTTTTTTTTCTGCAAAGGCATTCCTGGGCATTGTCTTATGATGCATTATGAGAAGTGAAGTGGCGAACTGCACACCAGACACATGGGCCCAGATGTCATGCGGACCATTGAAAGGCAGCCAAAGACCACATCGTCGTAGTGCTGCTGTGCGCAGCAGACAAAAGCGACGCATTCCCAATCTGTCGGTCGATAAATTTGTCGTAATGGCTTCATTTATTATTTTTAATGATTTCTGAAGGCATTGTGTGGAAGTGCGACTGCGATTGCCATTGCAGCAAGTATGGCAAGTGCAACAGACGTATCTAGACATTGTTGTGGGCTCACAATGTCACAAGCCAATTAGTGAAATTTTTCTGCTTTGCTGTGATTTCAAATGGATTAATGGGGAAACACTTTTTTCTTTTCTTTATTTGATGACAATGAATACATAATTTTATGTTCTAATGCTAGTTGTTTGAATCCATCGATGTGAAGGAACTTCTATGACTGAAAACTGTCAGGGACTCCATCCTCTTGAAATGGATTCACCTTATTTCTTGTGCCTACTGAGTCTAAGTAGCATGTATGCCGAAATACATGTTGAAAAAGTGGTGCAAAGTGGTTGCACCTAATTCCTCTGATTGTCTCTAAATGGACATCCCTTCGTTTTCAGTCATCCTTTCAGTCAAGGTGGCGATATTTTCTCCTTACCTTGCCGCTCGAACTCGAGTTTGTGTCTTTTAATCACTAATCCATCCGACACGATCCAATTTATCGACTAAATTCACTGTAGGTGTGCGAGAAGGCCCATTCTGATGACCAGAAATTGTAGGATTTTTTCGAAAGGTTTTCGCGATACTTCCATCATTTTTCACTATTTCAACATATAGTACGAGTATCTATGGACCCATATTTAACAACCTCCTAGTTTTTACTTTTCGGAATTTGTAGGAATGATAGTTGAATGTTAAGAGTTAAAAATTGGTGCCTATTTCAAAATTAAACCTCTTGCTCTGTACAGTAACTATAATACTTTTTGAAGTGTAGTGTCTTCAAAAGTGGATCTCTCATCATTTAGACGATTTCCCCTTGAAAAACACTGTACCCATTGTGAATTTTGAAAAATTTCTTTGTTGGCCATTTGGCAACTATTCTTGCATCTGGTCAGAGATCACCAACTGGCAACTCATAACACTAACCTTGTTCGTCCTGAAAAACAGGGAATGATTTCTTAACAAGGACAATACAGACTACTAGCACGCATTCGTATGTTGTTCAATTTGAACAGCGCAAACTATTCCTCTCCATTGACAGGTGTTTGTATTTCAAAGAATTCACTTTTGCTGTACTCCTTGTTACAGGACAGTCAGTGGTGAGATCTTTGCATTTACTTGACTTTAACCTAGAAGAAGTAGATAGTCTAAAAATTGGTTCTGTACAGCACTTACCTTTACTAACTTACCGAATCGCTTGATTAGAAAAAACAACAAGGAAGATTAGATGGCCAATACGGTCGTTACCAGCAGATACTTCGAAAAAATGGCCTATCCACGTGTAATTCAGCATCTTTCAAGCTGAAGTTTCAGTCAAATAATTCAATAAGAAAAGGAGAAAAGCCTTAACCCATTTCCTAGAGATCTAGCCTTTGAAGACTACACCAATTCTGCATACAACCCGATTATACAAAATTTTTCTTCAAAGTGCAGTTCCACGATATCGTGAATAGGTTCCAAATTGTATAAAAGGCTATCGCTGAGTGTACTTAAATTCACAGCTTTCCCGTTTTTAAAAACTGCTCAAACAGCTCCTTAGACAATATTAGAGTCCTTTTCACTGTAGGTATACTGCTTGACATCTCCGAGGATTCAATGGCACCCTTGTACTCTACTCTTACTTCCTGTACTTACAGTCCTCTCCTCTAAGGGAATCTGTTGAACCAAAAGCTTATGAAGTTCCATTGCAAGGGTTCAACAGTGGAACTGCGTAGTCTTAACTTGGTGGTGAACATTTCGAATTCAGATTTCACTTTGACAACTCGATTGCCTATAAACAGTTCCGTTCTGTTGTCCATCAGTTTGTATTTAAGGTTACTTATTTCTGGATCTACGTTGTTCTCAGGTTGATGCTGGTCCCCCCTCTTTCATTTGTTCGAAAAGCTCTCAGGTATCTCTTTATATGAACCGTCAAGGTTTTTATGGAATACACGATTCTACGATCTACAACTTGCTCCTTCGGTTGTTCTGTAGGCAGTTCGGTTGCTCTCTTGGTCAGCTCTTATCATATCGCATTAATAGGGTTTTAAGCTTGCTCTATAGTAGCTATCATTCCAGCTTCCAGCTGGTTGCTTTGAAAGCCAACCTTTATGTCACTCTCATGATTGGCGGGTAGTCTTCTTTTGAAACATCTCTACAACTTGGGAAAGATGATCCCTTAAATGTTAATGCGCTGAGGAACTACTATGCATTTGTCGAAGCTGAGCCTAGGTTTTTCGAACAACAGCAATGGGTTGAAGAGTAGCTCTCGTAAGATCATTATCATTTCAGACGTCTAATAGACTTTTTCTGTAGGCACCATGGCTCAATTGGTTAGGGCGTTGGATAATGAAGCAAGGGGTTCCATGTCTTTTACGGCCCTACCTCTTGCGAGGGTCTGACAAACTTCCGAGAGTACAACTTCTCAAGCTTCTCAAGTGAGAAATTGCCCTTCAAACACGGCATTAAAGAGTAGTCCTCTTCCATTCGTGTGAAGAAACGCACAATACGAATGGTTGCGAGAAGCTAGGTCCTGGATCCCATAGACCTACGGCGTCAAGTACATATTAGGTTTTTGTTTGAACTTCTTTTAAAGCGGCGAGTGATGTCCAAATTTTTTTTCAGGTTACTTCCCTGCCATTAGACATTTAGTCGACTTTATAATGTGGTCACCATAAGGATGACTGAAAACATCCCTCAAGTCAAGACCAGGGCATAGGGTAGGTTTAGGTAATCAGTTGCTTACTTCAGCAACTCAGGTTGCTGGCCCAGATTACCTAGTATAAAACTAAGGCTCTAGGTGAGAAGTATTTACTCCCAATTTCTACTTAGGTATGTGTAAGGACTTATGGTGCACCTTCGCAGTCATAGTCATTCTTAACTAGTTCCCTGCGAATTTCCCACCCCTATTCACACCCCCAAGTCCAAGCTTTCCTTGGCTTTTGGAGACACTCTAGGCTTATCCACCTTACGTCCTGGCTGATATCAATTTACTGTTGGAAAACTAATTTTCTTGCAACAATGTCGGACGAATATACCATGCAAACCCAAAAAAAAAAAGGAAATCTGCAAAAATGCAAAACAATATGTATAAATAAAGAAGAAGCACAGGAATCCTCCGGGGAGGGCGTAATCGAACAGTGGATCGGGAGCTATAAGGAGAGACCTCGGTGGGCATGAAAAAAAAAAAAAAAACGAAAGAAAGAAAACGAAACGTTATAAATAATGAGTTGCACTTAATCAAATGATAACCACCCACCCCACCACGATGATTTAGGGGCGCAATAAACGTAAATTAATTACGAGGACGGCTTACGGAGATTAATTATTTTGCGCCGTTTCGCATAAGCTCCGTGTTGTTATTGTGTTTGTGTTTGGGGTTTTTTTTTTTCCTTCGCTCTCTCTTCTTTATATCCATCCGTACATGGATACAATGGTGAGGGTGTATTATAAGACTACGACAACGACCACGATGACGACGACGACGTTGGCGGCGGCTATTTAATGTATTTTCTTCAACTGAACATTACATCGGTCGCCTCGTCCAGTTCCAGCGGCAGCGGCGGCGGCGGCGGTGTACGATGTGCGGTGTGACAGACCGGTCAGGTGAGGTAAGACTTTTCCGCATGAAGAATCGAAGGAAATGGAAGATAATGACTGTTGCTTGCTTCTTTAAGTATACATACGTACGTACGTAGGTATCCTAGTTCCTTAGTCGGTGTGGTTGTGTGGGGAGGGTAAATAAATCTATGGTGAATCAGAGAAGGAGTTTTGAAAAATTGAAGATAGTTTCGCACAGATTTCAAATTTCCTCTCAGAGATGGAGATTTTTCACACCCCCTAGGAGGAGCACTTTAAAAACGCTTAATCCCTTCAAAAGAGCTTTTCTTTCCTGCGGTTACACCATTTTCAATTCATGGTCATCCCTATAAAGCATACAAACCATTCAAAATCCCACAAAAAGCCACCCTTCCCCCTTCCGGCCAAACGTTACTAGAAGATAGAAATTATTTTCTGCATAAGAGGACCACCACTGCCTCCTGCCCTACCTATTCCTTATTTTGTTCGTTTAAGGATAAAAGTTCCACAGTGTTACAAATGTTCATCCTTTAATTTTGTTCGCTCCCCATGCCTTCTCCTTCTTTTATTATCCTGCACACACCTTTGACCTTAGTGCACATGAGAGGTGGAAATACAAAAAAAAAAAAAAAAATAACGAATATCCTGCCTAAGGTGGATTTTTGCAATTTTTATTCTCATCTCCTTGGCAAAACAAAATCAAGAGAAAAAAAAAACACGTATTTCACTGGAAATTATTCCAAGGACTTTGGAGAACAGAGAAAAAAAAACGAAACCCAAACCATGGTAGAAGCTAAGGTTATACAGACTATAGTGTGAGAGTTAAGGTAACGGCTGTAGAATGGATGTGTTTGGGTGGAAATCAAAAGAAAAACTTTTAATTAATTTTGCAATAAATTCAAAAGAATAAATTGCTTTTTATTTTATCTAATTTTATTTTATTTTCGTTTTTCGTTTTTCGTTTTTCCTTTTTACTCATTGTCCGCCCGTTGGTAATGAATCATTTTCATTTTCTTTTTTATTTTATTTTATCGGTCTAAAGGGAGAGGGATGATCCAATGCATTAAGTAGGAGAATGTAATTATGTACATACATATGTATCTTAGAACATAAGGACGTATGAATATGGAAATGCTTCTTAAATTCTCGTAAAATCAACTTTTGTACGAGAAAAGGTGTTGGTTATACTTTACCTCTACTAAAACTAAAATCAGTATTTAGCAACGATTTAGCCAAATCCTTCCAGAATCTTCGATTTGACTTTTATAAATCCAATCTGAATGTAGACTAAATTTAACCTAAATCCTTATCCAACACAAATCGAACAGTCTTTTCTAATGTCAACAGACGTCACTTTCGTGTGGCAGCAAAGGGAAGTAAAATAAAACTTAAAACGTCAATTAAGTTCAAAAAAAACTTCGAGCAATTTAGTTACACTTCAGTTTTGATACAAAAATTATGGTAATCCTGGCTTATAATCAGCTATAGACAGCATTACTAATTCCATTCCCTTCTAGAAAGTGGAAAAGAGATTAGGAGCTAATAAGGAGGTGATATTCTGCTTGACACCAAACGCCAATCCTATGAAGACACTTTAGTTACAAAGAACTGTCATTTAATTTTAATAATTTTTTTGGTGTTTACTGGCAAGAAAGGAGCGGGGAGATGGCATGTTATATTAATCCGGACTTTCAGATTTTTATAAATTTCTTGCATTTTTTTGAAAACGTCAACCGCTGTCACTCAGTAAAAGGTTGAGAAAAATCTTTGAAATTTGTGAAGTAACCAAGTAAAACCATTAGCTTTGTTGGAAAAAAAGTGTGTTTTTGAAAAGCTAACCAATTTTATTGGGTAGATGTGCAGACAGGACTATCAATCTGAACATGCACGTGTCAAAAAAATAACTTATCCTTTCCTCTAAATCCCTGGTATAGGTTTTGTCACATTTTATAAGCATTTCATAGCAAATCCGTAGCATGACTTTCGACCTTGTCTTTAGGTTAAACGAAACTTGGACAAGAGTCAATTTATTTCACTTTGGGACAATCTCATTGTCATTCCAAGCTCAGTTTATAGATACGTATGTCAAGTCATTGAAGCAGGTAAGTGCTCCTAGGAAAGTTTCAGAATGTGAACTAGGTTTGGAGACCACGAGATCGTGGATTGCTGGGCGAAACTCAACTCCTGAAATGATATATGTAAGTCGAGTCCAACTGAGTTAATTCAAAAGATTGATAAATTTGAACGAGAGAGTCCTGAAACTAACAGACTTTCTCCTCAACCATTCACACCCCATTTATTATTTTAGGAAGCCCTTCGCATATACGTTCATATGTCGACTGAATGGCTAGTGTTAATGGTTCATCGAGCTCTGCTTCATAGAATGCACAAAAGAATCCTTTCGAAGGTTACACATACACATTCGGTCCTGCATTAAAGCAGATTCTAAGCGGTTTTGGAATGAAAAAATTTAAACTTCCCTGAGGATTCCTACATACAATGAAACCAAGGTATTGTTCGTAATGAAGCTGCTGACGAACTACTCGGATATATTGACCAAGCTACATTTGTTGGTCGTAATCTTTGTTGTTGTCTACCTGACATGCCTAAAACTGATTGATCTAAACGTCTGGGAACAAGAAAAAAAAGAACGAAATGATTCTACTAATTCCTTACCTCGAAGAATCCTTAGTTTCATTTATGAACTCGAATAGAACTGGGCAAAACATATTAGGGAGTTTGATGGTAAACCAAAGTACATAGCCTCCTACATACTCTAAGCAAAAGGTTTCACACGTTGAACCCAATTTTTTCTGCATTATGCGGTTGGATGTTGGACCTTAGGTGCCCTAGAGTCTCTGACATTTTGGTATAGACCATGTACTCGACAAACTCTGAACAAAAGAAGAATCCAGTGGCGTCACATCACATGAATGAGATATCCTATTGTCAGTTCCATTTCTGCTGGTAACACACCTGGTAACATGGTCTTCTCTAACTCGATTGATTGTGCCATGTGACGCCATCTTGTTGAAATAGTACACATTAAGTCATCCCTTTCCAACTTATTCCAAAAATAGTCAACGTTGTTGGCTCTGACTGTGCTGGCAACATCATTAAAGAAAAGGTATGTCCATCTGTCATTTTTACGGGTAATGGCATATCTTGAATAGGTTCGGGTAGTTGTCTTGCCGTTGAGCTGCAATGGGCCTTGGTATGAAATATCGAGTGAATTGCAAGCGTTGTTGAAGTAAGTACCTACAGAAATGTCAAACCAGCCGCAGCTAACTTCACTCATAGCCCAAAAACCATATTTGAATAATAAATCGTCTGAATTGAAAGCACTTTTTGTCCCTTTAATGTTCATAACCAAATCATGAATCATGGTTTTGTTTCCACTATTGTGTTCGCGGACAAACTCGTTTCAAAAAAATGACGCAATGCATTTGTACCCTAAGTTCATACATGTTTCCGTGCAATTGCTCTCGTGCTGTATCCGGCGGCGTTTAATGATTTGCATATGAACAGCAAACGATCCGAGTTCGTACTTCAGCCGCGCAGAACAAAAAGGCAGATGATCAGATGCAAACGTTATTAAAGATGCTGATTTATGGCCCCTATTACTCTGTGAAATTATTACAACAGGTTAATTCATAAATTAAACGATCAAAAGCTTGACGTAGGAGATATATTGATTAACGTCATATAGGGGGTGAAGGTTGTGTAATGGGTACAAATGGAGACCTAAGTATTCATTCCCTTGAATGCAAATGACACCCTTCAGCGCCCAAGTAAAATGTCCTCCGTTGGACACTTAAGCTTGGGTTTATGATTTGATGTTTGGTTAGCATAAGATAGTAGGGCTAGCCACAGTAAATACAAAAAGAATTAGGTCTAACACCTTAGCCATTCGTAGGAGTGCATAAATTGGTTAAGATCCGCCCACTTGTCCTGGAGCTTGGAGCAAAATCATAGGTGGAAAAATCACAACAGAATTCATAGCCTAGTTCTAGCCGAGAAGATCGGATATCTGTGGTGCAATAGTTCATGTTGTTACGAGGCAAACAATCGATCTGAATGCTCCCAGTTTTGTTTCAGTGAAATTGAATAGATGTGGTGAGTCTTGAGTAACTTAAGCCCTTGGCATGAAGGCAGGCAAGAATGAAGGTATCATAAATCAGTTTTCTAAATGTCTCCTTCAAAGCATGAAAAAAGGATATACCTAGACAGCCCTAGCTAAAGATTCCTTCTCATTATTTTCCCAACAACTTCGACTGTGCCCGCTTATTAGTTTGAAAGCTGATGGTCTATTAATTCCTAAAGAACTGATCTTAACGTAGTTAACTCGTTTCTTGTTCGTTTGCCATAAAGTTATTACGTCTGATTTGGTTCCAGGATGGTTTCAGCACAAGATTGCTCTTCTTCAATGGCTATTGATGCCTTATCTAGGAACCTAACTTCGCATGTGATGTACTAGGGACGCAAGGACGTTATGGATCAGTTGCTGACTGTTGGCTATGGCCTTCGGAAGATTTGTGAGTATTTAATAGTATTCGACAAATCTCACGAATGTGGAGAAGCTCCACATGAAAGACAATAGCACAGCCCGGTAGCGCAATAGGACCTCAACATATTCAGTTTTTCAGTTTGCCTGCATCGCCTTTGCAGTTCGTTTTTTAGTTGTCCGATACGTTTATTAGTGAGGAAGTTCTGTACTCAATCCAGATCTTTTCTTATTGTCCGCAGGATTGTGCTGTGAGCATTATACTTATCCCTCAAATCAATGGGCAGCAGATGAAGGTTTACATAGAGAGTATCGGTAGGACAGGATCTCGGTGCCCACGTCCTAGTATTTGGATTTTTGTTTCTATTTGAGCATGCATTTCCGAACTATTTGGCTTTTGGCCTAAAAAGTTACTTTATGCTTCGGACAATCTAAAAAAATTCTGTTCTATGGCCACCGTAGGGGAACCGGCTCCTATGCTCATATATTTTTCAGAGCCCTTAGTCTTATCTGAGAAGAAGAGTATAAAGTGATGTTCAGAATGGATCAATGTAAGCTGACAGGATCTTTGTACCAGCCACCTTTATGGATTAACTCTGCAGTTCAAGATGTAGAGTTATAATCCTTACGTGCTTCTAATGCCCGAAGACCTATGCAGAGTTTATCCAAGTTTTGTTTTAAATCTGTTCCAACCATCCGGCCTAAGCCTAGAATCTGTTATAAGCGCAGAAAGGATTCGGACTTTCCTGGGATCGAAAGTGTGCGAAGATGTGTCCATCACTGGACAGAGGGATTTCTTCCCACTAGTCCTGCCTCATCTAGTAAGGCTTAGTCTCAAGGAGTACTATCATCCTCCTTTCACCTTGTGGGATGAAGCCTCTCTCAATTTCTCCTTAAATTAAGGTCCCTTTCGAGCTCAGTAGCACAGACATGGCAATTTCGATGGTTTCTGTACAGGTTGCTCGATGAAGGCTAGGACCGACATCTAGCTTCTGAAAAACTTTAGCCAGAGATAGGCACTTCTTGGAATTGGTTCTCCTTTCACTTAAATACGTTACAACTCCTATTATCAGGTATCTATTCCTCCTCGATTCTTGCAGAAATTCTACTAAACACTTCCCCTTTAAAGAAGTTCGAACTCCCCCCTCCCTCCAATCGACAGCTCTGGCAACTTAAGATCCAGTCAATCATAATTGAATACGTGTGACATTTTAGCATACTTGGATGTGGAACAACACAAAAATTCACTCAGCGCCATCAATCTATTTCGAAAATAGAAAAAGGTCCTTTGCCATTTTTTATGCCAAAAAATCATTCAAATGTAAAAAACAAGATACGGTTGTTTCGTCCTCGTCCACAACAACACACATGCCAAACCAACATCACTCATATGAGCTCGTTTTGGGACGAGCCGCCGCCGCTGCCGTCGTCGACGCCGAGACATGCCTTATGTCCTTATAGACGTGTGGAGGTAGTTCATCATTGATGATGATGTGGATAATGTGACAGGATGATGTGAGGGGTGCCAATATTTTTCCTCGCAATTTTCAATTTTCCCACTTTTTTCCCGCTTCCTGTTCGTACCACTTCAACAACGTGTCAAAATCACAGGGATAAGTGGCACTACATTAGACTAATCTAAAAGAAAATAGAAGAGCCACCACGGGATACAGAATATCCTCGGGAAAATGAAAAGCGAGCAACTATGAGAAAAGGAAAACTCGAGTGCATCCCCGGGGATGAATATATTACAGTGTTGTGTCAAAATATCTAAAAAACTGGAAACAAAACCGAAACCGAAATCGAAACATCAGCGTATCTTGGTTACGATTGTGGAAATGAATATCCTTGAGAGTTTCTTGTCACCGAAATGGGGGTCCGATTTTATTTCATTTTCGAGATTTTCCTTTTTTTTTTGTTGTTGTCCTTCCATCTCCCGTGTATCCAGCACAGAGGAAGACCCGGCAGTGATGGAATTGAAAAGGAAACACAGATTCATAACGTAATGCTGTAGGTAGGGTAGTCTTCGTATCCACGAGCGACACCACCACTGCCGCCGCCAAGGATGTTGGTGATTGATCGATGGGCAAGTGGATTTCGAATTTTTGTTTTTTAAGTTATTTTTTAGTCCCGCGATTGGGGAGAGGGAGGACGAATGATATGACGACGTCGTCGGTTAGTCGATTTAGTATACACAGAGACCCCTCTTGCGGCTGTGTTAGTATTTATGGCCTGTCAATTGGCCTTATAAGATATTTATTAGGACGGGGCTGCAGGCGTGCGTGGGCTGTGCGGCCTATGTATGCGGTGACACGAAACCACAGGACGATTTTGATGCGTGGCACTGTAGAGAAAGAAAAAATACAGAGAAGGAATGAAAAGGGTTATGGTTTCGTAAAAAAGAAATTCAATTTCGAATTGAGTTGATGAAACATTCAGAGGGTCAATTGTGGGATCTAGGGAATTGATGATGGACGACACGTGTATACGTCGAATGATTGATTTTTTGTTCGTTCCATAAAAAATGGGAAATAAAGTTAAAATAACGAAACACAAAAGGATGGCAGAAGAAAAAATTCGACTCAGTAGAAAACGCCTTAGTTTTATGTCTGAAAGGGGGTGAGGTGCATTAGCAGAATGCTGTCAAGATGGCTGTTTCCATCAATGCATTCATATCGGTGGTAAACTTCCTCTACGGGTCCTTAAAACACGTGAAAGACAGCGAAGGCCTTCGAAGGAACCATGTGATGTATTAACACACGTTTTACTAGAATGAGCATGGTATCCTGAATTACATACATATATGAAGCGATTGTCTTGGGGATGTTCTGCCCGAAGACATAGGAGACTTGCCTAAGGTCCAGTCCAACCCTGAACAAGATCTAGACAAGATTTGACAGACGTGAAGTCTAGTTCGTCGAGGACTCAGATGTCCTAGTGTTGGGAATGTGTAAACCTGGTGTATGACATTAGTTTTACTACTTAGATCTCAGCCTACTGATGGCTTAATTTTTCGGAATAAGATGCTTTGAGTCGAAGTCAGTAGTGAACTCCATTGCAGTGCACTGCAAGTGGTTGTACGAAAGAGGCATGCTTATTGGGTTCTCGAAGCCGTGTGCTAGTTTCCACTGGGCAATACAAGGTCGTGTTCTAACCCTGAGTAAGCGTCAAATACAAATTCTCAGTCAGCTAAGTTTTACTCTGTTATGTCTAGCAATAGGGCTGCCTGAGAAGACAGCTGATTTAGTTAAGTTCTTGCTTAACCTAGTGCTGATCTCATTGGCATGGATTTCTGATTGGAACTCAGAGGAACGAATTCTTATTCTGACTAAGACTTTGGTTACGCTGGCTCAAGCTTCACACCGTATCTTCCAACCGTCGCGGTGAAGCAGATCCGACTTCTAGGGTCTTGTATTGGAACACTAATTCTAATAGGATTCCTAGATCATAATGCAATCCCTGATCGCGGGAAACATGTGTCTTCTAGGAATTGAGTCAATTATTTCCAGATGCCTCACAAGATCTTTGGTTTCAATTTTGTTCTCGTTGCAGGCTGAAGGAGGAAAGGTCATCTCTGCACTCTTCTACAAGTTTCGATGATGTAGTGACCGACACAATAGACTGGCTGTCAATAAGGATGGATATATTGCTACCGGGGGTGGTGGTCCACTTAAGTATACGGCAGCTTATGTAAGGATCTCCGATTGGAAGACGCTGCATGAGTCAGGAAGTCAGAAGGACCTGGAAATGTTCAGAGAATCAAAGAAAGTACCTACTCTACAGTCCATTTTAGGATTGGTATCAAATTCTTCATTTGTAAGCACATTGCAAAGGATACATTCTTAATGCAACCAATCTAACAATTGTCAGTTACATACATCCACTCTAAAGCACTTAGCAAAAAGTTCAGAATCCAATTCGATATCTTTTAGACAATTTTACTGTCAACAGCGGCACCGTTTTACCTAGCCTAACCTTGACTATTTCTCGAAATATATTTGGGCTCATCTAAGGATGGAATGGTCGAAAAATGCAATTGCTTTTGCTCCAGCTCCTTCATCAGTTTTGGACCTATGTACACATGTATGTATCAGCGGACACAACGTCAAATTCACATTGCCAGTTCCCCTCCAGAATGAGTAGAAACGGTATCCCGTTCAGGTACTTACAAAGCTGGGGCTACAGTTTAGAGTAAACCTAACACTCCAGCAACAAATTTCTCCAGTCAGCTCGGTCTTTGGCTACTTGGCCCCAATTTCGCATCCGAAGTCGGTTGAAGTCTCCTTTTACGTGGCGAGATCTTCCTGTTCCTACATGTTAGACTCGAATGCCTTTCGAGCCTTTCGAACCAAAAACTTTACAAAAAATCTTTCTCTTGAAGTGGATTCATCTGCTTTAGATAAAATTCAAGCTTCGGGATAGAGCTCTACTAATCAACTGCTTTCCCAATCCAAGGAAATACTCATTGAAAGATTATGCCTTCCGTCTTGACTTATGAGTTTCGGAGAACTCTTTCAAGTATTGTCTTAAAGAAGTTATAGACAGCTTAAAACCTTTCGACAAAATTTTGACTTTCTGTGGTAGGCTCTGTATAATATGTACATCTCTATAAAGACTGTCATATGAGGCCTTAAAATCGATGAAATGATGGTAGGTATCGACTTGGACTTCTTGGGTTTTTTTACATGATCTGTCGAAGTGTGAAAATTGGACTGTGGACTGACGGTACCCTGAAACCCCACTGATTGGGGTCGATCAGGATGTTGACATTCAAACGTTCATATTATATAGCAGATGAGATCTTGTACGCGATGTTCAGGGGACTAATCAGGGGATCTCCTTTCTTGTGGCTCGGACAAACTATGCCGAAGCTAGGTATGTACCTCATGAAGATGAGAGAAATCTAGCGTAGTGTGGGTAGACACAAAAGACTAAATATATGAAGACGATCAAATTTGAAATTCATAACCCTAGAACAGGATTCACACAAATATCAAATGGGTGATCGTAAAACCACAGCTTCCCCGAACTTTCGAATATAACCACCGAAAATTAAAATCCAATTTGGAAAACAATCAACTCCCAGCTACTGGCCGTATCTGCAACCCGTTTTTGATTTAAATTCCCAGAGGTACCCCGTGGTGGCAATCAAAACCAAATTAAATATTCCATCCAACATTGTAAGAGACCACAACAAAACATGATCTATAAAGTTATTCGGCCCAAATGCACGACCTCTGGCCACCGTCGTCGGTCGGTCGTCATCCATTTACATTAGAAGCGTCTACGATTTATGACAACCACCGGTGTCACGCCGGACTGGCCAGCAGCGCTACCGCCCGAAAGCCCACTATAAACCCAAAGCCTCGCTCGATACTATAATTCATAATAAAAATATCAAACAGAAATGAAACGAAAAAAACAATTTGATTTCAATATTTTCATATGAACGGCAATGCCAACGACAACAGCACAACGGTCTGGCTAATGAATATTTATGAATCCGCGAGTAGTTAATATTTTTAATGAGCCGTTGGTATGTCGTTCAGATATCGTCGCTGGTTTGGGGGGACATTACCCGTACTCGGGCATACATATGCGACACTATGTCGTATAGCCATCGAAACGGAATCGTAAATTTCCTGGAATTTAGCACTAAGTCTGGTAACTGGATGTGTGTACCTGCTTCAGGTGGAACCATAGATAATAATTTTATCGTTTTCACGGAAAATTGTCTTTCCAAATTATTATGGGGCCTAAATGATTTAATGCATTACAAGCGCGCGTTTGAAAGTGTAACCGAATGAATTAATCTTTTTTTTGTTTGTGGTTGTTTTTTTTTTTTTTACGAGTGTATCTGGAACCATTTTTGAATTACTGATGGAGCCATGACGCCGACACGACCGGACCGTCCGCGTCCGACTACTCACGACGACAACGACGACGAGAGGGAAAGAAGTCGTTTGCACTCATAATGGTTATGTCGTTCGTGTCATGATACGTTTATGGTCAGTGGTATGTTTTATTTCGTTGCAGTTAAATGCAAGCGATTTGGATTCTGGACCAAGTCCAAATGGAATTGGAATTGGACTTGGAACGTGCCACCCGATGCCATAAAGATGGAGAAAACAAGTTTGTTATGATTGCGTTGGCTGCCGATTACAAATATGAAATCATTTCATTTGTGTTATAGTTTTCTTTATAATTTAATGGTTACATCGAGTTACAGTTACAGAGGGGGAAAGGCCTTTCAGTTTGTTAACACGTAGTTCTGTGAAAAGGGCTTGGAAGTCGGAGAGTGTCTTAGACGTCTTCAAACTTGTGAGCTACCTACAACTATAAAGTGGTAGTATCTGTGCAAATTTCAAGGAAATGACACTAACAACAAACAGTTCTCTATAATGTCGAGAGAGATGTGGAAAGCATCACCATCGTGGAATAAGGAAAGCACTGTCCACCATTGAAGAGAAACACGGCGAATGTATGGGGTCATCCAACAAGAGGTGTCCTTGTGGATCAATAGAAAACTGCAACATTTTTATGAAAAGTGATGAAATTTTTATTTCAATCTTAAGTACAAGCTCTGAGGTTAGTAATGGAGTATAATATCTGTCAAAAATTGGCCCCGACTTTGCCTACAAATGGTCATTCTTTTGGTGCAATTTTCGATTGCTCTGATACTCTCTTTTGGTGCATGAATAGCTAGCTTAAAGTTTGTCTTCAATTGATCCCAAAATGGGCATGATTTCCCAGCCCAAATCCAGGAAATTTGTAGTGCAATAGAGTCGTTGTTTCACCAACTGTGTGACATGTGGCACCGTCCTGCTACGCCGACGACGCATGCCTGCTGTCACATAGGGACAACAAACGTGGAGAGAGAGGCAGAAGTCGTTGGGCGGAAAATTAACTCGGCAAAAACAAAAATGATCAGCCTAGGACCGAGCTCATGTATGCATTGCTGGACAAACGGTTGAGAGAGTTGAGAGTTTTCAATACCTTGGGAGTATTGTGTCAACCGATGGCGGAACCGAACTGGATGCAGCCAGCTGAATAGGCAAAGCCAAATCTGGGTTTGGGATGCTATCCACAGTTTGGCGTAGCAATGCGATTAGCTTAACCACCAAGCTATGACTGTTCCGTTCCAATGTTAAATCCGTGCTGCTATATGGATGTGGTACCTGGAGGGTGACCGCCACTATCACGAGTAAGCTGCAAACGTTCGTCAATAGGTGCCTACGCTATATCTTTAGGATTTTCTGGCCAAACTGTATCTCTAACGAACAACTTTATCAGAGAACGGGCCATGAACCTATAGGCACAACAATACGATGACGAAAGCGGTAGTGGATTGGACATACTCTCCGAAAGGGTGACAGGTCCATAGGTGACCCGCTTACTCAGGATACGCGGCGGTCCTAGGAGTACGTGGCGCAGAACAGTTGAGAAGGAAGCACGGCAACTGGGAAAGAGTTGGCGAGAACTCAGACACATTTCCAGAAACCGCACACGATGGCGCGTAGGCATTGTCGAAGCCCTAGGACCCACAAGGGGATACAGTAAGTAAGTAAGTCCTGCTGAAAATAGACTTCGTCCAGGCTTCATATGTAACTATCATATCATAGCTATCTTTTCACTGAAATGGTCTTACCAGCATTATTTTTAAAAAGAAGGGTCATTGTTTGTTGGGGCATATTTATAATATTGTATCCGGCTCGAAGGACCATGAAATAACTTTAATTTTTAATGCTACTACGCAGCCCAAAAATTACATCAATCTTTCACTCCTGGAGAATGGAAAGGTTGTTTCACTAATTCGCTTGGATTCCTGGGTTCTCAGATGCGACAGTTCGGTCATTCAGTTGCAGCACCGAATGGAAGATATGGAGTTGTACATGGTCTGGTGGGTAGTGGATCTTGTGTGTTTGTAGACCAAAATGCTGTGCAAAGTGGTTCCAGATAGAACCAATTTCAGTGAACGTCTCGAAATACATATATGCATCTAGGTTGTGAGTCACGTTTTCAGCTACTGTGGCGATATCTTCAGCTGATCCCTCCGGACAGACAAAAGTTGAACTTTTAGATTACATACCGACCCGGGACCTTCAAGTTTTGTCGATCGAATTCCATGTAGCTTTGCGAGAAAGGGCTTGATGATGACCAAAGCGTTTACGAACTTCATGATATTTTCACTGGTTTTTTGATGAATTTACACTATTTCAGCACGGTGCCTGAACGTGTGTCGATTCACATTTCATATTCTCATAGTTTTTACTAATTAAAAACCATCACCCTGATAGTTGAATGTCAAAGGTCCAACAATACAGCGAACTTTAAAGTGACACCTCTTGCTGGAATGCCTCAAATAATTCAAAATTCAACCCTACGTCTGAGACTACATTTGTTGAAACAGTCTAGACTACCCGATCACTTAGTATTACCTGCACATGATTCCCCTGTTTTGTGGACAATTCAACTTGGCTTAACAAACTATTGCAACCTCATACATGTAGCTTCATCGCAGACCTCAAACACGTACGGCTAGATCTCAATAATTCAAATCATAACCATATTCCAAACACTGTTCCACTTCTCATTACCCACTGTATGTGTGCTTGTGATATGTCAGCGATGACTGGAAACAGGTTGACATGTTTCTCCATTCGTCTGTCCACTCCATTGAGTGGCTCATTCCCCAGATGTTTCACCTTCTGCCCCGTCCGACCGTCCGCCCGCCCAGATGAAGGCATCTCTCACATCCATCCATCATCGTTGCGTGCATTCATCATAAACTCACATACTGAACAGACACACGGTATCCCACCGGTGATATTGATCTGAATTTTATTGATCACCATTTCGGAGCACTAGCCGATACTTTGGCATTCGATAACTAGGCATCGACTGTCGCAGGCAATGTGCAGCCAGCCACCTGATGGTTACTGTGTCAACCATTCGCAGAATATGGCAGCAACAAATAAAAATGTTGATTGCATAAAAATTTGTTTATTATTATGGAAATTTAACATGAATACCTGTTGCCCGTCATCGTGCATGATTTACGAGTACGAGTGTAGCCGGCCAGAAAATGTGCGCTCGAAATGCTACTCGTCCCGTATTTGGTGTCCTCACGGTGTAGAATATGGATTTATGGCATCGAGCAAGCAACACTTAATAAGCTCTGGGAATAGTCGTAGACTCGTATAAAACAAAATTCAATACCGTAATTAATTAATGGCGATTTTAGTACTATTAGCGTGCTAATTTGGTTTCGACTTGATGATGTAGTGCAGCGGCTGGATCGCAAATGGAAATTGGAGAAGGTTTGTTGCGTGTACATGGCACTAGATGTCACAGAATATGGAATGCAGCTGGCGAACATTCGATGGAATGCTCATAATGCTTGGGTACAAAATTTTATTCAAATGACGCCATACCTAGATGGCGCTACTCGATCGCCATGAGAATAAGCATTTTAGATGGAATAACTTTTTGTATCTACTCGTACGTGGCTATGGTCATTTGGGTTCCAAAGATTTTGGATATCGCTTGTGGATTATCTCCAATAGGGATTACAAATGTTACCTTTATTTATGTCATTTTAAAGCCAAGCTTGAGAAGACCTAAGGAATCCAGAAAACGACCAGCAAGACTCCGGAAAAATGGAAGGTCGGAGATTGAACTGGCAAGTGTCAGACTCTCTAGGACGGTGCACTAACCAGAAGGGATTTAAGCTAAAAAGTCCTTTACTGGAACTGTCTTATTGAAAAGTAAAAGAAACTGACAGCGGAGCCACCCACTTTTTCTATAGAACAAGGCATTGAAGCCATCAAGTCAAACAGATTTATTATGGGATAAGGGTCGTCAACCGTTTAATCAATGACACTCACAAGCTGAGTCTAGACAGCATACTAAGTTACGCCCTTTAACCAGCAATGACGTAAAGAGTAAGACTAGCGGAACATAATATTGTTCAAACTGCAACGTAGATGTCTAAAAGATCAGAATAGTAGAGCATACCCTTGATGACCAAGAAGGCACATATGACCATCGGATGAGCTCTAGGGAGCATCGGTGTTAAGTGTAGTTATGGTACATTAGTTGCTAGCAGAATAGACCCTTACGAGGTATGTAGCCGAGCTATGTATGCGAAAATCAGTAATCAATAGGTTTTGACTAAGAGTGACTGCCTATAGAGTTGCATACTTGCGTCAGGGCAAGCATATTCGTGTTAACTTCAGCACACATGTGCCATCTGAGTCGTTTCTTGTTGGTCTGATTGATAGCAACACACATTTCAGATGCTCAGCCTAATTTGAATCTCAAGTCGATAATGACCTTTCAAATCTGAGACCGAACCTTGGGGAAGAAATGATGGCAAAGAAGTCCAAAAAAACTCACTCAACTCAATCCTGGGATATGGACGAATGAAATAAGGCTAACGACTTTCAGACCCTAAGAGGAGAAAAATTTTAAACTGCTTTAATGAAGGTCCTACTACCAGTCAGAAAGTGCGACGGAATAGCCCTGGCAAAAAAAGGATGAAGAGCTTGCACACTTATCCCAATCTTGAGCTTTCGACATGTAAGCAACTATCTTGTAACAATCGCATCGGGGCTGAAGGACTTTATCCCTTCAGTAAGAAAAAGGAGAGTATCTCTTACCAATCGCAGTTGCTTTGCGCTGAAAAGGGAATCGAATGCATATTGGTCTTACAAAAGACTCTTCTCAAAATACTGACCTCAGGGCCAACTCGTGAAATGTCTCCTAAAAGGTGAAAGAACTGAGACTCCTTCATTGTTCATCTTATCCAAGCACTCTAGTACAATAGAGGAGATCAGTTTAGCTTCTGTCATAGGCCCTGTGTCCGATCAATCAAGTGTCAATATCTAACAATCGGTTCTTACAATTTGCAGTGATAATGGTGTGCTAAAGGATTACGGACAGAGGTCTACTAGCAGATGGCAGATTCAGGGTAGACAAGATCAATTAAAAATAACTGCTTGACGGCACATTGTCTTGTCTAAATCCGATTTTGATATTTAAGGTCTTTTTGAGATCTGTTCAAGAAGTTGTGTGCATTCTTCATCGTCCTCTTATGAAAAGGGACGATTTTGGCAAGAATACCGAAGGTAGATATGACTCTGTGTAACTCGACTATAAATCATGCCTTCAATTCCATAAAAGGTGTCGAGATGAAGAAGCCATAGTGTGAAAGTTTGGTTGACCACGGACTCTCCTAGCCGCAAACACCAATAATATGGACCAATAGGGTTAAAAGCTAAGATCTACATCTATAGTCAATTCAGTTTAGAGGATCTGATGAGGATCGTTTCTATTCATCGAGGCACATTTTCGGTCGACCACATTCTTCAGTGTATTTTCTTTGTCAAATCATTCCCTGCTGCTTTGAATACCCCGTCAGTTATAGCTCTTCTCGAATGGTTAAGGCTCCTATGTGCCAGGTGAAGTCACACCCTTCTGAGTTCATCTATTCTGTCACAAAAAGCAACGATGAACTCTCTTCTGAATCCCGACTTCCCTAGTATAGGTAACGATGTCTTTGCCCTTTGCTGGTGCAAAAAATAACTTCCTATATTACTTACGCTATTAAGGACTAATTAGTCAGACCTTATACTCTCCGATCTCACATAGGTATATGTTCGTAGAGGAAGCAAGAAGGTGCCCATTCCAATGTGGAATTTAATTGAAGAAATGAAAAGATAAGTAAAGCAGAACAACAATACATTGTATCCATGAGATACGCAAAAAAATTCAAAGCATTCCCTCTCAACGACTCATGTTTCGAGAACCAGTACAACCCAACCAGTAAGCCATTTGTTTACAGTCGTGCACAACTGTTGCAACTAATCGGGTCATGTCCAATTCGAGACTGTGTTCTGCATCCACGTTCGCTCTGAAGAAGGCCAATATCTGTGCCACAATTATTATGATTCGTGCGAACAGATATTATATAAAAATTAATTATAAATGCGTAGCACATAAATCTCTGCGTGAGCTACACATCTCATGCCCGCGACATCTACAGATTCACAACTTTGATTTACGTAACAATATTTCTGAGCGACGACGACTGTTCCATATTTGGGGCCCGCAGGCCGAGCGGGATCTCCTCGCTTACGGTCCATCATAAAAATGCCGGGCCTTGCCATAAATCCACCAATGTGTGGGGCAATCACACACTCTCACGGGATGCTGATTGTCGATGTCGATGTCGATCTTGCGATACACAGATCGATCATGCAGAGTATGTGATCGCTCGCACATATGCGTTGCCTTTTTGGCGAGAAATGTGTAAAAATATTTTATGAAATATGCAGCCCTGTATGACCATAGTCTATGGAATCCTGTCCGCCAGCAATGAGGTTAAGAGTGATCGACACACATGAACACAGGAAAAAAGCGATTCGCGTAATGACTTGCGAACACACCCCCATGCCATGCCAAGTGGCCGGAAGTTGAGATTATGAATTAAACGCGAACATGAAGCGCCTACATGTTAACAGACGTTTTGTCATGTAAATCGTCTGTCGTACGTATAATGGTAATGCCTCAGATTATATGCATAATTCACCTCCTCATCTGCGGCGGAGCGTGAACAACAAACACACAGTTGCAAACGAAACAAATAATGAATTGAAAATCATTATTTTATTGCACCTAGGCAATGTGCTTGTGGTGTTTATGCTCCGCTGGCGATATCGACGTGGGATGGGTGCAAACAGGCGGCGGTGCGGCGGTACGGCAGCGGAACAAAACCCCCATCCAGCAGCCTTTCGGAGGAGAGATCAGCGTGGGTGCGGCCGCTGAATTAAGTGATTCGATGACTACTTTTGACACGATTCAACAAGGTGAGATTTATCTATTTCAGCATTTTGATTTGTGTAGTCGTTGTCGTTTCGAAAAGGAAGAGGCTATTTGTAAATGTTCGGAGTTTTGTCACTCATTTGGAGTTGCTCTCTGAGTATGACTTTGTTTAAATGATTTCTACATATAGTCCGATGCATGGCTAGTGTTGCAGACCATATGTTCTTCCTTATCCTCTATGAAGACAGTCTGCATACAGTGTGGAACTATCAAAGGTTATTTCGAACTTAACAGGGTTCCTAAAAGATAGACTTTAAGTACGTCACTAACTGTAAGCTAACATACCTGAGGAACGATAACTTTAAATATTTCAAGAGCTGAAGTTCCCCAGGGGGCAGTTCTTGGACCTCTGTTTTAGAACATAATGCTGCCAGAAGTAGTAGGGGTCATTGACTTTGGCTGTGAAAACCGTGGGCAAACCAATTGGCGATATTGAATTTTGAGTGGATGAAGCGACTTTTTCCAATTTCCACCGTGGTACGCCCCATTGCTTACGAAATGCTAAATTTCGGGCAACCGAGTACAAGGAAATCTAAGTCATCCTCTAAACGTTTATTGGTTAAGTTTTTTGTTAATTTTCGCCCATTTCACGAAAAACGCTAAGGGAGAGGAGAAATGAGGCGACATTGCATTTTAAGTGGATGAAGAGACTTTTTCCAATTTACACCGTGGTACGCCCCATTGCCCACGAAATGCTAGATTTCGGGCAACCGAGTACACCATAATCTAAGTCATCCTCTAAACGTTTTTTGGTTAAGTTTTTTGTTAATTTTCGCCCATTTCACGAAAAACGCTAAGGGAGAGGAGAAATGAGGCGACATTGCATTTTAAGTGGATGAAGAGACTTTTTCCAATTTACACCGTGGTACGCCCCATTGCCCACGAAATGCTAAATTTCGGGCAACCGAGTACACCAAAATCTAAGTCATCCTCTAAACGTTTTTTGGTTAAGTTTTTTGTTAATTTTCGCCCATTTCACGAAAAACGCTAAGGGAGAGGAGAAATGAGGCGACATTGCATTTTAAGTGGATGAACAGACTTTTTCCAATTTCCACCGTGGTAAGCCCCATTGCCTACGAAATGCTAAATTTCGGGCAACCGAGTACACCAAAGTCTAAGTCATCCTCTAAACGTTTTTTAGTTAAGTTTTTTGTTAATTTTCGCCCATTTCACGAAAAACGCTAAGGGAGAGGAGAAATGAGGCGACATTGCATTTTAAGTGGATGAACAGACTTTTTCCATTTTCCACCGTGGTACGCCCGATTGCTTACGAAATGCTAAATTTCGGGTAACCGAGTACACCAAAATCTAAGTCATCCTCTAAACGTTTTTTGGTTAAGTTTTTTGTTAATTTTCGCCCATTTCACGAAAAACGCTAAGGGAGAGGAGAAATGAGGCGACATTGCATTTTAAGTGGATGAACAGACTTTTTCCATTTTCCACCGTGGTACGCCCGATTGCTTACGAAATGCTAAATTTCGGGCAACCGAGTACACCAAAATCTAAGTCATCCTCTAAACGTTTTTTGGTTAAGTTTTTTGTTCAATTTGCCCCATTTTGCCAAAAAAGCTAAGGGAGACGAGAAATAAGGCGACATTGCATTTTGAGTGGATGAACACACTTTTTACCTTTTCCACCGTGGTACCCCCCATTGCTTACGAAATGCTAAATTTCGGGTAACCGAGTACACCAAAATCTAAGTCATCCTCTAAACGTTTTTTGGTTAAGTTTTTTGTTAATTTTCGCCCATTTCACGAAAAACGCTAAGGGAGAGGAGAAATGAGGCGACATTGCATTTTAAGTGGATGAACAGACTTTTTCCATTTTCCACCGTGGTACGCCCGATTGCTTACGAAATGCTAAATTTCGGGCAACCGAGTACACCAAAATCTAAGTCATCCTCTAAACGTTTTTTGGTTAAGTTTTTTGTTCAATTTGCCCCATTTTGCCAAAAAAGCTAAGGGAGACGAGAAATAAGGCGACATTGCATTTTGAGTGGATGAACACACTTTTTACCTTTTCCACCGTGGTACCCCCCATTGCTTACGAAATGCTAAATTTCGGGCAACTGAGTACACCAAAATCTAAGTCATCCTCTAAACGTTTTTTGGTTAAGTTTTTTGTTCAATTTGCCCCATTTTGCCAAAAAAGCTAAGGGAGACAAGAAATAAGGCGACATTGCATTTTGAGTGGATGAAGAGACTTTCTCCATTTTCCAACGCGGTACGCCCCATTGCTTACGAAATGCTAGATTTCGGGCAACCGAGTACACCAAATCTAAGTCATCCTCTAAACGTTTTTTGGTTAAGTTTTTTGTTCAATTTGCCCCATTTTGCCAAAAAAGCTAAGGGGGACGAGAAAATAAGGCGACATTGCATTTTAAGTGGATGAAGAGACTTTTTCCATTTTCCACCGCGGTACGCCCCATCCCTTATGAAATGCTAAATTTCGGGCAACCGAGTACACCAAAATCTAAGTCATCCTCTAAACGTTTTTTGGTTAAGTTTTTTTGTTCAATTTGCCCCATTTTGCCAAAAAAGCTAAGGGAGACGAGAAATAAGGCGACATTGCATTTTAAGTGGATGAAGAGACTTTTTCCATTTTCCACCGCGGTACGCCCCATCCCTTATGAAATGCTAAATTTCGGGCAACCGAGTACACCAAAATCTAAGTCATCCTCTAAACGTTTTTTTGTTCAATTTGTCCCATTTTGCCAAAAAAGCTAAGGGGGACGAGAAATGAGGCGACATTGCATTTTAAGTGGATGAAGAGACTTTTTCCATTTTCCACCGCGGTACGCCCCATCCCTTATGAAATGCTAAATTTCGGGCAACCGAGTACACCAAAATCTAAGTCATCCTCTAAACGTTTTTTGGTTAAGTTTTTTTGTTCAATTTGCCCCATTTTGCCAAAAAAGCTAAGGGAGACGAGAAATAAGGCGACATTGCATTTTAAGTGGATGAAGAGACTTTTTCCATTTTCCACCGCGGTACGCCCCATCCCTTATGAAATGCTAAATTTCGGGCAACCGAGTACACCAAAATCTAAGTCATCCTCTAAACGTTTTTTGGTTAAGTTTTTTGTTCAATTTGCCCCATATTGCCTCATATATTGAGCAGAGTTTGCCGAGCTGCCCACAAGACCAAGGCTGACTTAATAATTAGTCAAGAGACATTGGAATATTCAAATTTCCGGGTTGCGAGTCAATCTATCAGTAGTAAAAGGACTAAAACGTTCGACCACTGACTAAATTTTAAAATCCACGTCGAGTAATGCATTAAAATGTTGGTTGGGTTGGAGAACTAATTCGTTATTTGAACTCCACCGTGTAATTGGGTTCTTGGTTACAAACGTTCTTGGTTAGGATGTAACTATCAACTAAGGCTTCTTGCATTTCTCATAAAGATTCCTCGTCTATCGGGATATACCTAGTGGTTCACCTTCATTTGCTGCCTTACTTTCATGCATATGTATGTCTAACGCTAGCCTCCAGCGTAAGCCCTGTAAATTCATTTAAGCAATCCATCATAACACAGCCTACCACTCCCCCTTTCACAGTACATCTCCGTTGTCCCAAATCTGTTCAATTTTCCAATTTGTCAAAAATTAAATTCAAAACAGATGGACCCTCACCCGGAGCGGCGCAGCTTCCAGACCCAATCCGCACAGCTTAGTGAAATTAACCCACTCTCCGGCTAAAAAGTGCCAACACGAATCATATGTCATCGTTATTAACACCAATATGATTTCATTTTTCCGTCACAACGAATCCATATGGCTAATGCGCAAATTCACTTAAAAGCCACCCCTCGCCGCCGTTGCAAGGACCTCGCTCCGTCAGTACGCAAGCACACCGAAGTCAACCTGTTCCAACCAGTCGCTCGGTAGTATAATTTTGAAATTATGTATATATTGAAAATAATTGGAAAATAACTCCCGTCTTATGTTTCACAGTGCAACCCCTAAAAAGGAGTATTTTCCGCGGCGAAATTAAATCAACACACACCCCTTGACATAGACAATAAAAATTCTTTATTATGATTTCGCATACCACAATGGATGGTTGACGTTGTTTCCCAAATGGAAATTATTCAATTTTAAAATGTTGCCCTTGCCTTACCCTTGTTGTTGCCGAGAGAGGAAGAGAGAGAGAGAGGGGGAGCGCAACCCTTAAATTTTAAAACAATTCCCAAATGACTTCCTTCCCGGCGGTGGGTTATTATTTTATTAAAATGACGACATCGAATTGAATTTTCATATTGTTTCGGTTCGGGGAGTGAAAATGAATTCCACCCTCGCAGGGTTGTTTCGCATGTGCAACTGTGTGAGTGTGTCAGTCTGTGAGTGTGAAAATCCTTTCGTTGTCGCTTGTGTCACTTAAAAAGTGATTCATGTCAGTCAATGTGCAACCAAAATCGTCAAAGAATATTCTTCCTTTGGGTCCTTGTGCATATTTCATAAGGGGACGGGGGTGAATTTTTCCACCCTCCTGTGAGGTTGTACTTAAAACAATATTTTATATGTATGAGTTCGGTGTGTTGGCGTAGGGTTTTATTCACACTTGAGCAGTGAAATTCATAAGGGATAAGTGTAGTCCTTTTTATGAATTACCATGCGTAGCATATTATTGACGGTGGACCTGAGAAGGGACTACGAGTGTGTGCAGTCCTGCTGGAGGCATTGGCAATGAAAGGGTGACGAGCATAAACAAGTGGCATCTGTCAAATGAACTAAGTGTGAAATTATCCTTACAAGTTATTATATTGTTCGGAATATTTACAGATTCGTTTCCTTTTTTGTGCTGAGCCTGCGGGGGGGGGGGGGGGGGGGGGTGAATCGCTTCGTGTGGCTTAAGTGTTAGGTGTGCGAGGTCCTGGTGGGTAAGGTGGTGGATTAGGAAGTTGAGAATTCAGTGGGTGGTGAGGAGCGGATGGAGGAAATGTTTATATCGACTTTGGAGAGGGTGGAAAATATGCGAGAAAGGTTAATTCGTTTCACCTACGGGAATAGATGATTATGTCCTTTATGGAATTTAAATTTGATGGATTTGTGCGCTTGCCAAAGGTTGGAGCAGGGGTTGCTCTTTTTCATTTTTAAACTAAAATTGTTCTCTTTTTTTATGGTTTGGAGGTTTGTAAAGGAAAGGAAGACAAGGGGATTGATTCATACAAGGTATTACGAGTTAGTGATCATTTCCAACTTTTTGGTTTGATAAAAAGGAGCAAACAGAATACAGAATCTTTGCCCTTTTTGACATTTTCCAGCACGATCATGATATTGTTATTTTTCTTCATCCTTAGGACATGTGATGCGACAAGGATTAAAAGCATGATAGGTGCGACGAGAAGACCATGCCATCATCACCATCAACATCATTCTGGTTGATTCTAGTAGTTTTGGTGTTTTGGGGTGCAAACTCCTTTTATCAAGCTTTCTGGCACCCGCGATCGATTGATGCGTTAAACGATGAGTGGGTCTTAACCTGGGATTTAACTCAAGGCTCTATATTCTAATGTCTTGTACTCACTGCCTGGAACTTAAGTTTAAGCTGCAACGGGTATGACCTCATGAAAATACATACTATCTCTGGTGTTTAGCCCTCCATTTAAAGATTTTGACAGCTTAGACGTCATCTTAGCAAGTGAAGATGGTTAAGATCAGCTGTGTTCAAGCAGCCAAAGCGTTTGGACTGAGAGCAGTGCCTTCTACCACTTTGAGGAATCAATTGGTCGAGTCTCTGTTGCGTGCACGTAGATCTTGCAAAATGGATCATGAATCATCCCCTCAGCTTCTCCGTACATTCTAGGACTCCACCCTTCATTTATGGAGGATAATGCCGATGGCGCCATATCCTGCGATTTCATTCCAGTTAGGATGCGGATAGTGCATTGAGTTAGTAACAAAAGAATCTTTCTTTTCTTTTTATTTGATGACTGCAGTTCTCCCTAGATAATGAGTATGAACATGGCTTGGGAAAAGATATGAAAACTCATATCCACACCTGCTTGCGGCGAATTACTAACAACTACCGTGAGTACTACACTTCCTAGAGTTCTTTCATATCCTTAGGAGATGTTACGTCTGACAATTGCAGTGCTTGTCCAGTGAATGCTGTGCCCTATCTCATCCCAAAGGCCCTTCTACGGGCTTGTAGAGCAGTCCTTTGCTCACCTCGGATAAGAGATCGAATGTAGTTCCATCTAGCTTTGGAAGTATAAAGTTGGGTATCTTTCTTCTTCTATTGAACAAACCGTTCTGTTTTATACACACGGAGAGCTCTCTCATAGCAGATTCCATTAGCCCACTGACTGTTGGCAAGAACTTCTCTTTAAAAATTAGGATTCTAATATCTGTGAAGATTCTGAAGATTTTGTTGACACCAAGACGCCAAAACAGTGGGCAGACTGTTCATTTTCCGCACAGGACTTGACTCGATATCTAAGTTGATGATCCTGTGCTTAAAGATATTGACTGTCAAATCATCCAGACCTCTCCTTATTGAATCTATTTTTACATTACGGAAAGCTCTCTCAATTTCAAGAAAGGCATCCAAAAAATGTTCAATTTCTGTGCCTTTCCATCGATTTAGCTTTAAGGTAGGCGTGTTGACCATCACATAAGTTTTGGGAGCTGATTATTCCCATGATATGAGGTCCACTGAGTCGATCCTGTTTTTTTTTGTACAAAAACATCAAGAGACTCATTTGGTTTCTTAAAGGATGCAAACTTTCCTTACCTCTATCCATTTATTACATACATGCATATGTACTTATGTACCCTGTACGCATACAGCTTCAAAAGATATAAACGAGGTGGGATACAATCGTGCTTAGAGACTTTTGCAGGACGGGCGGTATAATTTCGTCAGGTCCTGCAGAATGGAAGGTTTGAAACAAGCTTATAATCCCAGTGACTCTGTCTTCTCTTGTAGTGATGTTGAAGATCATTTCCTCTTTTGTGGAGGAAAGCAAGGGGGACATGAGCCTCTCGATATATCCGTGGACATCGTCTTGGATAGTACCTTGCAGCCTCATTTTCGTTACCTAAAGACCTGCAAAAAGTATGCCATGGTCTTAGTTTAGCTCCTGTAACAAAACACTGCAACTTCCAGTCTTCTTTGATTTTATTTAGCCCAACAATTCTACTGATCGATATTTTCGTAAAATGGTCAAGTGGTCAATCTCCCTTTTAAGCCCCAGTTGTTCTAGACTTTAAAAAAATCCTCCAGCAGTTTCAAAGTACCCAATACTCGCTCTACAGAGAGGTAAGTACAAATTTTATGTAGAGATTGCCAACCCATACTCAAGCACCAAAATAATGCAATTAAATTTCGTCCTTGGAAAGAGGACACAAACATAAAAGCAAAGTCCGAATATAATTACACGAACCTCTGGTATACTATCGTCAAAGATTAGTCCAGCTCATATTACCATTCAGGGGTGCAAGCGTATTAAGTAAGGCAATTTCAATAAACACCTCCCCTGGATGTGGGGGGACATTCCAAATGAAAAGAAAATATTTAGTGATTTGTATTCAAAAAGGACATTCCAATTGCCGAACATACACACTGTCGCTCGGAAACAAAAAGAGAAAGAAAAAAAAAACAAAAGCAATTGTTTCCATTTTTATTCCATTTCCAAATTAAATTACACGAGGGTTGTTTTCTTTGATTTCCACCCCCAATTTTGGAGAAGACGAAAAAAAAGGAAAGAAAATTATATGTACGTACGTATGGATGTATGTATAAATAAATAAAACCCAGGCGGAACATTTAATCAGAAATTAAATCCTCATTATCCCATCAAACTACCACAAAGGACCTTCACTACCTATGGGTGGAATTAAACACGAGGTGCTTAAATTTCCGATCATCTACACATGCACACATATGTTTAAAGGACGAATGTACAACAAATTTATTACACACAAGGAAAGAACCCGAAAATATGCCAAAAAGGATGAACCCCCGCTGGTCACTTTGTTCGTACGGGTTCGGTGTTGTCTTTTGGCAGCAATATCCTCTGGCGAGAGTCTAACCCTGTTTAGCTCATCCCCTGCAGCACCTATCCATGAGAGTTACTGTCCGAATATATGAAATCATTCGATGGAATATCGACGAAAATTTGCTGTTTCTGCGTATCGTCCTGAACAGATTTTCATTTCTCGTTATCCTTGCATGCACGCACTCGAAACAACGAAACATCCCTGGCACACGTGTGGCTGTGGTGGCATCAGCAAAAACAAAAGCGAAAGGGTGCAATACACTGAGTCGCAATTTTAGCCCCCAGACTATTTTGCAATTTTTGGGGGTTGAGTCCTGTGTGACGGCAATCGCAATCGAACGAACGACCGAACCATGTGCGTCGTCTACAAGTGTTCCACCAGCACAGTCCGCAACCCCAACCACCCTGGGGGGGTGCTCCAAAAAGTAATATTTATGAGATTCGTGTGGATGTTCACCAGGCCAGAGCATACACTCATAACATGGGTCATCCTTTCGCTGGTCTTTTCTCTACATACAGGCTTTATACATGTGTCCTCCTCGCCGGCCGCCCCCAGAGAGTGGACATTAGAAAACGATTGCGAGCGATTTGAAACAAATACACCGAGTTACCCTAAGCTGTGGCAAGTGGGCTGGATATGAGTGTTTGTGTTTCATTTTCACCCGAAGGACACTCTGGCACATGGAGCGCGTCGTGGGTGGGTAGATGAAGGGTCAAGCTTGTGGCAACACTGAATGGAATATTTTGATGGCAATATACTACAGACATGGTGGGATTATCATTATTATTGGTATCCTAGCAACGGTGGTGTTGTCCACCCTCCATCGAGAGCGAAAAATATCTGCTCGATACTTTAGAAAGAGACGACAGACGCAAGCACACAAATCGTCGTCTCATGGGGTGTCCTTGTATCCCTGGGGGAGGGGGATATACTGTGAATGACTATGTGGCAACGAATGTGTTATTGTTATTGGCATAAATGCTGTGCACGCAGAATACAGAATTCATCTAACGTTCGTGTATCTCGTTCGTGTACAGCTAGCTGGGGCAGCCCTTTTTGTGATGGGATCCGAAACGAGTTTACTCACATGATGTGCTGCTTGCTTTGGGGGATGCCTTTAAGGAGTCGAAGGGTTTGAGTGGGTGCCGTGTGTGTATATGACAAAAATATTAATACCCGAAATGAATTTCGGTCTTTGTCTATGGTATCTCTCTTTTCGTTTTTGGGGCTGCTGCGGGATGGGACAGGATAACAATGTCAACTGGACGCCATTATCGTTAGGAAAGTGGATGCCATTTTATTTTCTAACAGAGGAGTATACTTGTTCTCTCTTTTTTTGTCTGTTTTGGTCCTGTCATATGTCGGGAATAATAAATTGGATAATTTGATGTAAAAATGGTTTGTTTTTGTAGCCTTATCATAATGGCCAAGCAGATATGTAAGCACATTCGTTGGTAATAAGGTTTGAGATAAATTTCAATAATGAGTCTCAATGAAACGGCAAACTTAATATTCGAAGATTAAAACAAAACTTCAGAACCATGACAATAGTAGAAGGTAAGTTATAGTATTATCTGCCAGTCAGATGGATGGATATACAGTCATAGCTGATGCTTTCTTAGTGAAGACATTGATTTTCTGAGAGATTTTCTAATATTTTTAGGGATAACTAACTTGAGAACCATTTATATGACAATTTCGAGAAGGTTTCTCCTTCAATCTACACCGTGCTGTCACTGGTGATCAATTTTGCAAAAGTACAACCAATTGCAGCGCCATGTTGGAAACTAAATGTCAAATTTGGCGGCCATTTTCTAAATAGATACAAAAGCGCTGAGTAACACTGGCTAGTTTCACTCTAATATTAACGATTTAGAGGCACGCACTCTGTTATGTACAAGTACAGTGGATGTCGCTTATAACGACGGTGAAGGGACGGTCAATGCATTCGAAAACGTTACATGGGGCGGAAGAATAGTTAAACATTTTAATGAAACCAACCTAATGAAAGGAAAGTCGACGTTATAAGCAACTGGTCGTAAAAAGCGAAATCGGTATAAGCGGGTTCCACTGTATTTACAGAGTCCTATTGGGCAGAGGACACACTGTTCAGTAAAATATTTGTACGAACTTAAAGTCTTAATGGATTTTTGCTGGTGAAATCAGGAAAATTGAAGCCACTGACGGACTTGCAATCTTCGGTGTTTCTAACACCATGTGTCAGACCTATGTCTAATGGTCTACACTGTATTCAATTTCAAATTCAAGTGACAGTCATGCTTCAAATATATTCTTTCTAAATAGTAGTCGAATTCAATGTGACCAAGCGGTGGGTAAATTTTTGTATTGAATTAATTCCTTTTCCAGTCCAGAAGTCCCGATACTATTCTCCACCTTCAGGTCGGTGACATAGGATGCCGGGGTCATGCTGTCTAGGCTGTGTAAGGGTCAAGCATCCTGACTGGAGGCATCATCAACATAGTCTGAATAGCATATCACAGTCTAATTTATTGCTCCACTTTGCCCAGAACATGCTGATCGAAGTACATTACTAATTAATGCTACAAATAACAGTGGTGACAATATGCAACCCTGTGGTACATTACTGTCGATTTGAATATCGTCCGACAGAGGCGAGTCTTGCGTATTAGACATCTGTCCGTGATAATACCAACTATAGTGCCGATATGCCATCTATTAACAGGACTCACATTTTTTATTTTATTTTTCATAATTGGGCCAACAGGTCTATTGGAACCAGGACCTAGGTTCATGTGTGTTATATTCTTCTGACGTACAGAAAGGGCCTACTGTTCAATGACGTATTCGAAGAGAAATTGGGCTTGTCCATCTAAGATTTGTACTCTCGATAGCATCTAGCTTGAATTTGGGTTTGTAAGTAGTGTACCTAAAGTGTTTGCGCCAGCAGATGGATATTGGCCTTAGAAAGTCTCTATTTCCGGCATCCAACAAAGGTGAATATTGAACTGTTCAGCAATCTCCTTACAAGACAGTCTAGAGCTGCTAACGATTTTATACTAGGTTCCATTTGACTGTGTATCTTGGCTGAATATCTTTCACTTTAGCAATGATATGACTTCTTTAATCGCCATTATGTCCACTTGGAACAAAAGATCAGAAGGACAAAAGATCCAGAAGGACATTTTAATTCGGAATACACCAGAAGCATTCATCTATTATTAGAGATTTAGTGCTGCCACCACATTGGGCTGTCATGATTCAATGCTGGTCGAACAAATCCGTAGTAACAAAGGAACTGCGCATTGTATCTCTAGCTAGCTAGAGTTTGATGTACTTTTCAAAGACATGAATACTGGCTTTTAACTGTTTTTCTATATTCTCATCGTAGTACCAGAATGTCTTTGATTCGATGTGAAGATCATTGAACCTAGTTATAATCTTTTCCACTTTCTTCTTAAATCTGACTTACTGAATGCCTGTAACTTACCAAAATTGTTCTAAGAATCTCTTGGAATGTTCTGTGTTTTTAAGGAGCAAAACATCGGCTATATACGTCTCGACAACAGCATAGGAGATCTCAAGCTAACATCATAACTCCAAACACTAGTATCAAGAACTCTAAGGAATTCATGGGAATTATCGCTAAAGCAGGTCCTTTACACAACCAACTGAAAGAATATATTTATGTTACAAACCGAATAGACACAATTTCAACGAACATACATATTTGGGGTACTTAACGTCTTAGTATAATAAGAGAATCCTGGTTCTACCCTCTAATGATTTTTGCAGGAAACGTGAGGAGAAGAAAGCTGCCACTGGCTTCCTGTACACCAGAAAGAGTGAGCTAGTTGTATACTTTTCCAGAAACCCTAAAAATACAGCACCCAACGGCTTGTCAAGAGCTAAGAATTTTCCAAAATAAAAACAATATCAATAGTAGTAGCCCTTTGGACACATTGGGTAGCTAACCAAACAATTCTGCTTTAAATTAATAAGCCACTTCTTACTGCATCATCGGTCTTCGAATTTTATTTAAAATTCTTATCGTTATAAGCTTTTGCCTAAAACAAATGAAACACCAACTTAATTTTCGAAATATCCCGAATAAAATGTTTCCCTCCTGTTTTTTTTTGCTGTAAGACTAAGTACTTTGGTTGAACTTTCTTTACATTCCTTAGATACCATTCCATGTTTCGTCCTGCCAACCCTATTTTATGACAAAAAAAAGAGATTTCATTTCTTTTCCTATGCCGCCTTGTTTTTTGTAATTATCCCGTTTATTTTTCTAAAGGGTGAATTTTTAATCGTTCCTTCTCTTCCTCTCCTTGTTCCTTTTATATTAATCTAGCAAAACGAAAAGAAAAATCCTCCGAAAAAAAGTTGTAACAATCTATGAAACTAGAGTGGGGGTATCCTGGATATTGCCTTACAAAAAAAAAAAAAAAAAGCGAGAAAAGGTGATCTGGATTAGTATCTAAAAATAATGTCCTACAGGGATATCATTTTACTTTTTCTTAGCGAAAAAAAAGGAACAAAAAATGGCGCAGCATAACATTTACGTAGGAACAGAAAATCTTATCCTTATGGAAGAAAAAAAGGAATTTGCATATTTTTCTTGTTAAGTTTGTATAAGGATGCACAATTTTCATTTCTTTCCTTCACAACAGGGATTAAGTCTAAATTTGCTACGAATCTGGGATTAATCAAGGTACACTCTGTTCCCCCACACTGCCGTCCTTTTTGCTTCTCACATTATCTAACCCCAAAAAAAAACTGAGAAACAGAAAAAGAAAAGTTAAAAGAAAAAGGACACAGTCATCCGGGGCGAGAGAACTAATTACAAATTCAATACGCAAATTCTATTAATTACCAATACAAATTAAACATCCAACTACATCCCGATATTGGCATTGTTCGGTATTTTTATCGTTGTGCTTACCCTTACCCGTCTTCGAATCAGTGGTAGACGGACAAGAAAAGGCCTCCGAGTTTGTTGGGAAGGAGGGACAGACTGCCATAGAATTGGAATTTTTCCATCCCTCCTTTTGGAAAATCATTTCACTCACAATAGAGGCAAAAAAGGATCTAATATCGTTATGGTAGGGAGGGGGCCACACTCTCACAATCGTAGTCCAGTGTACGTACGACCAGGATAACCCCAAATGTAGCCCTCTACATACGTATATGGTTGTCTGTATACGCATTCACAATGTGCAATGCATAAATTTCGTTAATTGGATAATAATGCGAAGTAGGATTTTATTTATGTCCTTACATGTTCTTTTGCTCACTTTTTCCAACAGCTAGCGCCTTTCTGTGTCCCAACTACACGAACAGTCCAAAAGCAACTCGAATGCGAAATATTTTTGCAAGGATATTCCTTTTTGGATATTTTTTTTCTTTTTATTGTGTCTGTTGGACTCGGCATGATTTTTTTTTTCGTATGTCCTTGCCGAATATAAATATTTTTGTGAAATTTTTTTTATTCATATTCTGCAGGACTCTCGACTGCGAGAAAGGCAACATTTCACTTCTCTTCTTGGTAGTTATTGGTACAAGTGTGCGTGTGTGTAATGAAATTTTATAGGAAGGTATACCGTTTATGCAAATGTCCTGGCTGTACGAGGGTATATGTACATATGTACGTAAGGGGGATCGTACAGGCGACCCATTAAATCGTTGAGAGCTTCCCTCAACCGTAAAACATTTTAACTCCTTTGAAAGTTATGGTAACGTGGGGGTTGGTTGGACTTGTATCCGTTCGGTCGCACAACACATGTGCGCTGCTCATACGTTTCGGCATTAATTGGGCCAATTTTTTGGTAAATTAAAAGTGAAGACAAAATTCCAATAAATGTTTTTGCCTGGATGGGTGGATGAGATTTTTTTCTTTTTTTTTTGGACGGTTTTGTTCACAACAGTGAGTGGCCAGTGGTAGTAGGTACTCTGGACGTGTTTTATGATTGCTGAGCAATTAAAATTATTTGAATGAATGTAGAGAATGCTGAAGGGGATTTAATTTACAAGGAAAGTAGGATGTTGGGACCTGGCTGTTGTCCATTCATGCAAGATGAGGGAATTTTTATATTTTAGTTTGATTGGTCAAATGTCAAAGGAGGCTTGATGGCAACTGTGGGTCAGTTGGACTGCCAACAAACACTTGACAAACATTTGAGTGTAAAATAGTCATCCAGCATTCGACTCGACTATGAAGCAGGACTGGCAGAATCCATGCTTTGTAGAGCATGCGTTTTGTCTTCCGAATTCGGAGTCTTGAACCTATTTGTTCCATCAAACTGGTGTCGAACATGGTTTGTCTCAAGCACAATTTTTTAGTGTACTGACGCATGCTGTGATGTCATGTTTTCTGTACACAGTCACTGTATCAGAGTTAACTTTAGAACCATCTTTTCCCTCCAAACTGTTCGATACTGCCAGCAAATTCTTAGAGATTGATTCAAACTTCAGTTTGCTTACTCCTCAGTGACTTATTTTATCCACTGTGCTCTATCTTAATGTAGTGGGCAAGTTCATAGGACGAAGAGAACGGTTTCCTCCTCCTCCTCAGCTCTACAGGTTTTGCAGAAGTCATTCGCAAAGAAGTTCAATCTTTTGGCAGTGAGGCCTGGATAGAACCAAGTCCGCAATAAGTTTCAGATCAAGTCTAACCCAGATCTGTCATCAAATGTTGCAAGTCTTATGATTGTCTGCATTGCTATTGCATTATGTTTGGATCAGGACAAGGCTTCTTCATTGCCAAGATTTCCGCATGAAAAACGTTACAATAATCTGGGAGGCGGAAGGAGATGATTAAACTGAGTTTGTCGGAGAAAACATCGCAAATCACACCCTTATCAGTCTTGGAGTCCTGTAAAAGTGAGTATCCGCATTAGTTTTAATTTTCCTAAGTTTTTCAAGCCAAAGTCAGAGTCATTCGGCAAATAGATGGATTGGCTGAGTATAACGAAATCAAGCCCGTGAAAGTCTAACGCGTATCTTGAGATAATTGAACAGCACAGCCTCATCCTTTACTAGATATTAGACGATTACACCATACCAAGGAATTCTGAGGCCAATCATCGAGGGCATGAACTTGACTAAAGTAATATCGGTAGGCTGTTCTACCTGATTCAAGGAACCTTCTCCAAGATAGTTCATACCCTCACCGGACACAGTGGTATAGAAGACATGATCAAAGATTGGCAATCCCTGCAAAGGCTATATGATGAAGCACGTTGCACTCGCCAACATCAGGAAGGCTACTCTAGGCGTATATCCTTTTTCTAGGATTTAAACATAAGCCACTACGCCTGCATGTCAACGATTAGCTTCTCCATACAAAGGAGTAAATGTTTCCTGGAGTAAGAAACTGATCTACCCACCTCACACATCAGCTTCACAATGGACCTTCTTCTGGTCTAAGTGGACCCCCATCGAGGACCGGTTTCACCCAACAGCTTGAAGTAATATCAGTGCCGTTCCTTTGCGCATTTGATACGACGACCTGGAGATTGAAGGTTCGAGTCCCAGACAACACAAAAACGATATTCGAGAGTAAAACCTTCAAGAATTTATCGCGCACAACGCGAATTTGTGTGAGAAGTTAGGCCCTGGGTTTCATGGAGCTGTCCCGCCAAATATTCCCATCGAAACACCATTTTGTAAGCAAACCACATCATCCACGCAGGAACCAAATCGAAACCACGCCCAGAAAAGTTATGAAAATATATCATAATCCATAAAGCATAAGAAAAACTTCCACCTCTGCTCACGCAACCGCCGACCAGCCCATCAAACATCAACAGGATACCATTACAACCACCCACCCCACCGATATAGAGCCCCCTTTGCAATTTCGTGTCCTCACAATGAGCACACTTTAATTCCACCCGATAACAATAACAATAACAATAACCATTGTCTTGTCCCTCAGTCTACGAAATTAAAACGAAAGCGGAGATGTCCTTTTTTTTAAGAGTAGCCAGTCAAAAGGAAACGGAAACATAATACACACAACGAAACAGGTCGTTGTCCACCCATGAAAGCAGCAGCTCGCCTCTTATGACACAATGACTCATACACAAGCATGCGTTGTGGCACCGCACATCAACTCTCTCCCATGTACGTAGGTATACACACAGAAAAAGGCACTAAACTAATAAAAGTATGACATCATATTTTCAATAGGAAGCCAGCCCAACCACCCTCGCATGGTAGTAGATACCCTACACACCAAAACAGGGGTGGTTCTCCGGTCTTATATTATGAACAACAAGGACGACGCAAGGAGAACACAATATTCTCGATGGAAGCACGAAACAAACACAAATATAATAAAAATTCTCATATAAAATATTTTCAAGGATATTGCGCAATGATAGCCACCACCAACACCATCACCACCACCACAACCACGACTAGCACCCACCCGTCACTGGGCACAAGTACAACATCTTTCATCCGAAAGTAAAGGAAGAATAAGAAGGTGTACTACACGCGAACGTGGTGGCTATCGACCAATAATATTTCGTTATGTCCACTCCACCTCCACCTTCATTCCAAGGATTAATAAGGATTTCGTTTTCGTTTTCTGTTATTTTCTGTACATTCTCCTGCTGCTTGCTTTTTTTTTTTTTTGTTCATTTCCTTTATTGTATATTTTTCTTTCTCTTATCGTGGTTTGGTGCTTAGGTATGCATTTATATAAGGATCCAGAGGATATACCAGGACAACTGGGGTGGCGGTGGGTCGAATATAAACTGTATCCGGATGTAATTCTAGAGAGAATATGAGGAAAGCAACAGCAACAAAAAAGAAAGAAAAAAACCAGGACAGAGCCATAAAAGCAGCACACAGCTCGACCAACGTATTCTCGATATTAATAAAATGTCAAACGGGAACGAGAAAATTGAAAGCTCGGAACTGGGAGCTGAAAGAAAACACACAAAAAAAAGAAAAAACGAAAAAAAAGAAGAGAAAAACATGAAAAATCCACCGCCCTGTGTTGCCCACCCCAATGGTGAAAAATTTATATCTCCGTTTTATTTATTTTTTTTTTTTTTCATGGAGTTCCTGTTGGCTTGGTCCTTCTTCATCCGTTAGCCCACCTTTGACAGTTATAAATTTCCTGCAATTTTTCATCCCCATGGGTAGTGCCTTCGTCGCCGGCTCCGCCATCATTCCAGCCAGCACACCACTGCCATGTCCTTTTCGCTGAGTAAAGGATTTAATCGAATGGTCACCCTTTTTTTTTTATTTATGTATTTTTTTTCGCATTTAAAATAAAAGCCACATATAGCATTTGAAGGAGTCCGAGTCGATGGTTTTTTATTATGCGGCCCTGGGGGTGACCATTGTCCTGATTATGCGTTACGGTATACATACATATATTTGAAGACTATAATTTTTTTTTTTTGAATTCTCACAAAAGTCTGATGGGGAAGAGGGTATACATCGATTTATTAGAGTTTTTTTTTTTTTGTATTTAAATTGATTGAGGGATGAGGGGGTTATTTTTTATGTTTGACTGTTTTCGAATCCTTTTTTCGGTTGCTGTCATATATCATCAAATTGGTTTTTCTCGAACGGAGACAATCAAATCAAAGTGGTGATCATAAAACCGAAAACTCATGGAGATGATTCTTAAAAATAATCAAAATACAATTTTTTTGGAACTCCGACTTGATGATAAATGCGCACATCCTTGAACTGTTTAAATAGTTTCCTTTCTTTCCAATGGTTTCTACTACTGACTGGAGGAGGGATATAGATTAATCAATAGCGAGGAGTTCCCCCTAGAAATACACCAATGTTGTCACATTTAAATGACCCATACTAGACCTTACATAGCCACATGAAAAATTGTTGAAAAAACTTTTGTAATACTCGAGGATTAAGGCCATTTGCAGGACATCAAGATCTATACTTGTTTTTCACTCTCACTAGTAACGCCCTGTGAAGAATCAAAGACAGCTTTTCAGTTGCAATCCACACTCTGTACCTACTTCTGGTGGAATTATGCCCAACTTTTATGCATCGCAGTAAACCAGAAGGTCTTGCGACGCCTTAATCCTTTCTAAGGTCCCATCCTATCCAAAATAGCATGGAATGCGTCTTGAAATGGTTTCGATATACCATTTGTACATGAGTTCAAGTAGGACTCTACATTCTGGAGCTATCCGACCACACCAGCCTAGATTTCAAACCATAAGGCTTTTGACCATACCAGTTGTTAGTTAAGGACCCTCTTGACAATATGTAATAGCTTGAGATGTGTTGATGTAGAGGTTCAGTCTGGCACCTCTCTTCTTCTTAAGACTCCAGCCACCTTCAACATGACATTGATAGTCTATCCATCTGGTTCCCTAAAAATGGCTTAGAGCTCAACATCACCAAATGACCAAATGACTCCACACTGCCCATTCACTAAGTACGCTGCCCAAGCCTGATTCCCCCATCACCGAGTTCATGTGACCAGAATTGAGAACATTCTACGTCGTTTTCTGGATTTGCCTTTCGACGTCTGCCCTGGACCTCATCGTGTCTCAACATTCACATCATCCATCGGCTCGTTATTGACGATGCCCTTGACTCTTCTATCCACCGACCCACCGTGCCCTATGGTTGTAACGAACGAATTTCCTGTTTCGACTTCAACCTCGGAACTCCCCACCTTAAACTCGACCCCCATCACCCTTATCCTTACCCTGAAAGCCCTAGCTTGTTGTAAGTGACTGCCTTAAGGTCGAATTTTCCAAAATATCGATATTTTCGACTTTGTTTCGTGGGCTACGTAAGCTATTTCCAAAGACAGTGGATCCTTATTAGCAGAACAGTAATCTGATTCCTAGTCAGCCTTAGGAATTGTTTGGTTCTTATAGAATAGATGGTATTGAATAGAACTATTGTCAACGCTATCTGCTCATATTTCATCATAGACACATGATTCTGGGATCTATTCCCATGTTTCACTCACATGTTTCACTGTTTTCCTTGCATCTACCATTCCCAAGGAGTGTATGCTTTCTCGGACTACAAGCCCTATGCTGTCTATCATTAGATATCCTGAAGTGATTTGGATCCTACTCAAGTCTTCGATGCTTTCATCACTCTTCATGGTTAGTATTCTCAAGCCGTGTTGAGGAGCTAGCCGTGTTGAGGAGCTAGTGAGTTTGGAAGCCAAACTACTGTTAGACCGAAAGAGAATGAAATATTTCGAGATACGCGTAATAAATTTTGACTCCGTCTACTTTGACGCGATCGTCCATCACCCACCACAATTCCGGCAAAAGAATCTCTAGATCCTCATTTATTGGAGTCGCTATAACCCACAAGATGGCTCTGCTCCCGGCACCTTGTAACAATGACAATTCATGGTTGCTGTCATAGAAGCATCCAATACATCGGAGATGATGATGGTTTGGGATGGCAAACAAAAAAACTGACAGGAAAGGTAGGAAAAGGAAGATCATGTCTTTGTCAACCATGTACACTCGTACATGACTCGTTTGACAGCTGAGAAAGACTCATAATCAGTCGATCTTCAGATCCAAATTTAATGTACAGACAGTGAACGTCCGACACAGTGAACATCAGTTTAGTGAACAATCGAATATAGGAATTCGTACAGGCTTCCAACGTGCAATACAATTTTAATTTCACATAAAAACAGTGGATTGGCAACACTCTAGACAACAATCAAAATTTTTTTGTGTGTCCACTGTGCACAGCCAAAAGAAAATATTTCGCGGAATCCCCACACAGGACATCGGACACAAAATGGTCCACTTCATCCATTCATGTTGACTCCCCAGACAGAGGATTACAACCCACTGCATGGAGATATGGCAAAATGACTCTCCTTCGAGAGAGATTTTTCGCATATGGGTGGTGTAAGTCCTTTCTTTTTTGTCACCCCCACAAGAAACAGACGATGACACGAAGAAATATTGACCATCGCAGGAGCACAAGTGGACAGTACACAGAAAAAGTCCAGTTGGTCAGAGACCAGAGACAAATATCGCCACCACCCTCCATTCTGTTGACCAGAAATCGATAGAAAAAAATGCTTCCTTTCTTCCTTTTTTTCGATTTTTTTTTTTTTTTCCTTTTTGTTGTTTTGTTTTATTCCAACATTTCTTTTGGTTCCCTTTTTCCGTGGATGGAATTTTTCTTTTGATACTCCCGTATCGTATACTCGTACGAGTATGTTCGGGAAGAACGTGACGAGGGACTGTTATAGGTAGGTCCTTCCGATATCGACAATACATATGGCGCTGGGGAAAGGAGACCGACCTGTCCGAAGTGAGAAGAAAAAAAATGCTTCTCTAGCAGTTCAATTCCTTTTGCTCACCTTTTGCAATAAAAAATTGGAATTCCTTTTCTTTTTCTCTATTTTTTTTTTGTGAAAAAAATAAAGGACACTCCACAGTTGTATAATTTATTCGATTGACCAAACTGGACATCTGTCTTTGCAATGCTCACTGTGATTATCTTGGGGTTGACTGATTTTACCTCGTTTTTTTCGAACTCTCTTCTCTGTTTTCCAAAACCGCATTTGTGGTCGACACTTTGAAGAAGCATTGCTATTTTAAATTAGAAAAATATTTCAATTTTGAATACGTTCCTGTGGAAGGCTCCTGCGAACCCATACAAAACGGGTACCTAAGTGCTAAACGAATACGCATTTGCGAAACTTCAGGGATCTAATCGAATGACATCGATTCGACGAGAGCTCTTCAAAAAGTCAAAGTTTTGCAGAAAGCAAAAGAAAATCCACTCCTCGCCTTAAGGACGAAACACAAAAAAAAAAAAAAAATGAAAGAAAGAAAAGATTTCAGGATATGCCTATGGCTGTTTTATGTTACTTTCAAAAATGGCACAACGCTTGAGGAGCAATCGTTTTAGTTTTTTTTTTTTTTCCCGAAATAAATTGCAAATAATATTCCCGAGCGAAAAGTTATCCTGTGAAATATCCTTTCTTTTGGAATCGTCTATGGATGTACGAGTAATGTAACCATAAAATAGAATTACTTTCATTCAGCGAACAGGAAGGCGCCAATAACGTATCAAAATCTCCGACAACAATAACGTATCCTTGGGCCATTTTGCATTTCTATGCTTTGCTTTGCTTTTTTTTTGTCCTCTAAAAAGCATATCGAATCTGGGGAATTGAAATTGAATCAAAATCCTTTGGAGGAGGAGGCATCTTCTCCTTCCATCATGTCGCGTTCAGTTCGATGAGAAAAGGAAGTTTTTTTTTCCCCGTTTTTTATATGATACTGTGGAGTATCTATGACAGGATACGGTTATTGGTCGGGATGACACGGGTAGATATCGTTTTAAAAAGATTTTCAAGTTTTTTTCGTTGTTGTTGAGTTTTGTGATTTTATGTTGTTAGCATAAAATTTCACGAGGCGGATTACGTTAAGGGGTTCCTTTGGGCAAAAGGAGTCCTTACGTTGTTATATTGTATTTTGGGTTGGAAATTCGATTTTTTTATGATTGAGTATGATACTCGTATCAATGGGAGTTTGTTGATAAAATTTTTGTGTATACCTATTTGCAAGTTAAACAGGACCGTTGATTCAATTATATAAGGGAATTTGATAGAGAATGGGTGAACTGTCATTGTGTACACAATTTCCCTATTCGGTTTATTGAAGATTTTTTGAATTATATTTCTAGGTGGTCTGTGTTTTGGAGGACGCACGGATATCCTTCGAACCCAGGGGTATTCTGGCCTTGGCTTGGTTATATTTCTCTCATATATTTCTCTTTCAATGATCATCAGACAGAACTCGAGTAGTATTCAGTGGACGTGCTTTGATTCTTCTTGTTAGACGTCTTCCAAGAAATCCAGAGTGCCTTTCTGGCTTTGGTTGAGAAGGTCGCTAAAGAAGTACTATATTTGCAGGCGTTCTTAGACACCCTATGGCCCATTTCAGGTTGGCCATGTTGATGAATCTATTGTGAAAAATCCTTTAAACCACTCATAGTGGCCTCTAATTAGATATGTAAAGGGTGGGTCATCTAGTGTTTCTTTTTAGGTTATTTTGACACTGTTTCCCGCTCCAAGTATCAGTATCATACCTCCGCGGAACGAAATGAGTCGCTTTACGCTTGAACAACGTTTGGAAATATTGAAAACTTTTTTCCAAAGTGAGTGCTGTGTAGCTCATACGGCCAAAATAATGCACCCACCGCTCCTTCTGTACGCAAGTTTGTGCAAAAAGTTCGTGAGACTGGTATGCTGGTGGACAACACTAATGTGGCTGATGTAGCCGAGACTCACGAACATCAACTCGCCATCGATCTCAACAGCTCAACATTTCACGCAATAGCCTGAGGACCATTCTGCACAAAGATCTCGGATTATTAGCTTACAAGGTCCAATTGACTCAGCAATTGAATTGAATTGAATTCCGGAATGCCACGCCATGCCACACAGCTTATGCCACAATAGATCTTTTGCGCACCAAATTCCCAAATCGTGTTATCAGCCGTCTTGGCGATGTCAGTTGGCCACCTCGGAGCTGCTATTTACTCATTTGGACTTTTTTTTGTGGGGAACCGTGAAGGACCGATGTTATGCCAAGCAATCCGTGAGCTGCAGCCCGAAACCATCAGCAAGGTCTTGGAGTGACGGAATGCACTACTGCGAAGCCAGTCGAGGCAGCCATTTGAACGACATTGTGTTCCATGATTAATGGGAATATTTGCTCTTTCTATTTGGCCCACCCTGCATACCAATTTGTGGAAGCTCTGACAGTCAAGGATACTGCGAAATGGGACTATGTATGTCTCACATTGCAGGTCTGACAGTTTTTGAGCTGAGGAGGAAGTGAGATCAGAAGGAATGGTAGGGCCTCTTGTGAAAGTTTTCGAGCCTAGATTAGACTATATGTGTGAGGACATGTCATATCACTGCGGCCACAAACGAGCTTATTACGATTTTCTTCAAAATTAGTACTCTGTCATGATACCCGAGATCGTGATGAATCCTAGGAGATCTTTTAGTGACCTGAGTGACGATGATGTATTCCCAGTGAAGAATCCTGTGGCTGTACGAATCTGACTTCTGAAGGTTGTGAACTTTTAGCTTGTCTGTTACCGTCTGTATTCGTCCTATAATGGTGAGCTTAGGTTTTCAGTTTGTACTGGTAAAGTTTGAACCTATTTCACATAAAATTTGTTTCGTAGTGTCAGTGTTCTCGGTCAGAACGACAAATTTGAGGTGAAATTTGCGAGAGTAATTCCAAGATCAGAGTACAACTGTCCTGCGTAAGAAAGCTTCTCAAAGAACAAACTGCCCTTCGGACACTGCATTAAACAGTAGGCCCCTTCCATTCGTGTAAAGAGTATAACACGCACAACACGAATGGTTGTGAGAAGCTAGGCCCTGGGTCCCATCGACCTGTTGCGCCAAATATTTATTTATTTAATACCAGGACTTCAGGACTTTCAGTCAGGACTATTTTCTGAAATAATAAATGAAGTTCTTGCCAAGTCTTAGGCCAGTGTGTGAATTGCAATAAGAAAGCTCTTCGTTTAGTTTCTTACGTATCTTTATCTGGCTTACAGGTAGACCACAGAGAGGTTCAAAGCCGATGTATGGGAATCGGACACCGGATTTGGTAAGTTCGTTAGCAGCATCATTACCAGGGATATCTATAGATGTAAACATATATATAAGTACATATGTCCTGCGAGCCATAGAAGTGTGGTTTTATTGTGAACAGCTAGCTGTACGAAGTTTTGAACACTATTCGAAATCAGCTTAGACTCAAAGTCAAAGGACATTGGGTGCTTTAATGGGTGCTTGGCTATTCGATGAAATATTTACACGTGACCTTCTGACGTTTCTTCTGATACACTTTTTGGTACTGAACTCAATAGCAAAGCCCTTTGCTTAGAAATCCGAAGTTGAGTGTCCTAAAGTCGAAGATAATTTCTGAATCGTCAATCATTGACAAATGAATCACTGACTGACATCTAAACAGGTTTACATTGGCTGATATAAAAATAGCTCTGACTATTAGGTGTCATTACGAAGTACTTTTTAAGGGTAGTGGATAGTGGTAGGTTTTTCCCAATGAAAGCCACTTTCGTATTCGACTTTTATTCCACTTGACACTTCCTTTCTTTCTTCGAGCTTCTCGTAAGTATTCTGATCGTTTTTAGACCGCTATTATCGGGCCCTATTCCTTCTTCTATATGAATCTTCTGTCTGCTTCTTTTTTGGCATTCCATGTGATCTAGACCTTTTAAATTACCTACTTTGAGTCCATGGTGGACGTGGACCTCAAACAACAAGTCTCTCTAGTTAGCATGGTCATTGGCTTACTGCCTCCAGCTCTATAATTCAAGTTGGTTGGGGTTCTCTTCCACTTATGCCTGCCACCTAAGGCGAGGTCCTCTTCTACTGCATAGTTCCTCCGGGTTAGAATCTAGGACTCTATGGACCTTCGTTTTAGATGCCCTTGCCATCTAAGGCGACTGATACGTACTTTTCTGACCAGATCGTAGACTTAGCCGCTAAATTTTCTCCTCCAAACTCCGTCAACGGAAATGGTATCGAAAATCGTTCAAAGAATTTTGGGCTCAAAAGAACTAAATTATGGCTTTGTTAACGTCCGTATTTCTACCCCATAAAGTCGGACTGGGATGATGAGGGTCTTATACAGAGATTGGCAAGAGTGATTCTTCGTTTGATCTCTTGAGTTTATAGCGAAGCCAATGTAGACGAAATCCTTAACTTCCTCAGAGTTATAGCTGTCCATTGTGACGTTCCTTTCGATTCGTGGATGTTATGTGTATCTTCTTGTTGACAACACATATTTGGTTTTGTTCACATTCACAGCCAAACTCATTTTGATCGTTTCTGCGCCCATATTGGCAAACGCTTCATTGACAGCGCACTGTCACCTACCTATGATCATCACCTTCTCTGATTCCTTTGTCAGGTTAAGAAAGTATCAATTGATGAATTTGAGGATAAGGTAAGTCCAGTCAATCACCTCGAAATATCTAGAGCACATCCAAAAGGATTTAATGACCTTTCTAGTGCTTCTCTGCAGATGAGGTTTCCAATTACATGTGTGGTCTAGAGTTACTCCGTGCAACATCCGCAATTGTTTAGGTCGTTTAGAAGAGTATTTACTACAAGAGATTTACTACAAGAGATAGTAGAAGGGGATAAAACCCTACTTTAAGGTCATCCTTCAGTGGTTTGCAGAAATGATTCTCCTGCTGACCATAAACCAACCATCTATTGTCTATTGGCTGTCTTTGAGTCACAGGCTTTGGCAACAGCAGCATTTCTGATCAGTTGAAAAGGCCTTTTTACTATCAGTGGCTCTGGAGATGCCCACAGATGCATCTTTCCAATCGTGCCAACAAGATGATGTCGATTTTTTGGTTAATTCGCGAATTGATGGCCGTTTAAGGGGTACAAGCAAGGTGTTTGCACAAACCTTACAAAAACTACTCAGAAATCCTAGTAGGACGTGCAGGAGTACAATTCAATATAAACGCTGTCCTCCACTTTAGAATCATTCCCTATTTGCGTGCCTAATGAAATAATTTGCAGATGGCCAAGACCCAAAATGCTCCTTCTAATGGATTAATTAGGAAATATATGAGCTATAGTACACAATCTGACTTAATGTCCTACTTACTTCCATTTCAAAGAAAAAAGTATACGTATGTCGTTGGACTAAAAAAAAAAAAAGGCCAACCCCTCGTCAAAAATGTCCTTCGGCTTTGAAAAAAAAAGCGAAAAAAAAAAAATAATTAGTCGCCTGCCATTCATTTCCACTAACGTAGAATGACATTTGAATATACACCGAGAAATGGACAAGACAAACCGGGAGAGAGAGGCACTGAGTGTAGCTACAAAAATATATAATTCTTATGCAAATGAAAATTAATTTAATCCACAGGACATTTTCATTCGATTTAATTACACACGAAGACTGCTCTTGAGTGCTGTGTGCCTTATACATACATTTTTTTTTTTGCGTTCTCTGTAATATAAAAATCCTGCAGAAAAGTACCAGAAAAAAGGAACTTTTTTACAAAAAAAAAAAAAAACAAACTCGTAATGTACAAGAAAAGGAACGAAGAAACAAAAAAAAAAGGAAGGACGACACATAAAAATGTCTGTCAATTTTAATCCATTGCAATTGTTTTAATCTTGCGCTGAAAATTATGAAGGTCCTTTATTTTTATATTATTGGCTACGATACTGGGAGGATGTAGTTTTTTTTTTTGTTTTTCCCTGACCCTAGTCCTTTGTATTCCTCTCAGACAAATTGCCATTTTTCTTTTTCGCCTTCGAGCTTTTGAGAGGACTGAAATAATTACATTTATTTATCTGCACTGCCCGAAGGAATGAAGATGGAGTGATTTTTTTTTTTCCATTCACTTTGGTTTTGGACTTTTTTTTTCCTGTAAAGAGGAGGCGGAGCAATAACAAATTAATTAGTTCACTTCAAGCAGAAAATGCAATTAAAAAAGATTTCGCTATTTTATTTGATTTTTTCTGTTGTCTGCTTTGCCTGCAGAGCGTTCTTTCTAGATTTGTTGAGGATATTTTCCGCCCTCGGTCTTGTCCACTAAAAGATTGCAAACAATTCAAAGAAAAGAGTCCTTTGTATCTTTACAACTGGAAAAATTAAAATTAAATTGAAATTAACAAAACAACAGAAGAAAAAAAAAATGGAAAACCAGGACATGATTTCCTTTTGTGTTTTTTTTTTTATTTTGCAAATAAATGGGAAAAATAATTGGATGAAAGCAAATGCGACGAGCGGTACCAATAAGTCGGAGGTTGTTGTGTATCCTTTTTGACGCCAGCAACTGCCCTGCAGCTACTACCAACGGTTAGTGTACACATTTATTACTTTTGTTGTCTTTTCATTTAGGTTCTAGTGAGTCTAGTATGAGGTAGACAGAGTACTGGATTTCATGACGGAATTCAGAGGACTTAAGGAAATATACATACCCTGGGGATGAACTAGCCGATAAGCTGGCTAAGCTCAGAATCTAACAAAACTCAATCAGAGCGATCTCCTAACTCCCATCAGTCTTCCAATGTTCAAAATCGCTATGGTCTTTCACAATCTTGTTCATAATGCTTCTCAAAGAAATTTTGAGCCAAAAATAGGTAACAAAAAAAGGTCTAGAAACCTTCTGTCACTAAAGCTGACTCTCTTTACAGAAACCTTCAGAGATCACAGCTCAATGGGATATCTAAGAAGAATGAGAGTCAGCGGCACAGATGTAGAGGAAGACTCGACACATTTCTTGTGCGAATGCCCGAGCTGAACCAAAACCAGACACATAAGAGGTGACACGATAAAGAGGGTGCAGTCTTGATCGAATTATTATAACTCGTTAGTCCATAGAGAGAGCAGCCCTCCTAACGTTTTCGTTATGAATTTTACGGTGATTTTAGGGGGCTTGTTAGCTAGCTCGTAGAGTTGGTCGACGAATGCTTTCCCGGAGGATTCGTGTCTGATTATTCTGAGATTTAGGCATTTGCAGAGTAGTGTGCAACGTGTCTTCCTACACCTCAGTGTTGGCTCCCACTTAGCATAGGTCTGAGCCACTGAATCCAATTCTACTGAGATGGACCGCCATTGGATTGTGGCTTGTGAGGACGCCGATGTATACTGTTGGCAGTCAGGGGCTCGCTGGTCCTTTTTTTCATAATATTGGGCCCAAAGTAGCCCCGAAACACTACAGGATGAGGGCTTGGTCCACCTATGGTTGGACATGTTTCGGAAGTCCGTTGTGATCTTTGAGGAAAGGAGACTAATGGGCTGTAGGACCGAGTGATCCATTGGGATGTCACTTGATTCTGATGCAGCTCTCGCCATATGTTCCGAGCTTAGGAATTCGGGCTTCTCTTTACATTGTTTGACCAGTTTTGAATTGGTTGTAATGGAATTGAGGGCTTTCATGGCTGCCTGCCTATCGATGTGCTTATATGTCAATATACTCATAATTTTCCAGAGTGGATAAGCAGGCCTCTGTGATGCCATATATGTACATATTTCCGACTGGAAAACAGTCGCATGATTTGGGAGTTTTATTGACCGGGCAATCTGTGGTTCCTCTGAGAAGTTCCGTCTTTGACCTATCCGTGAAGGTGGATATATAACCAGGGTTGATGGTTATACCATTCGTCCAGTTCTCTCTGGAGGGAAACTTGGGGGCAAGGATGAGACTGAAGTCTAGTCCAAATAGTATCTTTAGAAGCCATCCTATAAACTCCTAACTCCTAAACTATAAGCTTTTTTCATTGTGCTTTAGGGAACACTATGGTCCTGCTGGACGTCTGTAGATCCAGTCACCTACCAATTATGATTTCTGGAAAACCACTTTAAGAACTTAAATTCTGTCAACGTCCAGCCCCGTCCTGTAAGACTGGCTCACTGATTTTCTTATCTTATTTCAATCAATCAGCATTCCATATGCCATTTACCAAAACACAACAATCCATCCCTTGGCAGTGCCTCACTAGTGTGCACGTATCGCAACCGCATCAAGTGCTTTTGCCATTACATATTCAATATATGAATTTTGTAACAAAATGGACATGGCCGAGATTACAGAGAATAATATATGATGTCCAAACTTGAATTTCAATGGGACATGCATACCCGATTGCGATTACATATATCCACAGTCATCGTTGGTCCTGGTAGCCGTAGTCGTAGTCGTCGTTGTCCATTTGTGCATTTTGAGAGGACGCACAAAAAGGTTAGAAGCACCACCCAAAGAACAACTACAACGCACAACCGCCCCAGGCTTTTAGTTCGAAAATGTTTCACAAAATTCAACTGGGAATTGGCAACGATACGAGTAAGAACAACAGGATACGCTGGACACTTTCAGCACAGACACACAAAAAAAAAAATCAAACAGGACAATGTCCATCCAGTGTGTGTGTATGTGAGCAGAGAATGAAGCATATTACCTTCGACTGGCCTCAAAATTAGGTTTCGGGACAACAGCAGTTGTTGTCTACTACGAACCGGCTAAGGATATTCCCAAACACAAAATCATATTATCCGCATTTTAGTATGCAATGGAATGATAGTCGCCGCTAGCCTTATTAAATATTCATTTTGAAAATGTCCACCCAATCTATGCGCACAGACGGGGGTTCCAATGACTTGCAAAGGGTAAACATTCCCAGACGCACACATACTCGTCGCACTCGTCGTATATCCTTAGGATTATAAGTTGGAATTTGAAATCCAATGAGGGGATGAATTAGGCCAAATCAAGGAGTCAAGATAGTTTGAAGGCTATAAAGTTATTGTTGTCATGTCATGTAATGTTAGCTTATTTAACAATTGTACACACATACGAGCACACATGTATGCATGCACAGGACACTCTTGGATAGGTATTGGACGAGGATTTTTTGTACGGTCATCGTCAGTCAATGTTGAATGGAAATGACCCAGCGATTTTATGAAAAATTTATTTCGTCGTCCCAGAGGGGATACTACGAAGTTTTTGGTCCTTCGTTGGTTCGTTTTCTTTAAATCATCCTTACTGCAGGACGAGGACGAACGATGGGTCATGTTTTGATGTTGATGTCGTCCTCTGTGTAGTATTGACTCAAGTCAATAAAAGTTTTCTTTTTTTTCTGTTCTGCCTTTGGTTCTTTTTCCATGTTCGGATGAATCAATTTAATTTTTAGAAGAATATGTCCTTTCGAAGGATTTGCACTTAAAAAAGTTTCAAGTTTTTTTTTTTTTGTAAGATGGTAGGTATTTTATATTGGACATTGGAGAGCGCATAAGGAAGGAGTCGGGGCAGGCTGAGTTAAGTGAAAAATGGACAGAGAAATGCGTGCAGGAGTTGTATAAAAAGGTTTATGTGTTCAATATTCCCAGGGGATACCATTAAACTCATATTTACACCAAAATACAAATGTTTCAAAGTTGTCGTCCGAGGACCAATGGAGATGTCCTTTTTATTCAATTTTCCAAGGAGATGTTTGTTTGCTTGTTTTTTTGTTGTCAGATATTATTTGACTTCGTTTCGATGGTTGTAAATATTTTATTAAAATTGAATTGGTGACGAGGTCCTTGGAATCCGTGGTGTATTTGCCTTGTCCATAAATAATTCTTGTTATTGGTTTTATGTAATCATTTTGTTGAAGAAAGCGGAAGGGATGGAGGGATGACCTGAACTTTGTAACAATGTTATGAACATTTGTTAGATGATTTCACAAAATAGTAAGATTTTCTTATGAAGAATTTTAGATGAGGCACTCCTATACGCTTTCAGTTCACCTTCCAACGCAGGACCAGTAATTGCGGAAACCCTAGAAGAGCCAAATACTGAGGCAACATCTTAGGGATAGTACAATCCGTAGTGGAGCACTCAAGTTATACCCAAGATAGAAGACAACCTTTGTAAGGTTCAAGTCCTAGTTCCAACCACCACAGTGCAATGTGGAGCTAAACAAGGAAGCAAATTAGACACTTTTACAATAGGACCGAGTTAGTACGAGTAGAGGACGACTTAGTGAGGCTTTCAGACTCTGAAAGATGATAGTTAAGACCCGATAGTTCACAGCTTTATCAAGACATCTGGTGGTAGAAAGTATCATTGAACTATTGGAAACGTTAGTTGATTCTCATCCTCCAGGAAGTGCTGCACGAGTGGCTTGTATAGCGTATCGACACTCAGATATTACTAGACTGTCGATGTAGAAGGAAGTAGTGAATGTTGTCACATGGAAGAGCTAGAATCAGACTATTGTCAATCGCAAAATTCAAGGCGGTATTTTGTCGGTAAGCCTTAGAAAGGCCCAGCAAAAACCAGGGACAGAATTAGGGAAATTTTCAAATAATGTTTAGTGTTAGGCTGTATACTTGCAGGGTGGAGAGTAGGTAAAACAAGCCATTAGTCTCTTGACTTTCGTTATAAAGAGAATAGAGAGGATTCTAGATACGCAAGTATCACCTTGGAAGTTGTTTACTGAGGCTATTGAGAACTGTGTACTTGAAGCTTACTTGTGTTACTTACGTCGCTTATGATCTTACGAGACTGAGCTTTGGTCACAAGACTTAACTCTACCACTCTCTTCTGAGTCTCATGTCAAACTGAGTTCAGGCAAATTATATGAATGTTGTCAGTGTGATTGCTTTGTAAGGATGATCTCTGAGAATACAAACCTACATTAGACATTTTATTAGACAAGGTTTCATTTAAAGATTGAGATTCATTGTTGAAATTATGTGATGCAGGACTCTCCAGGATAGCTCCAGACAACCTGTGGTGATTATGGCAAAATACTTACCTGTGTGCTTTGCAGTTTGGTTTTGACATTTTTACTTACTTACCTATGTAGGTGGCGCTACAGTTCGGAATGAACATGGGTCTCCATTAACAAACTGCTTCACTTAGCCCGGTCCTTAGCTAACTTCCTCCAGTTTGGCACTCCAAGTCGATTGAAGTCCCCATCCACTTGTGCACGCCAGCTAAGGCAGGGTCTTTCTTTACGAGGTCTGTCCTCTGTCTCTCTGGGATTGATTCGAAGACTCTACGGAGCGAAGCATTAGTCTGCATTCGCTCTACATGTCGTCCCGACCTTCTTAAACGACTGATGAGCAAGTTTTTTTTGAATAGATCGATCGAGTTTCTCAATCAAAACCCATCAACGCAAATGAGACCAAACATTTTACTAAGGATTTTTCCCAAGGATATCATCTTTAGATAGAATCCAAGGTTCAGTGTCATAAAGCTGGACTGCGATGATCAGGGTATAATACAGAATCGCTGTACTACTTCTCATCCCAAAAAAAACAGCGATTCTTTTTTTTAATTTTTGCTGAGATGACATTCTCAGAGAGAGTCGAGGAGCTGTTTGTGTCTGTGATCCATGATTCCATATATTTCCGCTTGGAACACACTTGCATAGTACGGAAGCTCTAAGGACGATTGACGGCAATTGAACTTGTTGCTTTATTCAGGCAAAGTTTTTTGAGTTTTAAGACTCGCGAAAGTCCCAGGCACTTGTTGTATAAGCCGAAGTTTCCAAAAGAATATAACGCTCCACAGACATCCCTAGTTTTTAAGTAGTTTAGGGTTTTCACTATTCAGTTATCAATTCGAGCACAAAGTTCAAACAAAGACTAACTCTGATCAATCACTATTTTCTGTGAGTCCTAAGTATTCAAGATCAGCCTTTTAACAGACTAAGTGTCCCCAAATCCTAGTCAAGAAAGAGGTATCACTCTACCCATACCTCTGGATGTGCCTTTGAAGCCGATTCTCACAATTTTTTCACAAATCCTGAAGCTGAAGTTAGGATCTACTTAAGATCAGACCTAACTTGCACTTCCAACATCTTGGCTGACTTTGGTTGGGATGGCACATGCAACGAAGCTATGGAGAAAACTATACCTTCAACCAAGTGCTACATAGTCCTTGGTCACCATCAGCTCTATCTGTTCGATCAAAAGTGTAGATTTAGCAAAGAAAGCAGAATCGAAATAACAAACTGCCATAATTGATTTATAACAATACTACACGACACAGCGGCAATCCTGCGAATCAACCAACCATTCAGGACCACAAAGTCCACAGAGCTCCACATATCGACCCCTCACTCTTAACCCCAAACTAGTGGCGTATGATTCAATTGCGATGTGAAATCTCTTCCCTTGTCACTTATACACACACCCCCATGCACACACGCATATGTAGGAACGACCAAAGTCCGTGTACACTATTTCAATTGTCCCAACCTCTGATTTTTCACCCAACCCAGCGCCATATTGTGTGCACGCAAAATGTTGACAAAGAACTCCGAGTCTGTGGTTTATTTGAAATCAACTTCGGAACGGGACTGCAATTTTCCTCCTTCCACTCGCGCCGGGTATTGTTACCCACCAGCCATGCCACCCACTAATGGCACCGCCACTACGTACAAGAATCCAAGACACACCATACAATGTCTGTTGGCCATTATGACATCATGGCAAAAAGACGACACTACCGACGACGTGCATAGCTGGGATTTTTTCGCGAAAAAGGATTTTTTTTTTCTTTTTTTTTTATGAAAGCGCGCGTGGCGGTATCGACCAATAACCATCGAGTTGCATACAGAAGACACTGGTTACATAGACATCCTGGCAGATCGCCATTGGTCGCAGCATAACTCAAGCATTATTACCGTCGCCGGAGTAGAAAAGATGTCCCACCTGCATATAGTACGGAGAAAGCACCTTTCTCTCTGCAATGTCGATGTGGAATTTGAAAAAAAAAAAAAGCGAAAAAAAATAGAATATAGAGGTAAAACCTTAGTCCTTGGTTTATTTTTTAATTCAACAAGGACTAAATAAAAAATTGCTTCCATACAAACACACACACACACACATAGATTACACTCTCTACCTGACCGTCCTGACCGCATGGACTGAAGTAGGTAAACACAATACACACACAGGCGGAGAACTTCGAACACAGTCTAACGTCCATCGATAAAATAAGGACTAAAGAAAAATAAAAGTAAAAACATTGTCCTTCCACATATCAATACATATTTTCTTTGGCCATCCTTGTTGAACCATAATATTGGTCAAGGGATGTCTTATTTCAAACCAAGCGAAGGGATAAGAAGACAAAAAAAAAAGCCAAATTCGACCATCGGGAGAGCTATAGTCTCGTCCATCCTTTATCGGTGCGCCAAGACCACCACCCACCTCACCACCTACCATTCGGACGGCGGCGCGGCGATGGAGATAAAGGATAAAAGTTGCGAGGCGAGGAAAAATGTTTAATGTGCGACATGAAATGGAAGAGGATTCTTTTTTTTTCGCACATTGCTCGCTTTCCTTTCCAACGATAAAATGGGGGATATCGATTTTTTTTTTTTTTATTTTTTTTTTTTGCTTCTCCTGTATTAGAAGCAATAACTCACACCCAGAGAAAGTTCATCCTTTCGGAGAAGATGAAGGCAAACGTATGTGTATGGCATTGGCATCGCCGCTATCCAGGGGAATGATGCATTTGTTGGATGCCTGGATGTGGTCATCTTTTGGGTGTCGAGTATAAACTTTGCGAAACGTTTTCCTATCAACAGTCCAGATAATCAGTTGTGGTGGAGTCGCCGCGGTTGGGGAGGCAATTGATGAGTTGAAAGGTGGAGGAGATGGAAGAGCTAAGTCTTCTTTTCTTGATTCTTTTTTTTTTATTCCAAAAGATGTTTTGTTTGATCTCTTTAGTTGTTCCAGTTTCAAGGCTGCCCTTGTAATTAAGAACTTAATTGAAAATTGTAACTAGATTCGCAACGATTGAAAGTCCTTCGAAAATCACTTAATGCGTTGGCCGTCGACTTTTGATATCTTAACCAAGGCTTTCGCAATGAGGTGTGATGATTCATTAGGGATTCAGTTGATGGCCGTGCTGGAACCTGTGTACTCTTATCCTCTTAACGTCTGGATAATGGTGTATGTCTACTTTCTAGACCACAAACCGTATCATAGGAAGTGTCTCCCCAACCAATAAAGACGTCCCAACCACAGGGATATTTAAAAATGTTGGTTCATTGCCTCCTAGCTTGTATTTTTCCATAGAAAGCGTGCAGCGTCTAGGTACATGTTTCTTAGGACTTCATTTTTATAGGCGCTCTGTTCTTGTTAATAATGACTGACTGCGAACACTTGGGTGGAAATAGAGGTAAGTTCGTTAGCCTCTATCCCAGTAGAGGGGGGCTAAGAAATGAGAATTTTAACCAAAGAAGGTCTTATGGAGTTGCACGTTCTAATCGCTCCTAACTTAAGTGCAACATGGACGGACTAAGCCAGCCCAGCAAGGTCATCTGCAAGGGTTTTAACTCGAGTGGGTTGCAAAGTGTACAAATTATCTACCTTGTGGTATCCATGTAACTGCGAAGCAGCTAATACGTTGAAGAGCTTGTGGTTTATGTGGGCAGGCCTTCGTTGCTGCTTAAGGAGAGTTATATGGTAATGCTTGATACTCCCTCTCACACTTGGGTTTTGCCATTACGACGCGACTCATGTCGAGGTTTCCTTTATATCATGAATTTGTATGTCCTTCTGGCTTTATTGGTTGGGGCTTAGTATATATGTTCTTACGTAGACTAATAGGACTGATCTATCCTAGACTAGACTGGACTAGGAGACAAAGAGAGCAAAAGAGGCAAGTCCACCCTGATTGCCTAATAGAATAAGGGTTCATCAAGCTGTGAAATGCCATAGTCCCTACAAATCCACTGGCCATTCTGATCCATAGCAGTAGGACATGAGGCACTACGAGTACTAAGCCATCATATCCGACTGAAGCTACGAACCTTTTTATACTCTTTCTATCTTTAAGGTACCTACAAGGCCAAAATAGGCTGGAATATTGGAAAAGTAAATAACAAAGCACACGAAAAGGTCAAAGACTCTCAGCTTCACACAAGCTTCCATCTACTTTTACGTAGCAATCTTCAGATGTCTAAGTCTGAACGCTTCCATATCATTCTTCATATCACACTGGCCAGCAGTGAAAAGGCTCAGACCAGCTTCAGTTCTGCCTGCCAAAGCTAGCACTACTAGTGAGCTGATGAGACAAATATGGTCGCAGTACAACAGGGCCTGGGGACAGGAATTTCAAAAGAGCAATTAACTGGAAATGTTATAACTAAGACAACATTCTTCCACAGTCCTTCATTAGAACTGACTGTTGGCTAAGAATAGGGCTTACCAGCATCCTTTCCAATGGTCCTACACTGACTTATGTGACACATAGCTACCCAAACGAAATCAGAAGGCTTATTGATAGGATACTTACCTATGTACGTCAAGAGGGGTTTAATATTCAAAAGAAAAACAGTGACACAGAACTAGTTTTTTGTAAAATTGTTTTTTTTTTTATTCATAAGATCTATCTATGACATAAGTACTTAAGTACAATACATAGCGACTGCAGTTGTTCTTTACGAATCCCATTCTGTCAGTCCATCTGTCAGTTTTTAAAGCAATGGTAGGCGTATGTCATGAGTAACTGAAATACATAGAGGCTTCCAAGAAGTTCAATGTTGGAGGTTTCAAAGAAGTATTCATTGACCATGGTCCGACAACGATCTTGATAGAATATAATACGAACTCTGTTCCCATTTTTCAAGAAGTAAGTCTGCCTTTTAACAAGAGGCGATGGTCTTGTCGTCCAATGAAAACTCGTGGGTTTGTCTACAGCTTGTGTCACTGAAGGTATGCCACAGTGGTCCCCAAACCAGCGACTTGTCTTCTCGTATTTCAGCAACCGATTCACGTTAGTTATTTCGGCGATGTATAGGGGCATCTCTAGTGAATCTGCTTTCTGCTTTAACTAGCTTTTACCGGAGTGATTCCTTAATTCTTGTTGATACCTGTTACCATCCTTCAAGAGGGTTCGTTAAATTTTTACCAATATAGCACGTGAAACTTCGTGATTTCATCTGAAGGGAAGCCCTTGTTATTGGAGCGATGTTCAGTACGACTGGCTCTGAGTACTATCATGAATCCTACTGGACCTTGAGAGAGCGAGTACTTTGTTCATCACCTTTATGCAGCAAAAAAACCAACATATTTCCAGCAACAATAATCGAAACTCCCTTCCACCAATAGAAAAGAAACAACAAATATTCATACATACCTACATATGTATGTGTACGCATATAGATACATAGATACCTAATCATCAAACAAATTGATTGATATTCCTTCGACCTCTGTCCTGGTACCGTAGGCATAACGCACTGCAAAGCATTTATATATTTACCACCCAGAGCTCAGAAAACTAATAAATCTCACCAAAAGCCAATACAAGTCACATCGTAATGACATAATGTCTGTCTGTCCGTTTGCCCGATCATCTAATATAAATATCTTTACTGCCAATATTACTTGCAAATGCGCCACACCTCCCCTAAGTTGATTTTCCTCCTATTTGTGTCCCTTGTCCTAGTAGTGGTAGTCGCAGTAGTATAAACAAGCAACAGTCCGTCTGCCGGGCATGAATAACAAAGCCGAAAGGACATTTCGCCCTGCCCGGGACGACAGGAGAGAGAAAACTTTGCACACCAATGTCAAACACCACATCATCATCATACTCCAAGGACCAACTCTCGGACTAACACCCAGCCAGCTTCGCACCATACCGCACACCGCCCATGTATACATCTGCAAAATGATATCCTTCGACATCGAATTAGTTGCTTTCCACACTGAAGGATGGGTCCTGGTTGGCTGTAGGTGCCAAACAGCAGGATGTCAATATAACAGAGAGCAAATAAAAAGAAAAAAAAAAATAAATAAATAGAAATTGTAGTTCACGGGGTGAGAGTCAGAAGATGCGAATGACAGCGGCGGCTACAACGATGGATGCCACACTGTCTTCTAATGCGATCCACCATCAGGACATAATAAAATTTTCATTAAAATTGACAAACAACATAAATTGCGTAAAATCCCTTAAACTGCTTTGAAAACAAATTGAACGCCATCCTCCCACCCTCATCGGGTCGGAGGGGATTCGGATTCAATGGAATTTTCGTACACATAATGGGTGTACTAGATGCCAGGACCACCCACTGATGTGTCAACGCAGTAATCTAGAAATTTTTACATTATCCTTTTATCAACGCGCCGACCCCCACCCACCCGGCCTCCGCCGCCACCGGGATGAATTTAATAAGAGGACACACAGTACACGGAGTAGTAACACAATGTTTGTATTGGGTTTTTATACTCTGCGATATAATTTAGCATTGCGAGAGTCCTGTACGACAGGGATATACGTACAGTGCAACGATTGCCGTTGCCCGGGGGTGACCCAATTTCAGGGAATTGATGGGATATTAACATTTTTGTTCGTCCTGCTGTGATTGATTGGTTTTAAACGTGCGGGATTTTATGGCTAAGTTTATGTATCACTTTTGGTGAGCGATAGTTGTTATATGTTATTGCATTTGTCTCAGCCTTAAGACATACATAGGTGTTGTGCCACAATTTTGCAGTCGTAATCCTATATAATGAGTTCCTTGGAAATATTTAGGACGACGGAATAATCAGTGTGTTGCTCGAGGAATTATAAGATTAATTTGAAGGTAATGGGACTCTATCGATGCGGGCAAAACAAGAAGATGGCCTCGGATTCCTAAGCTCGTCCTTCATCCATTTATATTACAAGGACTAATGGGTTAGGTACACAGCTATAACTACTTTTGTATGATCACATCGTCCTTAATTATCGAATTCGCCCCTAACGTTGATGACAACTTCACCTGCACCATCGTCGTCTGCTTACTTTACTTATGGCCTCCTGACTCGTGAGGAGTCTCGGCCTTCCATTTCCTTCGATCCCGGGCACGGTGGTTGCAGTTCTTCAGATCAAGCGCTCTGGCATCTACGATAATTTGATTCTTAAAATGAATGCTCACTCCGTCTTCTCGTTTCTAACCTGTGGGCTATGATTCGAAGATCCTCTTTTCTGGAACTTTGACCGAGCCAGTGTAGTCAACGTGTTTTGGTTTTTTGGACTACATTCACAACTTGGAACACCTCATAGAAAATTCGACGAAGAATTCTCTCGAAAGTGCTCAATATTTTCTCTTCTTTCCTGGTTGTCATCCAGAACTCGGATCCATATAATAGAACTGGAATCTGAGTTGGGAGTTTTTGTTTTACCAAAATGAAATAGCAGCGGCTTCCTTGGGTAATTCCTTTGGGTTTGTCCTTCAATTTGTCGCCTGTCCTTCACTTGCCGTAATAGCTTTTATGACAGCATGCTGGGAGTGACCAATGATTTCGATTTCATCTGCGTATCCGAGCGTCTGGATAGATTTCTTGAAGATAGTCCCTTCCGTATTCACATGTGCCCTGCGCACTATCTGCTCCAGTACAAGCATACACACGACAGGGCGTCTCCTTACGCAAATCCGTTGCATGTTTGGAATAACTTGGAGGAACTGTTCCAGAATTACACTGTACACCGCTTGTTTTCCAGCGTCACGCGGCACAGTGTGATGAGTTTTGCTGGGATACTGGCGCAGGATGATGAGTCGATTGATCCCTTAAACATTGGCATGGGGGATGGAACTGGATGAGGGTTCCTTTCTTTCACTATATCTTTCTCCATCTGACTGACTGTTAGAAACCTGTTTCTTGTTAGTGTGGGTTGCAAGGTTTTCAGTTCAAGCCCACACTGTCGTTTTAAGGTTCTTTGACCAACTTAAGGAAAAGCAGTTGCTTAACTTATCGCTTTGTGTGGTGCCCTCTAGCCGTATTATAGTGAGATTATAGGTTATTCCTCGGAAGTTATTGATTACTCAAAAGACAACACCTCCATCCCCTAAAGTCAACAAAGTTATCAAAAAGTTTTGTATATTTGCCAGCCACTTTCCCCAGAGTCAAAGTAGTGTCAGTCTCAGATTCATACCAGTCCCAGTGCCACTTGGAATAATTCACCATTCACCAATTGAGTAAACTCAATCTACACTGAGTCCCACCGTGTCGCCTTAGTCGCAAAGCATCACAAATGCAGTCCACCATACCACTGCACGGCTACCCAACTGCTCAATTCGATCTGTTTCGTCCAGTGCATCCAATTGAACTCTCTAAAATGGCTGCCATTCATTTCGAACGCCTTCGACAGCCACAGAACGCGCGTATTTTTCCCGTTCAATTGATGCAGAGCGCGAATTCGTTGCAAACAATCGCACATTAATCATTCGGTTTGCCAGCGCAACAAACACAAGAGAGGACACAGAAATCCTTGCAACATCAGCGGCCACTACCACCCAACCGCCGCCACCACCACTATAGCCACTGCCAAAGGACCATTTGAAACACTGTACACACACAGTATAGTAGCTCTACTCGGATCTATCCGAAATCCTCCAATCCATAAAAGCTCACAGAGAATTAGAATAAATTCGCGAAAGTGGTTTTTTGACAATAATTGCAAAGAGTGAATTGCAGCACACTGTGCACAGATATACACAGTGCACTCGATCTAAAATGCCCAACACCATAAGGGACCTTCGAAGCGTTCTCGAACGTCCGATTGATGGACATTCCCATCAAAGAGAGCCAGAGCAATCGAGCCCAACGCATCGGCTGTACCCATTTACGAAGAGTGCCAAAGCCACCGCACTCTGTGAATGCAAACAAAATCCTCACACACACTCGCCCACTCATCTTCGTCCTGCTGCTGCTACTGCCGCTGTGGAGGCCATCTTTCCATCTGCAATCCAACAGCAGGAGTAGCAGCGCGCCGAGGAATTCGCGATTAAATGTGAACTAGATTGTGGGCCATAGCTTGTGTACATAAAGTGCGTATCGGGCCACGGCCCTCTACTAAGCCATTCGAATGATTTTTCGGCCTGGTGAACTCAGTCTAAATTTGATTTGTAAACCTTTCGCAAAGCGGATTGAATTGCTAAATAAACGAAGGATTTCTGTTTTGGGTTGTGTGCGTCCGCAGCCGTTGCCGCCGCTGCCGACGCCGCATTCTGCAGCATCCGTACCTCAGAGTAGTTCAGTGCAGTTCTTCTTCTCAGCACACAATGTGCTGAAATTTATTTTCACTTTTTTTTTTAAAATCCGCTTGGAAATGAATTTCAAATTTTAGAGAGGAAATTCGACCTCTGGATGCAATTCAACAACGGTTATCGTTGAAGTTCAGCTTCTTAGTTCAGAGAAAGCTGAAAATGAAAAATAAAAGGAAATGAGGATGACAAAACCAAAAAAAGGAGGAAAAATATCATTAAAAAGAAAAACTCTGCCAGTACTTGAGGAAGATTGCAATTATTTTGCACTTTCCAGCTCCTTGGCTGGTCTATTTGAATTTGATTGTCCTTTGCGAACTGACTCTTGCCGTTGAGTGCAGGACTGTGTTATTATTTTTGTAATTAATTTTTAGAAAAAAAAACTGTCTCCTTTGGCAGTTTATGTAAAATCTTAAGATTCGGTTATCCATCTGACTTAAGTGAGTTTTTGTTCTACACATATACCTAAATCAGTTCCTCGCTATCCAGGATTTCAGAAGAACTGGGGTGTACCAAGGCAAAGCATTGAAAAAGTCACTTCATCCAATCAAATGCAATATCGTCCCATATCTCCTCTCCCTTGGCGTTTTGGGTCAAGTGGACGATATTTAACAAAAAACTTAACCAAAAAACGTTTAGAGGATGATTTAGACTGTGGTGCACTCAGTTCCTCGCTATCCAGGATTTGAAAAGAACTGGGGTGTACCAAGGCAAAGCATTGAAAAAGTCACTTCATCCAATCAAATGCAATATCGTCCCATATCTCCTCTCCCTTGGCGTTTTGGGTCAAGTGGACGATATTTAACAAAAAACTTAACCAAAAAACGTTTAGAGGATGATTTAGACTTTGGTGCACTCAGTTCCCCGCTATCCAGGATTTGAAAAGAACTGGGGTGTACCAAGGCAAAGCATTGAAAAAGTCACTTCATCCAATCAAATGCAATATCGTCCCATATCTCCTCTCCCTTGGCGTTTTGGGTCAAGTGGACGATATTTAACAAAAAACTTAACCAAAAAACGTTTAGAGGATGACTTAGACTTTGGTGCACTCAGTTCCTCGCTATCCAGGATTTCAGAAGAACTGTGGTGTACCAAGGCAAAGCATTGAAAAAGTAACTTCATCCAATCAAATGCAATATCGTCCCATATCTCCTCTCCCTTGGCGTTTTGGGTCAAGTGGACGATATTTAACAAAAAACTTAACCAAAAAACGTTTAGAGGATGACTTAGACTGTGCTGCACTCAGTTCCTCGCTATCCAGGATTTGAGAAGAACTGGGGTGTACCAAGGCAAAGCATTGAAAAAGTCACTTCATCCAATCAAATGCAATATCGTCCCATATCTCCTCTCCCTTGGCGTTTTGGGTCAAGTGGACGATATTTAACAAAAAACTTAACCAAAAAACGTTTAGAAGATGACCTAGACTTTGGTGCACTCAGTTTCTCGCTATCCAGGATTTCAGAAGAACTGTGGTGTACCAAGGCAAAGCATTGAAAAAGTAACTTCATCCAATCAAATGCAATATCGTCCCATATCTCCTCTCCCTTGGCGTTTTGGGTCAAGTGGACGATATTTAACAAAAAACTTAACCAAAAAACGTTTAGAGGATGATTTAGACTTTGGTGCACTCAGTTCCTCGCTATCCAGGATTTGAAAAGAACTGGGGTGTACCAAGGCAAAGCATTGAAAAAGTCACTTCATCCAATCAAATGCAATATCGTCCCATATCTCCTCTCCCTTGGCGTTTTGGGTCAAGTGGACAATATTTAACAAAAAACTTAACCAAAAAACGTTTAGAGGATGATTTAGACTTTGGTGCACTCAGTTCCCCGCTATCCAGGATTTGAAAAGAACTGGGGTGTACCAAGGCAAAGCATTGAAAAAGTCACTTCATCCAATCAAATGCAATATCGTCCCATATCTCCTCTCCCTTGGCGTTTTGGGTCAAGTGGACGATATTTAACAAAAAAACTTAACCAAAAAACGTTTAGAGGATGATTTAGACTTTGGTGCACTCAGTTCCTCGCTATCCAGGATTTGAAAAGAACTGGGGTGTACCAAGGCAAAGCATTGAAAAAGTCACTTCATCCAATCAAATGCAATATCGTCCCATATCTCCTCTCCCTTGGCGTTTTGGGTCAAGTGGACGATATTTAACAAAAAACTTAACCAAAAAACGTTTAGAGGATGACTTAGACTGTGCTGCACTCAGTTCCTCGCTATCCAGGATTTGAGAAGAACTGGGGTGTACCAAGGCAAAGCATTGAAAAAGTAACTTCATCCAATCAAATGCAATATCGTCCCATATCTCCTCTCCCTTGGCGTTTTGGGTCAAGTGGACGATATTTAACAAAAAACTTAACCAAAAAACGTTTAGAGGATGATTTAGACTTTGGTGCACTCAGTTCCCCGCTATCCAGGATTTGAAAAGAACTGGGGTGTACCAAGGCAAAGCATTGAAAAAGTCACTTCATCCAATCAAATGCAATATCGTCCCATATCTCCTCTCCCTTGGCGTTTTGGGTCAAGTGGACGATATTTAACAAAAAACTTAACCAAAAAACGTTTAGAGGATGACTTAGACTTTGGTGCACTCAGTTCCTCGCTATCCAGGATTTGAAAAGAACTGGGGTGTACCAAGGCAAAGCATTGAAAAAGTCACTTCATCCAATCAAATGCAATATCGTCCCATATCTCCTCTCCCTTGGCGTTTTGGGTCAAGTGGACGATATTTAACAAAAAACTTAACCAAAAAACGTTTAGAGGATGATTTAGACTTTGGTGCACTCAGTTCCTCGCTATCCAGGATTTGAAAAGAACTGGGGTGTACCAAGGCAAAGCATTGAAAAAGTCACTTCATCCAATCAAATGCAATATCGTCCCATATCTCCTCTCCCTTGGCGTTTTGGGTCAAGTGGACGATATTTAACAAAAAACTTAACCAAAAAACGTTTAGAGGATGATTTAGACTTTGGTGCACTCAGTTCCCCGCTATCCAGGATTTGAAAAGAACTGGGGTGTACCAAGGCAAAGCATTGAAAAAGTCACTTCATCCAATCAAATGCAATATCGTCCCATATCTCCTCTCCCTTGGCGTTTTGGGTCAAGTGGACGATATTTAACAAAAAACTTAACCAAAAAACGTTTAGAGGATGACTTAGACTGTGCTGCACTCAGTTCCTCGCTATCCAGGATTTGAGAAGAACTGGGGTGTACCAAGGCAAAGCATTGAAAAAGTCACTTCATCCAATCAAATGCAATATCGTCCCATATCTCCTCTCCCTTGGCGTTTTGGGTCAAGTGGACGATATTTAACAAAAAACTTAACCAAAAAACGTTTAGAAGATGACCTAGACTTCGGTGCACTCAGTTTCTCGCTATCCAGGATTTCAGAAGAACTGTGGTGTACCAAGGCAAAGCATTGAAAAAGTAACTTCATCCAATCAAATGCAATATCGTCCCATATCTCCTCTCCCTTGGCGTTTTGGGTCAAGTGGACGATATTTAACAAAAAACTTAACCAAAAAACGTTTAGAGGATGATTTAGACTTTGGTGCACTCAGTTCCTCGCTATCCAGGATTTGAAAAGAACTGGGGTGTACCAAAGCAAAGCATTGAAAAAGTCACTTCATCCAATCAAATGCAATATCGTCCCATATCTCCTCTCCCTTGGCGTTTTGGGTCAAGTGGACGATATTTAACAAAAAACTTAACCAAAAAACGTTTAGAGGATGATTTAGACTTTGGTGCACTCAGTTCCTCGCTATCCAGGATTTGAAAAGAACTGGGGTGTACCAAGGCAAAGCATTGAAAAAGTCACTTCATCCAATCAAATGCAATATCGTCCCATATCTCCTCTCCCTTGGCGTTTTGGGTCAAGTGGACGATATTTAACAAAAAACTTAACCAAAAAACGTTTAGAGGATGACTTAGACTGTGCTGCACTCAGTTCCTCGCTATCCAGGATTTGAGAAGAACAGGGGTGTACCAAGGCAAAGCATTGAAAAAGTCACTTCATCCAATCAAATGCAATATCGTCCCATATCTCCTCTCCCTTGGCGTTTTGGGTCAAGTGGACGATATTTAACAAAAAACTTAACCAAAAAACGTTTAGAGGATGATTTAGACTTTGGTGCACTCAGTTCCCCGCTATCCAGGATTTGAAAAGAACTGGGGTGTACCAAGGCAAAGCATTGAAAAAGTCACTTCATCCAATCAAATGCAATATCGTCCCATATCTCCTCTCCCTTGGCGTTTTGGGTCAAGTGGACGATATTTAACAAAAAACTTAACCAAAAAACGTTTAGAGGATGACTTAGACTTTGGTGCACTCAGTTCCCCGCTATCCAGGATTTGAAAAGAACTGGGGTGTACCAAGGCAAAGCATTGAAAAAGTCACTTCATCCAATCAAATGCAATATCGTCCCATATCTCCTCTCCCTTGGCGTTTTGGGTCAAGTGGACGATATTTAACAAAAAACTTAACCAAAAAACGTTTAGAGGATGACTTAGACTTTGGTGCACTCAGTTCCTCGCTATCCAGGATTTGAAAAGAACTATGGTGTACCAAGGCAAAGCATTGAAAAAGTCACTTCATCCAATCAAATGCAATATCGTCCCATATCTCCTCTCCCTTGGCGTTTTGGGTCAAGTGGACGATATTTAACAAAAAACTTAACCAAAAAACGTTTAGAGGATGACTTAGACTGTGCTGCACTCAGTTCCTCGCTATCCAGGATTTGAGAAGAACAGGGGTGTACCAAGGCAAAGCATTGAAAAAGTCACTTCATCCAATCAAATGCAATATCGTCCCATATCTACTCTCCCTTGGCATTTTGGGTCAAGTGGACGATATTTAACAAAAAACTTAACCAAAAAACGTTTAGAGGATGACCTAGACTTTGGTGCACTCAGTTTCTCGCTATCCAGGATTTCAGAAGAACTGTGGTGTACCAAGGCAAAGCATTGAAAAAGTAACTTCATCCAATCAAATGCAATATCGTCCCATATCTCCTCTCCCTTGGCGTTTTGGGTCAAGTGGACGATATTTAACAAAAAACTTAACCAAAAAACGTTTAGAGGATGATTTAGACTTTGGTGCACTCAGTTCCTCGCTATCCAGGATTTGAAAAGAACTGGGGTGTACCAAGGCAAAGCATTGAAAAAGTCACTTCATCCAATCAAATGCAATATCGTCCCATATCTCCTCTCCCTTGGCGTTTTGGGTCAAGTGGACGATATTTAACAAAAAACTTAACCAAAAAACGTTTAGAGGACGACCTAGACTTTGGTGCACTCAGTTTCTCGCTATCTAGGATTTCAGAAGAACTGTGGTGTACCAAGGCAAAGCATTGAAAAAGTCACTTCATCCAATCAAATGCAATATCATCCCATATCTCCTCTCCCTTGGCGTTTTGGGTCAAGTGGACGATATTTAACAAAAAACTTAACCAAAAAACGTTTAGAGGATGATTTAGACTTTGGTGCACTCAGTTCCTCGCTATCCAGGATTTGAAAAGAACTGGGGTGTACCAAGGCAAAGCATTGAAAAAGTCACTTCATCCAATCAAATGCAATATCGTCCCATATCTCCTCTCCCTTGGCGTTTTGGGTCAAGTGGACGATATTTAACAAAAAACTTAACCAAAAAACGTTTAGAGGATGATTTAGACTTTGGTGCACTCAGTTCCCCGCTATCCAGGATTTGAAAAGAACTGGGGTGTACCAAGGCAAAGCATTGAAAAAGTCACTTCATCCAATCAAATGCAATATCGTCCCATATCTCCTCTCCCTTGGCGTTTTGGGTCAAGTGGACGATATTTAACAAAAAACTTAACCAAAAAACGTTTAGAGGATGACTTAGACTTTGGTGCACTCAGTTCCTCGCTATCCAGGATTTGAAAAGAACTGGGGTGTACCAAGGCAAAGCATTGAAAAAGTCACTTCATCCAATCAAATGCAATATCGTCCCATATCTCCTCTCCCTTGGCGTTTTGGGTCAAGTGGACGATATTTAACAAAAAACTTAACCAAAAAACGTTTAGAGGATGACTTAGACTTTGCTGCACTCAGTTCCTCGCTGTCCAGGATTTCAGAAGAACTGGGGTGTACCAGGGCGAAGCATTGAAAAAGTCACTTCATCCAAACAAATGCAATATCGTCCCATATCTCCTCTCCCTTGGCGTTTTGGGTCTAGTGGACGATATTTAACAAAAAACTTAACAAAAAACGTTTAGAGGATGACTTAGACTGTGGTGCACTCAGTTCCTCGCTATCCAGGATTTCAGAAGAACTGGGGTGTACCAGAGCGAAGCATTGAAAAAGTCACTTCATCCAATCAAATGCAATATCGTCCCATATCTCCTCTCCCTTGGCGTTTTGGGTCAAGTGGACGATATTTAACATAAAACTTAACCAAAAAACGTTTAGAGGATGACTTAGACTGTGGTGCACTCAGTTCCTCGCTATCCAGGATTTCAGAAGAACTGGGGTGTACCAGGGCAAAGCATGGAAAAAGTCACTTCACCCAATCAAATGCAATATCGTCCCATATCTCCTCTCCCTTGGCGTTTTGGGTCAAGTGGACGATATTTAACAAAAAACTTAACCAAAAAACGTTTAGAGGATGACTTAGACTTTGGTGCACTCAGTTCCTCGCTATCCAGGATTTCAGAAGAACTGTGGTGTACCAAGGCAAAGCATTGAAAAAGTAACTTCATCCAATCAAATGCAATATCGTCCCATATCTCCTCTCCCTTGGCGTTTTGGGTCAAGTGGACGATATTTAACAAAAAACTTAACCAAAAAACGTTTAGAGGATGACTTAGACTGTGCTGCACTCAGTTCCTCGCTATCCAGGATTTGAGAAGAACTGGGGTGTACCAAGGCAAAGCATTGAAAAAGTCACTTCATCCAATCAAATGCAATATCGTCCCATATCTCCTCTCCCTTGGCGTTTTGGGTCAAGTGGACGATATTTAACATAAAACTTAACCAAAAAACGTTTAGAGGATGACTTAGACTGTGGTGCACTCAGTTCCTCGCTATCCAGGATTTCAGAAGAACTGGGGTGTACCAGGGCAAAGCATGGAAAAAGTCACTTCACCCAATCAAATGCAATATCGTCCCATATCTCCTCTCCCTTGGCGTTTTGGGTCAAGTGGACGATATTTAACAAAAAACTTAACCAAAAAACGTTTAGAGGATGACTTAGACTTTGGTGCCCTCAGTTCCTCGCTATCCAGGATTTCAGAAGAACTGGGGTGTACCAGAGCGAAGCATTGAAAAAGTCACTTCATCCAATCAAATGCAATATCGTCCCATATCTCCTCTCCCTTGGCGTTTTGGGTCAAGTGGACGATATTTAACAAAAAACTTAACCAAAAAACGTTTAGAGGATGACTTAGACTTTGGTGCACTCAGTTCCTCGCTATCCAGGATTTGAAAAGAACTATGGTGTACCAAGGCAAAGCATTGAAAAAGTCACTTCATCCAATCAAATGCAATATCGTCCCATATCTCCTCTCCCTTGGCGTTTTGGGTCAAGTGGACGATATTTAACAAAAAACTTAACCAAAAAACGTTTAGAGGATGATTTAGACTTTGGTGCACTCAGTTCCTCGCTATCCAGGATTTGAGAAGAACTGGGGTGTACCAAGGCAAAGCATTGAAAAAGTCACTTCATCCAATCAAATGCAATATCGTCCCATATCTCCTCTCCCTTGGCGTTTTGGGTCAAGTGGACGATATTTAACATAAAACTTAACCAAAAAACGTTTAGAGGATGACTTAGACTGTGGTGCACTCAGTTCCTCGCTATCCAGGATTTCAGAAGAACTGGGGTGTACCAGGGCAAAGCATGGAAAAAGTCACTTCACCCAATCAAATGCAATATCGTCCCATATCTCCTCTCCCTTGGCGTTTTGGGTCAAGTGGACGATATTTAACATAAAACTTAACCAAAAAACGTTTAGAGGATGACTTAGACTGTGGTGCACTCAGTTCCTCGCTATCCAGGATTTCAGAAGAACTGGGGTGTACCAGGGCAAAGCATGGAAAAAGTCACTTCACCCAATCAAATGCAATATCGTCCCATATCTCCTCTCCCTTGGCGTTTTGGGTCAAGTGGACGATATTTAACAAAAAACTTAACCAAAAAACGTTTAGAGGATGACTTAGACTTTGCTGCACTCAGTTCCTCGCTGTCCAGGATTTCAGAAGAACTGGGGTGTACCAGAGCGAAGCATTGAAAAAGTCACTTCATCCAATCAAATGCAATATCGTCCCATATCTCCTCTCCCTTGGCGTTTTGGGTCAAGTGGACGATATTTAACATAAAACTTAACCAAAAAACGTTTAGAGGATGACTTAGACTGTGGTGCACTCAGTTCCTCGCTATCCAGGATTTCAGAAGAACTGGGGTGTACCAGGGCAAAGCATTGAAAAAGTCACTTCATCCAATGAAATGCAATATCGTCCCATATCTCCTCTCCCTTGGCGTTTTGGGTCAAGTGGACGATATTTAACAAAAAACTTAACCAAAAAACGTTTAGAGGATGACTTAGATTGTGGTGTACTCAGTTCCTCGCTATCCAGGATTTGAGAAGAACTAGGGTGTACCAAGGCAAAGCATTGAAAAAGTCACTTCATCCAATCAAATGCAATATCGTCCCATATCTCCTCTCCCTTGGCGTTTTGGGTCAAGTGGACGATATTTAACAAAAAACTTAACCAAAAAACGTTTAGAGGATGACTTAGACTGTGGTGCACTCAGTTCCTCGCTATCCAGGATTTGAGAAGAACTGGGGTGTACCAGGGCGAAGCATTGAAAAAGTCACTTCATCCAATCAAATGCAATATCGTCCCATATCTCCTCTCCCTTGGCGTTTTGGGTCTAGTGGACGATATTTAACAAAAAACTTAACAAAAAACGTTTAGAGGATGACTTAGACTGTGGTGCACTCAGTTCCTCGCTATCCAGGATTTCAGAAGAACTGGGGTGTACCAGAGCGAAGCATTGAAAAAGTCACTTCATCCAATCAAATGCAATATCGTCCCATATCTCCTCTCCCTTGGCGTTTTGGGTCAAGTGGACGATATTTAACATAAAACTTAACCAAAAAACGTTTAGAGGATGACTTAGACTGTGGTGCACTCAGTTCCTCGCTATCCAGGATTTCAGAAGAACTGGGGTGTACCAGGGCAAAGCATGGAAAAAGTCACTTCATCCAATCAAATGCAATATCGTCCCATATCTCCTCTCCCTTGGCGTTTTGGGTCAAGTGGACGATATTTAACATAAAACTTAACCAAAAAACGTTTAGAGGATGACTTAGACTGTGGTGCACTCAGTTCCTCGCTATCCAGGATTTCAGAAGAACTGGGGTGTACCAGGGCAAAGCATGGAAAAAGTCACTTCACCCAATCAAATGCAATATCGTCCCATATCTCCTCTCCCTTGGCGTTTTGGGTCAAGTGGACGATATTTAACAAAAAACTTAACCAAAAAACGTTTAGAGGATGACTTAGATTGTGGTGTACTCAGTTCCTCGCTATCCAGGATTTGAGAAGAACTAGGGTGTACCAAGGCAAAGCATTGAAAAAGTCACTTCATCCAATCAAATGCAATATCGTCCCATATCTCCTCTCCCTTGGCGTTTTGGGTCAAGTGGACGATATTTAACAAAAAACTTAACCAAAAAACGTTTAGAGGATGACTTAGACTGTGGTGCACTCAGTTCCTCGCTATCCAGGATTTGAGAAGAACTAGGGTGTACCAAGGCAAAGCATTGAAAAAGTCACTTCATCCAATCAAATGCAATATCGTCCCATATCTCCTCTCCCTTGGCGTTTTGGGTCAAGTGGACGATATTTAACAAAAAACTTAACCAAAAAACGTTTAGAGGATGACTTAGACTGTGGTGCACTTAGTTCCTCGCTATCCAGGATTTGAGAAGAACTAGGGTGTACCAAGGCAAAGCATTGAAAAAGTCACTTCATCCAATCAAATGCAATATCGTCCCATATCTCCTCTCCCTTGGCGTTTTGGGTCAAGTGGACGATATTTAACAAAAAACTTAACCAAAAAACGTTTAGAGGATGACTTAGACTGTGGTGCACTTAGTTCCTCGCTATCCAGGATTTGAGAAGAACTAGGGTGTACCAAGGCAAAGCATTGAAAAAGTCACTTCATCCAATCAAATGCAATATCGTCCCATATCTCCTCTCCCTTGGCGTTTTGGGTCAAGTGGACGATATTTAACAAAAAACTTAACCAAAAAACGTTTAGAGGATGACTTAGACTGTGGTGTACTCAGTTCCTCGCTATCCAGGATTTCAGAAGAACTGGGGTGTACCAGAGCGAAGCATTGAAAAAGTCACTTCATCCAATCAAATGCAATATCGTCCCATATCTCCTCTCCCTTGGCGTTTTGGGTCAAGTGGATGATATTTAACAAAAAACTTAACCAATAAACGTTTAGAGGATGACTTAGACTGTGGTGCACTCAGTTCCTCGCTGTCCAGGATTTGAGAAGAGCTGGGGAGTACCAAGGCAAAGCATTAAAAAAGTCACTTGATCCAATCAAATGCAATATCGTCCCATTTTTGTATTTGTTTGTGGAAAATGGAATGAACATCAGGTTCGCAGTTTTTGTATCATTCGGTCTAGACCTTAAGTGATGTTCATTCTATTGTCAGATCTGTCGATATTGTCAGGTCTATCCATAAAAAATGTGTCCCAAATGTCTGACAATCGTTTGAGCTACCAATTTGTGTCTGACAATATTCTAAGAGAAGTATTGTTAAGCCAGCCATCAGACAACAAATTGAAGCTGCAACGTCTTAAGATAGTTTTACATTGTCAGTTTATTGGGTACAATTGTCAGAACATTTGAAGACCTGACAATATTATCAGATCTGAAGATCATCTGAACTTAGATTATCTCTGTCTCCCTTAGACTTGAGTTCCTTTCTACTGAGTAATAGAAAATCATTACCCTTCTCCTCAACTTCGATTTTGTCTTCGAAACTGATCAGGTGTCTAGTCAACAAGGACTAAGAGCAATGAATCGAAAACTCTGTAGAATTAAGCCTTGATATATTGCCGTTCATCGTTCAAGTATTTACTTTAACAAAGCTAAATGCATAAACCATTATACTTACATATCTATACCCACTTCTTACAGACGCTTTTCAAATTGATAAAATACAAAAGGACCTTAATTCTTCTGCAGAAACGTACGCGCAATTCTCGTTTTACGTCGTAAGTTTCACTCTGCGAATAATTTCATTTTCTCCAACTCATCAACACAAATTATTTCACCTGAGTAAAGTCAAATAATACCATCCCCTAAATTAACCCTTATACTCCAAAGGGTAGTCACCAGTTGAGAGTACAAAAAGAAAACTAATACAATTATGAAGAGAAGACGAAAGCATGGTAATGCGTTTTCTAAATTATTATTAAAATTTCTCAGCACTGGGAATTTCAAATTAATTTTTCTCAGTTTCCACAATGAGAAAAGTGAAAGTATCCCTTGCCATGCCACCGCACCCCGAGAAGCAAAAGTCTTAAGGATTTTCTGAGGAACGTGTAGAAATTCCAGTAGCTACTACTTTATGCCACACCTTTTTTGGTGCTCCACTCCTGCTGGTTCCAAGATAAAATTATGTCCTTAATGTGAAGATTGTAATTTGAAAATGTATTATCACGATTCAACCCTTCTAGTGCGGCTGTGGCAGGGTCTGTGGGTGTGCATGCTCATTCCGATGTTCTGTCATTTTTGTATAAATCTCCTGACATTCAGTTGATGCGAACATCGTCCTGCGATATACCTTGTCAAAAGGTAAACATTCCCACTTCTCCGAGCATTCCATTCCACATTCACACAGCATTGAGGAGTTATGTCGTCTACGTGACGGGTTGTACCTGGTGCTCTGCCATCTTGCTTGCACGTTCGGGGTTCGGTGCCTATTATTTGATTAACATCCGTTTAAACTGAAGAATATTCCAAGAGAAACGTTCGCATAAATTGCCAACCCCTTATCTGTGTGTGTCTCCTCGTAATTTCACTAAATGAATCGTCATATTTGAAAGAGTCTTCCTTTCGGAATTTTACCCATGGAAAAGGATGCTTTCTTTATCTTACACTAAAATGCCTTCAAAGAGTTTGGTAAGGTTGATTCCACCATCATCCACTTGAGCTGAACGAAAGTTTTCTGCGGTGGCTTTTATTTGACACTTTTTGCCTCAGCAAGGACGACAGAATAGATAGGTATAGATAGAGATGACACCGAGTGGCAGGAGTTGGAATTGAGAGATCCTTTAATTGTCCTATCCGCCCTAAAGTTTCTTTCGGCATTATGATGAAATTGCAAGATATAGAATGAACCTTATGAATTTTGTAGCAGACACTTCCATGTTGGCGTTGAAATTTTCATTAATAACTGGTTGCTGGTAGAAAATTTTCCTCCATCGAGGTGGTGGGAGTGAAACACTTAAGTGTGAGTGAAGGATGTAATCATCAAAGTCGAGTGAAAAGAGGAGTTGTGACTCTTTGTTTGTCCACAGTCTGGGATTGGATTTCTTTAGAAGATGTTAAAGTGTACACCGCAAGGGAAGATGGAGACAAGAAAAAAACAGAAAAGGGATTAAAAGGACATTTGGCGTGTCGAATTATTTGAGTTTTAGGGAAATTAAAGTTGGATTATGTTTTAATTGAGTTTTGGGACAACAGGGAGCGAATTGTTACTGGTTTATCCACTTGCAGGGGGTCTCAAATTCACATGGTTGTAGTGTGTGGATTGAAGAATACTATTAAAAGATGATGATGTGATACGATATGTATGTTTGTTGCGGAAAATTTATCATATGGTTGACAAACTAATTGGATTGTCAAGATTAAATAAGCTCACTAGAAAGGCTCATTCCCGTCCTAAGGTACAAAACTGCACCATAATAGGAAGAGTCAGAGAACACCGATTCCAGAATACTAGACTTAAAAGTTTTATCAAGGCTTCTCATGGAGAAACGGGAACGAATCACAAAACACAAGCCTCTTCGGTAAGTCTTGTCCAACTGTTTGCCTCCAATTATGCTCTACAAGCTCGTAGATATTCCCTTCTGACGCGACACTTAAGGACTTTTTTCCCTCCTTTAATTCTTCATTGTTTCCATTTAGGTACATGAGTGCGTACCTCTGTACCTTTGTCGCCCTGCACCGATTAAATTGACTGGAAATTCAAATCTAGAGATGTCTAGACAACAAACGTTGTCATAAAAGCCTTTAAAATTGATAAAATGATAGTCAGTAGCGATGTGACTACTCTGTTTCTCCAGGATTTAAGCAAATTTAGCGACTTCACCCTGCATTTTCAAACGTACTTTATGCCTAAATGTGTCTAAATTGTATAATATTCCAGAGACCAGGCTACATATGTAACGAAAAAATCCCCCAATGCACTTAGTTGACTCTGAACGCTTCGTGGTCTAGATGACTACCACATGATACAAGCGTTCAGTCCTGTCCAATGCCAATAATAAATTGATTGCATTCAATCCGATTCAAATAAAACACATTGAATGTTCTTTCTATATAAAACATTTATTTCAATACTTAACCGTCCTGTGAAATCGCAGGATCAGCAGCATTAACTTGCATCGGCTTATCCTGCACCATCAAAACATCAACTTTATGCGGCAGCAAATGCTTTAGCGGTGCCACTATCTCCTTCTGCAGCAAGAATGTGATACGTTGGTGCTCCAGTGTCATCAAGTTTATACCTAAAGTGGTTGTAAGGGTTGCCTGCGGGAATATGACATGGATGCACCTCTGAATGTATGGAACCAAATCGTAAGCAAAACAAGAACAAAGTTTGACGAAATTCTCTCTTTCACTAGCAGAGAAAGCCTGCTGTTCTTGACGGTAGAAAGAGAGAATTTTCCTAGCGACAAACTCCAGAGATAGTTCTACAATGCTGGTGACATCGTTTGTAATGCCGATGGGACAACACAGACGCAATTCATTGAAAGCATTTAAGTATCCATTGCACAGTGCGGCAAGTGGATGGAAATCTAGTAGACTTTCTGGAGGATTCAGTAAATCCTGTTCGGTTTTTCTGTTGTGAATACTGGAACTGACTTTGTTGATCAGTGTGTATCGCTCCAAGTCGCGTTCGAAATTTTCTTTTACACTCACAATGGAGTTTGCAAAGTTTTGCTTGATAACTCGAATGAAAATCGGTGCCATTAGAGCACGGAAATCAGCTCCAACTCGGCTGAATGATAGGCCGAAGTACATGCATTGGCCGAGCACTGTGTCAAGGGAGTTGACTCCCTGTAAGAGGTCAGCTTCGAGAGTGTCCAGGAAGTTCTTTATCTAAAAAGAAAGTCACATTGAGTTTTAGGGACCTTAGAACAAGAAAAAGGTTACCTTTCGGTGAAGCCACGATTGGAAAAGTCTTCCACCATCACCGGACGAGTTAAAGGATAACGACTTCACACTGGAGCTGGCTTCCTCGTCGGGGAAAATCGCGCGAAATTGGGTGATGATGTTAAACAAATTGATTCTGGTTACTTCAATTGTTTTGGTAAGGTGTTGTTGGGCTAAAAGAAGAGGTGTGTGTATGAGGTTTAAACAGTCCAGTAGTCAAGAACACTACCCACATCGACTGAGCCGCGCCATCTATGTGATCCATTTTGAACTTACCATCATCCCTTGGAATTGCATTCAATGAATTAGTCAGCCAGACATCTCTGGCTTGGAGGAATTTCAACTTCAGCTCGTTGTTTCCGAACGCCTGCATACGCCTTAGGTATCCCACAATTTGCAAACATTTTGGTAACTGAAGGTCCGTCTTCAACTGAGCCACTAGTTGCACCAGCATAGTATGCCAAAGAGACTCTACCGCCACGACGATGCTCTGAAATGACAAATTTTACATGATAATCGTTCAGTATGTACATAGAAGGCATTAATGCTCACATTAATCACAGCGATGTGCCCCTGGTTCTGTCCCAACTTCTGCACATAACTGGCCAACTCCAATGCCTCTTCGTAACGTCCTTCGCGAATGCATCTCTCCATCAACTGTGGGAGCTCCAGAATCTCCAGCAACTGAGCGTTTTTCTTTAAAGTAATTGTGTTCAACCGACGGTTCTCATTGATTTCGCTAGCTTCACCCAAGAAACTCTCACATTTCTCACTAAAGTCGGGCAGTTTACCAATTAACTTGTCCACTTGCACCTCGGCGTTCTGGAATTCGGAGAAAATTGAACGCGAGCACTCGGATGTGTGGATGAAGGTTTTGTAATTGGAAATAGCTAGGTCCTGTGTCTGTTCTACGATGCTTTTGTTTTCATCTTGGAGACGGGATTGCTCCTTCTTGAGCTGATCTATCTTGTAGGTGCCGAGCTTGTTTAGGTAAGTCACTAGCTCGGGGTTGTCAGCTAGATTTTCTATAAAACAGTAATAATGTACTGAAGTCTTTTGATGACGCACTGTAAACATGTATTACCTGGAACTCCATTGGGAAAGATTAGTTTTAGGACCCTTTCGTTGTCCAAATCCATGTTTTTCGAGTTTCCTTATTCCTCACTCAAGTTTTGTAAACGCTGACGTTGGTTGTGGATAAAGTGACATTCAATCAGCTGTTGGTATGAAATGTCAACTAGACGTCTGCCAATTGGGTGGCTCTCAAACTGTGATTTGTATAAGGGTGAGTGTACTTTTTGAAATCGATGTCTGGGATAGATTTGAAAAGTGTACGTTACGATTGTTGAGCAATAAACCTACTTAGATGAGTTCTTCTCTTGTAAACTTTGGAAGAACATCTCCAGAACCAGTTAAATGACTTCCTTTCATCATTCTGAACAGTGATTCGATGGTTAGAAACCCCATCACTACAGATTTGTTCAAAGAGAGTGCAATTTTCTTATTTGATTAGCTACACAGCCTTTAACTAAGAGGTTCAGAACTTCTTCGAATATTTTCAGAGAAAGAAAACAGGACTCATTCGCCTTAGATCCTTACGAAGTATGTGTTCCTGGGGTCGACAATTTTAATAGCTTATTATACAACATACAGTCTCTATTGTTCCACAGATGTATGAAACACTGCTAACCAACCGTGTATCTCCGTTCAATATTCCTTCCAACATGAGCAGAGACGGTTCTGTATATTCTAATTACCATTATTAGCATCCTGTCTTCCTTAGTCATGTACTGTTTGCATGCAGTGAAAGAATTGCTTGACTTGGAATCTATTTTTGGCATGCGAACACAATATGAGGTATCATTACAGGACACTTCTGATGAGCGAGAAGCAATCTAACATCTTATTTGCACTTATCTAGCTCTAACTGTCAGAGGGTCCCTTCATCAGAAGCTCCAACTGATTGTACGATAGGAGTGCGGATGTCCAAGACCTTTGTGTTTGCGCTTCAGGCTACTCGAACTTAACCAAACTTAGAAGAAGTTATTCATCAGAAAGTATCATAATATTCATAATTATTCCAAATAAGTGAAAGACAGGCACAGATGACGAATAAAAACAAAAGCAGTGAACTGGCGGATAATTCATAACAAAACGGAATCGGTATTGTTTTGTAACGACACTGATTGTCTAACCCCTTCTAGTATTTGTTAGATGTTTCCAATTGTGAGACACATTTGTACTAACGTATGGTTGGTTACCTAGTACTGTGCCAAGTGGGCAAGAAGTAGCGCAGTCCATACGAGAGACAGCGTATTCAGATCTCGGATTCCCAAGGGTCCGAAAAAATATTATTTAGATTGCTTAAGGTCTTGGTATGCCAATAATTATAGCTCTGTTGAATATACTAGAGAATGGGTAAGTTGCTAAACTCATTGCAGAAGCAAGGAACGTGATACTCTTTGTAACAAAAGCAAAGTATTTTCGATGAACAGGCGTGAAAAGACAAGAATAGCATATATCCTACCAAAGACTTAGAGTTCTTTGACTGACTTAAGGAAAGTCTTTCCGGAAACAAACTCAGTGAATTCATAAATGGCGTCCGACAATTTAGTGCCTACTTGGTACGGACATGTAACTGAAAAGAAGACTCAGACGGTGAAATACCGTAAGAAATTTGTAGATTTATCCTCCATAACCTGTCGACTTACACCGTCTTCCTGATCAGCAACATTCATTGCTATTGTGGGAGTAATCTCGGAGATATTTTAATTAAAACACCGCACAGAGGGAGACTACTTACATAAATCCTCTTTTACATGACCAATATCATAAATGTCATTCAATAATAATTTGTAAATTCCCCTTATGTACGACTTGTGCTTAATCAGACGTCCAACTAGGGATTGCTTTTCAAAAATTATTAAATCACTCCTTCCTACACTCCGAAAGAAAATCCTCTTAAAAAATATGTGCGTCGCAATATATAAATAAAAAAAATCTAAAAGGAAACCGCTTCCTTCGACACACATTACAGAACTTCACTCAAAACCCACAACAAACTATAAATCCAACGGCCCCGCGACACGCCAAACCAAGAGGACGTCCCTCTGTCTGACCAGAATACCAGATGAGTCAGTAGAAGATGCTCACCACTAAGATAGCACACAAGTGAAATCCCCGCCAAAAGAATCAGAACACACTCCCCACACGCAAAAAAGTGGAGTCTCAGTCGTAAACATGCAAATTTGCGATTTCAACACAATTTCCGAAGTGGAGCACACGGCCCCAGACACACGCACATGATGTAACGCAGATGACATTGTCAACACCGTGTCATCGTTAATGCGACACTCAATGAATGTGTTCCAGATCTCGGCGGTGCAGTCGATTTCTTGCGGACATAATTGGACACTAAAGTAAATTTAATTACTTAATATCGGTCCCTGGTCTCTGGAGGAGTAGAATCTAATCTACTAACTATCTGCGTGCGCCGGCCGCCGAGAGTCTATACGAGTCCAGACACCCCAAAGCTGATCAAGAGTCTCGACAACAACGACAACGACGACGAAGACGCGGTTGCACAGCAAGACTTTGTGATTATATACTACCTACTTATCGGTAACGACACCTCCTCCAGAATCTTACGTTCTACTTTCACCTCGGCGGCCGGCGGCGCTGCTAGGTGTTTGCATTTGCAAGATGTCAACAAAAACAGAGAAACACTTTGGAGTAGAAAACCGAGAAAAAGGCACGTTTGGCTCAGATTTTTCATTCATTATACCGCGCCAGTTGCTCCCAGGGAATGGATTATGGGTTTTTTTTTCGAAAGGACTGCAATGGATCACTGTTTATGGTTTCTTTCAACGGTGGAGGCTTTGAATGCATGGGCAAATAATTTGTAATAGGCGTTGTTGTGTGGTTTTATGGGGATACATGAATATGCATGCATATGGGGTCAAAGTGGCCCTAGATGGATGAATAATCCAATGGGATCTGCATCCGTGAATCGCCCCTGCGTCTCTTTGGTTTCGCGAAAGCCTTTTAGTGTTATGTCACCGATTCGCCACATTTCACCTTAGCTGATGCAATTCTTTAGTATTTCAGCAAATGGCAATATTTTATTCTTGACAGTGGGACTTTCGTGAACAAATTTTCATGGTAAGAGCCACGTTTTCTTCGCCTTGATATCGTACACTGACAATTTTGACACTATCTACATACCTAAACCTTAAGCGGTGTTGCAGATTCTAGGCCTATATTTTGAGGTAAGGCCCAACATAAGCAGCGTCAAACGGACTGAAAAGTAGGTGACATTTAATGGGCATTGCTCGCATGTTGAAATGGGCACAAGAAAGACATTTAAATCATGGCCGACATGGTTTCAGAAAAGGAAGAAGGACTCCAATTCAGAAACAAAACATTATTTCTTCTTGTCCATGCATTGGGAGAAAATATTTAAAAGTGTTTCAGTCCTTGAAGTTATGGAACAACTTCATAAGTTGGACTAATTAACTCGTTCATGTTGAAAACAATGGAAAGGTTAATGGTCCCTTTTCAGCATCTACTCCTATAGACGACGGGGTTCCACAGGACTTACCAATATGCTTGAGGGTCACCGAGGATCCACTACATGAAATATTGTATGAAGCACCGGCAGAACAAGTTCTTAATTCCTTGAAACTGCTCATAAGACGGTCAATGTTAATCAATCAGGAGAATACCAAACCATTATGGTTGTTTCCAGTAATCACAGTAAACACCTCCCTAGGCAGGACATCAAAAGAATATACACCAGCGGAAGTCTACATAAAACATTTCGTCTTGTGTCTTGTACATCGATGGCTCCTGCCTTAGGCGACTTCCATCATTCAGAGCTCTTGAGGCATGACTCAGGGCCTAGCTTCTCATAACCATTCGTGCTGTGCGTGTTATATTCTTTACATACATGGAAGGACCCTGTTGTTTAATGGCGTACTCTCGGACGTTTTGGCAGACGCTCGCTAGAGGTGACGCCGTGAAAGAAATTTTAGGTGTTGTCTACGGATTGAACCTGGAACGCTTTGCCCCGTAATCCAGTAATTCTACAACAATCTAAATAATTCCAGTTCCCTACCTTAAAAAATCCCTTAGTTTTCTTTCAAATCTGGATCTTCACCAATGAAAAATGTTTGATTACCTAGAGTCTAGAATACGGAACTTGTCCAAAGGCTGGTTCTTCGCTACCATGACATATAGGTTAGATTGGTACATAACCAGGTTAAGTGTAGCAAGAACTTCAAACGATAAGTACTCGAATTCTTGTAGGATATTCTCATTGAGAGCTTCTTGAGTCTGTGACTTGGTCTCAAAGCCTCGTGACTTCAAAAACCCTCCAAACCCGTCAAAACGAGACAATAAGCGACTCGGAAACGCATCCTTCAAAATGTCCATTGTCACATGAGCAGTGTGTGGTTCTACCTTCTTGTTCGAGTCACATGTCTTCCAGCTCCACTTCATCAATTTGCGGCAATAGCAAATCGTTGACCATGGTTATGTATCGCTCACCAGTCACAGTAACCGTGTTACTCAGGGCGTCCAGCCGCAGCATCGGTATTCTTCTTGAAACAAGTACTACGATGGCTTCTGGCCCCTCTTCTGTAACGATTTACTTCACTCTCTTCGAAATGAGCAGCCTTAATGCCTTAGTGTTCGCCCAGTTGGCGTAAGATGGCCGGGAAATCTGCCGAATTATTTCACAAAAAAGATAGAGTATGCCGCGATCATGAGAATATAACTTGTCAACAGTTGCTACAATCTTCCAATAGGGCCACCCTTGTGATATTCATAGAGAAGAAACGGCCCTTGTTCTATAGTTATGGTTCCACTTTTTACTGTGGTGAACCTGCAACCCATCCCGTTGATTTGATTTAGTTCATGAAGTTGCTCTACAGGATATATCTTCTACATAGGTTCAGGAAGAGGTGTCAACCCAGAATAAGCATCCACCTAACTTGCTAGACTTAAAATTGGATCTCCACGTCCAGTTTTCAACAAAACTCGAGACATGTGACAAGGTTTAATGTTCTCATTGATTTCTGTCTTACGGAGCTAATCTTCTCAAAACCCAAATGACATTTCCCTCTTTAAGGCGAATATGTGCAAAAAGTTTTCAAATTCAACTCTACGATTGCAGTTCCTATTCCACTAACCAGTTGCAATGCACAATCCACAACTTATCCTGTCCCATTTGCAACATACCTAATCGCAAAGAAAAAAAAACACGTATATGAGTACGTAAAGGAACCAAAAGAGTTACTCAACCGAAAATTAATTTTCCCATAATAAAAGTCTCATAGGTCCACGTCTAACCTATCTCGCATAACACCTTAAGACCAAGACCGCTGCCATTCATAACATCGTTGCAAATTACCATGGTCTTCATTGTGCGCCATCGGGAAGTTATCATGGTCTTTCTTCTTCTTCGTCGTCGTCGTCGTCGTATAGTCGTCGTCGTATAGTCGTCGTCGTATAGTCGTCGCCGTTGCCCACTTCGTAGTTATCGTCATCGATGAAGACCCCCCACCCAGTGTGGTAATATAGCATCTCAACTGATTCATTTGAATAGAACATGGTATTAAGCATTTTGACACGCTGGAATTACACCCATACGCACCATGTTCAGTGCTGGTCAACGCCGCGGCCGCCGCTCAGGGTTTTCCTCCTGATCGTGGTTCCCAGGTGCGCTTATGATCAGGTGGCATCATCTCTACGCAAATATAAATAAAATACACAATCTCACTGGTGGCCCACCATCCCCCCATTCTCCCATCCTCCATCGGGAATAGACCACCACCGCTTCCAGTTTGCTGCCGCAACAAGTATTAGAATAAGATTTGGTAAATGGGAACCCCACTGCTGATGGTGGTGCTTCATGTTCCTCCTATTCGACAAAGGTGTAAGAAAAAACAAAAATCCTCCTCCTTTTTTTTTATTTTCTTCACGACTCTGAACCGATCGTCGATCATTGTCGTCATCATCACCACCACGATATGGTTGTTGGTTGCTTCGCGCTATACCATGGGAACTGTGCAAAAGAAAGTCTTTCACCATTGGAGCTCTCTCATGTGAGAATGGTTTATAGCCGACAAAGAAGACGAAAAGACGAAGAAGAAGATGTGTTTGTGGAAAAGACACATTGTACGAGTTTGGGATCAACTTATAGATACATATGCCATCCATCGTTGTTGGTCTGCTGAGAGGTGAATCTGGATAAGGGTAAGTCGATGCGCTCTGCAGTTTCAACTACTGTTGCTCTGTTGCTTGCATTTCCACTTACAACCCATCTAGAAGTTAAAGTAGGTAAATCATCTTCTTTAAGTTGTTTGTTCTTCTTCACTTTGTCGTCGAGTGGTTTAGAGGTTCTGTTCCTTTTTTTTTTCAGTTTTTACTTTATTTCGTCTGCACTGGCGGTGGCATAGAAATAAGTAGCTCATTAAGTTCTTTATGCGGTGTAGTGTGCACCTTTTGGGTACAAGAAAGTTTCATTTGCGTTTTATTGACGTTTTTATAAAAATAAAAACTTGTTCTGTGAATAGGTATGTACGAGTGAGTGCTGACTTGACTGGAACGGCTTAATTGAGAGTTTGGCTTATTTTGTAAGACTGATAGCTGTAACTATGAAATTTGTTGCAGAGAGGTGGACGAGATCTACATTCATCTACAGGTGAAGTTTAGGGACATTATATCGAATGGTTAGTGATTTTGTAGCTCCATGATGCCTGCAGTGCCGCTTAGAGTTGTATTGACCAAAAAGATTAGCTACCATCGTGATAATGTCTTTTGTTGAAGATTTTTTAAGATCTGTTAAGTATGGATGTCCTTTTGCTGAAATTTTTAAGAGAAGTCAAGCAGCCACGACCATCCTTCTCTAGTGTCCTGCAAGTGCTTTACTACACCTTTTAAAACGGCCCAGCAAGAAAGGATTATACATATATCCTTGCGAGATCGTTGTAGTACCTCTCATATCAGTATAGGGCCATGTGGGCCAGTAGACGTCTTTATGGCAGAATTTAGAGTCTAAATCCAAAAAGATGCATTGATGGAAGAGCATTGCCTCGGTATCACAAGTGTAATGCGTACTTGCCCTTCGATACCATTAGAAGCAATTATTGAATTGAGACTACTCTGCAAATCAGAGCTATAATACAAGCAAAACCCAGGTGCCCATGTAGGACACCTGAAAATTGTTGATTCAGTTACCAAAAGAGACAAGTTTTGGACTATTCCCGACATAATGGTCAGGAAGTTCTATTTTTGCAGCTTATTTTAGGAATATATATTGGACCATGCTATCGGATCTAGGGCTCTGACAGACGGATCGGGAATTGGGAGTTAAAACACGTGGCTTTGGAGTCAACACCATAGTTTCTTTCCTATGGCAACGTGTCCTATACTTACTACCACTGGGATCTGCGCAAGGTTAAACCTTTGAAAAGGTATTAAGGGCGATAGAGTACACATCTTTTTAGATAGACAGCCAGCACTCAAAGCACTGTCGTTCAATTGACTAAATTGCTGTTACAATGCACTACAATCTCTTGCAAGATACAATGGAGTAAGACTGGGATGGATCCCTCTTCATCAAGGAATTGCAGGCAACGAATAACCGGTGACCCTTCAACCTTACTGTGGTATCAACTGGACTGCTGCCACACCGCTGATTACCAACATATCCGTTATTCCTACAATGAAGTCCTATCCCCAAGGATACTATTAGAAATCCGGTGAGCTTTATCATGGGCCACTTCTTTTTGAGGTATTACCTTAACAGTGGAACAAATTCTGTTGCTAAGGACGCACCGTCTTTCAATAAGGAGCCTACCACCTCCTGAGACTTACTTTACCCTGATGATACTGGAGAGTAAAAAGAATATACCAACGGGGAGGAGAAAATTAGACCACTTTGCACTTCTTTGACAGCAGTTAACACCTCTCTTAGGCACCAAAGACAAGTATGGACTCAAACTGAAGAGACCATCATAAATTTTTCGATATTCTGGTACTAACTCCTAATTTGTATGCATATTGGACACTATCATCTAAAGAAGGACTCGGATATTCCGCCATTCATGCACATCTTAAGCTAAATATGTTTCCTACCAGGAACACATCGACACCAATACCATTTCCTAGGGCGTTTCCAAATATTTCCACACCATGCCTCTCGTCTCTTTGCATTGAAAGCCAAACATTGTAACACTGTGCCTACTTCCAAGAATGGAAACAGAAAATGTTGCCTCATATGTCGTTCAACTGAAAGTAAAAACCCCACACAACCATTATTGTCAACGAATTTCAACATCATAAATTCCTAAACGCATTTTACACTTTCACTTTACCACAATATATTTCCATCACACAAAATTTTGCGGCGAAAAAAGAAGTAAATCGCCGATCTCCTCCTCATCTAACCGAGACCGCAGCCATCAGCCTCTCTGCGTGGCTCGGCGCGGCGCGCCACTGATGTTGAATCACATTTTATTAAATTAATATTTGTTTTTGTTGCTTTTCAGTCTGTTTGCTTTGTAATTTCGCAACATTACGCTGTCTGAAACCAAATTATATACCTATACCATCCGCATTTGTTCCATCCATCTGCCATCGTGACATACGCCACATGCGGTCGCCTCACCATACCCTGAGTATCATATGTTTTCCCAACTTGATTCCCACTGCCAGGAATGGCTAAAAAGGCAATTATTTGTGATTTCATGTGTATTTACCATATCTTACCATCTCGCGCACCTTTCTTTGAATGGTGACGCGACGCATTGGACGGACACAACCAAGAGAGAAGAAAAGCAGAAAAGCAGACAAAAAAAAACTCAAAAGTAAGACTTGCTTTCTTCTTCTTCGAGTACTGCTTGCTGCTGGTGCTGCTGCTGCTGCTGGTGGTGCTTTCTTCAACACCAAGACGACAATGGCCTCTTCTCCCTTCTGTCTGTGTACTGACACTTAGCAAGACCGGCAGACAGTGACAATCAGTCTTTCTCTTGCCTCTCATGGTTCGCCGGCCAACCATCACTACCGTCACTACCACCACCATCACCAGAATACGAAGATCGGCACGGTTGCATTGCTGTCATATGAACAAAATCGAATTTCAAGTTTTCAGTTGCGAGATGGTTGCGCGCCTTACCACCGCAATATCACACACTCCTCGCGTTGTCGTTGCGCTAAGTAAGTAAGCAGTAGAAGCGCTGCAACACAAAGCAAAGCACCAGCAGCTGGTGAGCGACGAGAAGGCCACTACTGACCTACTAAGGTTTGTCTCACTATTCCGGGCCTCACTTTTTCTTCTTCGTCACAGTCAAATGTGCGACGTTGGTGATGACGGGACGAATAATAATAAGAAAAAGTTTTTCTTACTTTTCTTACACTTTTTATGAGTGTTCCTCTCCGACGACTATCGGTGCTTTGGATTATTTTGATTGATTTCTTCTTTTTTTCGGTAAAAAAAAAAACAACAAAATCAAAATCGTCTTCAAGTGATTATAACGTATTTTGAAAGGAAAATGTAATCAGTGGTTGTAAAGATGTTCCCGGTGATTTTCAATAAGAAATTCACGTGTGAAAGTTAAGTGTGCAAAGAAATTGTAATCTCAAGAAATTTTGAAAGAGAAATAGAAAAAAATAAATAGAATTGAATGGAAAAAGTGTTAATCAGTGAACGGTGTAAGAAAACTTTGCCATTCAATAAGGAATACAGTCAGATGCGGCATGAAAACATGGAGAGGAGATTCAAGTTTCCTAATAAATTTACGGTAAGTCTAAACTATTTTACATATAAATATGTGTATTGGAGGTAGTTTCCTCCTCTGTTATTATTTACCAAAAAAAAAAACACAAAAACAATCGTAAACGAAAGAGTTGGTGTGCGAACTTACTGATTGCAAAATGTGGGCAGTAACACTTAGGCCTATATCGCCATCTATTCAGCTTAGTTAGTTGATATTTAAGCAAAATATTCTTCCATTACTTGTACTAATGATGATTTTGAACAGCTCAAGGGAGAAAATACCTCACTCCTTGCAATAATATTTCCATCACCGCATTTGTACGATTCGGACCTTACTTACTTACTTTCTAAGCGCACCAGGACGTCAGAAAATCAAGGCTTAATGTAATACTGTATAAATAGATCTTCAAGCCTTATTCAATAGTACCCCCGAAAAGCCCTGTAAAAAGACAAAAAAAAAATACATTATCCTACCCCCGACGATCATGATTGCATCTTACTTCTCACCAGTAGTGGGTTTTTTTTCCATAACCCAAACCATTAAACAGAAGAATCCTTTAATTTGTATAAAGGACAACACGAATAGCTGTGAAAATCTAGACCCTGGGTCCCATAAGATTTGGAAAAAGCCAATAATTTGACTCCAAAGTCCCCTGCTAATTCAAATGGAATAACTTACTCTAAGATTTCCAATCTATCCTAGGTCCTGTATCTTTACTGCGAGGCTGTTTTGTGGTAACTTATAGACTCTACAGATCGTCACTGGAGCCAGTTTATATCTGCTATTATATCGAGTGCAAATGGTATAAGAAGAAGGCATGACTATATATATAGGCATTGATATGCTGATACTAGGCCGACAGCAATATTAACATGGACTTTCATGATAAACTCAATTCTGTCTTTGATTTTAAAATCACATCCATCCCATACATAAGCTATAACACCAAGTTAACCATTTAAAATAAATTTATGGATAAAATGTCCATCCTTTGTTCACAAGAAATCTAGAGGGTAGCTTAGGACAGCCTTACAAATTCATTGTCGTACTAAAAATTTTACTGTAAACTATTTGGAAGAAGAGTCAGCAATCAAATTGATGCCGTGACTGAGTATTTATGATCCCAGCCATTGCAATATACTAATAGGTTGGGCAACCGAAACTAACTATTTTAACTACAGCTACTGAAGTGTTTGGTCAATGAGGTCAATATCAATCAAAATGTCAAGCTATAAAAGCGTTTTAATGGCCAACAATTAAATCCACTTTGCAAAGGCATAGTCGCACCTTTCTGAAGTCGAAATCAAAAGATTCTATGACAACTGAGTCTGTCCAATGTTTTGGACTATTTCGAAGGTATAGCTATTGATTAGCTTGAAGGGGTTGACGGATTTATGTCTAATAGACAATTTCTGTACCCATTGTGCTCTGAGAATGAAATAAACCTCAGTGTTGTCTTCCTTATTCCACATCTCGGGGCTCAGGGGCTCACCATTCACTCTGTTAAACTGTAACAGTGCGCGACTAGCCTAAGACATATATACCACAATTTTTCACTTATGCACAAAAAGTTGATAGTTAAATCATACCGAAGTGTTTCCATTTATTGAACAAAACCAAAAAACAACATCACCGGCACTCAGTAGGCATACTGCCTTCATCTCACTGTTGGATATGTTAAAAATTTTACCGGCAATACATATTCATAGTACAACAGCCATAAATGATTACTACTTCTACTACTAAGTGCGTGATTTATTTACCAAACTCCCTCCTCTGCAATACACGCATCAATCATTATAATCTCTTAATTTATTCACTTTAAGTTCCCCCTGTCAAGAGTAAAAATATGATACATTTCAATTAATGTCTATACACACAATTAAACCAAAGCTATTTAGTCGAACTGCCTTAGGGCATTCATTATTTTCTCAAAAAATAAATCAATCCCATCCAATTAGTAATTCAACATTATTTTCATTTTCATTAATTGACCTCCTTCTGGGTATTAGATAAATACATTTCAATTTAGGAAACTTTCTAAGTACCTTACAAATTTAGGTGCTCTAACCTCTTCCAATTGTACTATGCACCATGTGTGTGTGGAAAATTGTTAAATGCAATTAAAGAAGCCAGAAACAAACAAATGGCCCCTATCGAATTAGGCAGCACTTAGTACAAAGAAAAGTGTATTCCAATTTCACTTTTTGCATATATAAACAGACCAACGGAACTAGAGACGCAAAAAACAAAAAAAAAAACAAAAAAGAATTAAGTAAATAAACATGAATTGTTGTCATATCTACCAATCCATATACAGTTTAAACATTTACACGCGCAAATCTTATGGAAATTCGTTTCGACTGTGTTCCACTTGCTGGTGGTGTTGTTGGCTTATTCTTCGTTGTCATCCTTGGTGATAAGTGAAATTGTTTATTCAAAATTGTTGTTCGTTTTCAATTCAATGTGGTAGGTGTTAAGTGTTACCAATTCGAGGGGTTAAGCAATGTGGAAAGAAATTATTAGATTACTCGTGGTCACGGTGAAACAAAAGAGTTGATCTGCGAACTTCTTTTCTTGTTCTCTCATCCATCATCTTTTTGGTGGAAAACCATTGAAAATGTGTCAAATGTGTTCTTTTTTTTAGTTTTATTCGGCACAGTTTTCTGAAAGCGTTACTCACTATGAGTGCTTTAAAAGGTATTACAGACCGCCACCATGATGACAAGTCCTCTTTCCACCATTAATCCGAACAGAAGAAAATGAAGACATATACAATTACCCAAAGAGTGTAAATAACTCTTGTCTACTCTGCCACTTGTCTGTAAGTTAGAGCAACAAGAGTAAACATTTAGGAAGAAAGTCACTATAATTGGCATGAAAGAAGGTGCGGAGAGGTTACGTAGAGCCTACCAAAAGCCTGCTTCATGATGCGGACAAGAAGATAACAAACTAAAGGAAAAAAAAAATAGCAAATATCACTTCATATAAGTACAATGACAAATGTTTTATGTTCTTGTGCTGCGATGTAATTTTATGATGTCTACTTATGTCTTAAGTGATGAACTGCTGACTGATTGACTGACATAATGCTCTCGGGACGATAGACTTTTTTTTTGTATCAAAGGTAAAATAGGTCGATTATGAAACTTCTTTCGTTTCTTTTATTTATTAGCACTATTAAGTGTTGATCATTCATGAGTGTGAACGCTTGCTGAGATGAGAGACAATTTGTTTACGCTTTAGTGGAGTACGATGAATCATTCGATGGAGTGTGGTGTTAGGTTAATAAAATTTAATGGACCGTGGGTTAATTGTTGAAAGGATATTGCGGTCAGTTAAAGTTTCAGACTAGAAAATAGAATAAGCATGTAGAACTAACAGAATTAGCTCAAAATAATACTTCTGAAATACATCTTCTAAATCGTGTTTAGGTTAAGCTCTGTTCCTTCTTCTCGATTCTCAACAAGTAGAGATCATATCGGATAGCTACTGTTTACAATGAGTTTGTTTTACTGTCTACTTTCTATTTGTCTACTGTTTGATTGAGCCAATAATGCATGTGTGAAATACTTACCTTATTTTGGACCATGGTTCTGGACGAAACTGCAAGTATGAAGGTGCTAGCATTTTCTTAACCGAAATTACTACCGAAACCCATACAATACTTAAGATAAGGAATGATTCTCTAGGAAAGCCAGACTACACTCAAGATTACTAGGTGGCTTTAATGCTGTCAAATAAAATACCTACGACCTAGAGTATAGTATGGTTTAGCACCTACGAATCTTGCAATAGATCACGAAAAAGGGTAAATAGGCTTCGAAAACCACCGGCAGTCATAAACACAGCAACGAACGGTGACATCGTTTTAGTGATGAGGGCCCTGAATATCTGAGTAGGCACAGAGTATGCTAACGATTTGTGGACTTCTGCAACGCCACCGGTCTTGCCATAAGAGCACCACAAACCACAAAACCTAGTCTCTTCAGAAGTTCTCTCATGAATGTCCGAAACAGACAGGGGAAGGCGCTTGACAACTACCTACACATGCGTTTTGTAAGCAAATTTCTTACTAAACTGCCTTCCGGAAGACCATTTACATATTTAAATAAAAAAGAGCTCACCTCGCAGTGTTCCTAAGCCTCCACAATTTATGTAAACATGACTTACTTACTTTTACAACCAGATAAACCTTCACAGTCGTAAATTCTATCCATAAAACTCGTAAAGGGCTTTTGTTGTTAGCCTAATATGTCAATAACGATACTAAAAGCCTTTTGAGCTATTATTGGGCATTAAACTATCAAACAGTTTACGAAAACAAACTTCGAAATGCACTCTAAAATATTTTTATTACGAATACAGCGAGACTGAATCAATCCAAAGCAACTTTCCGTTCTCATGGTTTGGTTTACAGGAAAATAAAATTTGCTAGACCAGCACAAAACCGCAATCACGTTTAATTTCTTTTACCACAAGTTGGCACAAGCAAAATTTCATTTAAAAAAAAAAAACTAAAAATAAAACAGAACAGAGCCACTGTTGGCACTCAAGAAAGAAAGACTTTTACTTAACCTATATTCCATTGAGGAATTTTAATGAATAAGCCTCCGCTGTTGATCGATCACCGGAACACCCTTTCTCCGTTGTCATCCCAAAGGAAATCGAATCCAAATACAGTCTTAAGGTCGTTCGTCTTTCGTCGTTCATCGAATGATACAAGTAACCGCCTGCACTTGCAAGCGTTGTAATGAAAATTAATACGCAACGCGATTAAGATTCGTTTCACCCAAGCGGTTGGAAAGGAGACAGCTAAACTCAAGAGTTGACTGCATTCTGTTGAGCTTTCAATTCTTTGGTGGTTTCCATGCCACAAAACCCAATGGCATCCATCATCGTCATGGAGCGAAGTTGGAAAGGTTCAAGACGACCAACTACTTATTGGCTTTCACTGAAGACGTCGTCGACAACGACTACATATCGTTGGCGATGTGTGCCCGAGCACGCTCGCCGGTAAGTGGTCAATAAAATCGGCTAAAATTACCAAAAGTTTACGGAAACTTTCCATTTCAGTTTTTTTTTTTTTATTTTTTCTTCCTCTGCTCTGGCACTCAGGTGCCGGGGCACCTTCGCCCGATCGCCGGTAACAAGGAATGTTATTGCATTTTGATAGTTCTTTGGCTCTGGACGGATGCTTGTTCGGCGGCGACGACAACGTTGTATAGAGGCTTCTACTCAATTGGCTATAATCAAGAGATGTTGTATAAGATGGCCAATAATTTATTTCTTTTTCTATGGAAAGTGTTAAACGAGAATTACAACAAAAAGAAAACCTAAGTGGTGTTAGGTAACGCTTTTGGGAAGAAAAAAACTTTGTGGGCTGGCCTGAGATAATGATGCGTCAAAGAGAATATGTGGGGCTAATGTTGATCAAAGTTACGTAAGATACTTTGATGCATGTGGTTCTTTGGCTTCGAGTCTACCATACTCGTGGCAGTTGCATATCGATGCAGACGGTGCAGTATGTACGGTTTTTTACAAAATTTAACTCAAAGAGAAATTATGGACATTAAGGTGGTTTGAAACTTGTTTACTTTTACTTTTGAGTTTCACCTTCTCGAAGTGAAACATGAAATTGTAAGTCATTAGTCGCACAATAATTTCATGGTAAATTTATTAGCTTGAGGAGAGACCTGGCGTGTAATTAGTTCCAAATTCGAAGAAACTAATTAAAATGAAAACTCAAAACTGATGGTACATACTAAACGTTCTGTCTTCCTGACCATTTCAAACTGTCATCTGTTGATTGACTTTTAGTCTTCTTTTTGATTGGGTGCGACAATCTTGATGACCTCTGAATATTGAAGAAAGATTTACGAACTAATAGTTTATAACGTTTACAGAGTATGGTTAGACAGTTTAGAGCCATGATTACTTGAAGTGATCTAAACCTTCAGTGAGTGGATTCAAGTCGCCTTAGTAAAACTATGCCAATATGGTCTCATTCCGCCCTTGTTCCGCCCTCCTAATTTAAGATAGTTTTACGAAAACTGAATCTACATTCGAAAGAAACAGCATCTGTTTCCAGAGCGATGTCGTTCAGCCTCATTAAACTTTCTAAGATGCCATTCGAATAACTTTTTTGGAGTTGCAAACATTTTAATGACGAAATGCAAAACTCCAGAAAATAGGTTCAAATAAATAAGAAACTGATATCACTTTTACGTGCGAAAAAGGACGTTCAGTCCTAATGTACCAACAACACAATGGATCCTTCGAGATCCGAGTGAAACTGTACCCGCGTCATGGTTTTGCAGTCACCCCCTAATGTACCAACCAATGCTTCACGTTTCTCGGAAAATAGCCTGATCTAGCTTCTGATCATATACCACACCTTACCTTCGTCTTTCTCATGTATGAAGTTTTGAAGGAGTTAAAGCCCAGTAGAGTGGGTTGGACATGACCCTTTAGGATTGCGAATATTTTAGGTTTATACTGGACAAGAAGAGAGAAGATTCCGCAAGGCTTACAGCACACTGTTCATCTGCAAGAGAACAGTGAGAACTGTGGGGCCTGAAACCGACAATGATAGACTAGCTGCATATATACTGAAATAGTCAAACTCATTCTTTATGTTAGATTGTCTTGTGTGATAGAAAGCTAGAAGATTATCCGGGATACGCTGGCTAAGGTACAAAGAACAGCGTGCATTTCTATTAGTTGTGCTCTGCCTGCACTTGAGATAATTCTCTATTTTTTACTACTTAGCCTGCAAACAAGACAAACGGGTAATAGTACACTTTGGCTAGCTAAAGTAGAGCTCCTTTCTTCTGGACTTACTTCCTCACATCCCTGAAGAATCGGATGTCATACTTGGTACTCTGGCCTTTCGATGCACTGTACGAAGTAATGCATCCGGAAAGGAAGGATTCACAAAAGGAAGTTTCCCTCTACAAAACGAGATTGCAATGTACAAAAGCGTTTTCAAAAATAGTGAGGTTGTGGTCTCAGCTCAGTTTCAGAGGTTTTAGGTGTGTTCAAAGCGGGATCAATATCTAACAAGAATATCGTTATGAACATATATTAAAAGTAAGGCAATTAACTCTGAAATAGTCAGGGCAATGCACAGGGCAATATCTAAGCGCTGAACCGTGTCAGTTGGTTGTCTGGACATTGTGAAGAGAACGAAAAAGTTGACAAACTGACCAAAGAAGGATCGGAATTTCCATAAATTAGAGGAGTAAAACCATCGGATCGAAAATGCTTCAACTGAGCCTGTGTAAGTCCGAAAAAACCCAGTGAATAAGAATACTAGATTAGGATGTCCTCTGACCATTGCTTTCTGAGAAAGTCCGCCATGAGATTAGGATTATCAAATACGCATGTATGCAGTGACCTTCCCATCATGAACGACGGTCCATATTTACTCTGTAAATGCAAGTGCACAGCTCCTAGTAGACTTAAACACGTGGGAAGTTACTTCTTTGAGAATTTATAAAATGTGAGGCCTGCGAATCAAATCAATGATAGAAGAGATGGTTTAGGTTTGTTAACATAATGGTTCTCTAGCGATCGCGATGGGCCAACTATAGAGCCCTCAAATACAGTACTTCTACCACGCTATCTATTACCAACTATCCTGTGTGCTACTCTGATTTTGAAAAACAAAAATCGACATCTAAATTTCTCTTCACACATCTCTATGCTACAGATCATGCAAAGTCCATTTTTACCCAATCAAGAGGTTGCCTTGAAGGGTGTGTCTCTAGAACCTTAGACCAGAGGCACGAAATCAAGCGAAGGACATAGTACATGGTACTGCGCATGGAAAAATGTATTCCAGACCAGACTATTCCTTGAATGTTGCTGTAAGTACATCTACGCTGCCAGAGTGTTTGATACCTACGTATCTGTATCTAGTGGCTCTCCCTTTCATTAACATTTATTTCTGTGTTTATATTTAGCGAAATGTTAATCAAATGCATTCGAACAACTAAAGATAGAAACGCAGATAGCTCCTCATCAATATTCAATCTATATTCTCCATCGAAAAAGAAAGCATTGTCAATTCAACAGCAGTGACTAACAGCACCATTTAGGTTAAGACTTCGCGAAAGCAGAGTGAAATCTTGAAGGCATAAATGCGGAAAAACAAAGCCAAAAACAACGATATTGGGAAATGTGAAACCACCGGCGGAAAGTCTACAAAAAACGAAAGAAAAAAAAACAAAACAGAAACCATTCATTAATTTTTCTGCTAAACAAATCGCGTTCGTTTTCTTCCACATGTTCTTCTTCAGTTCTGATGGCTTGAGGTTGTACACTGTGTAGGTATAGGTTTCGGGTTACATTTGGCAAACGATAGTAAAAGTTATTCGTGATTACCAATTCCATTGTTAGTATCCGGTGCGGAACGCATAAATTTTCAAAATCTTTTCGATTCATTCTAAGTCAGATGAAGAGGTCCAAGTAGTTTTGGATCTTGTTTCGCAGATTTCCCACGATTACAATATTATCTTCCATTTTATATAGGTAGTGCTGCAGCAACTTTCTCTTGCCATTCACTTGTGATTATTTTCATTATTGTAGGCTGTAATTGAATCTATAATCCAAACTTGTTTTCTCTTCATTTACAGGGGCATTTTCTGTTCCTCTTGCTTTTCGCCATCGCAGTCCATCGGTCCGTGGCGTTTGGTTTCGATTCGGCCAACTCATGCAGTCCGAATAAAATGACACGACGTGGGCGAGCGCAGTTGGTGGCCACGATACCATGTGATCTGTCGCGACAGGCGTATTGCCATTTGCCAGGAGCAGCGTATCCATGGCACGCTGTAAGGAGATTTGTCCATGAGAATCAGGGGCTGATGAAGAGGATGTATGGCGATGTGAAACACATCTCCATATTACGAACGGAAATTCAGAATAATGATATCGATATCGAGGATCTGGAGCAGACTGCTGCCAGGTATTCTCGGGACGGATTTCGACGGACTAAAGTGATGCAGAATCAATTTGAAAATATTCGCAACAATGAGGTATTGAAGGAGCCACATTTCAGACCGGTCTCTTCGCCAACAACACAGAGTAGTAGCACCACCACGACAACAACAACGACTACAGAAACTCCGAGTACGAATGATGCAACGACTGGACCAACTGAACCAGCCACAATGCCGACTATATTAACCGAGAATCAAAGTTCAAGCTCAACGCAAAAGAGTTCTACTCAGAGGATCACAAGACCCACGTCCACCGAACAGTCAAAGAGACCGACATCCAAGTTAGATGATGTTGAGTTGGACGATGACGATGAAAATCTCGAATCGAATAGTGTCTATGAGCCGACTTCACCGAATTCAGCTACCATTGGGGAGAATATAAAGATTGTGGAATCACCAAATCTGGGACTGCGCAATATTACTGAATCTGCTACTATTTCAACGACACTTAGGGTGGCACCCTTAACAACGAAGGACGTACCTACCGCTCCCACTACTGCAGTTCGTCCAACTGAGGTGGACAGAATCTCTGAAACAATCAGTCAAATAGCAAACATGACCAAGGTCAGGGTTGATGGAATAGCCGTTACCACGCCCCTGAAGACGGCTACAAGCAGTAGCACAAACAGCAGTAGCAACAGTCTACATAATCTCTACAACAATTCACCAACCGAGCCAACAGTTAAGGTTACTGAAGTTAAGAAGCCAACTGTGGCAACCATCGTAACGAAACCGGTCCTTCGAGATGGTCAATTATTTCAGGACACAGTTCAAAAGGATCCCCTTCCAGTTGCCAATATGCGAGGAGTGTAAGTTTGGCCTCGTTAGGCTGTTTTCAGATTCCCTACTTATGTCTGTTTTCCTTTATAGCAATGCGTGTCCTGTGAAAGAAGAGGTAGTTGCACCATTCTGGGCAAACAACACTCGTGGAGAAGTGCTCGCCCTGCTGAACCTGTATCCATTCGAGCAATATGTCCACTGGGAGAAATGCACCCACGAACACAAACAGATGTACTGTCGAGATGGTTGCCGATGCGAGCAGCAATACCGATTACATCGACTTCTCGCCTACGATCCACACAACGAATGTCGTGGGATCTTCTCCGACTGGTTCCGGTTCCCGTCTTGTTGCATTTGCAAGTGCTATGATATTCCACCGGATTTCCGTGCCACATCAAGAAGCCCACGATCTGAAGCCGATTATCGACATCCAGCCGAGATAGCTGAAGCTGAAGTCCGCAAGGCCGTCTACGAGCATGCATCTGAAGACTGGTATCGCCCTCGGGATGAGTTTGATTTATACGATTAAAGGAGTAACTTGTATGAATGTGATTTTTTGTTGAACAATCCATGTATGTAGTTCTATAAGCAATTTTATATTTTTAGGTTTGTTTTATGATATTTATTGTTTTCCTAGTCGAAAGAAAAAGAAACAGGCACATAGTTAATCGATAGATGTGTATTGTAAATATTTTAATCGAAATGAGCGAAAGTACCTTAAAAAAATACTTAATTTCCAACCATTGTGGTGTATGCTACACTCTGCTGCACACTTTGTTCTTATGTTGGAATGATAGTTTAATAATTAGTAAATTACAAGTCTCTTGTAAGTTTTTTTTAACAACAAATACAGATTCTATCTGGCCATATATCTTACTGAAATGTATTTTACTAAGCACTTAGTTTTATTTTTATTAACATTAAATGGTACGCTATGCAGTAACTATGGGGAATCCTGATTAGAGATTCTCTATTTTGGACCACTTATCAGCTCTGGTTTGATTTGATTTCTCTCGAATTCTCTTTCACCTCTCGACGCACTTATCATTTGCGTTGAAACTCTACCATACCTCCATTCCTTTAAGACCATCTTTCCATCTCTCAGTGTCGTATATATTTTACCTTTCAAACCTTGTTTTCCTTTATTCCTTTACGCTTTTACTATACAAATCTTTTAAGTAACTTTCCCAATTTGTATTTAAAATTCGAATGGTACACCAACTATTAGTTGATAATCTGGAGAAGGCGAGTCAGGAGTTTTATTTTCTGGAGCAGTTATGTCACATCTTGTAGATTCTAATAGCTTAGATCTAGGCTAGATCAGGTAGTTTTTAGCAAAGTAGCATAAACAACTCTCTACTATCCTCTAATGATACACTTTGATAGCTCTTCGAAAGACGATGGAAAGAATATGATAATTACGCCGATGGTCACATTAAAGAGAGCATAAGGTACGATTGTCGTAATCAAAAATCAATCTTAGAGCACTCCACTCCAGTAAAGTAAAACTTTTTACATTTCGAACAACAGTTTGGTTTTCCGATTCTGCTGTTCCCATCTAATTCAGCCCAGCAGTTAGAATTAGAAGAGGTCACATTTTTAAACCGCATTTATCTATTGTTTACCTCGAGTTCAAAATCGTAAGCTATCTGGTGAAGATCTATCATAAAATCCTGTAATACGAGATAGAATATGGAGCCATCATAGTATCCCATCCCCCATTCCGATGATGTATAGCATAGCTCCATGGCGGTCTGGGATATATTGAATTTTCCTTCTGGTTCATCACAGAGAAATTATCCGAATGTAAAAAACAGTATAAAATTGAAGACAAGGACAAAAGCTATTTGCAATTGTTTGACGATTTCACATTCACTCGTCATGGGAAGTCACCTCCGATCTGCCGTAAATTTGTTTGAGATCCAAGTATGGTGTTGTGAAATCATCTACCATAGCATTACTGACATGGCAAACCGAAAACATAGTAACATTTAGTTTTGAGCTTTTAAAAAATGATATAAATTTATTAATTTATCCTTCTTTATATATAATTCCATTTAACAAGTGAATATATTGTATATTTATTTTTTTATTGCATTAATATCTATTGTGTTTATTTTTTTTTTGTTTTTTGTAAAGTTAATATAATATTGTATATTTATATAATCATTGAAATATAAAATAAAAGACAAACAGAGCAAACATGTAAATTAAAACATACAAATATATAAAATACACAAAGTATCTAGACAGAAACAAAATATTAGAAAAATAAAATTAAACAATAAAAAAAAAAATATTAAAATGTAAGGCTAGTGATAGATAAATTTATATTTTAAATTGTTTCTAAGGCATTTTTTTTTTTTAATATGTTTATTCGTTTTTATATTTATTTATTTATATTCGTTTTTTTTATTTTAAAATTTTATTGTAAACATATGTAGTTGTTAACATTTGTTTGTATAAAAACAAAAATTTAAGGCAATAAATATATGTTAAGGCAATAAATATAATCTGATTTGTTTTTTTTTTTTTTTACAAAATTGAATTTTTCGAAAATTGGAAGATTTTTTGTGAAAACGCTTAGAGCATAAAAAGAATTTATTAAATGTATTGTATACCAGTCGATTTTAGTTAAAGGCACTTCACATATTGCATAAGATACAGACAGAACAGTGTATAAAAGAAATACATTAGTTACTTTAGAATACTTATAAATTATAGGTACGACACGGTACCTAACGATAAAAATGTGTGCAACATTAAAACGAATTTTAAAATAAAAAATATAATAAAAACAGGCAAGGCAGGGAGTGGTTGTGGTAAAATAAGATGCTTTTTGAAGAATTAAAGCTAGCCTTCCTAGGCAATAGAGACGGGTACCCACAGGAGTTTCTCTTGTTCCTTGTCGACTGAGTCCTTGATTTGTGTGCACATATGTTTAATACTTACACCGGGTATTACAGCTGTTTTGAAGAGAAGAAATTGCTTTACAATGTTGTTTCAGTTGATTTATGTGTTCATATTCACTTACCAGATATATACTGTTTGTAGTCAGATTCGAGTTTTAGAGCTCGCTCGTACATCTCCTTAGCAGCTTTGGCAGATATCTTATCTGTACCATAACGTGGATCTTTGATCTCCCGAATTTGTTTTGCCGACTTGAATCGCAATAGCAGTACTATGGGGTATATTTGCAAGCGCTGTAGGCGCTCAACAGCGGAGATAGATATGTCTAGAATGCAGTGACGGCGGTCCTGTAAGAAATAGGAAAATTATAAATACCCAAACTGGTACTGGTTCGTGTGTATTAAAGTGTTTATCTTTGGGAGAAGAATGCTTCTGATGGAAATGGATGGCGGAATACTGGTTCATAGTCAGAGAGTAACATACGATTAAAAGGTTTGCTTTTTTGTATGAAGGCAGGCAATACCCGCACGAAAAGATCATACATTCATCAAAGGTTTTGAAAGGCTTAGAGCGATGTTGTTACTAAAAGACGATACGAATTGATAAACTCACATTTTTACAAGAGTTATTGATTGACTCGACAGTGGTGCATTCGAATTTGTTGCCCCTTCGTCGATAATCCACGAAAATATTCTCTTGCAGTCCTTCTTCCATTGCTTCTTGTGAGCAATCCATGGTAGTCACTTCACACGACTTGAAGAGATTTACAAAGTCAATTGTCAATCGATCCATGACACATTCGGAGAGTGGACCAATTATCAGTACCGGACGACGAATTGGAGCTGCAAAGGGAGCTGATATCAGAAAATTTCAACGTTCTCACCTAACAAAATAACTTACAGTCCAATCGTTCAACACGTTGATAGCTCAAAATCCCACCATCATCGTTCAGCATTCCAGAATCGGGAAAGAAACTGAGTTGTGTGTTACTGAAGCTGGCGATTTCGGTGGAATCTCTGGACGAGCTACGTTGGTGCTTTTTTCGACGAAAGAAAGATCTTCGTGCCGAAGTGCTACCACGACGTGTTGTTCCGCCATCACAGTCGACGTTCTCACCCGAGCGAAGTTCCTCTTCAACCCTGAAATCAGAAAATTAATAACTTTGCCCAAACTATAATCAATACAACCACGAACTTTGATTGACTTGGAATGATGCCGCACTCCTTGCGATGACCTTTGGCATCCAGTTTCCAAGCTCTCCATAAGCCAAAAGTCCCACCGAATACTGTATTGTCCACATAGAGTACCTCGTCTTTCACAAACTTCAGCTCACCCTCATTCAAGTCGCCAGTTCTGTCAAACCCCACCCGAATATAAAAAGAGTCTCCGGATCTGTCCTTAATTTGCTTCAATACTGAAAGGAAAACCCATCATGTGGTCACAGGTCATGCGTAAGAGCTATTCAAACTTACTTTGTAACTTATTCTGCACCAGCATAGTCACCGTCTCGGTCAACTTTGATATCTCATTGGCAGCCTGCTCAGCAGTAACACATCTCAAATCAACGCCATTGTATTCCAATATCTGATCGCCCTTTCGAATGCCAGCTCGGTCAGACGGCGATCCTGTGGTCACATCGTGAACAAAAATCCCCACCTTGTTGCCGCCGAACAGCTTAATTCCGAGGTTTTTTGACTTGTCCATATGTAGTGTCACGTATCGTGGTTCCTCTTCATAGATCGTAGTCGGGATGTCTTGACTACTCACATCCGATTGATTCTCTAAGCTATCGGCAAAACTTTGATCCTTAATCGGTGTGGAGATCAAAGAATTGGACGGAGGCATAATGCTGCTGTTGGTCAGGACACTGGAGGTGGTTATCGGCGATGAAGCCATCAGTGAACGAGCCGGTGGTCGTGGAGAGTTGCGGGGCGTTGGTGAACCGGAGTGGTTAACACTTTCCGGCTCGAGATTGTTGCCGCCGTCATATTCTGCAGAGAGAAATTCTAGAAAATAAAGACACAACACACATAAGGACAATCACGAGGACAAACCAACGCAATACTCACTCTCTGGATTGTACTGCACCAACATTGTGATTGAATTTCCACATTGGCGCAGTACATTTGCTGCGATGTCATTGGTAGCCGAGCGCATGTTCAGTCCGCAAACTTCTAAGAGTTGATCGCCCACCTGAAGACCGGCACGAGTAGCAATGCTCTTCTCGGCTACTGTTGAAACGAAAATCCCGCCACCATTGTTGTTACACTGGATGGTAATTCCCAGGGATTTGTCGCTCTTTTCAATCGTGACTCTTCTCAGGTCTCCAGGGCAAAGAAAATCCGACGGCACATTCGAATTTCGTTTGCTTCCACCGTGACTTAGCACCTCAACGTGAACCTGTGGCATGGGGGAACCTCTCTCGCTGCCACCGTGATGGTCAATGGAACCTGTGCTGTTCTTCACACCGCTTCCTTTGCTAGCTACGCTATGATTCGATGGGATACGCAACCGTTGGTGTTCCTTTTTGCGTGGGAAAGTACCGCCCTCGTACACTTGAGAGTACACTGATGGCATATCATCATGGTCTCGAGTTGGGTGGATGCTGCGACCACCGCGGTTGTAGGGATAGTCCACCGACGAGTTGTACGCGTGATGAGGCTGTGGAAGTGGTGGTGGGCTGCCGTAGTCCAAATCGAACTTATCTGCAGATGAGTGAGCTACGTGCTGCGGTTCCATGGAGTGCGGCAGGGTGAGAGGACTAGAGTGACGGATCTTGTGGGGGTGATGAGAATGGGGCAAGTGAATGGGGTGCATTTGCGAACTATTCGATGTGAAAGTGGGAAACAGTTGGGTGTGGCGATGCTGTGGTGCGATACTGTTTCCATTGCCACTGTTCATTTGATCGCGGTGAAAATGAAGTGCACCGCCTGTATTCGATCCAGGATGGTTGGCAACTCCTGAGGCTATACTCTCGCTATCACTTGGGTACTTCGCTACGTTTTTTGACTGCATTCCGGCTGCTGGTGCCGCTGGGCGCTTGGGAAAATTCGCGTATTCACTGATTGGCGGACTCTTCTGCGAGAGAATTGAGTCAATGGAGTTCTGTGACTTCAGCGAAATCATGTCGAGCGAGTTCTGTTGTGCGCTATTGCGAGCGAAGGCTGTACTATTCGACTGCGGCTGACAGAAAAGAGGTGCCTGTTGTGGGGAACTCTTGATCATTTCAAAGAGTTGCTGCTGCTTTGTGCCAATGGTGATTGCTCCGGGAATCACTTGCTGTTGTGCTGTCTGACCGGTGGTCTTGTACAGCATACTATTCTCTAAGGGAGTCAGATTCAGACTGTATCGATTCTGGTAGTGATTTGCGTGATGCTGCCTCTGATTTGTGTGGGTGCTGTATTTCCCCATCAAATCTGATGTTTTAATCCGCATGTTTGGCGTAACCAACGGGGGACTGCGGATGCCAACCGGCTTGGATTGCTCCAGTATCATCGGTTCCGACTCTAAAGCCGTTCCGTAAACTGAATGACGATAGGGATAACCGTTGGTGGTGGCACTCCCGCCGGACTGAAAAAGACTGGACGCAGGTATGGGATTCGAGTTACGATTGGGATTGTTTTTCGACGATAAAAGCGTGCTTGAGCTACCAGCACCGCCCATTTTCTCCGGTTCCTCTTTGTCCACATTGATGGGGGCCGCTGTGAATAGTGAAAGAGGAGCTCGCTCCTTCTTCCTATGCTGCACAATGGTTCCGGTGGGGTTCTCTTGTGATGTATTGAGGATATTAGTCCGGGGCCAAGTGCCCATGCTCTTCGAGGTCTCCTTTTCCTTCTTACTATTTCGCTTGCTTCGTTTGAAGAGGTTTTCTTTGCTCTTCTCCGAGCTCTCACTAAGCACAGAGTCCAATGCAGCTAACGCATCATTCTCTTGACTAAAATCAGCTCCCGGTTTCGAGATATGCATCTTCTCTCGGAACTTACTTAACATTTCTGCTATTTTGGAAGGGTGCTTCGCGCTCGTTACTTTGTGCATTGAATCGTTCGAGTCTGTCTGAGCCGAAGTGGTTGTCATACGACGATGAGCCTCCGGATAACTGACGTCTTGGACGTTTTTCAGAGCGAATATTGTAATCGAATCATTGCGGTGATCATTCAACACATTCATCACGTCTTTTACGTTCTGAACGCCCTCCATGGACTTGTTGTTGATGCTGAGTACGCGATCACCTACATCCAACTCTGGTTCGAATGCAGACAGTGAGTTCTGTTCAATCTTTGAAATGAAGACCCCAGTATCGAGGTTCAATCCATGATTATGGTTCTCCTGTAGGTTCAAGTGAACCGTGTAGAAGTGACGCTTACTCTGACGAGTACGTGACACCAAAAGAGTACACCTTGGGGCACTAGAACGTATCTCATCCAATACCATGCGTTTAGTCATCGATTGACAATCCAGGTTGTTCACCTTAACGATGACATCATTTATTTTTAGATGCCCAAACGCCGGTGACGTATTAGTCACTCCACACACTAGCTGTCGATTGTTGGTGTCGTCCAAGATAATACCTACATCTCCGTCCTGGTGGTAGTTGCACAGTTCGATCTCAATCATATCATCCGCGTCGTAGGTACTCAACCGAAAACTGCGCCTCGAATCGTGCGACTGAGAGTTCTCAATCTGCTCCTTTAGACCCTCAATTTCTCTTTGGGCTTCGTCCTTCTGTTTCTTTATCTTCTCACTGTCGCGAATGGCAGACAACAAATCGCTGATTGCCTTATCACGCTCCTTTCTCAGGTTATCACAGAGTGTCTTCACCGAGTCACGTTCTTGGACGATTTTTTCCCGCTCAGATATGGCCCAGTCGCGGTGGCGCTTGGCAATGTCAGTCTCTTGAATGGACTTTTCCACCTCAGAGTGGGCTTTCTCAAGACATTTTCTTAGCTTTTCGATTTCCTTGAAATCATCTTTACTGTCGGAAAATTCCTTGCTCCAGGACGATTCCCTCGATTTGAGTAGTTCTCTCTTCTTTAGCTTCATATTGAGATCCTCTATATTGTGCATGAGTTCAGAGTTTGCCTGCTGAAGAGTCTTTACCTCGTTCTTCTCCTTTTTCCTTTGGATTTCTACTTGATCGAGTTCTTTCTTAACGGCCGCTAGATCATCACTCATTTTCTGGGTTTCTTGCAGCACGTTGTCCTTCTCGGACAGGATCTGATTCAGCTCTTCCTCTACACGATTCCTATGCATAGTTGTCATCAACAACTCATTCGCCTTAGCAGCCAGCAATGCTTTCAACTTCTCCACTTCTTTCTCAAGCTGATCCCGCTGAATACTGAACGTTTCACGTGTTTCTCTATAATAATTCCGTTCCTTCTTAACGTTGTCCAGCTCGTTTATGACCGAACTTAAATGCTTCTTGAACTTTTCCCTTTCGGACGAAATTATATTACGATCCTTGGACAAATCGGCGTACCTCTCCTTGCATAGCTGCAATTCTTCCAGAAGTTTCTCAGTCTCCACACAACCACCTTCACATTTCTTGCCACCCATTTCACTGTAATGCTCACAGTAAAACGAACCAGACTGTGTATTCCCATTCTCACTCTCTTTCTGCTTAACCGACTCAATGAACTGAAGTAGCTTACGTTCCAGAATCATGTTCTGTTGAGTTAGACGTGCATTCTCCGTTGCTATGTCAGTGAATTTATTACGATCCTTCGATGAGGATTCCAGCTGATTCATTGCTGCCATATACTGCTCCTGATAGAATGCCAATTGTGAAGCCATTTCTTCACATCGACGAACGGTGTCTTTGTGCTGATGTCGAAGATTGTTCAGTTCCATGTCGTATTGTTGTTTCATCAAATCGAAGGGCTTTTTAGCATTCGGATTATTGTTGGCAAGATTGGCGGCCGTTGTACTGCCGCTACTATTGGAGGAGGGTCGAAGGGTGCGGTCATAACCGCCCACATATTCAGGACTCTCTGCAAAATGTTAATATTAGTTGATGCACATGATTTGTTTAGAGAAAAAGAAAAGGAGACAAACCTTCTTGACTGCTATTGCTCGTTAAAGAAAGATCTCCAGAAGCCATTTTCAAATCATTTTCCACGGAGTAAAAAGAAGAAGATTAATGTATCTGTAAGGAAAAAGTTTCATATTTACAGTTGAGTATGCAATGCGTGACAACTTTGAATATCAACTTTAAGCAGTAAGCGGAAATCCTAACTGTTGTCGAATACATTCGGAGAGGAAGATATATTTTTAAGGAAGGCTGCCACATTCAGGCAGTGACTATTCACGGGTCGGGAGCCCGTGAAGTAAGTAAGTACGAAAGACGATTCGTTAAGCAAGGATGGCAAATGACCCATCTAGCTTGGCTAAAGCTGTCAGTTAAGTTAGAAAGGAATTTTAGTAAAAGGTGTAGGGTTGTACAGATTCGCTGTATGCGACAAATTATCTTAACTTTCAAAGAATCTCAACACAAAGGTTCCGAAAATCGATAAATCGATCTGTAAACTTTCCCACTGGCCGTCACAAAGACATTAAGAATAATCACCTCGTTTTGGCGGAAGAAATATTTGCTTTAGAGGACGAAATCACGCCATTCGCAGATGAAATGTATAATTGTTTGCACCGCCCTTATGACAGCAGACAGTCGTAATGGTTTTAAGGGTTCTCTTCAAAGGAATTAGAAGTCATGACTGTTCAGATGGACCAGATATTTAGGTTAATCCACAGAAGCATCGTAAAGTAGGGTGTTCTGTCGATGTCAGTTATAGGTAGTCAGTCCCACACTTCATAGCTAGTTCTACTTCGGCTAGAAATGCGGAAAACAATTTTGTCTGACAGCACGTTCTTGGTTTGATCGGTTAACTCGACCGTTCTTCCGTACATAAGTTAACATCAGATTTTTTTCATCTACCCTATTCGAAGGCTAAAATTTTATTTAAACAAAAAATATGTACATACATATGTATGTACATACGTACATATGAAAAATTGCCGCAAAAGCAAAATATCAACAGAACAATACGTGTGCTGCCTAAGCCTTAAATAACTGATATCGCAGGTAGTCCCCTTGCCTCCGTCGCCAAATCTTATCGACTCGTGCGTGATGAGTGTAAACTTGAACAACAACGACGGCAAATTGTCGTCTTTATCGGATTGATTGCGTTCTGCGATTACAAGAACATCAAAACAGCAAATGACTGTTCAGCCCGCCACCCAATCTTATCGCATACGTTCGCCCTTCGGCAAATGGCCAGAACTCCGACGAGAAACGCAAAGTCAGAATCACAAACCGAGCTCACTATTACATCAGCTGATATTTTTAAATTCGACACCGACTTATTGACAGACTATCACCAAACAATTAACTACAATCACCGAACCGTGCGTCGTCGTCTATGGCGAGATGGAGATCGAGCTGCTGCACTTTCTTTTGCCAATAAAAACTAATAACCCCACCGGGAGAAGCGAACAAAAAACAAACAGAAAAGTAAAAAAAAGAAGTTTCTTCATGCGTTCATGCACCAATTAGCAAATTCAAGTTAATTGAAAGGTGCAGGCAACAATAGTCGTGGCACCAGAGCGGAGTGACAATGGCGAACGAGTGGAGAACCACGGGCAGCGGGCCGGACGAATCGGCCAAGTATTGAGTTACAATAGAACTGGTTTTTTCGGTGGCAATAGACTTGTTTCTTTCTTAACAAAATTTAATGTGAAAATAACTTACCAAAGTAATGTCTCGGTATATATATGTTTGTATGTACATATATATAGAACACCAACCGAACCACCAGGGGCAAGGAACTGAAAAACTCGCGAAATCTTCGTCAGACTCACTGCGTGTGTTGGGCTCAATTTTTTTGTGGTCCTCCCACGGGACGTTTTTTTCTTCTTAACTTTAACTGCGACTCAATCACAAATTAGAATTTTGCAATACATATTAACATTTAACATTTGCAATCTCGCACCGAAGTGGGAGCAAATAAGAAATAATCGAGAAGAGAAATGAGAGGAGAAATAATAAGAAAAAAAAAAAAAAAAAAGAAAAGAAACCAATGACGTTAGCTGCTTTTGCTTCGGATGCAAAATTAAATCACTTTCTGGTGTGAATTTCACTTTAAAAATACATAATTGAATAACACAGGCACTGGTGTAATGAATTTGGATGGAGTTTCGCAAATTAAACGAGGCAAACGATGTTAAAAATTAAAATTAAAAAACTGCGAAGGAGGAAAGAAATTTTTTTTCTCCCTGTGGCACTGCACTTGTGTGTGAAACTTGGAAAATTTTCCTCTGACAGATGACGGTTTTGTTTAGCAACATCTTTCAAACTCAAGTGGTGACCACTGGCGGAGGGTGAGTCTAAGTCGGCAGCTTTTTCGAAGTGTAAAGGTGGATAGAAAGGCAGGGATTGGAATGGAATCATTGCGAGAATCTGACGCCTAGAAGGTAGAGGTTGGTGATGGTTAGTCCACGATTTGTCTAGTGAAACAGTTTAATTGATGTGTTATCTAGATCTGGAGTCTACTCTGAAGAGACTCGGATAAGAGCTGAAATCTACTCTAAAGAAAAACGGATCAGAGCTAGAGTTTACTCTAAAGAAGCTCGGATCAGACCTGGAGTCTACTTCAAAGAAACTCGGATCGGACCTGGAGTCTACTCTAAAGAAATTCGGATTATAGCTGGAGTCTACTCTGAAGAAACGCGGATCAGAGCTGGAGTCTTCTTCAAAGAAACTCGGATCAGAGCTGCCGTCTACTCTAAAGAATCTCGGATCAGAGCTGCCGTCTACTCTAAAGAAATTCGGATTAGAGCTGGAGTCTACTCTGAAGAAACGCGGATCAGAGCTGGAGTCTTCTTCAAAGAAACTGGGATCAGAGCTGGAGTCTAATAAGAAACTTCGTTCAGAGTTGGTGTCTAGTCTAAAGTCTAAAAAAAAACTCCACTAAAGACTCCACGGAGTGTTAATAGGGTTTACCTAGGAACTAGTTCAACCAGACACAGAGATAGGCGGTCAAGGAGGTTTTCTTTTTCTCTTAGGACACATTTTGTCATTTCTATTGCAAACTAAAACACTTTCTTAGAAGGTCTTTGCCCGACCGACATTCCTACCCAATTCTGACATAACACGCATGAAAAAAAAAATTAAACATTTTCGAAAACACTCATCATTTTCGAACATACCATACCTGCCCTAGACAAAAGCTTCCTGCGAAATCAACTTTTGACAGCTGTCAACAAGCGAATAAAAGAAACGAGCAAAAAGCCATTCACCAGCAGCATCGGGATCTCTGACCGCTTGATTGAAATTTTTTTATTTTATTTTTATGCACGAAATAAACATAAATCTATCGGTGAAAACAGTGAAATAAATTACCCCAAACAATTTACCAACCAGCAGACAATCCTATTCGATAGAGTTTGCTCAAAATTCTCCCACAAATAAAAAACTGCAGTGAACAGAAAAAGCTGTGATAACTCAAAGACCACATCAAAATGGTGAGTAATAATTTTTTTTTCGTTTTTCTCTGTCCCCTTTTAGTGGGTACCCGAATGAGAAACTGGAAAAAGTATGTCACACCCAAAAGGAGGGACAACAAAAACAATGATGAGAGAAAATGTAATTTTATCGACATATTTGGAAGTGAATTTCTACACGAAATTGAGAACCTTTTGGGGGTTTATCTTATCGCAAAGCCTTCGCGGCACAGTCGTGCGGATTGTGGCTTGCTGATTCACTTGTTCTTGGAGGTAAACATTTGGGGTACATGTAACAGATAGTGGTTGGGTTATATGACTGGTGGTACTGATGTGCATTGCAGCGGAGGATAGACTGGAAGTGCATTCTTTGCAGCATATCGCTTTCTTGCTTCCACCACACCACCAGCGCTGAAGCAAAGCAGTGTATTCAGCGCGAGCTGTTAGTCATAAATGGTCAAGTTAGCAATTATGTGTGAAATGTGGAAAAGCGGAGGATTTGCTATCACTTATTTGATGGATGATGCTTCATGCTTGTAAGTCAGCCTGTCGCCCACATTTCTGGCGAGCGCTTCTGTTGGCTCTTTTCCAGATGATGTGTGATGTGATCTCAACTCAACATTTCTTTGCAAAAAAAAAGAAAGAAACGAAAATGGGAATGACCGCATCTGCTTTTAAAAACCGGTTCCATGGATTGCATCGCTCGGAGTAGCTTTGCTAGTTAACCTTTGACTAGTTTTCAGAAGTTTTTCATTTGAGTTTGGGTGCCCGCCTTCAAATGTAACCTATTCTAGGAGCATTCTTCTTTGAATTGATCTAACATTGATGGGCGACTATACACTTCCTTGGTGAATTCCCATCTAGGTGGTCAAATAATTTGCGGAATATTGCCTTTTAATGAATAATTAATAGCCTTATGCGATAATTACTCTCTCAGAGACAGTGGGAAGGCCACACCTAAGCCATAAAGGCGGTGGTCATGGGTTAGATATGGAGTTGGCACCATTTCCAGAGGCAAATGTAAGAAATAGGGCATATAACGTTAAACCAATTGAGTTGCACACGCATCAAATCGTTCCCAATTGAATGACAAACTTGGGGACGGTTTTTTGTAACGCCTCACCCAATCTGCAAAAAATTATGGTTGAACTTGACCTTATATTCTCTAAATTTATTTCCTGTGGTGCCAAGCCTGTAATAACAAAACGAAATTCAACATTCTTCTCTTTCAGACGGAACTACAAATGGACTGTGCCCTAGATCTAATGCGTCGTTTGCCTCCTCAGCAGATTGAGAAGAACCTCATCGATCTAATCGATTTGGCGCCCGATCTCTGCGAAGATCTTCTCTCATCGGTGGACCAACCCTTGAAGATAGCCAAGGATAAAGAAGTTGGCAAAGATTATCTTTTGTGTGATTACAATCGCGATGGTGACTCTTACCGTTCTCCATGGTCGAATACATACGATCCACCACTAGAGGATGGGCAAATGCCATCCGAACGACTGCGTAAGTTAGAGATCGAAGCGAACTACGCTTTCGATCAATATCGTGAGATGTATTACGAAGGTGGGGTATCTTCTGTATACCTTTGGGATTTGGATCACGGTTTCGCCGCCGTAATTCTGATTAAGAAAGCCGGCGATGGAAGCAAGAAAATCCGTGGCTGTTGGGACTCCATCCATGTTGTTGAGGTGCAAGAGAAGACCACCGGTCGAACGGCACATTACAAACTAACTTCAACCGCAATGCTATGGTTGCAGACAAACAAACAAGGTTCAGGCACAATGAATCTGGGCGGTTCACTTACCCGCCAACAGGAGCAAGATGCCAATGTAAGCGAATCGTCGCCCCACATCGCCAACATCGGCCGAATGGTCGAAGAGATGGAGAATAAAATCCGCAATACGCTCAATGAAATCTACTTTGGCAAAACAAAAGACATTGTGAATGGACTGCGCAGCACACAGTCCCTGTCCGATCAAAGGGCGCAGACTGCGATGAAGCAGGACCTCGCCGCTGCCATTCTACGTCGCAACGTCAAACCCGAAACGAACTGAGATGAGGGCCACGACGACCAATTTGAGGACAAACAGGAGGAGGAGAACTATGACAATTTCTAGACCGCCGCCACCGCCACCGCTACCCTCAGTCGTCCTTCACATTCAACATTCAACAACCAGTCTCCAGCAAACTCCCTGACAAAAAATCAAACAAAAACTCCGATAAAACACAGAAAAAATCAACTGCGAACACAACTGAAGTATATTTCTTTCGTTCGAACCCAATCGTCACGCGAGTGAGGTCCATCGAACGACAAACAGTTAACCTCGCTTGTTAATGATATATGTATTATTATTATAATTATTATTATTATTATTATTACTATTACAAAACTTTTTGCATTTATCGAACCTGCTGTTGCTGTGCTGGCCTTTTGTTGATGCTTCGCAAAACTCTTCCACTTTTTATTTCCCTTTTATATAATTATTCTCTTTTTTGTTTAAACATTTACATATATTATTTTTTTACTATTATGTTTAATTTTTATGTGTATATTCAGAGGAAAACAAAAAAAAAATGAAAAAGAAAAAACCTGCAGAAAGTCTAACCGCGTTGGGTATTTATTGTGAATGATTCTTTTTTATATATTCAGTTGAAAGAAAATAGAAAAATTTCGAAATTAAAAAGTAAACGATAAATAAAAAAGATTTTAAGATGTGTAAGAAAAAAATTAAAAAAAAAAATGAAAATTAAAAAATTTTATAATATTACCAATATTATTATTAACTAAAATAAACAATTTAAGAAATTAAAGTTATTAATGTGTTTCTTTACTGCATAGGCAGAGCTATTGTTCCCACTTGTCGAGAGAACATGGGAAGCCGAGAGCTTTCCGGATGAGTGGAAGAAAGGAATGATCGTCAAGCTCCCTAAAAAAGGCAATCTAATGCAGTGCGAAACTGGAGGGGTATCTGCGCGCTGCCTGCTGTGGCCAAGATAATTGCTAGAATCATCCTGGAGCGAATCAAAGTACACCTTGAAGACACACTCGACGCCGAACAAGCAGGTTTCCGCTCTGGATCGTCCTGTGTCGACCACATCAACACCCTGCGGATCATTATTGAGCAATGTGTTGAATATCGATCGCCACTTCACCTGTTGTTCATCGATTTTGAAAAGCCGTTTGATAGGGTCAATCGGGAATTTATTTGGCGTGCCTTGCGCAGGAGAGGCATTTCTAAATTAATAGCAATTATCATTACACAGAGGAAGTCTGTCAGAGGAATTCGAAGTCCAAAGTGGAGTTCGGCAAGCCTGAAAACTTTCACTAATACTATTTTTATTGGTGATTAGCGACGTGTTAAATGCGGCCTTATAAACAGGAAACGGAGGAATTCCAACAAGTTAACAGTATGCATTTGCCCACTTCAATACCACCACCGACGTGGCTCAAGTTCACTCCGAACTGTAGCACCATTAACGTCAGTAAGTAAGTAATACAAGAATACCTCGACTTACGTCACTACTTGGATCCACGAAAATGCGTCGTAACTCGAGGTATTTTGCGTAGGTTCCGTAAGGCAAGGCTTTCTTCTATCAGATAGTCCGTTCGTGATTTGGACTTGCGTGTCCCTGCGCAGCCCGTAAAGTTCGTTGTTAATCCGCCTCCACCAAATAATTAAGGAATTGTATGAATGTCAGATTTCCGTTTCAAAACTGGCAAGCGCACCAGTGAAAATGTGCTGATTCCTGCCTCTTATGTAAATATCGTGGACGCCGTCGCTCACGTTGTTGCGTTGTTCTACGGAGCAAGGGGTTTAAGGTTCGAATCCAAGCCAAACACCAAACATTTTTTTCCACGGCGAGCGTCTGACAAACATCCGAGAGTATACATGTCATAAATAAGGTTCTCTAAACAGCACGGTATTAAACAGTAGGCCCCCTCCATTCGTGTAAGGAATATAACACGGACATCACGAAGCTTGTCCCTGGGTCGCCCGGTAGAGCTCGTACCAACTTTAGAAAGGTTGTAATTGTAAGACAACGCATTACATTTGGTTGAATCCTTTTTTATATGAAAGATCTCACAGAGGTTGTTTTCAACGTTGATAGAACTTTTAGCGTTGTCTGAAGAGGGATGCTAGAACTATACGTATGTATATGATCTAGCTCTGGTGGAAAACCTGAGGCTAGTAGTAGGTTCGTTGTGATACTACCTGTAAAAAGTAGATTACCATGTAAATCCTTTTTAGAAAATGGCTCAAAGATTTCTAAGCGCCTTGCTACGGCTCTAGACTTTACGTACTTTTGCACATTGGTGTTGGCAAACTGCTCATACTATGTCGACTCAAGGCGACCACTCTACAAAAGTGCTATATGAAGTGTGGGACTTATTTCAAGCAATCCTAATCGAAAGGTAGCTATTCAGTTAAAGAGTTTTGGGAAATGATCCCGTGTACTCGTAGAAGATCAAAATGGTTAAACGCGTATTTAGCTGATATGTTGCCTTTGATCGCAAACGAGGTAAGTGCATATTGGGCTTAGACTATCCGACTTATACGGATTGATGTAAATTTGATTTGCGTTTGGTTTCATACGAATTTTACCAAACATAAGCTAAATTTGTTCGAAGTGTACTTACTAACCTTTTGCCTGAAGCTAAACCACAGGACAGGGATCCTCAAAGTGATCTACGTGGTTCGAATTCACCGTTATGTGTCAATTCTATACCACATGAGTGTAATTTGTGTTGTAAAAAAGAATATAAAAAATAGAAATCAAATGTTAAGGAAAATGGAACTAAGAAAGCGCAAAACACCTGAGTTCGAGACATTGCACGCAAAGCTAAAAGGTAACAATTTCAATTTTCAATCGAGGTATTCAATGATTCTATCGGCGAATTCACTAGGTCTTGGGCTTTACGAGAAGGGTATGGACTTGGAACAAATGCGTCAGGTGATGGGAGCTGTTGATGAGTCCATAAATGAGACTTCCTTCAACGATCGCGACATGGAATTCGCATTGAGAGTAGAGGTGTTCTAATAATAAATCTAAACAGTTTGAATGATAATTTCAGTTGCAGGAAAGTGAACGTGAATTCGTTGCGGGGAATGTCTGCAACTCTACTATGATTGGGTGAGATGGGGTATTTTGTGGTGGTTACCATGGGTATGTAGATTTATGAGCGAATATTTTCAGTTCTTCCGAGAATAACATCGCTTCGTCCGTGGGTCGTCGATATCGCCAGTGCGTATAATAGTGTTTCGATTCTTATTTATTTGTCTACCAACACTTAATTCCAGTTTTAGAGATTTTTCATCGCCATACAGTAGCCCAGAGGTTGGTTGTGTTCAAAAGATGACTGTTGTTGCTGAAGTTCATCATGAACTGAATTGGTCTCCAAAGAGCTCTCCTTTGTCTGAGCAGGACCAGAAGCGCTTGTCTAGGAAACGTACTGCTGACGCCATATCGCAAGACGATTCTGGCATCATATTGTCATCTAATAGTCTGTTTGAAACAACCAGTGTTTAAGTTAAGTTATTGCGTTAATTGTTATTGATTTGTTCGTTCTGGTTAATACATACATTTTTGTTATTAAGTATGGGTGTGCTTTGCTTGGGGACACTAAGATGGAACAATTTTAGTGGGGCCTTGGGCACTTGCAGAATGTTCGCCGGTTTGTTTCATCCGTCCGACGTTTTATCCGACCCTACGAATATCGTATTGACGTCCATTTGGAATGCCATCATAGCTGTGTTGTTTCCAATTAGTTATATAATCATTCGATTTCCAATCATGATCAGAGTCAGGAATTTTAAAATTCATTTAAATGAACGAAAGCAAATTCCGATTAAATTTCTCATAGTTACTGCAGCACCATCTATTTGTCGTTTTACCAAACCAATGGAAATACACAAAAAAATCCCAATTCGTCGCCATTTTCTTTTGATTTGACAGCAAAACATTAAAAAAAAAATCTACCCAACAATCAAAACAAGAAAATTTGTTCAATTGTTTGGAAGGAATTGTTTTATCGAAGCGAAAAGATTGTGTAAATCCTTTATTTTCATTTCGGTAGAATTGGCAAAATTACAATAACCCACCATGTATAACCAAATGAAATTGCAAGCCAATGCGCCAATCAAAGAACCGCTCGAAGTTGAGGTTGAAGACGAGGACGACGAGGATAAGAGAACAATCTTTTGCGCAAATATTGATCAGAGAGTCACAGAGGAGATTCTCTTTGAAGCCTTCCTGCAAGTAAGTGACCAAAAAGTGTGAATATATCGAATTCAAATTGCCTTATAACTCTTTGACCAGGCTGGACCAATTGAATCAGTGCGCATTCCCAAAGACAACGGAGGACGCCAAAAGACGTTCGGTTTTATAACGTACGTACACAAATGTAGTGTGCCTTTTGCCCTAAAACTTTTGTACGGGCTTTGTTTGTATAAAAAAACTCTGACCATTAAGACAAAGAACGTCCAGAGCTTCCCAAGTGATTGTGAGCCGCTTCAACGACGAGGAGGAAGCGGTGCGGCCCGAGACAACCTTGCATTGCGGGGAAATAACTTTTCAGGATATAGTGATGAAAATCCTTTCAAGCGTGATATATCGCCACCAAAGAGGGTGGAGTGGGGCTCTCAGAGACGAGGTGATGACTTGAAAAAACACTCGTCACATAATTCGCGACCACATCAGAATACACCGTACTCGCGTGTGGATACATCAAGAGACCATGGTGGCGGTGGCGGTGGCGGCGGCTATCAGAATAGACACAACAACAGACGATCTGAACAGAGAAATAGACACAGATAGCGAAGGCTATCGGAAAGCTTTACCAATAGTACACACGGTGCATTAACGCAGTATAACCATCAAATTTTCGTTTTATGAATTGTAAAATTATTTCATTTATGCTTTCATTGGTCTGTACATAATTCAAAAAATATTGTAATACTTTAAGCGATTGTGTATGTCTTATGTACTTGTTAATGGAGTTCCAGTTTAAGTTTTTCTATAGTCGGTTGTTGGTTTTATTCTTATGGGGAATCTAGTTTGACTCGAGGAATTTTCTCGTGATCCTGATCGGTTGCTTTTCAGATCGTCCGAACATTTAAAATAACTCAATGGACAATTACAGGACTTACACATACGCAATAATTGTCTAACTGGGATGTGGCTAATGAATAGAATTCAGATTCATAGCTAACAAAAATGGACTAAAGTTCCTATGGGTGTCGATGAATATAATGGTAATCTTATGTGATGAGTCCTTGGAGGGAATGCAGAAGTAAAGCATGAACACTCTCCATATACTCTGTGTGGGTGTGATGCGACCTTAGAGCAAGACTACAGAGATGTCCCACCTTTATTTACGTGAGAAAGCGAACGTCTTTTATTTTTAGAAAATTAAGAACGCGGCGCCGTAATTTATTAATAAAATTTTCGGAGTCGAAAAATTGATTACATTTTTTCTGTTATTGCTTTTAATAGCAAAACTAAAAAAATTAATTTTAATTTATTTCTAAATTGTAGCTCCAAGACAGTCGCGCCTAAATTTATTCAAAAAATATTAGGAGTAAAAAAAAATAAATTTAATTTTTTGTTGTTGCTTTTAATAGGACAAATAAAAATAAAATAAATTTTAATTTATTTCTAAAATTTAGCTCCGACAGGACAGTCGCGCCTAAATTTATTCAAAAAATATTAGGAGTAAAAAAAAAAATAAATTTAATTTTTTGTTGTTGCTTTTAATAGGAAAAATAAAAATAAAATTGAAATTCATTTCTAAAATTCAGCTCCAACTAGACAGTCGCGCCTAAATTTACTCAAAAAATATTCGGAGTCAAAAAAAAAAATAAATTTAAATTTATTTGTAGGATCTCTGTTTTCATGAACAAAGTACGATGGGGTGAGAGATGATAACCTACACGTGGTTCACCCTGTTACGTGACTAGGCACGTCCTAATCACAAGCCAATAATCGTTATGCGGCGCTCTAGCTGTAAACATTGTATTTTACGATTAAACTTTGCCATTTTGCCAAAATAGTTTGTACAAAAAATTCGCTGTAATTTCCATTTACTCACAAAAATTCATAATTGAACTCGAATTTCTAAATGAATTTTGAAGCATTGGCTCGGGTTTTGTATTTCGGGTAAGTAATGGAGAAAGATTCGAGTTTATCAAAAGTTAGTTTAAGAAGAATGGCTCAACAAAGGAGTTCCTTTAGACCTCAGCGTTGAATCGCACTCAATCTTGAGTTGTTCGCGTTCTGGTACATATCTCTGGGTCTCCTGCATCTGCCACCCACCAGTCAGTCGAAGTTTGGCGCTCGTGTCGGATGGTTGATTTACTGGCGCATCCGGTATTCAGTCGAATTTGAGCGGCTGCTCTCTTTCTCCTTGGGTATTGAGCAGAATTCGTACTGACTAATGTGACTCTTACGTCTTTGGGAGTCAGTCGTCGTTGGTAGTCCGTGGTGGGTGGTCGACTTACTCCGGCTTCTGGTACTTAGTCGGTTTTGGCGGTTGCTCACTCTCTCCTTGGGTATTGAGCAGAATTCGCACTGACTAATGAGACTCTTACGTCTTTGGCAGTCAGTCGTCGTTGGCAGTCCGTGGTGGGTGGTCGACTTACTCCGGCTTCTGGTACTTAGTCGGTTTTGGCGGTTGCTCTCTTTCGCCTTGGGTATTGAGCAGAATTCGTACTGACTAATGAGACTCTTACGTCTTTGGGAGTCAGTCGTCGTTGGTAGTCCGTGGTGGGTGGTCGACTTACTTCGGCTTCTGGTACTCAGTCGGTTTTGGCGGTTGCTCTCTTTCGCCTTGGGTATTGAGCAGAATTCGTACTGACTAATGAGACTCTTACGTCTTTGGGAGTCAGTCGTCGTTGGTAGTCCGTGGTGGGTGGTCGACTTACTCCGGCTTCTGGTACTTAGTCGGTTTTGGCGGTTGCTCACTCTCTCCTTGGGTATTGAGCAGAATTCGTACTGACTAATGAGACTCTTACGTCTTTGGGAGTCAGTCGTCGTTGGTAGTCCGTGGTGGGTGGTCGACTTACTCCGGCTTCTGGTACTTAGTCGGTTTTGGCGGTTGCTCACTCTCTCCTTGGGTATTGAGCAGAATTCGTACTGACTAATGAGACTCTTACGTCTTTGGCAGTCAGTCGTCGTTGGCAGTCCGTGGTGGGTGGTCGACTTACTCCGGCTTCTGGTACTTAGTCGGTTTTGGCGGTTGCTCACTCTCTCCTTGGGTATTGAGCAGAATTCGTACTGACTAATGAGACTCTTACGTCTTTGGGAGTCAGTCGTCGTTGGTAGTCCGTGGTGGGTGGTCGACTTACTTCGGCTTCTGGTACTCAGTCGGTTTTGGCGGTTGCTCTCTTTCGCCTTGGGTATTGAGCAGAATTCGTACTGACTAATGAGACTCTTACGTCTTTGGGAGTCAGTCGTCGTTGGTAGTCCGTGGTGGGTGGTCGAGTTACTCCTGCTTCTGGTACCCAGTCGAGTTTTGACGTTTGATCCCTCTCTCTCTCTCTCTCTTCTTTGACTTTCGTTATAACTGATGAGACTCTCTACCAGTACCAGTCTTCGAAGTTACTTTGATATTTCATTAAAAGACCTTTATAAACCCATGGGTTCGGTGGTCGTATACGATAGCTAAGCGAGGTACGGGTCTGAGCGTGAGTGATAGTGTGGTTCCAGCAACACGAGAGCATGCTGACACCTAACACAACACTCCAAATACACACTGCAATTGCATCAAGTTCCTGAGTATCAAGAAAAGCTGAATAAGCAACGACTGCATCATAAAGCAGCTGAACAACTGTAAGTTTGGTTAGTAGGTTAGAAATTTTACAGCCCTTTCAGAAAGATAAAGTGTCCTTAAATTACTCTCTTTAATACCTCACACAAATCATTTTCTCCCCAATCTAACTTCAAATAAAAGAATCATTTTTAAATTCTTGTACTTATCTGACACAAGTGTTGCTTCATAAATACTTGCATAAACATAGTTTTTTTTAAATTAATTTGGCATCCGCAAGCCTTTGCGTACACACTTTTGGTCCTAAAACCAAACCAATCGTTTGATAGTGCTGAAAGGGCTTCTGCATTTGAACTCCTTCTTTTTCTTTTCTTTTCTTTTCAGCCTAATATAGCAGCTTGGAACTGGTAGTGGACACAACTCTCATTCAAATTAGAATACATTTTGGATTTCAATTTGTGCATTTTTTTGTTTGCTTGCTCAACCCTTAAGGTCCTTGCTTTTTTTAACTCATAGTTCTAGATCTCATTCCATTCTAACTTTCTCCACTATCAATCCTAAGCAGCTATATTGCCTCACTGCGAACTGTAGTGAGGTCCTTTTATTCCCTGCACACGAACTGTGTGGAGGCTTTTAGGACTATATTTTATTCCCTGCCAGCGAACTGTTGGTAGGATTATAGGCATTTCCATATTTTATTCCCTGCCAGCGAACTGTTGGTAGGATTATAGGCATTTTGATATTTTATTCCCTGCCAACGAATTGTTGGGAGGCTTTTAGGACCTTTAGTGTTTCTTTTTTTTTTTTTGTTCATATCAGTGACTGGCTTTTCTTATACAAACTAAAATAAATAGCTAGGTCTTCATTGCGTCGTTTTCCTCGACTTATCTGACATAATTTTCTGACTACTAAGAGTAGATTTAATCGGATTGCTAAGGGCGGGTTAGATCCGAAGCGCTTGATTTTTCAGTTGAATTCGACTTTCTAGATAGGTCTTAATTACTTGGATAGGCATTACTTAGCATACTTAGGGTAGATTAGTACTACGCTTTTGTTATATTCCTCGTGGCAAGCTCAGCTTTCAGTTAGGTATTAGTTCGTTAGGTAGGATTAGTATGGTTAGTTAGGAGCAGGAGGAGTTCCCCCTCTATGGACCGTAGAGGGAAGGCCACCGTGGCATTTGTTTTCCATTACCCCGCGATTAGCTTAGTTCACAAGTTAGGTTTTAGATAGTTAGGTAGGATAATTTTAGTTAGTTAGAAACAGGAGGAGTTCCCCCTCTATGGACTGTAGAGGGCAGGCCACCGCGGCATATTTTTTTTATATTTCCAGCGATCAGCTCAGTTTTCAAGTTAGGTTTTAGATAGTTAGGTAGGATTAGTTTAGTTAGTTAGGAGCAGGAGGAGTTCCCCCTCTATGGACCGTAGAGGGAAGGCCACCGTGGCATTTGTTTTCCATCCCCCGCGATTAGCTTAGTTCTCAAGTTAGGTTTTAGATAGTTAGGTAGGATTATTTTAGTTAGTTAGAAACAGGAGGAGTTCCCCCTCTATGGACTGTAGAGGGAAGGCCACCGCGGCATATTTTTTTATATTTCCCGCGATCAGCTCAGTTTTCAAGTTAGGTTTTAGATAGTTAGGTAGGATTAGTTTAGTTAGTTAGAAACAGGAGGAGTTCCCCCTCTATGGACTGTAGAGGGAAGGCCACCACGGCATATTTTTTTTATATTTCCCGCGATCAGCTCAGTTTTCAAGTTAGGTTTTAGACAGTTAGGCAGGATTAGTTTAGTTAGTTAGGAGCAGAAGGAGTTCCCCCTCTATGGACCGTAGAGGGAAGGCCACCGTGGCATTTGTTTTCCATCCCCCGCGATTATCTTAGTTTTCCAGTTAGGGTTTAGATAGTTAGGTAGGATTAGTTTAGTTAGTTAGGAGCAGGAGGAGTTCTCCCTCTATGGACCGTAGAGGGAAGGCCACCGTGGCATTTGCTTTCCATCCCCCGCGATTAGCTTAGTTTTCAAGTTAGGTTTTAGATAGTTAGGTAGGATTAGTATGGTTAGTTAGGAGCAGGAGGAGCTCCCCCTCTATGGACCGTAGAGGGAAGGCCACCGTGGCATTTGTTTTCCATCCCCCGCGATTAGCTTAGTTCACAAGTTAGGTTTTAGATAGTTAGGTAGGATAATTTTACTTAGTTAGAAACAGGAGGAGTTCCCCCTCTATGGACTGTAGAGGGAAGGCCACCGCGGCATATTTTTTTTATATTTCCCGCGATCAGCTTAGTTTTCAAGTTAGGTTTTAGATAGTTAGGCAGGATTAGTTTAGTTAGTTAGGAGCAGAAGGAGTTCCCCCTCTATGGACCGTAGAGGGAAGGCCACCGTGGCATTTGTTTTCCATCCCCCGCGATTAGCTTAGTTTTCAAGTTAGGTTTTAGTTAGTTAGGTAGGATGAGTTTAGTTAGTTAGGAGCATGAGGAGTTCCCCCTCTATGGACCGTAGAGGGAAGGCCACCGCGGCATATTTTTTTATATTTCCCGCGATTAGCTTAGTTTTCCAGTTAGGTTTTAGATAGTTAGGTAGGATTAGTTTAGTTAGTTAGAAACAGGAGGACTTCCCCCTCTATGGACTGTAGAGGGAAGGCCACCGCGGCATTTTTGTTTACATTCCCCGCGATCAGCTTAGTTTTCAAGTTAGGTTTTAGATAGTCAGGTAGGATTAGTTTAGTTGGCTAGAAATTCGTAGGCTTAGACGTGATATTCTCCTGATGACCGGTTGTAAGAGGGATGATCCCTAAGATTGTCTCCATTCTGACTGACGGAGCTTATCACCTGTAGTTTAGCTTTATATGTTTGGCGGGACTATTGTAGTTATCTCGGAATTAGCTATGCGTTACTTAGTTAGGTAGGATGAGTTTAGTTAGTTAGGAGCAGGAGGAGTTCCCCCTCTATGGACTGTAGAGGGCAGGCCACCGCGGCATATTTTTTTTTATATTTCCCGCGATTAGCTTAGTTTTCAAGTTAGGTTTTAGATAGTTAGGTAGGATTAGTTTAGATAGTTAGGAGCAGGAGGAGTTCCCCCTCTATGGACCGTAGAGGGAAGGCCACCGTGGCATTTGTTTTCCATCTCCCGCGATTAGCTTAGTTTTCAAGTTAGGTTTTAGATAGTTAGGTAGGATTAGTTTAGTTAGTTAGGAGCAGGAGGAGTTCCCCCTCTATGGACCGTAGAGGGAAGGCCACCGTGGCATTTGTTTTCCATCCCCCGCGATTAGCTTAGTTTTCAAGTTAGGTTTTAGTTAGTTAGGTAGGATGAGTTTAGTTAGTTAGGAGCATGAGGAGTTCCCCCTCTATGGACCGTAGAGGGAAGGCCACCGCGGCATATTTTTTTATATTTCCCGCGATTAGCTTAGTTTTCCAGTTAGGTTTTAGATAGTTAGGTAGGATTAGTATGGTTAGTTAGGAGCAGGAGGAGTTCCCCCTCTATGGACCGTAGAGGGAAGGCCACCGTGGCATTTGTTTTCCATCTCCCGCGATTAGCTTAGTTTTCAAGTTAGGTTTTAGATAGTTAGGTAGGATTAGTTTAGTTAGTTAGGAGCAGGAGGAGTTCCCCCTCTATGGACCGTAGAGGGAAGGCCACCGTGGCATTTGTTTTCCATCCCCCGCGATTAGCTTAGTTTTCCAGTTAGGGTTTAGATAGTTAGGTAGGATTAGTTTAGTTAGTTAGGAGCAGGAGGAGTTCCCCCTCTATGGACCGTAGAGGGAAGGCCACCGTGGCATTTGCTTTCCATTCCCCGCGATTAGCTTAGTTTTCAAGTTAGGTTTTAGATAGTTAGGTAGGATTAGTATGGTTAGTTAGGAGCAGGAGGAGTTCCCCCTCTATGGACCGTAGAGGGAAGGCCACCGTGGCATTTGTTTTCCATCTCCCGCGATTAGCTTAGTTTTCAAGTTAGGTTTTAGATAGTTAGGTAGCATTAGTTTAGTTAGTTAGGAGCAGGAGGAGTTCCCCCTCTATGGACCGTAGAGGGAAGGCCACCGTGGCATTTGTTTTCCATCCCCCGCGATTAGCTTAGTTTTCAAGTTAGGTTTTAGTTAGTTAGGTAGGATTAGTTTAGTTAGTTAGGAGCAGGAGGAGTTCCCCCTCTATGGACCGTAGAGGGAAGGCCACCGTGGCATTTGTTTTCCATCTCCCGCGATTAGCTTAGTTTTCAAGTTAGGTTTTAGATAGTTAGGTAGGATTAGTTTAGTTAGTTAGGAGCAGAAGGAGTTCCCCCTCTATGGACCGTAGAGGGAAGGCCACCGTGGCATTTGTTTTCCATCCCCCGCGATTATCTTAGTTTTCCAGTTAGGGTTTAGATAGTTAGGTAGGATTAGTTTAGTTAGTTAGGAGCAGGAGGAGTTCCCCCTCTATGGACCGTAGAGGGAAGGCCACCGTGGCATTTGCTTTCCATCCCCCGCGATTAGCTTAGTTTTCAAGTTAGGTTTTAGATAGTTAGGTAGGATTAGTATGGTTAGTTAGGAGCAGGAGGAGTTCCCCCTCTATGGACCGTAGAGGGAAGGCCACCGTGGCATTTGTTTTCCATCTCCCGCGATTAGCTTAGTTTTCAAGTTAGGTTTTAGATAGTTAGGTAGGATTAGTTTAGTTAGTTAGGAGCAGGAGGAGTTCCCCCTCTATGGACCGTAGAGGGAAGGCCACCGTGGCATTTGTTTTCCATCCCCCGCGATTAGCTTAGTTTTCAAGTTAGGTTTTAGTTAGTTAGGTAGGATGAGTTTAGTTAGTTAGGAGCATGAGGAGTTCCCCCTCTATGGACCGTAGAGGGAAGGCCACCGCGGCATATTTTTTTATATTTCCCGCGATTAGCTTAGTTTTCCAGTTAGGTTTTAGATAGTTAGGTAGGATTAGTTTAGTAAGTTAGAAACAGGAGGACTTCCCCCTCTATGGACTGTAGAGGGAAGGCCACCGCGGCATTTTTGTTTACATCCACCGCGATTAGCTTAGTTTTCAAGTTAGGTTTTAGTTAGTTAGGTAGGATGAGTTTAGTTAGATAGGAGTAGGAGGAGTTCCCCCTCTATGGACTGTAAAGGGAAGGCCACCGTGGCATTTGTTTTCCATCCCCCGCGATTAGCTTAGTTTTCAAGTTAGGTTTTAGTTAGTTAGGTAGGATGAGTTTAGTTAGATAGGAGTAGGAGGAGTTCCCCCTCTATGGACTGTAAAGGGAAGGCCACCGTGGCATTTGTTTTCCATCCCCCGCGATTAGCTTAGTTTTCAAGTTAGGTTTTAGTTAGTTAGGTAGGATGAGTTTAGTTAGATAGGAGTAGGAGGAGTTCCCCCTCTATGGACTGTAGAGGGAAGGCCACCGCGGCATTTTTGTTTACATTCCCCGCGATCAGCTTAGTTTTCAAGTTAGGTTTTAGATAGTCAGGTAGGATTAGTTTAGTTGGCTAGAAATTCGTAGGCTTAGACGTGATATTCTCCTGATGACCGGTTGTAAGAGGGATGATCCCTAAGATTGTCTCCATTCTGACTGACGGAGCTTATCACCTATAGTTAGCTTTATGTGTTTGGTAGAATTAGCTGAGGTGGCTGGGAATTAGTTAGGCTTAGACGTGATATTCTCCTGATGACCGGTTGTAAGAGGGATGATCCCTAAGATTGTCTCCATTCTGACTGACGGAGCTTATCACCTGTAGTTAGCTCTATGTATTTGGTAGAATTAGCTTATTTGGCTGGGAATTAGTTAGGCTTAGACGTGATATTCTCCTGATGATAGGTTGTAAGAGGGATGATCCTTAAGATTGTCTCCATTCTGACTGACGGAGCTTATCACCTGTAGTTAGCTCTATGTATTTGGTAGAATTAGCTTATTTGGCTGGGAATTAGTTAGGCTTAGACGTGATATTCTCCTGATGACCGGTTGTAAGAGGGATGATCCCTAAGATTGTCTCCATTCTGACTGACGGAGCCTATCACCTGTAGTTAGCTTTATGTGTTTGGTAGAATTAGTTGAGGTGGCTTGGAAATAGTTAGGCCTAGACGTGATATTCTCCTGATGACCGGTTGTAAGAGGGATGATCCCTAAGATTGTCTCCATTCTGACTGACGGAGCTTATCACCTATAGTTAGCTTTATGTGTTTGGCGGGACTATTGTAGTTATCTCGGAATTAGCTATGCGTTACTTAGTTAGGTAGGATGAGTTTAGTTAGTTAGGAGCAGGAGGAGTTCCCCCTCTATGGACTGTAGAGGGAAGGCCACCGCGGCATTTTTGTTTACATCCCCCGCGATCAGCTTAGTTTTCAAGTTAGGTTTTAGATAGTTAGGTAGGATGAGTTTAGTTAGTTAGGAGCAGGAGGAGTTCCCCCTCTATGGACTGTAGAGGGAAGGCCACCGCGGCATTTTTGTTTACATCCCCCGCGATCAGCTTAGTTTTCCAGTTAGGTTTTAGATAGTTAGGTAGAATTAGTTTAGCTAGTTAGGAGCAGGAGGAGTTCCCCCTCTATGGACCGTAGAGGGAAGGCCACCGCGGCATTTTTGATTACATCCCCCGCGATCAGCTTAGTTTTCCAGTTAGGTTTTAGATAGTTAGGTAGGATGAGTTTAGTTAGTTAGGAGCAGGAGGAGTTCCCCCTCTATGGACCGTAGAGGGAAGGCCACCGCGGCATTTTTGTTTACATCCCCCGCGATCAGCTTAGTTTTCAAGTTAGGTTTTAGTTAGTTAGGTAGGATGAGTTTAGTTAGATAGGAGTAGGAGGAGTTCCCCCTCTATGGACTGTAGAGGGAAGGCCACCGCGGCATTTTTGTTTACATCCCCCGCGATTAGCTTAGTTTTCAAGTTAGGTTTTAGTTAGTTAGGTAGGATGAGTTTAGTTAGTTAGGAGCAGGAGGAGTTCCCCCTCTATGGACTGTAGAGGGAAGGCCACCGCGGCATTTTTGTTTACATCCCCCGCGATCAGCTTAGTTTTCCAGTTAGGTTTTAGATAGTTAGGTAGAATTAGTTTAGCTAGTTAGGAGCAGGAGGAGTTCCCCCTCTATGGACCGTAGAGGGAAGGCCACCGCGGCATATTTTTTATATTTCCCGCGATTAACTTAGTTTTCAAGTTAGGTTTTAGATAGTTAGGTAGGATGAGTTTAGTTAGTTAGGAGCAGGAGGAGTTCCCCCTCTATGGACCGTAGAGGGAAGGCCACCGCGGCATATTTTTTATATTTCCCGCGATTAGCTTAGTTTTCAAGTTAGGTTTTAGTTAGTTAGGTAGGATGAGTTTAGTTAGATAGGAGTAGGAGGAGTTCCCCCTCTATGGACTGTAGAGGGAAGGCCACCGCGGCATTTTTGTTTACATCCCCCGCGATTAGCTTAGTTTTCAAGTTAGGTTTTAGTTAGTTAGGTAGGATGAGTTTAGTTAGTTAGGAGCAGGAGGAGTTCCCCCTCTATGGACTGTAGAGGGAAGGCCACCGCGGCATTTTTGTTTACATCCCCCGCGATCAGCTTAGTTTTCCAGTTAGGTTTTAGATAGTTAGGTAGAATTAGTTTAGCTAGTTAGGAGCAGGAGGAGTTCCCCCTCTATGGACCGTAGAGGGAAGGCCACCGCGGCATATTTTTTATATTTCCCGCGATTAACTTAGTTTTCAAGTTAGGTTTTAGATAGTTAGGCAGGATTATTTTAGTTAGTTAGAAACAGGAGGAGTTCCCCCTCTATGGACTGTAGAGGGCAGGTAACCGCGGCATATTTTTTTTATATTTCCCGCGATTAGCTTTGTTTTCAAGTTAGGTTTTAGATAGTTAGGTAGGATTAGTTTAGATAGTTAGGAGCAGGAGGAGTTCCCCCTCTATGGACCGTAGAGGGAAGGCCACCGTGGCATTTGTTTTCCATCCCCCGCGATTAGCTTAGTTTTCAAGTTAGGTTTTAGTTAGTTAGGTAGGATGAGTTTAGTTAGATAGGAGTAGGAGGAGTTCCCCCTCTATGGACTGTAAAGGGAAGGCCACCGTGGCATTTGTTTTCCATCCCCCGCGATTTGCTTAGTTTTCAAGTTAGGTTTTAGTTAGTTAGGTAGGATGAGTTTAGTTAGATAGGAGTAGGAGGAGTTCCCCCTCTATGGACTGTAGAGGGAAGGCCACCGCGGCATTTTTGTTTACATCCCCCGCGATCAGCTTAGTTTTCAAGTTAGGTTTTAGATAGTTAGGTAGGATTAGTTTAGTTAGTTAGAAACATTTTTGTTTACATCCCCCGCGATCAGCTTAGTTTTCAAGTTAGGTTTTAGATAGTCAGGTAGGATTAGTTTAGTTGGCTAGAAATTCGTAGGCTTAGACGTGATATTCTCCTGATGACCGGTTGTAAGAGGGATGATCCCTAAGATTGTCTCCATTCTGACTGACGGAGCTTATCACCTATAGTTAGCTTTATGTGTTTGGTAGAATTAGTTGAGGTGGCTGGGAATTAGTTAGGCTTAGACGTGATATTCTCCTGATGACCGGTTGTAAGAGGGATGATCCCTAAGATTGTCTCCATTCTGACTGACGGAGCTTATCACCTGTAGTTAGCTCTATGTATTTGGTAGAATTAGCTTATTTGGCTGGGAATTAGTTAGGCTTAGACGTGATATTCTCCTGATGACCGGTTGTAAGAGGGATGATCCTTAAGATTGTCTCCATTCTGACTGACGGAGCTTATCACCTGTAGTTAGCTCTATGTATTTGGTAGAATTAGCTTATTTGGCTGGGAATTAGTTAGGCTTAGACGTGATATTCTCCTGATGACCGGTTGTAAGAGGGATGATCCCTAAGATTGTCTCCATTCTGACTGACGGAGCCTATCACCTGTAGTTAGCTTTATGTGTTTGGTAGAATTAGTTGAGGTGGCTTGGAAATAGTTAGGCCTAGACGTGATATTCTCCTGATGACCGGTTGTAAGAGGGATGATCCCTAAGATTGTCTCCATTCTGACTGACGGAGCTTATCACCTATAGTTAGCTTTATGTGTTTGGCGGGACTATTGTAGTTATCTCGGAATTAGCTATGCGTTACTTAGTTAGGTAGGATGAGTTTAGTTAGTTAGGAGCAGGAGGAGTTCCCCCTCTATGGACTGTAGAGGGAAGGCCACCGCGGCATTTTTGTTTACATCCCCCGCGATCAGCTTAGTTTTCAAGTTAGGTTTTAGATAGTTAGGTAGGATGAGTTTAGTTAGTTAGGAGCAGGAGGAGTTCCCCCTCTATGGACCGTAGAGGGAAGGCCACCGCGGCATATTTTTTATATTTCCCGCGATTAGCTTAGTTTTCAAGTTAGGTTTTAGTTAGTTAGGTAGGATGAGTTTAGTTAGATAGGAGTAGGAGGAGTTCCCCCTCTATGGACTGTAGAGGGAAGGCCACCGCGGCATTTTTGTTTACATCCCCCGCGATTAGCTTAGTTTTCAAGTTAGGTTTTAGATAGTTAGGTAGAATTAGTTTAGCTAGTTAGGAGCAGGAGGAGTTCCCCCTCTATGGACCGTAGAGGGAAGGCCACCGTGGCATTTGTTTTCCATCCCCCGCGATTAGCTTAGTTTTCAAGTTAGGTTTTAGTTAGTTAGGTAGGATGAGTTTAGTTAGTTAGGAGCATGAGGAGTTCCCCCTCTATGGACCGTAGAGGGAAGGCCACCGCGGCATATTTTTTTATATTTCCCGCGATTAGCTTAGTTTTCAAGTTAGGTTTTAGTTAGTTAGGTAGGATGAGTTTAGTTAGTTAGGAGCATGAGGAGTTCCCCCTCTATGGACCGTAGAGGGAAGGCCACCGTGGCATTTGTTTTCCATCCCCCGCGATTAGCTTAGTTTTCCAGTTAGGTTTTAGATAGTTAGGTAGGATTAGTTTAGTTAGTTAGGAGCAGGAGGAGTTCCCCCTCTATGGACTGTAGAGGGAAGGCCACCGCGGCATTTTTGTTTACATCCCCCGCGATCAGCTTAGTTTTCAAGTTAGGTTTTAGATAGTTAGGTAGGATTAGTTTAGTTAGTTAGAATCATTTTTGTTTACATCCCCCGCGATCAGCTTAGTTTTCAAGTTAGGTTTTAGATAGTTAGGTAGGATTAGTTTAGTTAGTTAGAAACATTTTTGTTTACATCCCCCGCGATCAGCTTAGTTTTCAAGTTAGGTTTTAGATAGTCAGGTAGGATTAGTTTAGTTGGCTAGAAATTCGTAGGCTTAGACGTGATATTCTCCTGATGACCGGTTGTAAGAGGGATGATCCCTAAGATTGTCTCCATTCTGACTGACGGAGCTTATCACCTATAGTTAGCTTTATGTGTTTGGTAGAATTAGTTGAGGTGGCTGGGAATTAGTTAGGCTTAGACGTGATATTCTCTTGATGACCGGTTGTAAGAGGGATGATCCCTAAGATTGTCTCCATTCTGACTGACGGAGCTTATCACCTGTAGTTAGCTCTATGTATTTGGTAGAATTAGCTTATTTGGCTGGGAATTAGTTAGGCTTAGACGTGATATTCTCCTGATGACCGGTTGTAAGAGGGATGATCCCTAAGATTGTCTCCATTCTGACTGACGGAGCTTATCACCTGTAGTTAGCTTTATGTGTTTGGTAGAATTAGTTGAGGTGGCTTGGAAATAGTTAGGCCTAGACGTGATATTCTCCTGATGACCGGTTGTAAGAGGGATGATCCTTAAGATTGTCTCCATTCTGACTGACGGAGCTTATCAATTGTAGTTTAGCTTTATATGTTTGGCGGGACTATTTTAGTTATCTCGGAATTAGCTATCCGTTACTTAGTTAGGTAGGATGAGTTTAGTTAGTTAGGAGCAGGAGGAGTTCCCCTCTATGGACCGTAGAAGGAAGGCCACCGCGGCATATTTTTTATATTTCCCGCGATTAGCTTAGTTTTCAAGTTAGGTTTTAGATAGTTAGGTAGGATTAGTTTAGTTAGTTAGGAGCAGGAGGAGTTCCCCCTCTATGGACTGTAGAGGGAAGGCCACCGCGGCATTTTTGTTTACATCCCCCGCGATCAGCTTAGTTTTCAAGTTAGGTTTTAGATAGTCAGGTAGGATTAGTTTAGTTGGCTAGAAATTCGTAGGCTTAGACGTGATATTCTCCTGATGACCGGTTGTAAGAGGGATGATCCCTAAGATTGTCTCCATTCTGACTGACGGAGCTTATCACCTGTAGTTAGCTCTATGTATTTGGTAGAATTAGCTTATTTGGCTGGGAATTAGTTAGGCTTAGACGTGATATTCTCCTGATGACCGGTTGTAAGAGGGATGATCCTTAAGATTGTCTCCATTCTGACTGACGGAGCTTATCACCTGTAGTTTAGCTTTATATGTTTGGCGGGACTATTTTAGTTATCTCGGAATTAGCTATCCGTTACTTAGTTAGGTAGGATGAGTTTAGTTAGTTAGGAGCAGGAGGAGTTCCCCCTCTATGGACCGTAGAGGGAAGGCCACCGTGGCATTTGCTTTTCATCCCCCGCGATTAGCTTAATTTTCAAGTTAGGTTTTAGATAGTTAGGTAGGATTAGTTTAGTTAGTTAGGAGCAGGAGGAGTTCCCCCTCTATGGACTGTAGAGGGAAGGCCACCGCGGCATATTTTTTATATTTCCCGCGATTAGCTTAGCTTTCAAGTTAGGTTTTAGATAGTTAGGTAGGATTAGTTTAGTTAGTTAGAAACATTTTTGTTTACATCCCCCGCGATCAGCTTAGTTTTCAAGTTAGGTTTTAGATAGTCAGGTAGGATTAGTTTAGTTGGCTAGAAATTCGTAGGCTTAGACGTGATATTCTCCTGATGACCGGTTGTAAGAGGGATGATCCCTAAGATTGTCTCCATTCTGACTGACGGAGCTTATCACCTGTAGTTAGCTCTATGTATTTGGTAGAATTAGCTTATTTGGCTGGGAATTAGTTAGGCTTAGACGTGATATTCTCCTGATGACCGGTTGTAAGAGGGATGATCCTTAAGATTGTCTCCATTCTGACTGACGGAGCTTATCACCTGTAGTTTAGCTTTATATGTTTGGCGGGACTATTTTAGTTATCTCGGAATTAGCTATCCGTTACTTAGTTAGGTAGGATGAGTTTAGTTAGTTAGGAGCAGGAGGAGTTCCCCCTCTATGGACCGTAGAGGGAAGGCCACCGTGGCATTTGCTTTTCATCCCCCGCGATTAGCTTAATTTTCAAGTTAGGTTTTAGATAGTTAGGTAGGATTAGTTTAGTTAGTTAGGAGCAGGAGGAGTTCCCCCTCTATGGACTGTAGAGGGAAGGCCACCGCGGCATATTTTTTATATTTCCCGCGATTAGCTTAGCTTTCAAGTTAGGTTTTAGATAGTTAGGTAGGATTAGTTTAGTTAGTTAGGAGCAGGAGGAGTTCCCCCTCTATGGACCGTAGAGGGAAGGCCACCGCGGCATTTGTTTTCCATCCCCCGCGATTAGCTTAGTTTTCAAGTTAGGTTTTAGATAGTTAGGTAGGATTAGTTTAGCTAGTTAGGAGCAGGAGGAGTTCCCCCTCTATGGACCGTAGAGGGAAGGCCACCGTGGCATTTGCTTTTCATCCCCCGCGATTAGCTTAGTTTTCAAGTTAGGTTTTAGTTAGTTAGGTAGGATGAGTTTAGTTAGTTAGGAGCATGAGGAGTTCCCCCTCTATGGACCGTAGAGGGAAGGCCACCGTGGCATTTGTTTTCCATCCCCCGCGATTAGCTTAGTTTTCCAGTTAGGGCTTAGATAGTTAGGTAGGATTAGTTTAGTTAGTTAGGAGCAGGAGGAGTTCCCCCTCTATGGACCGTAGAGGGAAGGCCACCGCGGCATATTTTTTATATTTCCCGCGATTAGCTTAGTTTTCAAGTTAGGTTTTAGATAGTTAGGTAGGATTAGTTTAGTTAGTTAGGAGCAGGAGGAGTTCCCCCTCTATGGACCGTAGAGGGAAGGCCACCGCGGCATATTTTTTATATTTCCCGCGATTAGCTTAGTTTTCAAGTTAGGTTTTAGATAGTTAGGTAGGATTAGTTTAGTTAGTTAGGAGCAGGAGGAGTTCCCCCTCTATGGACCGTAGAGGGAAGGCCACCACGGCATATTTTTTATATTTCCCGCGATTAACTTAATTTTTAAGTTAGGTTTTAGATAGTTAGGTAGGATTAGTTTAGCTAGTTAGGAGCAGGAGGAGTTCCCCCTCTATGGACCGTAGAGGGAAGGCCACCGTGGCATTTGCTTTTCATCCCCCGCGATTAGCTTAGTTTTCAAGTTAGGTTTTAGTTAGTTAGGTAGGATTAGTTTAGTTAGTTAGGAGCAGGAGGAGTTCCCCTCTATGGACCGTAGAGGGAAGGCCACCGCGGCATATTTTTTATATTTCCCGCGATTAGCTTAGTTTTCAAGTTAGGTTTTAGATAGTTAGGTAGGATTAGTTTAGTTAGTTAGGAGCAGGAGGAGTTCCCCCTCTATGGACCGTAGAGGGAAGGCCACCGTGGCATTTGTTTTCCATCCCCCGCGATTAGCTTAGTTTTCATGTTAGGTTTTAGTTAGTTAGGTAGGATGAGTTTAGTTAGTTAGGAGCATGAGGAGTTCCCCCTCTATGGACCGTAGAGGGAAGGCCACCACGGCATATTTTTTATATTTCCCGCGATTAACTTAGTTTTCAAGTTAGGTTTTAGATAGTTAGGCAGGATTATTTTAGTTAGTTAGAAACAGGAGGAGTTCCCCCTCTATGGACTGTAGAGGGCAGGCCACCGCGGCATATTTTTTTATATTTCCCGCGATTAGCTTAGTTTTCCAGTTAGGTTTTAGATAGTTAGGTAGGATTAGTTTAGTTAGTTAGAAACAGGAGGACTTCCCCCTCTATGGACTGTAGAGGGAAGGCCACCGCGGCATTTTTGTTTACATCCCCCGCGATCAGCTTAGTTTTCAAGTTAGGTTTTAGATAGTCAGGTAGGATTAGTTTAGTTGGCTAGAAATTCGTAGGCTTAGACGTGATATTCTCCTGATGACCGGTTGTAAGAGGGATGATCCCTAAGATTGTCTCCATTCTGACTGACGGAGCCTATCACCTGTAGTTAGCTTTATGTGTTTGGTAGAATTAGTTGAGGTGGCTTGGAAATAGTTAGGCCTAGACGTGATATTCTCCTGATGACCGGTTGTAAGAGGGATGATCCTTAAGATTGTCTCCATTCTGACTGACGGAGCTTATCACCTGTAGTTTAGCTTTATATGTTTGGCGGGACTATTTTAGTTATCTCGGAATTAGCTATCCGTTACTTAGTTAGGTAGGATGAGTTTAGTTAGTTAGGAGCAGGAGGAGTTCCCCCTCTATGGACCGTAGAGGGAAGGCCACCGTGGCATTTGCTTTTCATCCCCCGCGATTAGCTTAGTTTTCAAGTTAGGTTTTAGATAGTTAGGTAGGATTAGTTTAGTTAGTTAGGAGCAGGAGGAGTTCCCCCTCTATGGACTGTAGAGGGAAGGCCACCGCGGCATATTTTTTATATTTCCCGCGATTAGCTTAGCTTTCAAGTTAGGTTTTAGATAGTTAGGTAGGATTAGTTTAGTTAGTTAGGAGCAGGAGGAGTTCCCCCTCTATGGACCGTAGAGGGAAGGCCACCGCGGCATATTTTTTATATTTCCCGCGATTAGCTTAGTTTTCAAGTTAGGTTTTAGATAGTTAGGTAGGATTAGTTTAGTTAGTTAGGAGCAGGAGGAGTTCCCCCTCTATGGACCGTAGAGGGAAGGCCACCGCGGCATTTGTTTTCCATCCCCCGCGATTAGCTTAGTTTTCAAGTTAGGTTTTAGATAGTTAGGTAGGATTAGTTTAGCTAGTTAGGAGCAGGAGGAGTTCCCCCTCTATGGACCGTAGAGGGAAGGCCACCGTGGCATTTGCTTTTCATCCCCCGCGATTAGCTTAGTTTTCAAGTTAGGTTTTAGTTAGTTAGGTAGGATGAGTTTAGTTAGTTAGGAGCATGAGGAGTTCCCCCTCTATGGACCGTAGAGGGAAGGCCACCGCGGCATATTTTTTATATTTCCCGCGATTAGCTTAGTTTTCAAGTTAGGTTTTAGATAGTTAGGTCGGATTAGTTTAGTTAGTTAGGAGCAGGAGGAGTTCCCCCTCTATGGACCGTAGAGGGAAGGCCACCGCGGCATATTTTTTATATTTCCCGCGATTAGCTTAGTTTTCAAGTTAGGTTTTAGATAGTTAGGTAGGATTAGTTTAGTTAGTTAGGAGCAGGAGGAGTTCCCCCTCTATGGACCGTAGAGGGAAGGCCACCACGGCATATTTTTTATATTTCCCGCGATTAACTTAGTTTTCAAGTTAGGTTTTAGATAGTTAGGCAGGATTATTTTAGTTAGTTAGAAACAGGAGGAGTTCCCCCTCTATGGACTGTAGAGGGCAGGCCACCGCGGCATATTTTTTTTATATTTCCCGCGATTAGCTTAGTTTTCAAGTTAGGTTTTAGATAGTTATTTAGGATTAGTTTAGATAGTTAGGAGCAGGAGGAGTTCCCCCTCTATGGACCGTAGAGGGAAGGCCACCGTGGCATTTGTTTTCCATCCCCCGCGATTAGCTTAGTTTTCAAGTTAGGTTTTAGTTAGTTAGGTAGGATGAGTTTAGTTAGTTAGGAGCATGAGGAGTTCCCCCTCTATGGACCGTAGAGGGAAGGCCACCACGGCATATTTTTTATATTTCCCGCGATTAACTTAGTTTTCAAGTTAGGTTTTAGATAGTTAGGCAGGATTATTTTAGTTAGTTAGAAACAGGAGGAGTTCCCCCTCTATGGACTGTAGAGGGCAGGCCACCGCGGCATATTTTTTTATATTTCCCGCGATTAGCTTAGTTTTCCAGTTAGGTTTTAGATAGTTAGGTAGGATTAGTTTAGTTAGTTAGAAACAGGAGGACTTCCCCCTCTATGGACCGTAGAGGGAAGGCCACCGCGGCATTTGTTTTCCATCCCCCGCGATTAGCTTAGTTTTCAAGTTAGGTTTTAGATAGTTAGGTAGGATTAGTTTAGCTAGTTAGGAGCAGGAGGAGTTCCCCCTCTATGGACCGTAGAGGGAAGGCCACCGTGGCATTTGCTTTTCATCCCCCGCGATTAGCTTAGTTTTCAAGTTAGGTTTTAGTTAGTTAGGTAGGATGAGTTTAGTTAGTTAGGAGCATGAGGAGTTCCCCCTCTATGGACCGTAGAGGGAAGGCCACCGCGGCATATTTTTTATATTTCCCGCGATTAGCTTAGTTTTCAAGTTAGGTTTTAGATAGTTAGGTCGGATTAGTTTAGTTAGTTAGGAGCAGGAGGAGTTCCCCCTCTATGGACCGTAGAGGGAAGGCCACCGCGGCATATTTTTTATATTTCCCGCGATTAGCTTAGTTTTCAAGTTAGGTTTTAGATAGTTAGGTAGGATTAGTTTAGTTAGTTAGGAGCAGGAGGAGTTCCCCCTCTATGGACCGTAGAGGGAAGGCCACCACGGCATATTTTTTATATTTCCCGCGATTAACTTAGTTTTCAAGTTAGGTTTTAGATAGTTAGGCAGGATTATTTTAGTTAGTTAGAAACAGGAGGAGTTCCCCCTCTATGGACTGTAGAGGGCAGGCCACCGCGGCATATTTTTTTTATATTTCCCGCGATTAGCTTAGTTTTCAAGTTAGGTTTTAGATAGTTATTTAGGATTAGTTTAGATAGTTAGGAGCAGGAGGAGTTCCCCCTCTATGGACCGTAGAGGGAAGGCCACCGTGGCATTTGTTTTCCATCCCCCGCGATTAGCTTAGTTTTCAAGTTAGGTTTTAGTTAGTTAGGTAGGATGAGTTTAGTTAGTTAGGAGCATGAGGAGTTCCCCCTCTATGGACCGTAGAGGGAAGGCCACCACGGCATATTTTTTATATTTCCCGCGATTAACTTAGTTTTCAAGTTAGGTTTTAGATAGTTAGGCAGGATTATTTTAGTTAGTTAGAAACAGGAGGAGTTCCCCCTCTATGGACTGTAGAGGGCAGGCCACCGCGGCATATTTTTTTATATTTCCCGCGATTAGCTTAGTTTTCCAGTTAGGTTTTAGATAGTTAGGTAGGATTAGTTTAGTTAGTTAGAAACAGGAGGACTTCCCCCTCTATGGACCGTAGAGGGAAGGCCACCGCGGCATTTGTTTTCCATCCCCCGCGATTAGCTTAGTTTTCAAGTTAGGTTTTAGATAGTTAGGTAGGATTAGTTTAGCTAGTTAGGAGCAGGAGGAGTTCCCCCTCTATGGACCGTAGAGGGAAGGCCACCGTGGCATTTGCTTTTCATCCCCCGCGATTAGCTTAGTTTTCAAGTTAGGTTTTAGTTAGTTAGGTAGGATGAGTTTAGTTAGTTAGGAGCATGAGGAGTTCCCCCTCTATGGACCGTAGAGGGAAGGCCACCGCGGCATATTTTTTATATTTCCCGCGATTAGCTTAGTTTTCAAGTTAGGTTTTAGATAGTTAGGTCGGATTAGTTTAGTTAGTTAGGAGCAGGAGGAGTTCCCCCTCTATGGACCGTAGAGGGAAGGCCACCGCGGCATATTTTTTATATTTCCCGCGATTAGCTTAGTTTTCAAGTTAGGTTTTAGATAGTTAGGTAGGATTAGTTTAGTTAGTTAGGAGCAGGAGGAGTTCCCCCTCTATGGACCGTAGAGGGAAGGCCACCACGGCATATTTTTTATATTTCCCGCGATTAACTTAGTTTTCAAGTTAGGTTTTAGATAGTTAGGCAGGATTATTTTAGTTAGTTAGAAACAGGAGGAGTTCCCCCTCTATGGACTGTAGAGGGCAGGCCACCGCGGCATATTTTTTTTATATTTCCCGCGATTAGCTTAGTTTTCAAGTTAGGTTTTAGATAGTTATTTAGGATTAGTTTAGATAGTTAGGAGCAGGAGGAGTTCCCCCTCTATGGACCGTAGAGGGAAGGCCACCGTGGCATTTGTTTTCCATCCCCCGCGATTAGCTTAGTTTTCAAGTTAGGTTTTAGTTAGTTAGGTAGGATGAGTTTAGTTAGTTAGGAGCATGAGGAGTTCCCCCTCTATGGACCGTAGAGGGAAGGCCACCACGGCATATTTTTTATATTTCCCGCGATTAACTTAGTTTTCAAGTTAGGTTTTAGATAGTTAGGCAGGATTAGTTTAGTTAGTTAGGAGCAGGAGGAGTTCCCCCTCTATGGACCGTAGAGGGAAGGCCACCACGGCATATTTTTTATATTTCCCGCGATTAGCTTAGTTTTCAAGTTAGGTTTTAGTTAGTTAGGTAGGATTAGTTTAGTTAGTTAGGAGCAGGAGGAGTTCCCCTCTATGGACCGTAGAGGGAAGGCCACCGCGGCATATTTTTTATATTTCCCGCGATTAGCTTAGTTTTCAAGTTAGGTTTTAGATAGTTAGGTAGGATTAGTTTAGTTAGTTAGGAGCAGGAGGAGTTCCCCCTCTATGGACCGTAGAGGGAAGGCCACCGCGGCGTATTTTTTATATTACCCGCGATTAGCTTAGTTTTCCAGTTAGGGCTTAGATAGTTAGGTAGGATTAGATTAGTTAGTTAGGAGCAGGAGGAGTTCCCCCTCTATGGACCGTAGAGGGAAGGCCACCGTGGCATTTGTTTTCCATCCCCCGCGATTAGCTTAGTTTTCAAGTTAGGTTTTAGTTAGTTAGGTAGGATGAGTTTAGTTAGTTAGGAGCATGAGGAGTTCCCCCTCTATGGACCGTAGAGGGAAGGCCACCACGGCATATTTTTTATATTTCCCGCGATTAACTTAGTTTTCAAGTTAGGTTTTAGATAGTTAGGCAGGATTATTTTAGTTAGTTAGAAACAGGAGGAGTTCCCCCTCTATGGACTGTAGAGGGCAGGCCACCGCGGCATATTTTTTTATATTTCCCGCGATTAGCTTAGTTTTCCAGTTAGGTTTTAGATAGTTAGGTAGGATTAGTTTAGTTAGTTAGAAACAGGAGGACTTCCCCCTCTATGGACTGTAGAGGGCAGGCCACCGCGGCATTTTTGTTTACATCCCCCGCGATCAGCTTAGTTTTCAAGTTAGGTTTTAGATAGTTAGGTAGGATTAGTTTAGATAGTTAGGAGCAGGAGGAGTTCCCCCTCTATGGACCGTAGAGGGAAGGCCACCGTGGCATTTGTTTTCCATCCCCCGCGATTAGCTTAGTTTTCAAGTTAGGTTTTAGATAGTTAGGTAGGATTAGTTTAGTTAGTTAGAAACAGGAGGACTTCCCCCTCTATGGACTGTAGAGGGAAGGCCACCGCGGCATTTTTGTTTACATCCCCCGCGATCGGCTTAGTTTTCAAGTTAGGTTTTAGATAGTTAGGTAGGATTAGTTTAGTTAGTTAGGAGCAGGAGGAGTTCCCCCTCTATGGACCGTAGAGGGAAGGCCACCGTGGCATTTGTTTTCCATCCCCCGCGATTAGCTTAGTTTTCAAGTTAGGTTTTAGTTAGTTAGGTAGGATGAGTTTAGTTAGTTAGGAGCATGAGGAGTTCCCCCTCTATGGACCGTAGAGGGAAGGCCACCACGGCATATTTTTTATATTTCCCGCGATTAACTTAGTTTTCAAGTTAGGTTTTAGTTAGTTAGGTAGGATTAGTTTAGTTAGTTAGGAGCAGGAGGAGTTCCCCTCTATGGACCGTAGAGGGAAGGCCACCGCGGCATATTTTTTATATTTCCCGCGATTAGCTTAGTTTTCAAGTTAGGTTTTAGATAGTTAGGTAGGATTAGTTTAGTTAGTTAGGAGCAGGAGGAGTTCCCCCTCTATGGACCGTAGAGGGAAGGCCACCGCGGCGTATTTTTTATATTACCCGCGATTAGCTTAGTTTTCCAGTTAGGGCTTAGATAGTTAGGTAGGATTAGATTAGTTAGTTAGGAGCAGGAGGAGTTCCCCCTCTATGGACCGTAGAGGGAAGGCCACCGTGGCATTTGTTTTCCATCCCCCGCGATTAGCTTAGTTTTCAAGTTAGGTTTTAGTTAGTTAGGTAGGATGAGTTTAGTTAGTTAGGAGCATGAGGAGTTCCCCCTCTATGGACCGTAGAGGGAAGGCCACCACGGCATATTTTTTATATTTCCCGCGATTAACTTAGTTTTCAAGTTAGGTTTTAGATAGTTAGGCAGGATTATTTTAGTTAGTTAGAAACAGGAGGAGTTCCCCCTCTATGGACCGTAGAGGGAAGGCCACCGTGGCATTTGCTTTTCATCCCCCGCGATTAGCTTAGTTTTCAAGTTAGGTTTTAGATAGTTAGGTAGGATTAGTTTAGTTAGTTAGGAGCAGGAGGAGTTCCCCCTCTATGGACTGTAGAGGGAAGGCCACCGCGGCATATTTTTTATATTTCCCGCGATTAGCTTAGCTTTCAAGTTAGGTTTTAGATAGTTAGGTAGGATTAGTTTAGTTAGTTAGGAGCAGGAGGAGTTCCCCCTCTATGGACCGTAGAGGGAAGGCCACCACGGCATATTTTTTATATTTCCCGCGATTAGCTTAGTTTTCAAGTTAGGTTTTAGATAGTTAGGTAGGATTAGATTAGTTAGTTAGGAGCAGGAGGAGTTCCCCCTCTATGGACCGTAGAGGGAAGGCCACCGCGGCATATTTTTTATATTTCCCGCGATTAGCTTAGTTTTCAAGTTAGGTTTTAGATAGTTAGGTAGGATTAGATTAGTTAGTTAGGAGCAGGAGGAGTTCCCCCTCTATGGACCGTAGAGGGAAGGCCACCGCGGCATATTTTTTATATTTCCCGCGATTAGCTTAGTTTTCAAGTTAGGTTTTAGATAGTTAGGTAGGATGAGTTTAGTTAGTTAGGAGCAGGAGGAGTTCCCCCTCTATGGACCGTAGAGGGAAGGCCACCGTGGCATTTGCTTTTCATCCCCCGCGATTAGCTTAGTTTTCAAGTTAGGTTTTAGATAGTTAGGTAGGATTAGTTTAGTTAGTTAGGAGCAGGAGGAGTTCCCCCTCTATGGACTGTAGAGGGAAGGCCACCGCGGCATATTTTTTATATTTCCCGCGATTAGCTTAGCTTTCAAGTTAGGTTTTAGATAGTTAGGTAGGATTAGTTTAGTTAGTTAGGAGCAGGAGGAGTTCCCCCTCTATGGACCGTAGAGGGAAGGCCACCGCGGCATATTTTTTATATTTCCCGCGATTAGCTTAGTTTTCAAGTTAGGTTTTAGATAGTTAGGTAGGATTAGATTAGTTAGTTAGGAGCAGGAGGAGTTCCCCCTCTATGGACCGTAGAGGGAAGGCCACCGCGGCATATTTTTTATATTTCCCGCGATTAGCTTAGTTTTCAAGTTAGGTTTTAGATAGTTAGGTAGGATTAGATTAGTTAGTTAGGAGCAGGAGGAGTTCCCCCTCTATGGACCGTAGAGGGAAGGCCACCGTGGCATTTGTTTTCCATCCCCCGCGATTAGCTTAGTTTTCCAGTTAGGGCTTAGATAGTTAGGTAGGATTAGTTTAGTTAGTTAGGAGCAGGAGGAGTTCCCCCTCTATGGACCGTAGAGGGAAGGCCACCGCGGCATATTTTTTATATTTCCCGCGATTAGCTTAGTTTTCAAGTTAGGTTTTAGATAGTTAGGTAGGATTAGTTTAGTTAGTTAGGAGCAGGAGGAGTTCCCCCTCTATGGACCGTAGAGGGAAGGCCACCGCGGCGTATTTTTTATATTACCCGCGATTAGCTTAGTTTTCCAGTTAGGGCTTAGATAGTTAGGTAGGATTAGATTAGTTAGTTAGGAGCAGGAGGAGTTCCCCCTCTATGGACCGTAGAGGGAAGGCCACCGTGGCATTTGTTTTCCATCCCCCGCGATTAGCTTAGTTTTCAAGTTAGGTTTTAGTTAGTTAGGTAGGATGAGTTTAGTTAGTTAGGAGCATGAGGAGTTCCCCCTCTATGGACCGTAGAGGGAAGGCCACCACGGCATATTTTTTATATTTCCCGCGATTAACTTAGTTTTCAAGTTAGGTTTTAGATAGTTAGGCAGGATTATTTTAGTTAGTTAGAAACAGGAGGAGTTCCCCCTCTATGGACTGTAGAGGGCAGGCCACCGCGGCATATTTTTTTATATTTCCCGCGATTAGCTTAGTTTTCCAGTTAGGTTTTAGATAGTTAGGTAGGATTAGTTTAGTTAGTTAGAAACAGGAGGACTTCCCCCTCTATGGACTGTAGAGGGCAGGCCACCGCGGCATTTTTGTTTACATCCCCCGCGATCAGCTTAGTTTTCAAGTTAGGTTTTAGATAGTTAGGTAGGATTAGTTTAGATAGTTAGGAGCAGGAGGAGTTCCCCCTCTATGGACCGTAGAGGGAAGGCCACCGTGGCATTTGTTTTCCATCCCCCGCGATTAGCTTAGTTTTCAAGTTAGGTTTTAGATAGTTAGGTAGGATTAGTTTAGTTAGTTAGAAACAGGAGGACTTCCCCCTCTATGGACTGTAGAGGGAAGGCCACCGCGGCATTTTTGTTTACATCCCCCGCGATCGGCTTAGTTTTCAAGTTAGGTTTTAGATAGTTAGGTAGGATTAGTTTAGATAGTTAGGAGCAGGAGGAGTTCCCCCTCTATGGACCGTAGAGGGAAGGCCACCGTGGCATTTGTTTTCCATCCCCCGCGATTAGCTTAGTTTTCAAGTTAGGTTTTAGATAGTTAGGTAGGATTAGTTTAGTTAGTTAGGAGCAGGAGGAGTTCCCCCTCTATGGACCGTAGAGGGAAGGCCACCGTGGCATTTGTTTTCCATCCCCCGCGATTAGCTTAGTTTTCAAGTTAGGTTTTAGTTAGTTAGGTAGGATGAGTTTAGTTAGTTAGGAGCATGAGGAGTTCCCCCTCTATGGACCGTAGAGGGAAGGCCACCACGGCATATTTTTTATATTTCCCGCGATTAACTTAGTTTTCAAGTTAGGTTTTAGATAGTTATTTAGGATTAGTTTAGATAGTTAGGAGCAGGAGGAGTTCCCCCTCTATGGACCGTAGAGGGAAGGCCATCGTGGCATTTGTTTTCCATCCCCCGCGATTAGCTTAGTTTTCAAGTTAGGTTTTAGATAGTTAGGTAGGATTAGTTTAGTTAGTTAGGAGCAGGAGGAGTTCCCCCTCTATGGACCGTAGAGGGAAGGCCACCACGGGATATTTTTTATATTTCCCGCTATTAACTTAGTTTTCAAGTTAGGTTTTAGATAGTTAGGTAGGATTAGTTTAGCTAGTTAGGAGCAGGAGGAGTTCCCCCTCTATGGACCGTAGAGGGAAGGCCACCGTGGCATTTGCTTTTCATCCCCCGCGATTAGCTTAGTTTTCAAGTTAGGTTTTAGATAGTTAGGTAGGATTAGTTTAGTTAGTTAGGAGCAGGAGGAGTTCCCCCTCTATGGACTGTAGAGGGAAGGCCACCGCGGCATATTTTTTATATTTCCCGCGATTAGCTTAGCTTTCAAGTTAGGTTTTAGATAGTTAGGTAGGATTAGTTTAGTTAGTTAGGAGCAGGAGGAGTTCCCCCTCTATGGACCGTAGAGGGAAGGCCACCGCGGCATATTTTTTATATTTCCCGCGATTAGCTTAGTTTTCAAGTTAGGTTTTAGATAGTTAGGTAGGATTAGTTTAGTTAGTTAGGAGCAGGAGGAGTTCCCCCTCTATGGACCGTAGAGGGAAGGCCACCACGGGATATTTTTTATATTTCCCGCTATTAACTTAGTTTTCAAGTTAGGTTTTAGATAGTTAGGTAGGATTAGTTTAGCTAGTTAGGAGCAGGAGGAGTTCCCCCTCTATGGACCGTAGAGGGAAGGCCACCGTGGCATTTGCTTTTCATCCCCCGCGATTAGCTTAGTTTTCAAGTTAGGTTTTAGATAGTTAGGTAGGATTAGTTTAGTTACTTAGGAGCAGGAGGAGTTCCCCCTCTATGGACTGTAGAGGGAAGGCCACCGCGGCATATTTTTTATATTTCCCGCGATTAGCTTAGCTTTCAAGTTAGGTTTTAGATAGTTAGGTAGGATTAGTTTAGTTAGTTAGGAGCAGGAGGAGTTCCCCCTCTATGGACCGTAGAGGGAAGGCCACCACGGGATATTTTTTATATTTCCCGCTATTAACTTAGTTTTCAAGTTAGGTTTTAGATAGTTAGGTAGGATTAGTTTAGCTAGTTAGGAGCAGGAGGAGTTCCCCCTCTATGGACCGTAGAGGGAAGGCCACCGTGGCATTTGCTTTTCATCCCCCGCGATTAGCTTAGTTTTCAAGTTAGGTTTTAGATAGTTAGGTAGGATTAGTTTAGTTAGTTAGGAGCAGGAGGAGTTCCCCCTCTATGGACTGTAGAGGGAAGGCCACCGCGGCATATTTTTTATATTTCCCGCGATTAGCTTAGCTTTCAAGTTAGGTTTTAGATAGTTAGGTAGGATTAGTTTAGTTAGTTAGGAGCAGGAGGAGTTCCCCCTCTATGGACCGTAGAGGGAAGGCCACCACGGGATATTTTTTATATTTCCTGCGATTAACTTAGTTTTCAAGTTAGGTTTTAGATAGTTAGGTAGGATTAGTTTAGCTAGTTAGGAGCAGGAGGAGTTCCCCCTCTATGGACCGTAGAGGGAAGGCCACCGTGGCATTTGCTTTTCATCCCCCGCGATTAGCTTAGTTTTCAAGTTAGGTTTTAGTTAGTTAGGTAGGATTAGTTTAGTTAGTTAGGAGCAGGAGGAGTTCCCCTCTATGGACCGTAGAGGGAAGGCCACCGCGGCATATTTTTTATATTTCCCGCGATTAGCTTAGTTTTCAAGTTAGGTTTTAGATAGTTAGGTAGGATTAGTTTAGTTAGTTAGGAGCAGGAGGAGTTCCCCCTCTATGGACCGTAGAGGGAAGGCCACCGCGGCATATTTTTTGTATTTCCCGCGATTAGCTTAGTTTTCCAGTTAGGGCTTAGATAGTTAGGTAGGATTAGATTAGTTAGTTAGGAGCATGAGGAGTTCCCCCTCTATGGACCGTAGAGGGAAGGCCACCGCGGCATATTTTTTTATATTTCCCGCGATTAGCTTAGTTTTCCAGTTAGGTTTTAGATAGTTAGGTAGGATTAGTTTAGTTAGTTAGAAACAGGAGGACTTCCCCCTCTATGGACTGTAGAGGGAAGGCCACCGCGGCATTTTTGTTTACATCCCCCGCGATCAGCTTAGTTTTCAAGTTAGGTTTTAGATAGTCAGGTAGGATTAGTTTAGTTGGCTAGAAATTCGTAGGCTTAGACGTGATATTCTCCTGATGACCGGTTGTAAGAGGGATGATCCCTAAGATTGTCTCCATTCTGACTGACGGAGCTTATCACCTGTAGTTAGCTCTTTTCCAGTTAGGGTTTAGATAGTTAGGTAGGATTAGTTTAGTTAGTTAGGAGCAGGAGGAGTTCCCCCTCTATGGACCGTAGAGGGAAGGCCACCGCGGCATTTGTTTTCCATCCCCCGCGATTAGCTTAGTTCTCAAGTTAGGTTTTAGATAGTTAGGTAGGATTAGTTTAGTTAGTTAGGAGCAGGAGGAGTTCCCCCTCTATGGACCGTAGAGGGAAGGCCACCGTGGCATTTGTTTTCCATCCCCCGCGATTAGCTTAGTTTTCCAGTTAGGGTTTAGATAGTTAGGTAGGATTAGATTAGTTAGTTAGGAGCAGGAGGAGTTCCCCCTCTATGGACCGTAGAGGGAAGGCCACCGTGGCATTTGTTTTCCATCCCCCGCGATTAGCTTAGTTTTCCAGTTAGGGCTTAGATAGTTAGGTAGGATTAGTTTAGTTAGTTAGGAGCAGGAGGAGTTCCCCCTCTATGGACCGTAGAGGGAAGGCCACCGTGGCATTTTTGTTTACATCTCCCGCGATCAGATTGGTTTTCAAGTTAGGTTTTAGATAGTTAGGTAGGATTAGATTAGTTAGTTAGGAGCAGGAGGAGTTCCCCCTCTATGGACCGTAGAGGGAAGGCCACCGTGGCATTTTTGTTTACATCCCCCGCGATCAGCTTGGTTTTCAAGTTAGGTTTTAGATAGTTTGGTAGGATTAGTTTAGTTAGTTAGGAGCAGAAGGAGTTCCCCCTCTATGGACTGTAGAGGGAAGGCCACCGCGGCATTTTTGTTTACATCCCCCGCGATCAGCTTGGTTTTCAGGTTAGGTTTTAGATAGTTAGGTAGGATTAGATTAGTTAGTTAGGAGCAGGAGGAGTTCCCCCTCTATGGACCGTAGAGGGAAGGCCACCGTGGCATTTGTTTTCCATCCCCCGCGATTAGCTTAGTTTTCAAGTTAGGTTTTAGTTAGTTAGGTAGGATGAGTTTAGTTAGTTAGGAGCATGAGGAGTTCCCCCTCTATGGACCGTAGAGGGAAGGCCACCGCGGCATATTTTTTTATATTTCCCGCGATTAGCTTAGTTTTCCAGTTAGGTTTTAGATAGTTAGGTAGGATTAGTTTAGTTAGTTAGAAACAGGAGGACTTCCCCCTCTATGGACTGTAGAGGGAAGGCCACCGCGGCATTTTTGTTTACATTCCCCGCGATCAGCTTAGTTTTCAAGTTAGGTTTTAGATAGTCAGGTAGGATTAGTTTAGTTGGCTAGAAATTCGTAGGCTTAGACGTGATATTCTCCTGATGACCGGTTGTAAGAGGGATGATCCCTAAGATTGTCTCCATTCTGACTGACGGAGCTTATCACCTATAGTTAGCTTTATGTGTTTGGTAGAATTAGTTGAGGTGGCTGGGAATTAGTTAGGCTTAGACGTGATATTCTCCTGATGACCGGTTGTAAGAGGGATGATCCCTAAGATTGTCTCCATTCTGACTGACGGAGCTTATCACCTATAGTTAGCTTTATGTGTTTGGTAGAATTAGTTGAGGTGGCTGGGAATTAGTTAGGCTTAGACGTGATATTCTCCTGATGACCGGTTGTAAGAGGGATGATCCCTAAGATTGTCTCCATTCTGACTGACGGAGCTTATCACCTGTAGTTAGCTCTATGTATTTGGTAGAATTAGCTTATTTGGCTGGGAATTAGTTAGGCTTAGACGTGATATTCTCCTGATGACCGGTTGTAAGAGGGATGATCCTTAAGATTGTCTCCATTCTGACTGACGGAGCTTATCACCTGTAGTTTAGCTTTATATGTTTGGCGGGACTATTTTAGTTATCTCGGAATTAGCTATCCGTTACTTAGTTAGGTAGGATGAGTTTAGTTAGTTAGGAGCAGGAGGAGTTCCCCCTCTATGGACCGTAGAGGGAAGGCCACTGTGGCATTTGCTTTTCATCCCCCGCGATTAGCTTAATTTTCAAGTTAGGTTTTAGATAGTTAGGTAGGATTAGTTTAGTTAGTTAGGAGCAGGAGGAGTTCCCCCTCTATGGACTGTAGAGGGAAGGCCACCGCGGCATATTTTTTATATTTCCCGCGATTAGCTTAGCTTTCAAGTTAGGTTTTAGATAGTTAGGTAGGATTAGTTTAGTTAGTTAGGAGCAGGAGGAGTTCCCCCTCTATGGACCGTAGAGGGAAGGCCACCGCGGCATATTTTTTATATTTCCCGCGATTAGCTTAGTTTTCAAGTTAGGTTTTAGATAGTTAGGTAGGATTAGTTTAGTTAGTTAGGAGCAGGAGGAGTTCCCCCTCTATGGACCGTAGAGGGAAGGCCACCGCGGCATTTGTTTTCCATCCCCCGCGATTAGCTTAGTTTTCAAGTTAGGTTTTAGATAGTTAGGTAGGATTAGTTTAGCTAGTTAGGAGCAGGAGGAGTTCCCCCTCTATGGACCGTAGAGGGAAGGCCACCGTGGCATTTGCTTTTCATCCCCCGCGATTAGCTTAGTTTTCAAGTTAGGTTTTAGTTAGTTAGGTAGGATGAGTTTAGTTAGTTAGGAGCATGAGGAGTTCCCCCTCTATGGACCGTAGAGGGAAGGCCACCGCGGCATATTTTTTATATTTCCCGCGATTAGCTTAGTTTTCAAGTTAGGTTTTAGATAGTTAGGTAGGATTAGTTTAGTTAGTTAGGAGCAGGAGGAGTTCCCCCTCTATGGACCGTAGAGGGAAGGCCACCGCGGCATATTTTTTATATTTCCCGCGATTAGCTTAGTTTTCAAGTTAGGTTTTAGATAGTTTGGTAGGATTAGTTTAGTTAGTTAGGAGCAGGAGGAGTTCCCCCTCTATGGACCGTAGAGGGAAGGCCACCACGGCATATTTTTTATATTTCCCGCGATTAACTTAATTTTTAAGTTAGGTTTTAGATAGTTAGGTAGGATTAGTTTAGCTAGTTAGGAGCAGGAGGAGTTCCCCCTCTATGGACCGTAGAGGGAAGGCCACCGTGGCATTTGCTTTTCATCCCCCGCGATTAGCTTAGTTTTCAAGTTAGGTTTTAGTTAGTTAGGTAGGATTAGTTTAGTTAGTTAGAAACAGGAGGACTTCCCCCTCTATGGACTGTAGAGGGAAGGCCACCGCGGCATTTTTGTTTACATCCCCCGCGATCAGCTTAGTTTTCAAGTTAGGTTTTAGAAAGTCAGGTAGGATTAGTTTAGTTGGCTAGAAATTCGTAGGCTTAGACGTGATATTCTCCTGATGACCGGTTGTAAGAAGGATGATCCCTAAGATTGTCTCCATTCTGACTGACGGAGCTTATCACCTATAGTTAGCTTTATGTGTTTGGTAGAATTAGTTGAGGTGGCTGGGAATTAGTTAGGCTTAGACGTGATATTCTCCTGATGACCGGTTGTAAGAGGGATGATCCCTAAGATTGTCTCCATTCTGACTGACGGAGCTTATCACCTATAGTTAGCTTTATGTGTTTGGTAGAATTAGTTGAGGTGGCTGGGAATTAGTTAGGCTTAGACGTGATATTCTCCTGATGACCGGTTGTAAGAGGGATGATCCCTAAGATTGTCTCCATTCTGACTGACGGAGCTTATCACCTATAGTTAGCTTTATGTGTTTGGTAGAATTAGTTGAGGTGGCTGGGAATTAGTTAGGCTTAGACGTGATATTCTCCTGATGACCGGTTGTAAGAGGGATGATCCCTAAGATTGTCTCCATTCTGACTGACGGAGCTTATCACCTGTAGTTAGCTTTATGTGTTTGGTAGAATTAGTTGAGGTGGCTTGGAAATAGTTAGGCCTAGACGTGATATTCTCCTGATGACCGGTTGTAAGAGGGATGATCCCTAAGATTGTCTCCATTCTGACTGACGGAGCTTATCACCTGTAGTTTAGCTTTATATGTTTGGCGGGACTATTTTAGTTATCTCGGAATTAGCTATCCGTTACTTAGTTAGGTAGGATGAGTTTAGTTAGTTAGGAGCAGGAGGAGTTCCCCCTCTATGGACCGTAGAGGGAAGGCCACCGTGGCATTTGCTTTTCATCCCCCGCGATTAGCTTAGTTTTCAAGTTAGGTTTTAGATAGTTAGGTAGGATTAGTTTAGTTAGTTAGGAGCAGGAGGAGTTCCCCCTCTATGGACCGTAGAGGGAAGGCCACCGTGGCATATTTTTTATATTTCCCGCGATTAGCTTAGTTTTCAAGTTAGGTTTTAGATAGTTAGGTAGGATTAGTTTAGTTAGTTAGGAGCAGGAGGAGTTCCCCCTCTATGGACCGTAGAGGGAAGGCCACCGCGGCATATTTTTTATATTTCCCGCGATTAGCTTAGTTTTCAAGTTAGGTTTTAGATAGTTAGGTAGGATTAGTTTAGTTAGTTAGGAGCAGGAGGAGTTCCCCCTCTATGGACCGTAGAGGGAAGGCCACCGCGGCATATTTTTTATATTTCCCGCGATTAGCTTAGTTTTCAAGTTAGGTTTTAGATAGTTAGGTAGGATTAGATTAGTTAGTTAGGAGCAGGAGGAGTTCCCCCTCTATGGACCGTAGAGGGAAGGCCACCGTGGCATTTGTTTTCCATCCCCCGCGATTAGCATAGTTTTCCAGTTAGGGCTTAGATAGTTAGGTAGGATTAGTTTAGATAGTTAGGAGCAGGAGGAGTTCCCCCTCTATGGACCGTAGAGGGAAGGCCACCGTGGCATTTGCTTTTCATCCCCCGCGATTAGCTTAGTTTTCAAGTTAGGTTTTAGTTAGTTAGGTAGGATGAGTTTAGTTAGTTAGGAGCAGGAGGAGTTCCCCCTCTATGGACCGTAGAGGGAAGGCCACCGTGGCATTTGTTTTCCATCCCCCGCGATTAGCTTGGTTTTCCAATTAGGGTTTAGAGAGTTAGGTAGGATTAGTTTAGTTAGTTAGGAGCAGGAGGAGTTCCCCCTCTATGGACCGTAGAGGGAAGGCCACCGCGGCATTTGTTTTCCATCCCCCGCGATTAGCTTAGTTCTCAAGTTAGGTTTTAGATAGTTAGGTAGGATTAGTTTAGTTAGTTAGGAGCAGGAGGAGTTCCCCCTCTATGGACCGTAGAGGGAAGGCCACCGTGGCATTTGCTTTTCATCCCCCGCGATTAGCTTAGTTTTCAAGTTAGGTTTTAGGTAGTTAGGTAGGATTAGTTTAGTTAGTTAGGAGCAGGAGGTGTTCCCCCTCTATGGACCGTAGAGGGAAGGCCACCGTGGCATTTGTTTTCCATCCCCCGCGATTAGCTTAGTTTTCCAGTTAGGGCTTAGATAGTTAGGTAGGATTAGTTTAGTTAGTTAGGAGCAGGAGGAGTTCCCCCTCTATGGACCGTAGAGGGAAGGCCACCGCGGCATTTTTGTTTACATCCCCCGCGATCAGCTTGGTTTTCAAGTTAGGTTTTAGATAGTTAGGTAGGATTAGATTAGTTAGTTAGGAGCAGGAGGAGTTCCCCCTCTATGGACCGTAGAGGGAAGGCCACCGTGGCATTTTTGTTTACATCCCCCGCGATCAGCTTGGTTTTCAAGTTAGGTTTTAGATAGTTTGGTAGGATTAGTTTAGTTAGTTAGGAGCAGAAGGAGTTCCCCCTCTATGGACTGTAGAGGGAAGGCCACCGCGGCATTTTTGTTTACATCCCCCGCGATCAGCTTGGTTTTCAAGTTAGGTTTTAGATAGTTAGGTAGGATTAGATTAGTTAGTTAGGAGCAGGAGGAGTTCCCCCTCTATGGACCGTAGAGGGAAGGCCACCGTGGCATTTTTGTTTACATCCCCCGCGATCAGCTTGGTTTTCAAGTTAGGTTTTAGATAGTTAGGTAGGATTAGTTTAGTTAGTTAGGATCGGGAGGAGTTCCCCCTCTATGGGCCGCAGAGGGAAGGCCAACGCGGCAATTTTGTTTCGGTTCTGCAGATTTCCTGTATTTTTGTTGCGAACGTCCTTGCAAGAAGCTGGGGAAAGTTACCCAACGAGTGTTAATAAGTTATTATGCTTTCTATATAGTAAGTCTAGGAAATAGCGCAGCACATAAGGCAAATTTTTCTCGGTTTAACAATTCACTATGGGGTTTTCCCCCTATTTTTTTCTGACTCTGTTTGGCATTGAATTGCAGAGTAAAGTTTTTTTTTCGAAGTATTGTATACCCTTAGCAATTGTTTTTATATTTTTTATGACCACCGTACTGTTGGCAAGATTGATTTTACTTTTTTTATGTTATTCCCTGCCAGCGAACTGTTGGTAGGATTATAGGTTGTTTTTATATTTTATTCCCTGCCAGCGAACTGTTGGTAGGATTATAGGAAATTTTAATTTTTTATATTTTATTCCCTGCCAGCGAACTGTTGGTAGGATTATAGGAAATTTTAATTTTTTATATTTTATTCCTTGCCAGCGAACTGTTGGTAGGATTATAGGTTGTTTTTATATTTTATTCCCTGCCAGCGAACTGTTGGAAGGATTATAGGAAATTTTATTTTTTTATATTTTATTCCCTGCCAGCGAACTGTTGGTAGGATTATAGGTTGTTTTTATATTTTATTCCCTGCCAGCGAACTGTTGGTAGGATTATAGGTTGTTTTTATATTTTATTCCCTGCCAGCGAACTGTTGGTAGGATTATAGGTTGTTTTTATATTTTATTCCCTGCCAGCGAACTGTTGGTAGGATTATAGGTTGTTTTTATATTTTATTCCCTGCCAGCGAACTGTTGGTAGGATTATAGGTTGTTTTTATATTTTATTCCCTGCCAGCGAACTGTTGGTAGGATTATAGGAAATTTTATTTTTTTATATTTTATTCCCTGCCAGCGAACTGTTGGTAGGATTATAGGAAATTTTAATTTTTTATATTTTATTCCCTGCCAGCGAACTGTTGGTAGGATTATAGGTTGTTTTTATATTTTATTCCCTGCCAGCGAACTGTTGGTAGGATTATAGGAAATTTTAATTTTTTATATTTTATTCCTTGCCAGCGAACTGTTGGTAGGATTATAGGAAATTTTATTTTTTTATATTTTATTCCCTGCCAGCGAACTGTTGGTAGGATTATAGGTTGTTTTTATATTTTATTCCCTGCCAGCGAACTGTTTTTAGGATTATAGGAAATTTTAATTTTTTATATTTTATTCCCTGCCAGCTAACTGTTGGAAGGATTATAGGAAATTTTAATTTTTTATGTTTTATTCCCTGCCAGCGAACTGTTGCTAGGATTATAGGTTGTTTTTATATTTTATTCCCTGCCAGCGAAGTGTTGGTAGGATTATAGGAAATTTAAATTTTTTATGTTTTATTCCCTGCCAGCTAACTGTTGGAAGGATTATAGGAAATTTTAATTTTTTATATTTTATTCCCTGCCAGCGAACTGTTGGTAGGATTATAGGTTGTTTTTATATTTTATTCCCTGCCAGCGAACTGTTTTTAGGATTATAGGAAATTTTAATTTTTTATATTTTATTCCCTGCCAGCTAACTGTTGGAAGGATTATAGGAAATTTTAATTTTTTATGTTTTATTCCCTGCCAGCGAACTGTTGGTAGGATTATAGGTTGTTTTTATATTTTATTCCCTGCCAGCGAAGTGTTGGTAGGATTATAGGAAATTTAAATTTTTTATGTTTTATTCCCTGCCAGCTAACTGTTGGAAGGATTATAGGAAATTTTAATTTTTTATATTTTATTCCCTGCCAGCGAACTGTTGGTAGGATTATAGGTTGTTTTTATATTTTATTCCCTGCCAGCGAACTGTTGGTAGGATTATAGGTTGTTTTTATATTTTATTCCCTGCCAGCAAAGTGTTGGTAGGATTATAGGAAATTTAAATTTTTTATGTTTTATTCCCTGCCAGCGAACTGTTGGTAGGATTATAGGTTGTTTTTATATTTTATTCCCTGCCAGCGAACTGTTGGAAGGATTATAGGAAATTTAATTTTTTCATATTTTATTCCCTGCCAGCGATCTGTTGGTAGGATTATATGTAGGAATTTTATATTTTGTTTTTCGTCCGCGAACGGTCGAATCGATTGTACGTCAAGTAAGTCAAGTAAGTAATGGTAGTGAAGAGTGATGGGGTGAGAGATGATAACCTACACGTGGTTCACCCTGTTACGTGACTAGGCAATGCCCTAATCACAAGCCAATAATCATCACATGCCTCTATCGCAATAAAACTTAAGATCCAAAAAGTTTCCAAGGTACGACGGAATGCCTCGGAGTGCCTGCACTCTAATGATGACCAATCGTATATATTTTAATAATTTCCGCTCGTTCGGCAAACGTGAAACTATGCACGATGGAATGGCAAAACGCTGAATGTCATTGGTAACTTTGACAGCTGTTGAAACATAACAATTGCAAAAGTATCGTTGTTATCTGGTCGCCATTTAGTACTGATAATCCTTTCAAAGTCCATTGAAATATTCTTCGCGACACAACAAAAATTACGACAGTAGTGATGTCAAATTATGTTTCTATGCATACGTTCATAGATGTCGTTGCAATGGTGTACAAACCATTTCATCTTCAGGAGGAGTCTAACGCCAATAGAATTTCTATACATATGTAATGGCCTGTTGACCTAAATACACCAAACGTATTAACCACTTAGTGTCTTCAGTTCATCGTCCGTCAAAGCGTTCGCAGAGATATTATGAGATGTTTCAAAATATTCCTTAAGAGGCATTTAGCCTTCGGATCATTTAAACGAAATATAAACTAGTAAATTCAAACACGTGTACGAGTTGTGTGCTGATACAGATTACTAGCTCCACATTTTATAATTGTACTTATATGTGGAATATTGCTTATGGAAATTACACAACAAGTGTTGTCATCGTTAAATTTAGTTACAGATACTTTAAAGATTTAATCGTTTCTTTTTTCAACCGAAGTAAAGCTATATAAGCCCCTGAACTAGACTACTTGTACTCAGTGTTTGAAGGACATTTCTGGTTGAGTATTAAGTAAAGTTAAACTTTCTTTGTAATATAATCAAATATGTTGCGGAAAAAGTTAATTGGTTGGTTCGAATAAAATTTGCCAAATATAAAACAGAGTTTATATTACATAGACGTTAACAATTTTAATTTAAGGATTATTGGTATGCGTACAAATTATAAAACTGTCACAGGAAGAGACTTGTATTCGGAACCAAACACTTGAGCCGGGCGTGACATATTATATATACAACGACGGCTATCCGAACAGGACCACAAGATCTAGTTGTATTTTTTATCCTACAGTTGAAGACGACAATCATGTTTCGGTTAACTGTTCTATTGATACAGTTAAGGTTTGTACAAATTAAAATAAAAAATACATTTTCCATAATTAATCTGTGTTACCACATTCCAAGCATTTTAGAGCAATCCTATGAGAACTCCACGTGCACCTTTGCACCTTTGCACCTTTGAGCGCTTTTGAATATTCTATGAAACTAATCCACTCTCGCACTCGTACAGTAGCACTTAAAGATCTGGCAAGATCACTGCATAAGCGTTTTGATCTGTCCTAATCTTCTTTATTCTTTCCGAGTGAATGAAAAACATAATTTGTCCAGCCCGTCCCTAAAAAGGTGTATCTTCTCTTCCCTCTAACTACACGACCCTTCTTTTCAAGGTCAAGGTAACGGTGATAAACTGTCAATTTATAAAATATTTAGAATCATTACATTCGGATCTGGACAGCATAACACTTCGAAACTTCAATTTTGTCTTCTATCAATGAATGCCACTTACATAGCCGAGTCCGAAAAACTTTCCATCTTCGGTGTGCGAACGATAAGCGAAACGTTTGGCGTCGTTAAGAATGCTGCGAAATGACGAGGATTCTACTATAAGATTCAACCCTAAGCTCGAGTATAATGCTCATGTCTGGTTCGCTACATCCAAAACCTCTTTGCACCTGCTAGATAGAATTCAAAATAGAAATGTTTCCTATCTTGCACTGTTTTATTGTTTTTTTTTTACAAACAGTGCTTCAGTGAAATAGCTAAGTTGCTAAGCTCTACCAAGCTGTATTATCCGAGTAATTTGTATCTGTAAATCGAGTATTTTGTATCTGTTTACTTCACAAATGTCAAAGTAGAATTGACATTTGCCCCCATTTGCAAAATTATAGCATCTTCTGAGAGGGTGATGACTTTTGCTCCATCTTGTATATCTCACATAATCATTGCCCTTGATTCAAAACTTAAATGTTTTCAGTTCGTCGATAAATGTGCCACTGATAGATTTTACATTTCCAAAACTGGAGACCTGTCCTTGCAAGACGCCGACGTTTACTGCGGGAAGGGTGTCATAAATCAAACATCGACTTTCAGAAGTTTAGCAGTTGCTTTCCAAACATCAGGAAATGACACCTCAGGAGTTGGAAGCCGCTTTGTGTGTTCTGTAAAGGCCACACCATCAACTTGTGATTGCGGTTGGGGCCATTCTGAACGAATCATAAATGGGGAAGACGCTCACCAGGGTGAATACCCCTCTGTTGTCGGCATTTATGCAACGGACTTGAGAGATATCTTCTGTGGTGGAACTATAAGTAATAATTTCATTTCTTTTTTCACAGTTTTAGGTAATATGTCATTCTTTTCAGTAAGTCATCGGTTAGTGCTATCCGTGGAGCACTGCTTTCCGTTTAGTAGAAAGAGTGAGGATATTATCATTCTGACAGGATTAATCGATACAAAGCAAAGTATATTAATTTAATTTTCATTGTTTAATCACAATTTTTTTTTAATGAAACTTATTTTAGCAACTAAGTATGTTGGTATCTATTATGTCCAGAGAATTATCTTCTATCCCAAGGACAATAAGCAAAAACACGACATAGCGCTTTTGAAAACCACTCGAGATATCGAATTTTCGATAGCAGTGGGACCAGCTTGCTTGCCATTCTTCAAGAGGTAAGCATAAGATATGTACATACATATGTATACCCGAATATTTATTCCTATATTTTGATTGGCAATGCTTTAGAGGTGACACTTTTCTTAATACAAACGTTACTTACCTGGGTTGGGGTCTCGATGAGCATCACAATAGACCATCAGTGCTTCAAAAGGTCCAGGTTCAGGTTATATCGACATCGAAGTGTCGGATCTACTATCCAGATATTACTTCAAAGCATTTGTGTACATATACAAAAGGAAAGGATGCTTGTCAGTTTGATTCGGGTGGTCCTGCGCTCCATGTCACTGACAGGCAGGTTTTGGTTGGGCTTATAAGTTTTGGAACACTTTGTGCTGATAACAATCCGGGTGTTAATACAAGGGTTACATCGTACTTAGACTGGATAATCAGTCATTCTGATGGTGATTTATGTTATAAGAAATTTATTTAATCATGTCAGTGTTGAAATGGATGCACAAATAAATAAATATGTTACACGGTATATAAGACTTAAACAGGAAATACTTGACCTAGAATCAATCTGGAGAATACGTGCTATCGATGGAACTGCAATACACAACGGAGGTTATCTAAGGACCAATCCCCATATCGGTCAATCCCCATAAGACCGAGCTGGTATTATTCACCAACAAAAGGAAAGAGTTCACATTACCGTCCATCGGGGGTTATAACGACAGTCGGTTATAACGACAGTCGGTTATAACGACAGTCGGTTATAACGACAGTCGGTTATAACCACAGTCGGTTATAACGACAGTCGGTTATAACGACAGTCGGTTATAACGACAGTCGGTTATAACGACAGTCGGTTATAACGACAGTCGGTTATAACGACAGTCGGTTATAACGACAGTCGGTTATAACGACAGTCGGTTATAACGACAGTCGGTTATAACGACAGTCGGTTATAACGACAGTCGGTTATAACGACAGTCGGTTATAACGACAGTCGGTTATAACGACAGTCGGTTATAACGACAGTCGGTTATAACGACAGTCGGTTATAACGACTGTCGGTTATAACGACCATCGGTTATAACGACCATCGGTTATAACGACTGTCGGTTATAACGACCGTCATTATAAGCGACTTCTACTGTATTGGATAACACAGAGACCAGTTGCTGTGTCACAAACTAAATTTTCCACTCAACTAGTATCCAATTAAATTGTATTTGACGAGTATATATGAACATACAAGTATGTATCTTGAAATAAATTTAACAACAAGGTTTATTTTTAATCGATTATAGCAAATTATAGTTACCTTCAAGATTTGATCTATTTATTTTTATTTATAACGCAACGAATTGTGTATAAAACACTGACTTTATAATACTTGTGAACAGTGTTTGAATCTCAGTTAGTAAGAATCTCTGTGCTTGAGTGAAAGGATTTACAAATATGTTACGAAATGTCTATATAGGTTGGTTAGAACGGTGCTATATATAAAAGAATTAAACGGTTAAAAGTTTAATTTAAGGACTGTTGATATGGGTACACATTATAAAACTGTCACAACAAGAGGACTGCATACGGAGTCAAAACCTTGAACCAGGCAAAACCTATTATCTATACAATAAGGACTACCCGAATAGGAGTACAGGATCAAGTTGTGTTTTTAAGATGACAGCCCCAGAGGATTATCATGTTTTCATAAATTGTTATATCGAAACAGATACGGTTTGTATAAATGCATTACTACGTTCATTTATCACAGTCGTTCAGTAGGACCCAGGGCCTTCTTCTCGCAACCATTTGTGTTGTGCGTGTTATATTTACACGAATAGAAGGGACCTACTGTTTAATGTCGAGTCCGAAGGGCAATTTGTTATTTGAGAACATTTATCATGACAGTTTTACTCTTGGATTTTTGTCAGATGTTCACGAGAGGTAAAGCCTTGAATAAACTTTTGGGTGTTTTGACTGGGATTTGAACCTCAAATCTCTTGGTACGTAGTCTAACGCACTATCGTTGCCACGGGGTTCGCTACATACATAGTTCATTAAACATTAGATGCAATTCTAACTTCATAGAGTTGTTTCCGTCCCATCTAATGGATAACTAGTAATTTATGATTCATTATTTGGACTGGGAAGTTTTAGGGATAGGTCCAATTTATTTTTAAGAGGACGTCACTTCCCAGAGAGCGCGAATGTTTCTGGCTGTATCTCACAGTCATATAGCAATCACTCGATTGCCATAGGAACGTTCCAGCTACTTGCCGTACGACATCCTTTGAATGGGTCTAGTCTATCTGCTGTGATTGGCAGTGTTCTAGATATAGCTTCACTGAAAGATGTTGACATCCAGAATATCGACAACGTATTGTGATCATACTTTCTAGAAATTTCTCGGTTCGTCAACTTGGATGGTTTCCTTCAGTCTTCACGTCCATGTTTAAGGGTTCCTCATGATTATACTGGGTTGGTTCCATTAACTTGGGGCTTTTATAATTTGTTGGAACCTCCATATCTCTAGGCATTAGGTCCAATAAGTTGGTTGCTTTCGGTTTGATGATCTCCTCGTCAGCCTTGAAAGTTTCCCTGGAAGCATTCATATCCTGGCATCAAGACTGCGGTAGGTTTGTTCTTGCATGTTAACTTATAGATGAGATTGAAACAAGCCTAATTTGTTGACTAAAAGACTAATATTCCATTTCTCCTCATCATCTGTTTCATCGACTTGTTATGTTGATCGAAATTACTTCTGCTTGCTGAGGTTTGTCATTCCGACTAGACCAAATCCGTCAGAGAAAGCCCCAATTAAGACCGATTCTCAGTAGATGCTTTCAAAAACTCATGCTATATTACCGTCCTTACTTTTAGGATGGTAATAACTGTGGTACTGAAAAATTTTACATTTCCCTCGATGGTGATCTGCGTAACGCCGAGGTATTTTGCGGCGGAGGGGTGATAGAGCGGACTTCGAAATTTCGTGATGCAGCAGTTGCTTACAATTCAACAGCTGCGGGGGGCTCTGCGGGAGGTCGCTTTTTATGTTCGGTAATAGCCCAGCCAGATTCTTGTGAATGCGGATGGACACAAAGTTTGCGAATCGAAGGTGGGGAAGATGCCCACGAAGGGGAATATCCCTCTGTTGCCGGAATTGTTGATGTCGAAAAGAGATTGATATACTGCGGTGGAACTATCAGTAAGTCTTTCATTTTACAGTCTTTTGTAAATTTATTTAATAACATTCTTTATAGTAAGTCATCGATTAGTTGTATCTGCAAAGCATTGCTTTGCGGGTGTCAGTATATCGACCATTGCTGTTGGGGTAGGAATAATCCAAACAACATCGGGTATTTTATCAATTTGAAGAGAGTGCTTCTTTCAAATGAAAGTTCTTTTAGGGTCTAAATATGGAGCCTTGTATAGTATCGAGTCTTTTCTTTTCCCACCTGATTGCGAAAACCGTAGGGAACCAAACGATTTGGCTCTAGTTAAAACTAGTAAGAATATAAATTGGTCGAATGGAGTTGCCCCGGCTTGTTTGCCATTCCTGCAGAAGTGAGTATAAGAGTTTGGATTCGATTCGGTTAAGCTATTCGTATTTATTTTCAACGTGTTCTAGGAATGATACTTTTGTTGATAAGGACGTCATGCTACTTGGATGGGGCTTCAATAAAAGTGGCCGCAAAAACACAGTTCTTCAAAAAGTACAGGTTAAGGTTATATCGAATTCGAACTGTTCGAGCTATTATCCATCGATATCTGCAAACGAAATGTGTACCTACGCCCCAGGAAAGGATGCGTGTCAGATGGATTCTGGTGGTCCAGTACTTTATGTGAAGGAGAGGCAGATTTTGGTTGGAATTATAGGTTATGGACGTGTTTGTGGTGAGGGGGATCCAGGTGTTAATACGAGGGTTACATCGTACGTTGATTGGATAAAAAGTGTGTCTGACGAAGAGTTATGTCAAAAGAAATTCCATTGAATATGTCACTTTAAAATTATAAATTAAATATCTTATTGTTCTTATTTCAAGAAACTTACATATTAAATCTGACAGTACACATAAATATCACTGTTTCTGTATTTTTTTCATTCTTCCAATCGACAGTATTGATATATTCTAGTTCAGTCAAGTTGATCTTTTTAAGCCTGAACAATCCTTAAACTTAAATTATTATTCCAAAACACTCGAGCTACATACTGGCCGAACCAATTTAGTTCAATTTTTTAAGAAATACCATTATTTCGTTTTCCTCTGGCTGTAGAATTAACTTTGATACCTAGCCAGAAGGCTCATTTTTATGGGTGTTATGGGGTCTGTAGACAATCCTCCAAATTGGTCCTTGTCTACAATTAACGATAATAAATCGTGTCTCATCTTTGAGAGAGTCTGTGGTACAAATCCGATCAGGTTGCTCAGACATGCAATTTGGATAATTTATGAACATTTTTTAAGCAACAGACAACGCTATAAAGCTTGTTATCTATAAAATTCATAGCAGAACCAAGGTAGATAAGTTCCCTATTTTTAAAAGGGCATGCACTTTCAGAAGTAACATACATATTTCTTTCGGAGTATTGGGCTATAAATGATAGACAATCAGGGTGGTGCTACTTTTCAATCTGTAAGGCTGCAAAGAGTTTGTATCCATTCCTCTTTTCTTTTTCTAGTACTAGCACCTTTTGGACATAGGAACCATCTCAGTCCCATAGAACTCGTCATCGCTAAACGTTCTGTAATTTTGTTTTCAAGGTGCATCTGCCCATATCTCACAAAGGGTAGATTATGTACATAATTGCCATAGAATGAATGGTTCCGCTTCCTTAGTGAGCCTTACAGTTCTGTTGGACGTTTGCATTTGGTTTGCCGCCAATAAATTAACTTTACGTAGCGCATTTTGTCACTCCATTTGCAAGACCTTGTTGATGGTTTCGGACTGTAGCTCACGGATTGCTTGGATGATACTGGCCTTAACTGCTTGAATCGTTTCCGGATTGTTCTCATAACATCGGTCCTTCAAGGTTCCCCACAAAAAAACAGTCCAAAGGGGTCAAATCGCAGCACCGAGGCAGCCAATTGACACCGCCAAGACGGCTGATAACACGAATTTGGGAATTTGGTGCGCAAAAGATCGATTGTGCCATGGTCTGTGCGCCATGGTGCTCCATCCTGTCTGAACCAAAGGTCTTTCAAATTCATGTCTTCAATTTCAGTAAAAAAAAAAAAGTCGGTTAACATATCTGTGTAACGTCCACCGTTGACCAAAACGTAGTTCCCATCCTCATTTTCGAAGAAAAATGGTCTAATGATGCCACCACTCCACAATCTCGACAATAACGTGGAGGTTTTTCGAGCTCCAGATTCGGCAATTTTATTTGTTAACGTAGCCGCCGAGATGAAAATGGGTCTCGTCAAAAAAGATGATTTTGCGCCCAAAATCGTTGTCCAATTGCTCTAAGACCCATTTCGTTCCACGGAGGTATGATACTGAGTTTTTGTCAAGATTTCGACCGGGAAACACCTGTCAGTGTCAAAACAACCTATAATTTAAAAAGAAACCACTAGATAGCCCACCCTGTAGACCTTAAGTTTATTCTGTAAGAAAGCCCTCCTCACAAAACTATGTTGTAAGCTGACGTGGGTCCTACCTTATATTCTTTTTACTAGCACCTAGGGACAGTAATGGCTTACCAATACATATTTTATTGAAACTCAAACAAATGAATCATTTGACAGTAATCTCAAAATTTGCAAAGAAACCTGGTGTCATTGTTTCCGCGAACAGCTAATGTTTGGATGAAATGACATTTTGTTGACGTTTTTGATGGCAGAACATCTGTTTTTTAAAAACAAAAATTGAATTACGAATAGAAAAGGGCACACAATCGTTTTTTTGACCAGCTGTGTTCATAAGGTGTTGCCGATCACAATCAACTTATTATTTGTTTTATTTGCCATTAAAATGTTTAACAATGTTTAACTTATTATCTCTCAGTGCATTATTTTAACATCGAATTGCTCTTTGTTTTGTAGATATGCCAAGTAAATTTAAATTTTAGCAGTTTTGTCAAAGTATATAATGCATGATGAAATTTATTTAAATGCACAATTGAAATAGAATCTTTAAAGCGAACACAAGTCTGTGTCTAGTGTGTCCAATTTCTCTTGAGAAGGTAATAACATATTAAATTTTTTTTTTTAATTTATCTATCTATTTTATCATGTTGTTTATCACGAAACTAAGTGAATAGTGCTTTAACCGACTTCAGTAAATCGAAATTGTCTTCGGTAAAAAATAATATGATCTTGTCGAACATATTATGGAAAATCTATACAGGTTGGTTATAAGGTTTCTATATAGCAAATATAAATGCTTAGCAGTTTAATTTTAGGATTGTTCATATGCGTACAAATTATAAAGGCGTCACAACAAAATTATTGTTCACGTTATCAATATCTCCAACCAGGTGATACATATAAAATAAACAATGTCGGCTACCCGGATAGGAGCACAGGATATAATTGTACTTTTACGGGTGAGGCCCCTCAGTATTATAATGCTTTCGTTGATTGTACCATCGATTTCAAAACGGTTTGTATAAATTTCCTTCCTTACAGATCCCTAAGTAGTATTGTCAGGATAGAAGTTGTTTCTCGGTTTTAGAGTTATCATCATTTCGAAAATGTTTGCCGCTGGCTAGTAAGCTGGTAAGGTGGACGAACTGTTGAAAGATTTTATCTCTACTGTTCGTTTGTGAGTTACATACTCAAGTATGACTTTGTCACTTTGATGTCTCTGTAATTCAGGCCTTCCTTTCTCAAGTCTTCTGGAGGTTAATTTTCATACTTCGGCTGGAAGGCCGTCAACATCTATGGTTGGATTGAAACTTGAATGATTTTATCCTCATTTTATGGTAATCAGCTGGATGAAAATTTAAATTGAATATCAATTGACAACCGGATGTCTTTTCGGCGCCATTACATAGTCCGGATTACACACACACAGATTTTTTTTATCATTTCTGCAGGATTTTGACTGTGTTTTGATTTTGACACTCCGGACTCTATGCTAGTGGCACTGACAAGGACTTCTCGTTACATGATCAGTTGATGGTTAACTTGGTATTTCGGGCTGTTAACTTGGAGAATTCCCTTCCCCCTCCCTTTTTATGTGTTTTGGGCGCACTATTGTCATTTCTATGATTGATTACATGTGTTGCTTGTTGCAGTGACTGAATATCAATTCTAGTAGGTAGTATGGGGTGAGTTCTTCCAAAGTGGTTGGGATGTTAGCGTAGACTAAGGACTTGACGTAGCCGAAAAAAAAATAATTGAGTGGTGTCAAATCACATGATCGGCGAATTGATGGACGCTTCTCCTTCACAACTTCGAGTGTTGCGTCGTTTGTATGGCATGTAGCGATGTCTCTCATTCGGACTACATCAAATCCCTCAAAACCATTTAACATATGTACATACTTTTAGGATGGTGGCACCTGTGGTAATGACATATTTTACATTTCACTCGATGGTAACGCGGACTTGAGTGGTGCCGAGATTTTTTGCGGCAGTGGAATGATACAACGGGCTTCGAGTTCTTCCTCTATAGTAGTGTCTTCCAAATCACCGGGTCCAAGGGCTTTAAGAACTGGAAATTGGTTTTTCTGTTTCGTAAGATCAATACCAGACTGTGGATGGATGAACATAGATGGAAGGAAACATCCACATGAAGGGCAATATCCTTCTCTTGCCGCAATTGTTAAGGTCAAAGGAAAATCACTAATTTGCGGTGGAACTATCAGTAAGTTTTTTCATTTTATTGTCTTTTTTTAAATTTATTTAATAAGATTCCTTTCAGTAAGTCATTATTTAGTTGTATCTGCGAAACACTGCTTTGAAGAGAATGCAGATGTATCGGCGATTGGTGTTGTGGTGGGAATAGGTAAGAGTATTTTATTTATTTTAACTGAGTGCTTCTTTTAAATGAAAGTTCTTTTAGGGTCTAAAAATGGAGTCTTGTATAGAATCCAGTCTATTCTTTTTCCGCCTGAAAACAATAACCGTAGAGAACCAAACGACATAGCTCTTTTAAAAACTTTCCGTGACATACGTTGGTCGGCAGAAGTAGGACCAGCTTGTCTGCCATTCCTGCAGAGGTATGTAGGTACAAGGTGGCGCAAAGGTTATCAACCGATGTTCTGAATGAAAAACTTTGGTTAACGTACTAATGTCAAAGTAGAATTGACATTTGCCGCCATATGCAAATTTTATAGGGTGATGACTTTTGCGCCACCTTTTATAAGAGTACGGATTCGATTCGTTTAACTATTTTATTTTTACCATCCTGTAGGAATAATACTTTTGCTGATAAGGACGTTATATTACTTGGATGGCCTTTAGATGGAAATAGTATTAGGGACACAGAACCTCAAAAGGTGCAGGCTAAGGTTATATCAAATTCGAACTGTTCGAGCTATTATCCATCGATATCTGCAAACCAAATGTGTACGTTCGCACCAGGAAACGATGCTTGCCAGATGGGTTCAGGTGGTCCAGTACTTTATATTGGCGATAGGCAGTTTTTGGTTGGAGTTATCAGTTATGATAGTAGTTGCGGTGAGGATAATCCAGGTGTTACTACAAGGATTACATCTTATTTGGATTGGATAGAAAGTGTATCTCGTCAAGAATTAAGTAAAAAAACATTTGATTGAATATGTTAATTTTAAGAAATAAATTATAAATAAAATGGTGTAGGTATCAACTATTTGCGACCATGGAGTTTGAGAAAATAGGCTACACTTAAACCTGTAGCGTATCAGCGAATTTACTTGATGTCCCTTCTAATTAAAGTAGGCTCGTGCACAAACAGACAGTCGAAGTCTCTGGTTCGGTCTACCGAATTGAATGCATGGATATGGACACGTAGTAGTTCAAGATCAGAGCACGTACAAGGCTGTTTGAAACTGAAGGAAGAAAACAGATATATACTAGTTCCAAAGCGGCTTAAATTATCTGGGACGTGAGTGGCCTTTTTCAGCATTTGATTGAGATCACTACCTACTACTACTTCAACTAGTCTTTCTGCGTCTTATGTCCCGGTTCTCTTATGGGGAAGACATCATTAGCACAGATCTGTCAACCATCACTAAAGACCAACAAAAAAAGTAGAGCCGATAGTATCCATTCGGTGGCAGGTCGAACTCCTTGGAGATATAATAAAATAGCCGGTTGGAGACCGATAGAGGTTTGAAACAAACTCTCCTAAGTCGAACGTCTATATGCAAATTGTACCCAGAACTGGACGAAAAATAAAAGAGTCACAAGAACCGTTTTAAACCATCCAAAAACCCCTCATATTGCAACAGTTATGTATATTTAATAATAGTAATTTTAATATAAACAGTAATCTGGAGTGCGAAACAGTATATAGAAGAGTCTTAACCTACATTGCAGCTACAACTTACAACTATTGTGCGAGCTATTTACAAGAATCTTTAAACTGTGCGTTCATGTCGAATTAACAAATATTTTTCAGGGTCTTCTCGATGTTTCGATACGTTCTGGTCGGTATCACCTCCAACAGCAGACGCGAGTAGTTCTGATGGGTGGAAAGCATTCGAAACAGTGACTTCGCATAGCTTCGGGTTTCCAAACTTCCCTCGAGCAAGAGATTCGCTCCTGTCAAAATGAATTTATCCCGATTGTCCCGACCCATGGTGAATATTTTGTCGCAACCCACTCGATCTGCCAATCGATTCAGTAGCTTCGCTGTTGTGGTTCGTACGATGGCGTTTTGATGGACCGCTCCTCTAGTGCTTAGGATATTTAGGACTTTTGACGGAGTTAGATTGTCACACATGGATTCCAAGCCTCTTGTTGCGTCGGCGCGAAGGAATCTATTAGTATCGGCAGTCCGGTGAAGTAGTGCACACACTAGATCGTCGCATTCTTGCTCGAGGAATTTGCTCTTCATCGTAAAGAGCTCGGTCGAGGCTTGGCACGCAGCTCTAGACACCTGTGATCTGAGATTGCGAACAGACTTCGTCAGCTGAATGCAGGTCATGTGCATTTGATTATCGAGCGTCTCTGGATGGTAGCGCATCAAGCGGACCAGGGACTTGAGTCCCATTACAATGATCTCCCAGTTGGGTGAGTCCATCTGATCGAAGGTCTTGTTAAGGGCATCGCGTGGTTTGTCGAATCGTGTCATGTTCTGGGGAAAGAGTTCCGCTTGACTCATCTTGATCGACTGCTTAACCGGAGAGATTCGACGATGATTCTTCATGAAGCATGAGGTTTTCGACTTCCTCTGCAGTGGGATGTGTTGGGGTTTCACGGGAATGAAGTCGGTGAGGGTGTTGTTAAGCTGGCTCGACTGATAGTCTGAGCTGGTTTCGGTGCTATTGTCGATGTCCAGCTTGGACTGCGGTCGATCGTAGAGGGACTCGCAGCTTTTTGCAAAAGATGACTTCCGGGATAAGGCTTTGATTTCCGCAATTGTTGGCGATCTTGGTGGGGATGGTAGCATGTCTTCTAAATTTGGTGTGTAAACTTCAGGCTCATGATCGATAGGCAACTCCTTGATGGGTGATTGTGATTCGTTTGGGGTTTTCGGAACAGTGTTGGTATCTTCGACATCACTGAGGTCTTCCAAGACTTCCTGTGTGACTTCAGAAACTCTATCTGGTTCGGCCACTGATGGCTCGCAATCGAGTTCTTCGTCAATTACTTGAGACCTGGCCGATACCACCGATTGTGGACGAGAGGCTGGAGTTATTGCTTGAGATTCATAGTCAGGTGTATCGGCTGGAGGGTCAATTTCCTCCGATTTTGTTGACTGTACATCTGATTTCGTACTTTCAGTCCTGCTGAGTGCACTGCTAGGTTTTGATACCTCCGGCGTTATCTGCTTTTCCGGTGATACGGGCTCTATAACAACTTCGCTTTCAGTGGCTTCAGTATCAGGAAGCTCTGTTTCATCGATCTCTGTCTTCTTGAGTTGCTCCACTGAGCTGTTCAGGTCAACGCCATTGGGTGAACTCTGCATAGTGGCTACGACTGTGGTTTTCGGTGTGCTATACTGCCTTTCTTTATCCTGTTCGTCCTCCACATTCTGCTGCTGCTGGGGTGAAGGTTCTCGCTTTATCTCTCCATTTGATAAACTCTCAATACTTCCTCCATTGTGGTTACCGGCGTTATGTTTGGTTTGTGGTTTAGGGGACAAATCCAGTCGTAGTATGGAATGTGGTGTTACAGGTGGTGTTTCGTTTACTGGGGATTGTGTGACCGAGTTTCCATTTGACTGGGGTAGTTGTGCGGTCTTGTTACTGAAATTGAAATAAATAAGTTATTAGTGGAGTCCTTTAACAACTTACTTCTAAAATTGTAGGGAGAATCCTGTGCCCTAACCTATACAATTTAAAACGCGTAACGTTCCATGGGAATGGCCCCACATGGGGTGCATTTAAAATGCCAGTTCTATTGATTTTAACTGATTTCCTTCGTAGAAAGTGGAACAGTTGCTCAGTCGATATAGGAAAATAATTAATATCGATGCGTAAGGCGTTTCCCCAATGAACTGGACTAATATTTATAAGAAAACAAGAAAACAATGACAAAGTCAAACTATTTTATGGTCAGTTTATGCAAACATTGCATGATGGAGAATAGATTAGGTTAGCCAGGAACTATGTATACAGTAGTATGAGAGCTTATTTCTGGTTATAGCTTCTAAATCCTTATAAAATGCGTTGCAGACCTTGTGTTGGATCATTAAACGGAAGCAGGTGGTCATTTCTACGCTTCTAGTGACTAAAATAGATGGTATAACTTATTTTGGTATATTGTTGCTATTAGTATGACTTAGAGCTGATGAGTATAATAAAGATTTTTACAATCAATATCTACAGGAAGGACTTGATTCTATTCGTATCCCAACAAACACAACGTGACATTTGCCACAACGTGACATTCGAAGATGTTATGAAAAGACACCGAAAGGACACGCACGGCACACATCGTTTTTCAGTTTATACCTGCAGACGTTTGTCAGATGTTCATTAAACATGAGCATAAAGTGGGTTTGGAAAATATCAATTGTTGTTATATTTTGCGACTTTATCTTCAATTTTTAATCCTATTTTAAAGAGGACTAAGACCAAAAGGTGCACAATCCAGTCAAGGATCATCATTCGGTGTTTTTGATGAGAGCAATAGAGGGACTTTTCTAAAATATGATAAGTTCTACGTAGTTATAGATAACACCTTTCCAAAGAAGTTAGCCCGACAATGGTAATGGTATAAGTTCAAAACTTTGTAAATATGTCCAATTTTCTAATGTCAAATGCAATTGTATTCAAATACTCAAAAAACAAATCATTGCGTACAGAGTTCTGACAGATTTTTTGCACTAAAATTCATAGCATTGGGAAATTTTTTACTCTCTCGTGGGAGCTCTGTTCTACGAAAAACTACGAAAGTTTTGAGTACTCTAACAGGATTTCGTGAATTTTCGTGAAAATTGGTTATTTTGGTAGAGTACGCGAACAGACCTTATGCTGATGCAGCTCTGAGTACGTTCACTGACATCAGGTAGGATGCGATCAGCACTAGTCTCATGAACCGTCAAATGAAGATTCTGTCATCGAACTGAAGCGAATCTAGATCTTTAAGTTAAAGTTCAGGTGTTGGCTAGAAAAATACAGAAATATAGGGCTTCCAAGAGGATCCCTAAGCTTTCAGATAAGTAATAGTAATAGACGTACAAATGTAGAGGGCTTGAAAGATCTGTGTCTGCGTTGAAAGTCTGGTCAAAATAAAACAGCTGTTACGTAAACGTCAGACAGAAATTAGGTCTGTTCCCTCACCTGAATAAACAATTATTACGCGTTGTTACGAATTCGAGTTCAACTCCGCTCCATAAAAGAAAAAACACAAGAAGTACGTAAAGCATTTTCACTCGATGGTAACTTATGAACCCTTAACCCATAAATTTCTGTTGGTAAGTATTCTGGTAAGTAATCTGTCAAGCTGACACTTTATTTCAGAAATTTGGGTTCCTCCTGTTAATTAAATTTAATCAGGACTGTACTTTTGTTTTGTATGCATTTCTGAACATTTCTCAAAGACACATAGCAAGTGTTCAATGCGTTTCCTAATTTCATGAAATGATTGTCATTCACAGAGAGTAACTCCAAATTATCAGGAATGTCTGCATAAAATAAACGATACAGAGAGAGGTTTGAGAGGTTATATGCTCCAATCGACAAATTAGCTAGAAAGTTGACTTAGTTAAGGCAGTGGAAATCGAGCCCAGCCAATGCTCAACTAATAAAAATGGGGTCAAAGCTGACACGTCTACTTGTAACACAACACCTATTAAGCCATACATGTTTAGGATTTGACGCAAAAGATTGACAGTGATTGTAGGATCTTACAATATTGTAAGGTCTGCCAATGGAATATGTTTTCGTACCCCAAACCTCTTACAATCGTGTAATCTAATCTACCAGCTATTTTCTGAATATTTGAAAGCATTGTCAGACAATTGTCAGACTAACTTTAAAGTGTCATAAGTGTTAACCTTATCTGTTTGTTGTTAATGCAGTAGTTATCGTTGATTCATGCCTCAAATTTTGAGTTAAAATTATGAAATTTGACACCTGGGTGTTTGAGAATAAGGTGCAGAACAAGTGCACAAGTCCTTGACATTCCCCCACTGTCAGTGATTTTCATGGAATATTTTCAAGCATTCGAAGTTATGGTATTAATTTAATTAAAAAGTATGTAGTCTGATACACCGAGTTTAGCATAGCGGATACGTATTATGGCATCTGTTTTAGACGGATTGTAGCTTTTCTGTAAGTTTTGTATAAATTTCGATGAAAATGTTGAACTTTTTAATTCTATACAGCACCAAATAATAATGGTCTGTCAAATGTTATGAGTCTAAGAATATGACATCCATACGTCTGACGATATGTCATCCATCAATCAACGGTGTGAACTGACAACTTTAAATCTGACAATGTTGTAAGAAAAAGTACTGTCAGACGATTGTTAGAAAAGAAAGAAATTGGTACACTAACAACCATATAAACAGATGCTTAGCTCGTCGAGAGCCATAGGCAATATTGGTAGACCTGACAATATTCTAAGATCTTGAACATAGCTTCAGACTTATTGTTGGATAGTATTTGTGTTTGCTACACTAACTTTTGCGTATGCCATGTTCCCTAAATTATCCTCGACTGAGTAAGACTTTGTTTCAAAATATAAAAACTTTTGAGGAATTTTTAAAAATACTTTGTTGACACATAATATTTACCACTTTGTTTCAATTAAAACGAAGTAACAATAGTTGAACTTGTTAGGATGGGTAGTATGAGCAAGGTGTACACCAAATAACAACTGGAAATGTCTTCCTTTTATAACGCTCAACCAACCTCTTTTCTAACCACGCAATTCCTTTTCGACTCACACGAAAGTCTAAACAAAGATTAATGATTTATAGCTTATAGCTGCTCCTTGGGTAAATAACTGCCATTGCTTGTCCAAAGAAACTATCTAATCAAATATTAGTACGTCCTTGACACCGGAGCGTGTCCCGATATTATCGAAAAAGATAACAATAAGTTTATTAACTTTTTACACATAAGGACCTTTACTAGACTTCACAGTGAGTGTAAATAAAAGCAGCCACTAGTTGGTATAAATGCACTTACTATTCGCCAGCTATTGCTATTGGTATAACCGGTGTTTCTTGGCCGCTTTTCTGGTTATTTTCTTGAGTTACCCCAATCGATTTACGCCTCCGGTAATAGCAGCACACACAGCAATACGAACTACACCATCGGGGCACACTCTCGATGGTGGAGCACAGCTTGTCCACCATGTACGCCTTGGTTTGGACGAGATTCACTCGAGTCCGCCCGAGACAGTCTTTCGAGAAAATCATCGTTTTCATTTCTCATCACAAGTATCACAAAAATCAAAATCCAATATTTTCAAATCACAGAACAAAATTGACAAAGAGGAGGAAAAGGAAAAATTAAACAAAAAAAATTCCAACGAAACGCGTTTGTCGCGGGCTAAATAACATCACAGACTGCTTGGGCCACGCTGGTCACTATGGTTTAAAAGGACTCATGTCCTGGTTGTGAATGAACTTTGGGGGGAGAACACAGTTGGTGGGGTTATTGTTGGACTGGGCAGCTATTTCCCTCCCCCGGCTGGAGTACACCACAATCGTTTGGGGGCGGTGGACGGGAATGGTGGAAGTCCATTTACATATGGGCTGGCTTTGCATTTTTTAGATCAACCCCGTGGGTGACCGGTGAAGTGGTCAACAGGGTGGTTGATTAATTGGGAAATATATGTTTGGTTTTACGAGTGGTCAAGTTGGTGTACTCGTATTAGTTTTCTTAGAAAACTCAGTCAGAGAGTTTGAGATAGTTAACTTCAAGGTGATTCATAAGAAATTCGCTGAAAGTACGGGTTTCCGGAAAATTTATTGGTTTGCTTGAGACTCTTAATTGCGGGTGGGTGTGGTTAGTTATTGTTTTTGTTTCTATATTTATGCTCGGGTAAGGGTGGCCCGTAAACAGGTAAGATTAGTTATAATTTTTCCGAAATTGTTGCTCTTAGCTGTCACCGCGCGCCGGTGTGGTAGGGAAAAGTTTTATTGTGTCCTGAAATTGGAAGCTAACATGCTATGTAGGCTTTCTGATGTACAGACAGATGCTAGATTGGTAAGTACTCTACTTTAAATTAGGTTTCAGAAAACCGTCACATAGTAGTAGTAGTATTAGGCCTTTTCTTTTACCTTTAACCTATCACGAGAAATATTTGTAGGACAATTAATCGAGTGTGACAAGAAGAGTCCACCGGAACTAAGGTTCTAGGGAAAAGACGAACACATACAGTACGCAAACTGTCAGGTAGGCCTCCGCATGGAACATGGATCTAATTATAGTGGAAGTCGCTTATAACGACTATGAAGAAACCGAGGAAATAAGGTCGTAATAAACGGCGGACAATTTGTATTAGACGCGGTCTAGCCAACATACATATAGTCAGATCAACCAAATAAGAGGAAAGTGGACGTTATAAGCGAAGTCGTTACTTGCACTGTATTTTTAAAACGCAAAGGTTGATCATTTCTTTGGCAAAAAATTGACATCATTCACTCTGCAGGCTTAAAAGTTCACAGTCTAGAATGCAAAGGTGCAGTGACCCGAAATAATATTTCATCTAACAACCCAAAGGAACGTGTAATCAAAAAAGTCAGCCATATCCAGTAATCGAATATGTTAGTGAGCCTAGAATAGTTCAATTTTGACATGTATTTCCTATTAAGTTCGCACTCAAGTGTAAGCTGAGTCAATGAAAGAGTTATCAGCGTTTAAAACCTCGGCTTACAATTTTTTTAAGACAATGCTTATTTAAAAACAACCGAACTCTCTCCACCTGGAGAATATCCCGCAGACTCGTCGCCATTTGAGAAACATCGGAGAGTACAACTGTCATGAAAGAGTTTATTAAACAAAAATTGACTTTCGATTATGACAGTGGGTTCCGTGGATTACATAAGCAGCTGTCAACATCTTTCGTAAACATGGAAAAGCCAGAACATGAATTCTATAATATTGATTCCAATGAGTTAATGAAAGTTACATGAACGAGAAAAACCTTAAAAAACCTTAACCATGTCATTTATTTTACACTAATGTTCAAATGTTAAAGTTTGGTTAAAACAAAGTGAACGTCTGGATCATACGAATTTCTACCATAACGCCATAAGCTTAAAATCTTAGGGTACGCCCACAGTAGTCGGTTTCACACTTACCAGTCGCTGGTTCACGCTGGTTAAAATAAAGTCAACCATACTTGGGTACATCAACGTGACTTAATAAACATTAACCAGGTTTTATCGGAATGAATTTGTAATACGTGTTGACATCGGTAAACAGATTTCAAATGCGTTTGTTCGATTCTTACCAAAGTATCTGCTGACGTAAAAGATTTAAGAAAGTCATGGAAAACTTCAAGCCCTAAAAATGTTTTAAGCAAGTCATTGACTCTGAATTGATGAAAATTCCGATTTCATCCCGAATTTCAGGCTCTCAAATTCCACTTAGGAAGGTTAAAGCAAGGTTGAAGCCGTTTAGGTTGCAGTGGAGCGTATATTCGTAGTCAGATTGATGAACTCACCTTTGTTTAACTTCTCCATCATGTAAATGCCAAATTTGATTACAATATTGAGTTCAAAAGTATTGTCAAAAGCATCCTTTGGGTCTGCAAAGGTTTAATACTCGAAAAAAGTTTTTGTTTTCGACAAAACGTGTGTAGTTCACCCTGTAATGTAGGGACAGATGCAGTGTATACTCAAACGTTAAAGACAATTTTGCGCGAACTGAATTGCCGAAGAGGTGATAAAAAAATTCTAAAAAATAATGACTTGTTCATCCTCATAAAATGGAATCGATTCAAATATGGATCGTTGTACACTTTTCAATGACCACCCTGTTGACCGAACTTCCCCAGTTCAATTGCGCGGTCATTGTATTAAAAGTGGTGAAGTAGTACCGAGGAACATAAGGAAGAAAAAAACTCCTGTCAACCCTCGGTAGGGGATAGAATTTCCTTGCCACACGAACGAAAATCATTGGCGTCGAACTAAAGCCTATGGTGTGGGTTAAACCGCACTTGAGGTTGGGGGTTAAGAAGGTAGCCATTCCGTCACCAACGTTCAATTGAAAACACGCAGCATAAATAAAATTTGATTTCCTTTTTTTTATTTTTACTGATCTGTCACCCTGTGGGTCACTTATATATTTATTTAATAATTTATAACTTTCACGACCCTAACTTAACTTGCGTTTGTTTGGTATTCCCGTGGGAAATATGGGTCAGTTATGTTTTAGATACTTTTGGGTTACGTGGAGTTATATTGAGCAATGTTCTGGTTAAAGTATGTCCTTGTGTTTGTCGGATTGTTACGTGTGATTAGTATGTTAAAGGGGAATTAACATTCCAACTAAATCCCTGTTTATGAATATTTCTAGTTTTTTATTATTTGAATGGACGTGTTGTAGGCTGTTGTATGTTGACATTAAGTAAACAAAATCACTGTTGCGTATACTTCGCAATGTGGTTTTATGATTGAAATCTATGGCAAGGATTGGTTTTTCCGTCTTGGAAACTATCGTGATTGAAAGAAATGAGGTTAAAATGGGCTCCACACTAGTCTTATAGATGAGGAGGTGGCTTTAATAACTAGTTCACAGCTGTAAAATGACACCTATTACATGGTTTTACAACAAATTTATGTTTTAAGCGCTATTAGAAGTAAAGTGCACGACTGGATCGTGTGTACTTGTAGACTTTTTAGCTTTTCATTTCCTGTACATGAGGCCTAATAAATTGGGCTTTGCATTTCGTGTTTGACGAAATAATGATGATAACATTGAATTGAGGTTATATGTGAGATGTAAAAGAAATATTTTTTGTTTGAACACCCTGTAAACTGGAGGGGGCTCAATGCAATGTTCAGGTGAATAATATACAAAAACTTATCGCCTGTAAGGTCTCTGTAAATATTGTTTTTCGATTTCTAGTTAAAATAGTAAAGTGTTTGAAAGTTTTTTATAGTAGGCGTGGCAGTAAGCTGTATTACTCGCATGTCATACTAAACATATATCCTTTCACTGTAGTCTGCCATACAGGCAGATAGCCAACATTGTTAGACCCACTTTTTCGAATTTTCTATCATAGTTAGGTTAAGTTAGATACAAATCTCGATCTCGAAGTTTGTCAGGAAACTAATACTTGCCTCTACTTGAGGTATGTTTGACATCCCTGCAAAACTCGTTTGGTTGTGCAGGATGACGATGGAGACATTTGATGTCAAAAAAGAATTTAGAGGAGGCGAACGCGCTGTCATGCAATTTCTTTAACATCGTTCTTGATAGAACTAATCAGAACGCCGACATTAGAGAAGCAGTCGTTCAGAAGACTGCTCTGCTATACCGATATTGACAAAATTGGAAGAATAATTGAGACAGAAGCGGCTAATATGGGTTCATCGGTTAATGAGGGCGAAACGAATGTGCAGTCAACCAAAAATAACACACAACATCTACGTACCGGACAGATTCCCAATCTCGACAGATATAACTTTGAGGTAGTTAAGGACTTTGTCTATCGAGTAACAGCTGAGATCAAATGAAGATTAAAGTTTGACAATCGATGCTTCTATAGGCTAAGCAGTCAATTGTTTAGCAAAGCCCTCCTTCGAACAACTAAACTAACCCTGTATAAAAACTGAACATCCCAGACCTGTTCTAGGAGGCAGAGGCATGGACTTTCTCAAGAACGGATTAAGTCACTTTTGGTTGTTATGAGAGGAACATACTTCGTGTAATTTTTATGTCCTGTATGCATAGACGCAGAGTGGAAGATACAAGCACGAGCTGTACGAGTTGCATAGTAAAGTACGTATGTACGTCTAATTTTGACAAAGTTTTCTTAAAATCTTCCAAGCCTTACAAACATTTTGGTAAGATTGGAGGAAGACATCTGCTGCGTGGCATCAAGATTATATCACTAATGTTGTAAAAGGACAATGAGTTATCTACTATACACTATAATTCTATTCGATACACACACCTGAAGTACGTTTCTAAAGGATTTTGGACATAGGATATCAATTTATTTTTCTAATTGGAATTCTGGGTTATACTTAAAGATAGCTGAGGTTTAAAGGGACAGAAGTACACCTTACTTTAGCACAAACTAAAACTTGGGCTCAGCAAAAAAGGACCTCAAGGACACATAAAGTGCACGACTGGGTTATTTGTACTTGGACCAATATACTGTAACTGATTCTAGGTAGGAACTTTTCAATAATTGTTGGTTTTTAACAACGCTTTCAAAAAGTGGGCAGAAACATAGATGCTGTTCTGGAAAATTGGAAGCTATATATGTGTTTTTACCGAAATACATGGTATGCCATCTGTTAGCACAGATCTAAGTATGAAATTTTAATAAAAACGATAGATAAAGCCAAAAAAAATCCAAATTTACTAAAAATATTTTGAAGCCATAATGAAACTTCCGCTATAGCCTCGAATTGTGGACCCTGCAGAGCTCAGAGAGGAAGCAATTGTTTGAAGCAACAGCGTAAGGTATAGTGAGAACTTCCTGCAAACAGATTTGCTTTTTTTTAAACTTCTCCATCATATGTAGTAGTCCAAGCCCACTTACTGAGAAAGTTTTCTTGCAAATGACGACTTTTGGTAAAAACCTACAAAATATCATTTTAGTTGAAAGTTCAAATGTGAATTGTAAGTGAGTTGGATCTGAAAAAGAAGGCATAACCATTCAAACGGATTCTGATACATTTGTGTTACCAAAAGCGAATTTTAGATTATGATTCTACAAAGAAGGATACAGATCCCCTGTAGCCTAAAATCTTGCAATTCTTTCGCAAAATGTAGGATTTTTTAAAAATAATTACTGATGGACTGATCTACGGATTAGGCTCTATACTATCAATCCGAACATTTATAAAATTCTAAAGCTAAGAAGCTCCTAGACTCTGTATTAGAGAATCGCCAATGTCAGATGTCTCTGTGGAGTGATTAGCTATGTTACTTGTGCAACATTGACTGGGGAAATTCTGGAAATGGTATGCTGACAATGTTTGTTTTGTTTTTAACGAACGAAACTTCTTTCAAATAAAATCCTATCTGGAACCATTCCAATATCCTTCAGCATTTCTGCGTCCACAGACCGTGTTAAACCAGCTTAGATTCCAGAATATGCAAATTTCGTAAGAAATTTATGGACTAAGTGGCTGGTGAGAAGAGCCACGCTTTATGGCCATTATAATGTTAAAGGTACTCAATAAAGTTTCCATTTAGTTATTTGGCTAATACCACAGATCATATATGTAGGTAGTGTGTTGGACACACAACTGTTTCTCACTGAGCAGAAACAATCATTTTTTCGACCACCAGACTTCTTTAGAAACTAATGTCGATGCTCAGCAGAAGTTGGGAACTAAGTCTCAGATTGATGTCCTCTACTCTCTACTCTAGTTCATTATTGGATCATATTTAACGTACGGATATGTTGTTTGATGTAAGAGAGTCTACATCCTGTACCTATATATCCCAAGTAATGTACAGCTCTTTCCTATCTCACTTCTATCTGTTTGTTGTAAGAAAAACTTAAAGGATGTTGTACTATATAAGTAAATGATGTGCTAAGTGGCGAATTTATGCCAACAAGGGTCCCTGAAGAGGTAGAAAGTTCGATAGGTTTCTCCGTAGTATTGAATAACTAGTACATCTTATTTACAGCGTTTGAAAGCAGCCGTGGCTAAACCTAAACCTAATTACTTAGTAAAATAAGAATGGCCTAGGATTTCTGGTGGCAACTAAAAAATAGAGTGTCTTCAAGATTAACTGCGTAATGAAGACTAGAAATAAAAACGAATATTTAGTCCAGATTGCTCGGAATCTTACATGGCTTTGAACCAAGTGACAGTTTTTTATATACAAGTCCCGTATCGAGGACTCTTTTGGAACTCAAGTACATCTCCGCATCTACTCTGTGATCAGCATTGGTAGGTGTTATGATGAAAAAGATGAGTGGTGAACATAAACTCGAAAATGGTTGACACTATGAGAGATGTATGGAACTTAAAGTCATCCAGGGAACAAAGTCCTGCTGTAGCAGTGTCAAAAATGCTTTGGCAATTAGTCCCTAGAGAGGATGTTTGAAATCTAAAGTTTTAGTAAAATAAACGCCATCACAGGAGGCTGTTTCACTGTTGTTTTTCAAGGATAGGTGCAAGTTTCGTTTTTCCTGCGAAAATCTGGTTGGCTGTTACTACTTTATAGGTCCCTTTGCGTACTCTCCCAAAACTACGAATGTTCACGAAAATCTACGAAAAGTCACCAAATCCTGTTCGAGTACGCAAAAGTTTCGTAGTTTTTCGTAGAAGAGAGCTCTCATGAAAGAGTAAAAAACCTCCCCATGCAATGAATTTTGGTGCAGGAAATTTCTTTGCTCTGATTTACGAAAGCTGTCAAATCTGTCAGATACCTGTACGAAATTTTTTGTTGTTTGTGTACTTGCATACATTTGCTTTTGACGTCTAAAAAGTGGGCGAATTTCGTAGCTTTCGTGTTCGTTTACTTTTTGATTTTACCACCACTCCTTGAAATTTCATAATCTACGCATAATCTACGAATTTTGGTGCAGAAAGGTCGCAAACAGACCTAATGACTGAAGCTTTAAACAAAAAGACAGACATGCCTAAATGTCAAAATTGAGAAGAAGCCTTGGATCCACTTTCCAATCATTAGTTTTGTTTCCACCAGCTGAATACTTCGAATAGTGACAATTTCGAATACTAAGAGGAACTCGTATCCATATTCGGAGAGGATGACTTCATGTGAAAAGCAACAACAGGCATTCGTGTAGGATAAAGATCATTTAGGTCATCCAGTGAGGAGGAAGGATGAGCACAATTCAAACAAATAATCCACTCTGTTATTAAAAAGATACGGATTCCTGAGTACGTATGTGATTTAACCTTTGCCGTGTCCACCCTGAACGAGGCTAAAGCAATTTGTTTTTTTTTTTTTACCAACAATTTGTTAGGGTCCTTGCCCCCAGTAGCGGTTGTTCATAACCAAGCAAAACATTTCCCACTCACACCGCGAACAGTAGAATCAACAAGCTCTATGCGGTTCAATGTACCCGCTGTCCCATTCACATTTGAACTTCTCAACTATGCAACAATGCCCTAGGTACACCCCTGATCATTCCAACCAAACTTTGTTAATTACCTTTGTATAAACTTTTCCACATTTACGAATCGCCTACTACTGTTGGCAGTTCCATGACTGCCATGATGGCTCTGCTCCACTGTTGCACTGGTGCCACCTCCTCCAGCATAAGTTCTTGCGAATCCATTGCATTCCTCGCCGAATGAACTTTCGTCGAAAGTATCTGTCAGAAAGTAAACAAAATGAGATTCTAATTCGCAAGTTCATTGCACACAGCACTAACCTTGAGGTGTGTAGTAGGTTCGATTGCTTCTCACAGCATGCTTGCGCTGTTGTACCGTGTAATTCACCTTCGGATAGGTGGAATTGAAGTGCACCTGATTGCGTGGCACATACGCCATGGAGGAGTAGGAATTTTTATACGATTGCTTCGGCAAATAGTTTCCAGTCATGTCGATTCGTTCCATCGTTGGGAATCTACAGGGGAGACAGTTCATGATTACTGAGACTTGGTTGTGGTGGATTGCCTGCAACAAACCTCGAATTGACAGATTGTCTCGCAAATCGTCCATTTAGGCCGATTCCACCGTTGCCACTGCTGCTAGTGTATGTGCTGTCAGAACTTCTTCCATCGACGGAGGAGTCCGAGCACGACTTCGTGGCTATTCTCTTTCCGTTAATACCGATTATTTCACCTGCAAGAGATGTCATCACTGTCAGAGACAAGATTAAATCAGGACATCCGGCAATGTGGTGAACACAATGCCGTTGTCATAAGAACCACCCGTGGACTTTGTTTACACTTCGAGTGCAACTATGATACCAAAACAAAAGACCAAAGTGTTTACTTACCACCGCCGCCGGTAGAGCCGCCGCCGCCGCCTCCACCACCACCACTGCTCCGGATCGATTTCATTGACGTGTATTGCAGTGGAACGGTTTTTCCCAGGACATACTGTACGTTTGAATGATTGTCGTCCTGTGAAAGAAATGCAGTGTCAGGGGTGATTCCGAAAAAATCGTTCGAATCGATTCCGATTACCAAATTCATATTAATCACCGGGACACATCCAATGAGACGATACGCCAAAAATAATTGAACCATGTTTCGAAGAGCTTTAGTCCTTGTGTATAGTATTTTCGAAAATAATGGTTGTTGCCGTTCGTTTCCTTACTCAACAGAAGTTCCAGACCAACTGGAGTTTAGCGGCGCAATTGCATGCAACCAGAGTGCCGAGGAAAATAGGACGACGACGGCCTGTTCGTGTGCTATTTTACAGGGGTTGCCCGTTTTTCGAAAGCCAAACTGTAGTGGCTTGGAATTTGTTTTTGGTTTTTTTTGTTTTAACGTGCCTGGGTGACAAAATCGATATCCACGCGAATGGGCATGCGACTGTGGTCAGTCCGAGGGCTGATGACGAACGTCTTGGACATTTTTCATATTTGTCGCAACTGACGTAGATTTGTCAGAATAATTAGAATATAGCAGGCTTTCTGCGCAGGATAGTGGAAACGTGCGTGTGGCGTAGAAATATGAGAACAGCAATCCGGAGTGACTTTCTGGATTTATTAGCATTGTTAATCAGCGATTAAGGTAATTTTAAAGCTTGCATTTGCCTAAGGCGTCACGGACACTTCCAGGTGATTGAACATAAGTGCACGCTATAGTCAGTGATATACGGAATGAGGTAGACGGGATCGTGCAACAAGATTAATGTAAAATAGTGCATCAGGATAAAAAATGAAAGATCTATTGGGATCATAGAATCGATCGAAAGATGATTCAGAAATTATGCTGAATTCTCCAAAAATAGTTCAAAATTGGTTCGAACATTGTGAGGAAACTCTACTCCTCGCTTTCAATCAGAGGTTTCGAGCTCTATGCCAGACAGTATCTCAGAAGAAACCTGTGATCTTCACATGAAATCATTTCATTGGATATCCAAGCAGCTCTGAAAGCTTTCATGTCCTGAGTTTGAATTTGATACTAAGATGGTTTGGAACTGCCTTCAAACACTACTAGAGCTAGCCGCTCTATCCCTTTAATGGAGATAAAGGTATTCTTGGATGAATGATACTGCTGACGAGCTTGCTAAATCCGGTGCCAAATCCTCATATATTGACCCTTTGTGGTCTACCTGTCAGCCACATAAAGAAAGAGCTAAATCAATGGGAACAGAATGTAAAGTTCTCTTTTTGGAACTCACAAGACATTAAGACTTAGGAAATCCTAAGAAAGTCATAAAAAGATTCTAGACACTGAAGCTGCCACTCATATTTTGTGTGAATGTCTCGCAAATCCTCGGACTATTCCACAAAGGATATACCTCGCTCTCTGATGTGACGTTCTTTCATGAACTTGACTAGGAAAATCCAAACTGGAAAGTAATTTCCAAGAAGAAAAAAACGTCCTGAAGGACATATGTCTCTAAAGAGTGCTACCAGAACACCTGTCAAATAGGTCCAAACAGTTGTAGTTGACTGTCAGATCTGTAGTATACTCTTCACTGTCATGGACCTTAAAGGAGTATTTTACTATCCCGTCAGCTACATAACTAAGGCTGCCTGGTCATCACGGACCTAGAAGATCCTTAGGAGCAGAGAAATCAGAGCTACGGTGAACAACGCCCCAAGACTGTACAAACTGTCAAATGTTTGGCACAGGAAGGTGTTCTTATTTTATTATACTTCGTGTCTTATTGTTGAAAACTAACGTGGTATTCACAGTCCCCTCTCTAGCGAACGTTTGTCAAACCTGTCTTTAATTTTTCCTGATAACCAAGCTTCTGTCAAAGCTTGTCCTATTGCAATGAGTATCGTCCAAGTCATGAAAAGTTTATCATTAAACTGAAATGGTTACAGTAGTGTTGCTTTGTAATGCCATCTTGTGAAATCAAAGACTGAGTAGGCTTAGTAGTCCTGTCTTAACACAAGTTTTCGTCTGTCAAATAGCGATTCCATGCAATCACACTACCTTCCAAGACTAACCTGCCCCTTTTTAAAGAAAGCTAATGACAGGTCTACGGACTAAAGCTCAGTGCACTTTGCACAATCAGTGAGAAGTAGGTACCGATATGGTGCTGCGGACTTGTAGTATTCAAAATCAAAATGAAATGTCAGCTCAAAGAGTCAGAACCTTATTACCAACCAAATATTTAGAAAGTCCGAAAAGGGCTATAGGAAATAATGTCTAAAACTTTCAATTGCGTGTTCAACATTGGCGGTGTTCTGGGCAAAGTATCATCACGGGAGAATGAGGAGAGATATTATTTTGTAAATTTTCCTACTGACGTGTGGACTTAAGAATGATAAGCCCTCAAATCCTTCGAGCAGGTTACAGTACATCAGTCTGTACTCTAGTACAATGCATTCTTGATTTATCTCCATAAGCCAGACTTAGTCATATGAATCCCGCCCAGGAAGAGACGATTCCAGGTATTGCGCTTATAAGCGAATAATCAGTGAGCATCCACAGTACTAAATGTCCTAACAGAAATCCTAAGGATTCGTAGTAGAATCTTGGTTGATTGCAACTTGTTGCCCAATCTAACCTAACCTAGGGAATACCTCCGAATCACCGAGTAACTCGTCCTCGAATTGTAAGGGTTTGGGATTACCACTATCGTGATCGAGCATTGACAATCAAAATTTGAGATGACAGTAGCCGAAACGTCACTTTGTGAGTTGGTACTAAAATTGTTCTAGTACAATTTTATGTCCATTCGATACGTAAGTTTCCGAGTCGATCATTTGATTGCGAATGCCATTTCATAAATCATTTACACCGTTAAATTAATTCATCATTTTACAATCAAGATGGTGTCCCAGTGTTTATTTTTTTTTAGCAATACCTGCTGCCTTCAAACAAATACATATAAAATGAATAAATAATGAACTTCAACTTACACTTGCCGCATACTCTGGGCTCACATCCTTCACTCCGACTCCAAGTGCAAGCATTTCGTGTGGCGCGCGATATCTTTTCGAATCCTCACGACTGTATAATAAATGAAAAAAGGAAAACAACACAGAAAGGACGAAAGCTGTAAGTAGAATACTTTAAATCTAGATACAGCCATTTGCTGGAATTGGAAGCCACCCAACAATAAAGCGCCAGCCAACTTCAAAAATACTTTCAGCACAATGAATAGCACCGCATGCGACGACACAACCCTTCCACAGTGTAGGGTGCAAAATCGATTGACTCCAAAGGAGGAGAAACCTTCGCGAAGGACCATAACATGATGGTCTTAACACCACTCCAGGCCACCTTCGACGAGGTTACTTTCCTTCGCGAAAATAAATAGAAATAAATCAAAAAGCAAAAAAAAATGAACTTCAAAATCGATGGCGGCTTGTCGTGGACATGTCACTCACGCTGGCACTTAATTGATGGGCGTCCAATCCTAATTCACATGCAAATGGCGCACTGTGTGCTCTGTCTGTCAATTGTTTACCTATTCATGGAGTGACTGAAAGATTGGCAACAACTCTGCAGATTGCGGTATTTGTGGGCTCGTCGCTTCAGTGAAGTCGGCGAGACTGACCCCACGCCCGATGCTATCCACTCCAAGTCGGGCCCCAGATGGGCCATCGCTGCCCGGTCATGACTCTGCGGAGATGGCACCCTCAAGGTGTACTGAACTGTTCCATCTGGACTGACAATTGGCAGTTGCTTGCGTGACAATCTCGCCTTAACAGCTGCAAACAGTTGATTTCCATTCTCTCGTGACTCGGCGATGTTCTGCACCACTTCCAGAACCACTCGAGGCGACGTCACTTGGCCCAGAATTGCCAGTACATCCAGCGCTGCTTGGCGCACCCTCTTCTTCCGATCCAGGGCAGCCAGAGTTGCACTTGTCACACAAGTGGTGGTGTCGAAACAGGTACTGGGGAAGGTCATCAGAGCGTACATCACCATTTGCAGTGCGTTCTCACGGAACTACGAAACGAGGGGGAGCGTTAAACAATGACTAATTAAGGCGATTTGTGCGCCAACAACAACAATAAATGAGGGGATGTTAAGAAAAAGAAAGAAAAAGCTGAAATCACCCCTCATTTATGCAAGTGGAGCAGCAGCGAAAAGGAGCCGCACTCACGACCTACCCTTGAGCTCTTTGCATGTAAAAAATCGTCCGATATCAGTTTGAGGACAATGACGGCCGGTGGCAGGCGCTGCATTAACGCCTTCGAGGCACGATTCGCACCCGGCCCACCCTGTCGACAGAGGCCAGTGATGATTTGCACAGTCCGGTCCTCGAGATTGTCCAGCGGAAGTCGCGAAATCAGATTCATTAGGACACGTCGTTTATCTTCTGACACTTCTGGGTTCTTCTCCGACGAAAGTAGTGTCCGCAGGAGCGAGTCCAAGCACGGCTGTACTAGCGCTAGATTTTCGGAAGAACGTAGTGCATCCTCGAGGGCGTAGATTCCATTCGAACGTTGTCGCCAGTCCTGCAAAGAGAAAGAACGCCATTAAGTTCAACGGCAGTAAAGAATCCTGGAAAGTCCTTCGGCTTGGTTTCAATAACAACCTCAGGCGGAAGCAAAACTTTAAAAGTCCCATTAAAGTGGATAAACTACTGTTCAAGGTATTTTCCGTGCTCCCTTGGGCTGGGGTTGTGATGTGCCAGGAATATGTCAGGAATGCTGGCGGAATAAAATTTAATCGGTTATTGACCGAGTAACCTTTGTCTAGTATACTGCGTTGGACTTTATCGATTTTCTCGGTATTTTTGGGGAGGCAGTCGCTTGGAGCGGGACAACCAGTGAACCGATTTGTGAACAATGGTCTGTAAATGCGTTGTTCAACTCATTGTTACTGCTTTTGACGATTTATCTGATAGAGGGTACGAGCCGCGGCTAGACTGCGGACAGGCTTGTTTGTTACTCTTTGCAGTCCGCTGTCATGCCTTAAGATGCCAGAGGGCAGAGGCCGATGAAATGTCTAAATTTATAAAAAAAAGGAATGTCATCGTAGAATTAGTGGAATGAGTGTTTATCAAGAGAATTTTATGCTCTATTTGATTTCTGGAAAGAACTTAGGACTCCGTCACCAGGGCACAGTCAGTTTATCCGCTCTACTTGCCTCGCCATTTTAAAAGATTCATGCCCAACTTTTTAGGCTGGATCCTTCTCCAAAAACCCGTGAACCCATGAGCGCCATAACCCAGGACTAGGTTGATCAGGGCCTTATATGGAATCTCCTTAAATCGAGATAGAGTTCCACTACTCAGTAGCCTTAGCCCAAAAAAGCAGGAGTTAGTCAGAACATACAGCGAAGCCAAGGTAAACAAGGTCGCTTACTTCCTCGAAATTACAGTTTGTTTGGTAAAAGGGGCCAGTTTCAGTAAAAGTTCACAAAAGTGGTGGAATTCAATGCCTCGGTGCCTTGATAAACAGCATAAGTGAATGTTGAACTCCTCAGTCATCTCCAGAATAGACAAGTGGCTGTTTAAAGCGAATTTTGAAATGAAGGAGGATAATTCAAGGATTGGATCGTCACTTGACTGTTAGGGAAATTAGCATTTAATTATATTTCAACCAGGTTAAGGCTTGACAAACAAAAAAATGATTAGATTTCCCGAGAAACATCACAGTTCACCCCATTCACCATCTGCAAATACGTGTTGGCCATAGTAACTTCATCAAACAAAAGAAAATTGATGAATTGACCAAGACTGGCTTTCAGCGAAGGACAGTGGCACGAGCAGCAGACGTTCCTGAACTAATGACATAAACATGTACTAGACTTGGGAATATATTGAGAGTTGCAACGAAAAGGACTAGATCGTGTCACTCTCAAACCGCAGAGATTCGTTATAAACTGTAAGATAGATCCAAAATGGATGTACTGGTGCTGGTGTCCACTTTGAGTGTCGGTATACAAACCTGAAATTCTCAAGGTGGCTAACAGGCGATAAGGACTGTCTAATGTATGACAAAAAAGGATTTGCAGATCTATTGAAATTCAGTGGCAGGGATACTGTTAGTATCGTGACCGGATAATACGTGAATACAATACAATTTCTACAGGAACTGAGAAGGAAAAGGAAATAGAATGCATTCATCACTTGCTATGTGATTGTCAAGCACCAGCACTAGCTGTCAAATAGAAAAAGTCTCTTTGGAGTTATTTTACTTTTTTATACTTTTCTGGTCAAAACAAGGATTTTCTTGCAGGAATAAGGCTTGGTTGATTATTGTCCCAGTGAGCTAGACGAAGTTTGAGATCACCAATGAGTAATCAGCGCTATAGCAATCGAGTCCAGTTAAGACCACAGTAAGGTTCAGATCTTCTGACCACAGATTCTGAACCAGCTCCAGCTAGTTCTTCTGCTAATTCGTTGTCTGCAATTCTTTGATAAACTGCACAGTATCAGCATTCAATTGAGTCTATATATCTCAAAAGGGAATATACCAGCGCCCTTAATACCTTTACTGAGGTCTAACCTAGAGCAGATCTCAGTGGCATGGAGTTCAGCCTGGAAAACCATGGAACGCATTCACATAGACATCGAGTCTTTGGTGTTGGATGTAAAGACGTCAGCTACAAATCCTGATTCAATCTGTCAGTGAGCCTGATTAGACCTCTAGGATACAAAGTCAGAAAACCATCATACCCATTCAGGCAATCATTTCAATATTTCTACCTGAAGTAACCTACAAGAATAAGGCCAAGATGTCGTTAATAGAAAAGACACGATATTTTTGGGAATTGAGTTAAACATTTTTTGGTATCGGGTTCATACCACATACAGTCAAAGCCCAATAGCAGTAATATCGCGTCGAGTAATTTTCTGAAGTTTCTGACATTAAGCTGCCCTTCTTCATCATTCCATGTATCAAGTCCTACCGCAAACGCATCTACTGGCTCTTATAACATTAGTGGCTTGCTTAATGGTGGATTGTCATTGCTCTGATAGCATTTACAGGGTCTCGCGTGCAGTTCTTCTAAAAGAACTTCCTAGTCCTTCGTCGAATCTATGACAGTGAATCCCCAATAGCTACCGAGGTTAAGGTTGAGATTGTCGCGTTTCCCTACAAACTTATCGAAAAGGATATACACTAAACATTTTGTCTAAAAATGTATGTACTTTGCAGGGAAATAAAAATATCAACGCTCACTCACGACAGGATTAAAGAAGGCACTCCTAAGGAACCTTAACAGAACGTGAATCACGCGCAGGACCAAATTAAAGCTCCGCTCAGGAAGGAGTCCACACCCCCCAAGAAGATTATATTTAGTAATCAACTTTCAAGGAATCCTTTTCTTGGACAGCACTCCTTCATATGTCCATTAAGTTCCCTTTATACCGCTATCCACTTACTTATAGCACTCCACTACATACATTTGACCTTTTTTAGCTGCCAATTTACGTATGAATGCATTTGCCTGGCATATTGAATTTGAAAATCCATTTTCACAAAACGCTTAAAGCCAGTGTCACTCCTTTTAGCGGCAATTTTCCAATCTTCGACTTGCCACCAGAGTTGGGCCTTCTTCTTACCTCCACAACACGACTAAGGTGAGCGCAAATCCATTACAGAAAGTGAATCCTTTCCTCAGCCCCTACCTACACTAAAACAGAAGACGTGAACAAAAAAATAGGAAAAAGGAAATGCAATGTTCGAAATTGATTTTTAATAATTCATTAAATGTGGATGAAGGCAATCGGGGGTTGTTCTGTCGTCCTTTCACTTTTCCCTCCTCTAACTCAAGATGGACTCCGTTGGTGTAGGCTATATGTGGCTACAGGCCCGCCAAGGAGTACTACTTAATTAAAATGGTATATGTATCTCTTAATGGCAGTTGTTAACAACTACATGTAACCTTGTGAGTTCAACTGGACAATGGGTCAGTTGTAGTGTCCTTAAATAACCCCTCAGTGGGGTAGTCACACCAGCTGTAGGGAACTTTCTTTTTTTCGTTTTTTTTCGTGTCACTATCGCATGAGAGATACCAATTCGAATTTCGAATCGATTTCAAGTGATTTTTATAAAGTTGGTGTCCAAATTTATTCTGAATTGCTAGATGTCGTGCTAAGTGAGGAGTCGTTTACATTTTGAGGTTAGTTAACTTAATAGTTTTCTTATTGACTTAACGAGGCTTTTAATTTGTTAGAGTGGAAGATAGCCGAGCGGAATTACTTCATTAGTTGGAGTCTCAAACAATTTGGAAGTGTGATGGAACAGACACCAATGAATAATAAACAAGGCTTGGAACTTAACCCCTTAACAGAGTTAAGTAAAGAAATGTTCTGTTTGTTTACCTGGAGATGTTTGAGAATTTGTTTAACTCGTGGTTTACGAGCCAAGTTGCCAGTTATGAGACGCATAGTATGCATACAACTGAAGTATTTACTAGGACATAACAAAAGGAAGAGACTCAAAGAACCATAACAATCTTTTCCAAATGGAGGCCCTAGAAGCGACAATAGCTCCCGAAGGGACCGCGTTGGAGGCAGTAGTATAAAGGGTTTCAACCTTTCATTCGCAGATAGGCTGTCGAAATGAAATCAAAGCTTGGGTAGAAGTAGAGATTGAGGTCCCAACACAAAACGCAGATCTTTCCTAGACATTTTCGTAATCAGCAGGATTGTCACTCAGACTGATGAAAAAAGGACTATGAATAAGTCCAAGAGGATATAGTCCACTCGTCAAGGGGTCCTCAGATTTAAATTTCTTGATTTACACTTCTTTCAAGACCAAGAAGAAACTATGTTGGATAGTCTTAATGTCTAAAAGTGTCAGAATTGGGTAAATTTCTTTAGTGCCTTGAAGTTGTAGAAAACTGTGACATTTGGTTCAATCCGTCACTGTTGGGTGTGCCTTCTTGTTAAGAGTATTTGACCATTCTGTCAGATAGCGAGATTTTTGTCGTCGTCGCGATTACGCAATCGAAAAAAAAAGTTTTCCCATAATCTCATCACAACTCGATAGACTCCTGAATGGACTTTTGTGGACTTTTTCTGCGGTTCAGCGGTTTCTTGGTGCTGGTCGGGTAAAACTCATTGACTGCTCTGAGGACATATTGACGTCGCTTTGCGATCACTTTCATGCAAAGAGGATCTCGAATTCCTAAGCTCGATACGTAGCATATTAGTCTGCTGAACTCCTTATGGTTATGGACATGTGGGTCTCGACAAGAATGAATGGCCGATGAACTAGGTAAGAAGCATACGAGCAGACCAATCTGTCAATGTCGCAACATGGCTAACACAAGGTGGTACCTTCTTACCTTGTACCGCATTAGAAGAATGCTTTGTACTCAATGCAACAACAAGAGGACTAGAGACCTGTTATCGCTAAACAGACCACAGCTTACTCTCCTCATAAGTATCCTCAGAGACCATAACCCAATTGGGGCCCATCTTAGACTAATGAGACTCAATACCACTGATCTATGGAGAGGCTGCAGAGACTGCCAGAGGAAGACTGAACATATTCCCTCTGCAAAAGTCCAAGATTCAACACAACCGAAAACACTATCCTTGCAAAAGTATTTTTCAATGACATTTGCGAACTAGGAAACACGCCACCTAAAATCAACTTAAATTCATCACGGCGAACGATTGGTTCATTAGGGTCGCTTCTACCCTAATTCGATTGTAGGACTACCTAAGAGCTTGCACTCCTCTAGATGCTGTCACCCAGTCAAACTAAATACCCAGCCATTGCTCATATATATCTTTTGCCAAAGAGCTCTTAAAAATCTTCTTTGGCAGCAATACTTGTTATTGTTATCTACAGGGGCATGAGTGCAGATGTAGGAGTATCCTTTTTCATATCCCTTCACTCTCTAGTTCTCCATCCTACCGTGACTCTATTGTAATAGTCGAGGTCTTCTGCTTATTGTACAGCTATAAGGAGATCTGAATGTCTTGAATTGTTTGCTGCCATCATCAACAGTAGGGCCATCCACATCCGAGACATGTTGTTGCTCCATACTTCCCTGGTTTCTGTTGGAGGTAAAGCTACCCAATTCCACAACTCTCAGCCGGATTTGCCAATGTCAGTTTCTCACTTCAGATATGTGAGTGCTGCCCTTACTCTATTAAAGGCTTCTCCACCCACATTTCTTGTAAGAGCCCGCCTCAATCTTGGAAGTTCCCCTAAAGCTAAGGAATCCAATAGTCCGCATGTGGACCTCAACGTTGATCCTATCTAGGGAATTCCTCCGTCCTAAGTCCTCTCTCTTCAGTCACATTAGGCTATCTATCAAAACCTTCCATAAATTCGAATAGCTTCGTGAAAGTAGGCACCCTTCTATCCCCAAGAAATCTTAACCATTTCGCCTTATCTACAGCTTTATGTGGAGCTAAATATAATCCGCAATCCGCAAATGAACATTCCAAAGGTTACGAACCTGCTTTTAAATTATGTGTTATCGCATAAAATTTAGGACAACCCGATATCTCCAACTTTATGGAGCACAATAGCCCCACAAATCACCAACCAACTGAGCCCAATCAGGAAACCAAATTAATTCCAAAAGAACTACGTAAGTGTGACACAACATGCCTAAACGATCTTGTACCATGCACAGAGATTCGACTCGTTTCGTCCGCGAAAGCCCGCCACTTACAGCCCCACTGTGAGCGAAATTAAAATGTTGATTCGTTTAGCAATTAACAACTCCCGCACCGTGATTATGCCAATTGTAACGCGCGGTAATAAAGTAAGTCAGCCGCGGAACCCAGCCCCAGCCCCCCATGTCATACTTTTACGATGACCTCAATCCTGGACATCGGGACATGCTAATAAGGACTAGTACGCACAATTGCGTACAAAAACTCGCATACACATAATATTTTTGATTGACGTACACAGTACCCACTGTGGTACTATGGTAAAAACCCAGAATTGGGGTTAATACTATAAAGGCACGAAAGTGCCAAAAATTCTTCCTAGACATCGTTAGCCAAAAATACACGTACATGTGTATACAAGTGCAATCATAAAAGTTAAAATAACGCAAATAGTAAATTCTGCCGGAGGATAAGTTATTGTTAAACCTGACACTGGAATTGGACACACGTCTGGTATGGGGGGGGGCTGTTCATAAAACATGCATGACCCACATAGTGCTCTCACTGCCTTAGCCACAAAAATAAACCGCATAGCGAACATACCTAAGTGTGGGGTGGCGGTGGACGCCATGTGCAAATTACTGGAAGTTATTTTTCCGCAAGTGGTTCTGGTTTATTTCCTTGTAAGCGAATTTCGAAACGCAACAGATTTTCGTAGCCTAGATAGGTTCTGGAGGAACACCCGGATAAGGTTTGGGGATTCAAATTCCACGGAACTGTTTCAGAGAATTCTAATTCACCAATTTTAGATTACGTAGGTATACCTATGGATTTGGAAATTAAAGTGGCTTGTGGGCTTCGTGGGCTTTTCGCAATGTGCTTGACTCATAGAATTGAACTCGGCAAGTCACTTTTAGTGCTAAGAAGGCAGAGCCCTATCCCGAAGAACTAAGGAGACAGTCCTGCTTTATGGCGCTGAAGCGAGGACTCTGTCTAAAGCGAATGAAGAGATCCTCCGAGAGAAAGATTCTTCGTATAAATTTTGGTTGACGGGCTTTGGTTGACTATACGAGTTGTACATCGACCTAGTCAGAAAAATGGGCATCGGTCGATTGAGATGGCTAGGACATGTAGAGTGAATCGACACCAATGCTCCGGCCTGTAGAGTCTTCGAATCAAACCCGGGGCGACAACGCAGTAGAGGAAGACCTCACTTTAGGTGGGGCGCACAAATAGAAGGGGACCTCAACCGACTTGGAGTGCACAACTGGAGGTAGTTAGCTAAGGACCGGGTTAACTGAAGAGGGTTGTTGTTTGAGGCCCAGGTTCACCCCGAAGTGTAGCACCACCTAAGTAAGTCCCTTGTGAAACAGATGTGAATTGTGATATGGAAAGAACTTGTTTCTTTTGGAGAAGGATATGCTTCCTAGCTAAATGTGAGCATTTCATGTTTTGGTCTTTTCCATGGTGTTTTACTAAAAACTCGAAAATGAGCATTGAAATCACTAAATACTCTCATTACGGGAAAATTAAGTGCCTTCGAATCATCGTTATAGAAATAAACTCTGTCCTTTCGGTGACAGAAGATCATCACTTATAATATTGCTGCCAAAGCGAACCGGAATCCTTCTCAGTAAGGTTTAAAGGCTTAATCTTAGCCAGTCAACATGGTGACAAGAATCATACTTAACGATCAACTATCGACCAACGTTGTACATTGCAAAAATTGCATAAGAATCCTTGTCTGCTCCTAGAATGCTTCTTTCCATTTCCCCTAATCCTTTGAGCACCAAACGGTTACAGATACATGTAACCTTAAAGGTGCTGATAAAGCAAGAATGCCGAATCTAGACGGACCGCCTGAAGTAAGAAAGAACCAGATGGATTCCCTGGAAATTCGATCTGATCTTTACATCTTGGAAAGACCTTTAGTCCCAACAGGGCACTTCACAGGGTGAAGGGCCGTTTCTGATTCTTTGGATTTCTCCTTTTTTGATTTGTCTTACGAAAGGGAATTTAAGAGGACAGCCTTGATTCTGGTAGCTCCACAGAAAAACTTTACTCACTTACTCAACGGGCTCCCAACGCTGCATGCAGTTGTCCAGACAGAACGCAATTGCTTGGTCCTTAGAATAGAGGTTCGGTCCTTCTTTTCGTCTCGAACCTGGAAGCTGTGATCCGAAGATCCTCTTTGCTGAAGCATTATTGCCTACTCGCTAGATGTGGCCGATCTAGTGTTGGCTTGTTGGACTACATCCACACCTTAGTTCAGCACGACATAAAGTTTGCGGTTATATCTTCTCCTCCATTGGCCCTCCTCGAAAGTGCCCAAAATCTACTCTAGTTTCCTGCTCATCGTCCAGCACCTGACTCCATTTAGTAGAACTGGCAGGAGCAATGTTTTGCAGAGCACGCATTTCGACTTTCGAGTTAGGAGTTTTGAACCCATTGGTTTCACCAAACTGAAGTAGCAGCGGTTTCCTAAGGTAAGTCTTCGTCGAATCTCGTCTAGGGTATCGTTCGTGGAGTAGATACTTACTCCGGGGTACGTGAACTCCCCAACTACCTCGAAGAAATACTATAGTTAGTGTAAGGACCTGACAATAGGGAATTACTAGGTACAAACCTAACAAATCGCTAAATTTTGAACACGAAAAGTACTAACAAAAATGTCCTTCTTATTGTGATCTCAGTATTGAGTGCTAGCAGTTCGCGTGGCCCTTCGTTCTAAAAAATAAGAGTAGGCGCATTTGCAAGCTCGAAAGTTTTGATTCTATCATCTTCGGACAGGAACTTATCGTCCGGCTTCGAAAACGAAGTATTTGAATCTGTTTTTGCCTTGGTTTTGGCACAGGTTACAGAGATCGCGTTAGTTTTTGGGTATTTTTAGTAAGACATTGGTTTGGAAAAGTCTTTAGAGCTGCTTGGCTCAGTGGAAGATAGAAATAGATCGTTATAGTCGTGCAAACCATTTGTAGTTGGGACGAATCCTCCCATTTGTCATTTCTGAACATTGGAGGACTCTCTCAATATACTTACACACCTACTGAGTTTGCTTGAATGTAATCTTAAGTCTCGATCATTAGCTAGGGCTGTTGAGGCCCTTTTTTCACTTGAGAGTTCCACCTTAGGTGGGGTCTTTGTCTACTGCTCCGTATCTCAGGTCTGTATCCGAAGACTTTTTGAGTCTTAGTAGTTCAACTTCCTAACCTAGACTGGTAGCTTATGGGACAAGGGGATTATGAGTACCCTTTGATGCTAAACCGTAGCAAGTAGATTAGGAAATTTAGTTCGAGTAGAAGGAAAAAGGAGTTACCGATGTCCATTGGTTTTAAATGTTTGCGGATGATAATGTGATGGCAAATGGAACTTGTGCAGAGCATTCCACATTTGTGTTGTTCAGTTAAGAAAGGGATTTCTATTCGTGACAGGATCTGAATACTTCTTTGGAATATTATTGGTAAAAGAACTAACAAAGCAATGAAAGACAGAAACAATGTCTGGGGAGCTCGAGCGAGTCTGCTGACTCCAGTATTCTCGTTACAACGGAGTAACATGAGCATGACACTCGAACTGCTGACGAATGTATGTCTTATCCACACTTGTGTTGCAGTCAAGTCAGAAGGGGTTGAGTACTCCCTGCATCATTTGAGGAATCCTAAGCTTTTCAACGAAGATTGTCGTTGACACGCCTTTTATTGATACTAGCACAGGGTGTGGGTTACGCTTAAGTGACAAAAGATAGGAATGAGTTTTTGAAGCATTACATCTTAATGTAATGGGCTACTTGAGTGCCACAGCCGAAGAGCAGCGAAGTGAGTCTGGGAACAATTATGAGTAGCTGGAGGTACTGTTGTCAGCAAAGGAATATGTATATTGAATTGAACGTAGCAGACAAGAGACCATTTATGAAACGGAGACAAAACGTGGCTATTGGAGATTCCAGTATTGATATCAACATCAACATACCTCCCCTGCCATCAAGTTCACATTTCCACTTCTTTACATCCCACCGTGTCCTTGTTAAAACAATTCAAAGTCAGTAAAGACATCTCCCATGCATCTGATCCCGATCTAGTCCTCCAGAAGTGTGGGAAGTGTTTTGATTCAACACAATGAATCCAGCTTACCATGATATATGTAGATAGTGTTCATCAGACTTGCTTCTAATTCGTTTGTCCCAAATACAAACCAAGGCAATGCGTTTATTTCCATAACTTCCCTCCAAGAGGACATTTGCTCATCTGGGTCAACACTCACTGGTAAATTAATTGATGTTATCACGACTGATATGATATGGAAATTATACGCCCCGACCTCAAAGGCCCAAATGCATACAGCACCGTTCCCCTGTAAGTGGGAAACAAAGAAATTAGGATTTCCCAGATAACAAACCACACCACGCGACTATGCCGGCTATTACAACGCGCAATAGCACCCTTACATAGTATTTGTTACCTCAAATGATTGATTACAAGAGCACAGGAGCTGTAACTTATTCCATTTCATAAAGGGGAGGGACTTTTCGGAATGCTCCTCTTCCGCATCACTCTTGGATGTACCTTCTCCCAGGATTCATATGCACCAAGTGTCGTAAATCTCTCAGCCAATAGATTCCCCAAATAACTTGGCCAGTAATTGGTTGGTTAATATTTTTCTTTGCATTCCTTGGAAGGCAATTAAACTGGCTTGTAGGTGGAGCTGCTACAAACTGGGTGGGAATCGTTCAGTTCGCATGCACAGAAGCACTGTCCATCAGAATAGTACTAAACTGTGATTTAAGAGGATGGCTATGGTATCGACATTCACTAAGCATTCCATGTACGAGTGTGGGAACTTGGTAAAGGCTCGGCACTGTGCTTCGGATTTGACCTTTTTCGTTACCTCCTTTGGTCAACTTATCGAATTGGCAGTGTGACATTTAATACTGCACTTGGCCGTTGACTGAGTGGCTATGGTGCAGATCGCGTGATAGGAATAAATTGAAAAATCGCAATTAGCCTCATAAGCCATTAAGTATTAGTTGGGCCGCTTTCTTACCTTTTTCATGCAAATAAGAGGACTCGCAAGGAATATACAAGCTTGAGGGAGGCCGAAGAATGATTGAAGAAAAAGGGTAAACATGTCAAGTTGGTGAAATATCGATAGGAGTGCCAATCGATTGAAATTTCTGGAAAGTTTTTAATTTCATTTATTGAGACTGCTCACTGGCTATGCAAGTTGGCTTTCAGTGAAATGTGAAGTACTATTGCTTCGTACGTTGGAGGACCTAGCTTTATAACTGGCGATCGATAGAAGGAATCCTGAATTCTGGACTAAAGTCCCATAAGAACGCAGAGTCAAAATTGTCTAGATTGTCTGGCAAATTTTGAAAAATCTGAATATTTTTTAAGACAAACTGTCTGGACACACTGCAAACTCGGAATACAAGACATTAAAAGGGAGATGGTATGTACGACTTTGTAGAATTGGTCTTTTGTCCACGTGACCTATAGAAAATATGAGCCTTGACATCATATCCTGCAAAGGAATATAAATTATGTTTTTCCTCGACAGAATCAAATGGTAAAGTCGAGTTCTGAATGCTTTAATAGGAAGCAGGCGTCCAAGAAAATGACTTCAGTTCCTTCCATTTATTCACGACTAGCATGTCCTCATCCTAGTCCTTCCGAATGTGATAAGGGTATCATTTGTACTGAATATTGAATCCAAGACATTTTCACAAAATTTTGAAAAATCGTGATACCTCAGCAGTCTTTTGGACATAGAAAGAGTTTTAATGATCCGCATGTGCAGCCAACACTCGGATCAGTAGTGGATCCATTGTGAGTTCCTGTCTTGGAGTACAAATACAAGGTTGGTTGTCGCAACATTGCCAATCATTGTCAGGTCCTTTTCGGGCCCCTTTCTTGCTAATTCGTCCACCATTTCGTTCCCTCTTATGACGATGAGTCCTGGAACTTAAAGGGTCATGATTTGGTGTGAGTGCTATGAGTTCTTTAGGGCATCGTTCCACTAGATGACCTTCATGGCGGCGTGACTGTCACTATAGATGTTGATAGTCTTTCTAGAGAGCAGTTTCGTGGATAGTTTCTCTTACAGCCTCTGCGTGTGCGCGGGAAACACACTGTCGTGGCTTGGAAGTCTCAACAATTTTCAGGTTTAGATAAATATATTCGTTGAGGTCCTTAAAAGAGATTTACGGATCTGGTTTTGCTGAGGTTTGGGCATAGGCGGAGTAGGTGTGTTCCACAGCTTCTGCGTAGGTCTGTGCTGTTTTGTGAAATGGGCCACCATTGGGTTGTAGCTTATGAGGATACCAGTGAGGAGACTCAGCTGTGGTATATTGAGTGTTCGGGGTACGTTGGACCTTTTAGTGTTATATTGGGCTAGTAGCCTCGCAAAATGGTACGAAATTGTACTCCACTTTGCCGATCATACTACGAAAGTCCGAGGAACGAGTAATCTGTAGGTAGGTCGTTTGACTCAAAGATTGCTCTAGCAAGTTTATCGATCCTTTTATTTCCTTGGAAGCCTATGTGTCCCGAAATTTAGCATAGCGTGATGCTGTGCCTTAAGTTAAGCGATTTGAGTTCCTCCTTACATGTTAAAACAAATCTAACTTCGACGTTGGTGACTGTATTCATGTGTAGTAGAAATTGGCAAATCTAGTTTTAAATTAATCGTCAACTTCAGCGACTTCTGAAAAGCAATGAACCTAAACAATCCTTTGAACTTGACTTAATATTCAACCAAAGGTCCAAGCCACTATTAAGCATGGCAAGAACTTTTTTCGGTAACACTGGCAAGAAAGTAGAAAAACAACAATAAGTACACATGGTCGGCGTAGAACCTAGCTTCTAACGTCCAATCTTCTGTATTATGGTTCATACATACTTCCAGATGTTTGTCAGTTACTTGCACCTGGAAGAAACTATTGTAGGATCCAAATCTGCCGAGTAAATCTTTGCTTGGTTCCCTACAGGTATCTGAATATTTGAAGAGCTGAACGGTTAATGGCTTGAATACCCTTAGAAGACCCATCAGATCTTCTGATGACATTTCTATTTGAATAGACTTTTTCCAAGAGACGATATAACTATCACTCAGATCTGTCTAGCTATATGACTCTTGATACCATTTTCTGATCTGAGGCTGCTTTTTTTTTCTTGCGTAGGACCGCCAAAATTTACCATACATTTCTATGGTAGCCACATTCATGTTTATACAGTGTTTGGTAAATTCGACCACATAGAGCTTATCTGAGGACCTCACAAGACTTCAAAGTCCAGCCCGCAGTGATGGCATTTAAATGAATAAAATTTTACCATAAGACCCTGAGTAGAGGTCCAGAACTTGATCAGAAAAATTGAATCAGAAAACATTTCTTCCGATTTCGAAGCTTTGCTGATCAGAGTACATTTTTGGGGAACTTTGTCTTCCAGAGATCTTTGTGTGTACAGATCGAATGAATCCTAAAATTTCATTTAAACAGTTCAAGGAAGCCATGCATTCACGAATTTTAAGCAGGCCTTCCGGGCAGCAACCTTATGTTCAAGGCTAGTCCTTACCAAATAGCCTCATTCTAGTGAAAGTCAACGACTTTATAGCCATCACCTCGTCAGAAAACATATACAAAAACCCTCAGAATAAGCACCTCATGAAGTATTACCTGACCGCTCTACATTTTTCATTGGAAAACCCACTACGGTCGTCGCTTAATTTTTATTGGTATTTTTATACTTTGCCATTACTTAAGCTGTTATTAAAAGTCTGCTCATTTATTTCGATGGCCAAGTTTGCTAGGAGAAGAAGGACAAAAAAAAACCGAGTCCTGCGGTAAGTCCTGCTCCAACGTTATCATGTTACCCAGCGATGTAATACAAAAAGAGGAAAGCCTCTGACAAACCACCATTTAAGCGTAATTTACGTCATAAACATAAAAATGCATTGCAACGTCAATTAAAGTGTAAACGCACCACAAGAGCCTCTTGCAATTAAGCGGGTACTTTCACACTTATGTCCCTTTTTCCTGTTAAACGGCATCAGGAAGAATTAAAACAACCCGCACAGGACGGGACTACATATTGCCACGCGATTGCCATTTACGTTGCGATAAAACACCTTGGCTATTATGTACATTGTTTTTTTTTTTTTTTGTCTAGATTTCCTGCAGGATAACGTTTGTCAGGAATTGGGAAATAAAAGAAAATCTAGGCCAAATATAACAATAAAAGAAATATGACGACGGTCTCCGGGTCTCCGGCCGCTTGCCGGTCAGCCGCACGAATGTCCTTCGGAAAAGGCAAAAGGATTATTAAAAGCAACACATTCATAGGAAGTCCCCGGTAATTGTAGTATATATCGCATTTGGAAGGAAAGCCCGTAACTGCATGCATAGTGGTTTGATTTATTCTGGCCAAATTGTACTCGTACTCGTGCTCGTGTAGTACTCGTGGCATGGGGAGGAGGTAATGCTGTTCTTTGGATTTTTCCAGACGGTTTTTCGGCAATCAGAGTGGATGGGATATTATGGGAATTAGCATACATTTCACGTAACTGGGTTAATTGAGGACCGAAAGTAGGTTTGGAAAAATGTGATTCACTGGTGAGAAGCGATTGAAGGACTCGAAACTGACGCTGGAAGCAACAGGAGGAGTGGACGCAATGCCTTCCAAAAAAGAATATCTTTGATGATACAAGTCTATCTCGAATGGTAAAATGAGGGATATATGTAAGTAGTCCCTGCTGCTGACAAGATGATTGTATGTATTTCTGTGTTGAAAGGCTCCTACCATACTGTCACAGAACCGGGGGCATTTCGCGAGATTTGAACATCCTTTCAGTGGAGATGGCAGCAAGATAGCACTTAATGATAGGGAAGTTCGCGTTGAGGCTTTAATACTTGCACTAACATTTTTAGTGAAAATAGGCGGCTAGGCGTCACCAATCGTCAGACTTCTGTATCCTGCATCTCAGGGTCCTGACTAGTAGGAAAGATTAGCTCGGAATGACAGTACTAGTGAATCAAGCCGCTTTGCAGGCCATCTCACTCACAATCGTGAATCCTAAACTTAAGAAACAACGCCATGAGGAGCTCGAAACACTCGCAGAAATATACGGTGTTACACTTCTTTCGGATTCAGGATCCGCTTGAATTGGAGGATTATCCATTAAGAAATAGATCCGAATAGTATCATGCAATGGTCGGCAACTTTGCTTTCTATTTCAGAATAGTACAAGCCTTCCTAAGACTACCTAAGGGAAGATGCGGGTGCACTATCATTTTGTTGTATCTCTAGAAAGCTCTCAAGAAGCAAAGATCAGGCAAATTCTAGTGTAACGCAAGAAAATATTTAGGATCCTTCACAACGAATTCTTCTTGACGGCCCACCAAAGAAGGATGCGAATGAGTTTAGACCACCTCTGCATCTAGTACAACAATCTTAAGAGAAAATCACTTTGAAAAACTGGCTAGCAAAGGCATCATAAACCTAAAATCCTATCCTGTGCTAAAATCTATAATTATTTCAATTTGGTTCAGGGAGGCCTTTTAGTTATACGAAAGCCACCAAACCAACGTTTTGTCCTCTTTTAGGGCCACTCCATGATAGGGATTCCCAATGAATCTATAGGTCTACACAGTCTTGGCGGATCAACTAAGAAGAATGGGACTCTGCAGAGACTGTGGGTATGCAAATGCAGAGGAATGCAATTCCGAAAACTTGGGCTACATATCAGAAAAGTCATTGAAATGCAGTCTATTAAGAGGAATCACATTTTCACTTCGGTTTGGATCCAGGTTTGGCCCAAGTTGACCTGGTGCTCTATGATTTGGGCACTCTGGATAGAATCCAGCTTGAATTTTGTTCGTTCAGTACGATGGGTATACTTGATGTTGTTCTGGCGAGTTCATCGGTTTCCCAATTTTTCTCACTATGTCCCGCCAGCCAACATAGGTGAACATTGAACTGCTCAGCTATCTCCATGAAAAAAGATTGGCAGATAAGAGCTTCTAAAGGAATTATTAAGTTCCATTTTAAGGAGTTGATAGGTGCTTGGATGGTGGCAAGATGCAGATATTTCTAACCCATATCACGTCTTTCGTAAGCCAAGATTAGACATCGCCATAATTTCCGCTTGAAATATGTTGCAATAATTTGGCAGACGGAAGAAGAGCTTGAAAGTAGACTGTCAGAGTGAATCAAGTCCTCTTCGAGAAATGCATCTTTATTTAAGAAGGTTCTGGAATGGATTGTGTCAAGGAAGTTCTTGTCCGGATTTAGACCAGGAGTACTGTAGTCAGTGCTTTGAAATTCATTGTTTCTTGACCTCTTCTTTCAAAGAGGGCCGAAAAAGTGTATAGAAGGTGGAATAAAGTTCCTTCCTATTCTTCGTCCTCGGAACACCTGCAGACAACAAAGACACAACATTGTCCAGTGTAAGCTATTAAAGAAGTAGCCAGTGAAGACAGTACCAGAGCATGAGTTCAAGAGATTCAATTACTGCCTTACCGACCGGAAAAATGCTAATATGAAGTTAGCACGCAGTTAGTACAGCAATGGTTGTAGGGCTTTAGGCAAATCTCTGAGTTCGGTCAAAGCTTAGTTGATCATTGATCTAGGAACGAAGAATGGTGAACTCTATCCGTGTATTCCTCACATCTGATGGTTTAGCCAGGATCATGCACAAGATCTGAGACATGATAGGGAATACCTCCCAGAAATAATGTGAGTCATTATAGCTAAATAGGCTAGATTATGGTGTTTAGCTTGTTAGAATGCAATGGGATTAGTAAGTGCAGTGGAATACTTCTGAGAACAGTGAATGGACCACATCTAGTTTCTAAAGGCAAATGGTTGATCAGTTTCTATATCTATTCCCATGTAGATATCCACCACTAGGTACAAACCATCATTTTTACAAACTTTAAAGACGAAGTATGAGCGGTAATGATGAAGTGCTGAGCTAGTTCGGTTGTTCAGTAGTTCCTGGTTCAAGTCCCACCTATAACCTCTCAATTTTAAATACACAGCCTCTCGTATAAAATACCAGAATTCCAACCGATCGCAAGACCAGTTGAGACATTATCCTTAAAGAACTGAAACCTACCTGAGTTTCAAACCACTAAGCCACAGTCCCTCTAAGAGTGCATACCCCTAGGCGTAGGTTAATTCTGCCACTCATGCTCATACTACCTTATGAGGGTTTTTCGAGTGCATGCACTAGAAAGACTTAAAGCCAAACCAAGGCTAAATGGGCGAGTAAAACCCCAAAAACTAAGTCCCCTCTGATAAGGTTACCGGATGTTTCTCAAAACTATAAGGACATCATGATATTCAACTCGTGTGCTACCATACCCACCGCCCTAATTAAATATTTACTCACACTAATTCACACCTAATGTCACCTCAACAGTCCCCGTGCATACACTGCCACAGTGAGACTCTTGTCCAAATAAATCCGAGCTTTTTGTTTGTTTTGGTAGACCACTTGGTGTGATTCCGCACGTGGATGTCCTGGCAGCCATTAGTCCGTCATACTCGAAACGGAAAACGATTGTTTTCAGGTTATTTGCAACCTTGGCGTTTGCCTTCGAAGTTTTGACTAACTACGCAGTCATCGGAAGAATTATTTGGCATTAAATGCCAAGGACCCGCTCACACACTCGGCTTTCCATTAGAACGGTAATTAACGTTCTACACACTACCCACACACAAGCATATGATTAAATTAAGTGCACTCAACTCACCCCTGATCTGAGGTCCATTAAAACTTCATCCTCAACAATGTCCAACTCCTCCCAGGACTTTGGCGGCTTTGGCTGTTGCTTTGGCTGTTCGTTTCTGTCGGCCTTCTCCCCGAAGTCATCATCGTCCATCCGGACACTGGCACGCCGTGCCCTTATTGGGGAGGGCTCCCTCTGAAGGTTGTGAAGCACTTCGATTTCCTTGTGGGGGGCTTTGGGGCTGATTATGTTGTCCACAGAGCTGATACTTAGTCGTTTGAATGGGGACCTTGGTGATGTATCCTTTGGCTGGCTGTCGGGTTCCTTCTTTCGAGGAGAAGCTGGTGAGGTCGCAGCAGATGGTGCACTGTCGCTTGAGTCTAGCCTCTGTAGTTGACCGGATTTTGGGCGGCTGGGGGAGGTCGGCGAAACGGGCTTGGTGTTGTCGTTGGGGATGTCCAAACTCAGGAGATTCATTTTGTCACTCTCTTGCTTCACCTCCTCGTTTGTTACTGTGGCGTCACTATCTGGTGTTCGCATCTTGACCACTTCACCGCCGAAGGTAACCCGTTTTGGAGTCCTTGGTGTAGCTGGGGCTGCATAGTAGTCATCGTTGATTCTTCGATTGATCTCCTCCACTTCGCTGTCGGAGAGTACGTGGATGATGCCAGTGGTCTCTACCGGTGGACCGCTGACAACTTCATCCTCAACGCTGCTGGGATAGGTGTCCGGAGCTTCGGAATCGTCCTTCTCTTCCAGGATTCTCATAGTCAGTGTGTCGTCGTTTATTTTGATCTCGGTCTCCAGAATAACCTTCTCTTTGGGTGAGTTACACGACGGGCCTGTGGCACTTGAAAACTCCAGCATCTTCTCCTCATCAGAAGAACGCCAACAGCCTTCGGAGTGATTCACAGAAAACGCACTCGCTCCCGACTCCAAAGTTGGCATCAAACGCCAGGATTTGGTGCTTGAGTTCAGCTCCTTGTTCTCGCCCACACTGTAGACGCTGCAAAGCAATTCGAACTCCCTGTACGCCCCGTGGGACATGTACTCCGCGAACTCGCGGTTCCCAATCAACTCTCGAATCTTGGTCAGCACTTTCAAGGTGATTTCCTGATGGGTCACCTGGCCCATTTTGTTGACCAGCATGTCGATTGTAGTTCTAAGAATGTAGTTCCTCTTGGTCGTGTGCAGGGTGGACTGAACCAGCGCTGGTAGGGATAGCATAACACCGCATGTTAGGCGTCCACCAAAAGGTTCATTCGTGATCTTCTGATTCAGACCGATGTCGAGAATCTGCAGGAGGATGGTCTCCGGCATGGCCGTCTCGGCAAGGTACACTCGCAGGCAGTCCAACGCTCCTTTCCGGACAGTAGGAGCTTGATGCCCTAAATTTTCCACGAGCTGTGGCACCAGTGGATCCATGTACGCGTCAGCCTTTGGACCGAGAACCACCAAAACATCCACCAGCACCCGCAAAGCATGTTGCCGCACTTGCCACTCGGCATCACGTAAACGTTCCAAGAACTCGGCGAACATTTCCATCGGACAGACACTGTCGGGCAGAGTGCGTGTCCTTAGTATGTGCTCCCAGAGCGGAGTCAGTTGAAGAACTGAACCGGGTCGCTGCGAGCCGGCCGACGAAAGGTGCTGCTGCTGTTGCTGATGGTATTTCCTTGCCGACCGAGGGGTCGAGGTGAGTACATGACGATGCTGCTGTTGTGGCTGCGCTGATGAACCCGAACAGCTGCTCTCATCCACAGAATTCGTATCCTTTCGCGTGAACATCCGACGAAAGAACATATTATTTCGATTTAATTGCGAATTATGCAACTGGCGACGGCATAGGCAAGGCTTGGAAGGAGCACACTATGACCGAACCGGATTAGGTAAAACTCATGACTGAGTTGATGGTGAGGAGTCGCAAGCTTTTTGTAGCCAATGCATGGTCACTGTGAATCGGTAATCCTCGGCGGTGGGTAGAGCTTTTCACTGGACACTCGGCACTGTGTGCGCAGGTCCTTGGGCCCACATGTACCCTGTTGAATGGTGTGCGCCCGTCGTGACTGTTGTGGTTGTTGTGGTTGCTCTGGTCCTCGGCAAGTGTATGCGTTCCAGATGACCTGGTTCGGCTGATAACAGCGTTATGAATTTCAATGTTCCCGCTGGCGAAAGTTGTTGAAGTGAAAGTAAACCTTCGAGAAAGGTGTGCGGCACGTCGTCGTTTCCAAGTGCTTCCCTCGTCTTGTGTGGCAATTTTCGTGTTCCGTGTGCTTTGGCCGGGTTACTCGGAGGCGGAGTAGGATGTCGGCCAGACTGGCTATCGGTGAAAGTAAGCAATTTTCGGTTAATGATCGGAGAGATTAGAGCGATGATAAGATTTGTGGTGCCTCACGTTTATTGTTTGTGAATTTTATTTTCTGTTAATGAATTGAGTTCAGGACAGGTTTCGGGTGAACTTTTATAGATGCCACTAAATCACTTTGATGTGTTTCCGGATTTGGGTTTCCGGGTCTTGTGTACTGGAGTAGTCCTACGTGGGTTTGACTGCGGAACACTATGCCGATAAAGCGGCATTAACGCAAAATTAGTTATATTTTCTTGAAAATTAGATTCAATGGTCATAAAACCATTGGCGAGGATGTGACCAGAGTCACCTTTGATGGAAGCGAAGGCCATTGATTCAGAAGCTAACCTTTTTGCCTTTCCATTAAGTATAGTTCCGGTCCAAGGTGAAAATCAGCCAAAACTAACTCTTACTGTAAGATGCAAAGGATACCATCCGTCATTCCATCCGATTCACGGCAAAGCATTGAGAAAGTCAGTTCATCCAATGAAATGCAATATCTTCCCATATCTCCTCTCCCTTAGCGTTTTGTGTCAAATGGACGAAATTTAACAAAAAACTTAACCAAAAAACGTTTAGAAGATGACTTAGACTTTGGTGCACTCAGTTCCTCGCTACCTAGGATTTCAGGGGAACTGGGGTGTACCAAGGCAAAGCACTGAAAAAGTCACTTCATCCAATGAAATGCAATATCTTCCCATATCTCCACTCCCTTAGCGTTTTGTGTCAAGTGGACGAAATTTAACAAAAAACTTAACCAAAAAATGTTTAGAAGATGACTTAGACTTTGGTGCACTCAGTTCCTCGCTACCTAGGATTTCAGAGGAACTGGGGTGTACCAAGGCAAAGCACTGAAAAAGTCACTTCATCCAATGAAATGCAATATCTTCCCATATCTCCACTCCCTTAGCGTTTTCTGTCAAGTGGACGAAATTTAACAAAAAACTTAACCAAAAAACGTTTAGAAGATGACTTAGACTTTGGTGCACTCAGTTCCTCGCTATCTAGGATTTGAGACGAACTGGGATGTACCAAGGGAGAGCATTGAAAAAGTCACTTCATCCAATGACATGCAATATCTTCCCATATCTCCTCTCCCTTAGCGTTTTGGGTCAAGTGGACGAAATTTAACAAAAAACTTAACCAAAAAACGTTTAGAGGATGACTTAGGCTTTGGTGCACTCAGTTCCTCGCTACCTAGGATTTGAGACGAACTGGGATGTACCAAGGGAGAGCATTGAAAAAGTCACTTCATCCAACGAAATGCAATATCTTCCCATATCTCCTCTCCCTTAGCGTTTTGGGTCAAGTGGACGAAATTTAACAAAAAACTTAACCAAAAAACGTTTAGAGGATGACTTAGACTTTGGTGCACTCAGTTCCTCGCTACCTAGGATTTGAGACGAACTGGGATGTACCAAGGGAGAGCATTGAAAAAGTCTCTTCATCCGATGACATGCAATAGCTTCCCATATCTCCTCTCCCTTCGCGTTTTGGGTCAAATGGATGAAACTTAACAAAAAACTTGACCCAAAAACATTTAGAGGATGACTTAGACTTTGGTGCACTCAGTTCCTCGCTATCTAGGATTTGAGAGGAACTCGGGTGTACCAAGGGAGAGCGTTGAAAAAGTCACTTCATCCAATGACATGCAATATCTTCCCATATCTCCTCTCCCTTCGCGTTTTGGGTCAAATGGATGAAACTTAACAAAAAACTTGACAAAAAAACGTTTAGAGGATGACTTAGACTTTGGTGCACTCAGTTCCTCGCTATCTAGGATTTGAGAGGAACTCGGGTGTACCAAGGGAGAGCGTTGAAAAAGTCACTTCATCCAATGACATGCAATAGCTTCCCATATCTCCTCTCCCTTCGCATATTGGGCCAAATGGACGTAACCTTTAGAGGATGACTTAGACTTTGGTGCACTCAGTTCCTCGCTATCTAGGATTTGCGAGGAACTGGGGTGTACCAAGGGAGAGCGTTGAAAAAGTCACTTCATCCAATGACATGCAATATCTTCCCATATCTCCTCTCCCTTCGCGTTTTGGGTCAAATGGATGAAACTTAACAAAAAACTTGACAAAAAAACGTTTAGAGGATGACTTAGACTTTGGTGGACTCAGTTCCTCGCTACCTAGGATTTCAGAGGAACTGGGGTGTACCAAGGCAAAGCACTGAAAAAGTCACTTCATCCAATGAAATGCAATATCTTCCCATATCTCCACTCCCTTAGCGTTTTGTGTCAAGTGGACGAAATTTAACAAAAAACTTAACCAAAAAATGTTTAGAAGATGACTTAGACTTTGGTGCACTCAGTTCCTCGCTGCCTAGGATTTCAAAAGAACTGGGATGTACCAAGGCAAAGCACTGAAAAAGTCACTTCATCCAATGAAATGCAATATCTTCCCATATCTCCTCTCCCTTAGCGTTTTGGGTCAAGTGGACGAAATTTAACAAAAAACTTAACCAAAAAACGTTTAGAAGATGACTTAGACTTTGGTGCACTCAGTTCCTCGCTACCTAGGATTTCAGAGGAACTGGGGTGTACCAAGGCAAAGCACTGAAAAAGTCACTTCATCCAATGAAATGCAATATCTTCCAATATCTCCTCTCCCTTAGCGTTTTGGGTCAAGTTGACGAAATTTAACAAAAAACTTAACCAAAAAACGTTTAGAGGATGACTTAGACTTTGGTGCACTCAGTTCCTCGCTATCTAGGATTCGAGACGAACTGGGATGTACCAAGGGAGAGCATTGAAAAAGTCACTTCATCCAACGAAATGCAATATCTTCCCATATCTCCACTCCCTTAGCGTTTTCTGTCAAGTGGACGAAATTTAACAAAAAACTTAACCAAAAAACGTTTAAAGGATGACTTAGACTTTGGTGCACTCAGTTCCTCGCTATCTAGGATTTGAGACGAACTGGGATGTACCAAGGGAGAGCATTGAAAAAGTCACTTCATCCAATGACATGCAATATCTTCCCATATCTCCTCTCCCTTAGCGTTTTGGGTCAAGTGGACGAAATTTAACAAAAAACTTAACCAAAAAACGTTTAGAGGATGACTTAGGCTTTGGTGCACTCAGTTCCTCGCTACCTAGGATTTGAGACGAACTGGGATGTACCAAGGGAGAGCATTGAAAAAGTCACTTCATCCAACGAAATGCAATATCTTCCCATATCTCCTCTCCCTTAGCGTTTTGGGTCAAGTGGACGAAATTTAACAAAAAACTTAACCAAAAAACGTTTAGAGGATGACTTAGACTTTGGTGCACTCAGTTCCTCGCTACCTAGGATTTGAGACGAACTGGGATGTACCAAGGGAGAGCATTGAAAAAGTCTCTTCATCCGATGACATGCAATAGCTTCCCATATCTCCTCTCCCTTCGCGTTTTGGGTCAAATGGATGAAACTTAACAAAAAACTTGACCCAAAAACATTTAGAGGATGACTTAGACTTTGGTGCACTCAGTTCCTCGCTATCTAGGATTTGAGAGGAACTCGGGTGTACCAAGGGAGAGCGTTGAAAAAGTCACTTCATCCAATGACATGCAATATCTTCCCATATCTCCTCTCCCTTCGCGTTTTGGGTCAAATGGATGAAACTTAACAAAAAACTTGACAAAAAAACGTTTAGAGGATGACTTAGACTTTGGTGCACTCAGTTCCTCGCTATCTAGGATTTGAGAGGAACTCGGGTGTACCAAGGGAGAGCGTTGAAAAAGTCACTTCATCCAATGACATGCAATAGCTTCCCATATCTCCTCTCCCTTCGCATATTGGGCCAAATGGACGTAACCTTTAGAGGATGACTTAGACTTTGGTGCACTCAGTTCCTCGCTATCTAGGATTTGCGAGGAACTGGGGTGTACCAAGGGAGAGCGTTGAAAAAGTCACTTCATCCAATGACATGCAATATCTTCCCATATCTCCTCTCCCTTCGCGTTTTGGGTCAAATGGATGAAACTTAACAAAAAACTTGACAAAAAAACGTTTAGAGGATGACTTAGACTTTGGTGGACTCAGTTCCTCGCTACCTAGGATTTCAGAGGAACTGGGGTGTACCAAGGCAAAGCACTGAAAAAGTCACTTCATCCAATGAAATGCAATATCTTCCCATATCTCCACTCCCTTAGCGTTTTGTGTCAAGTGGACGAAATTTAACAAAAAACTTAACCAAAAAATGTTTAGAAGATGACTTAGACTTTGGTGCACTCAGTTCCTCGCTGCCTAGGATTTCAAAAGAACTGGGATGTACCAAGGCAAAGCACTGAAAAAGTCACTTCATCCAATGAAATGCAATATCTTCCCATATCTCCTCTCCCTTAGCGTTTTGGGTCAAGTGGACGAAATTTAACAAAAAACTTAACCAAAAAACGTTTAGAAGATGACTTAGACTTTGGTGCACTCAGTTCCTCGCTACCTAGGATTTCAGAGGAACTGGGGTGTACCAAGGCAAAGCACTGAAAAAGTCACTTCATCCAATGAAATGCAATATCTTCCAATATCTCCTCTCCCTTAGCGTTTTGGGTCAAGTTGACGAAATTTAACAAAAAACTTAACCAAAAAACGTTTAGAGGATGACTTAGACTTTGGTGCACTCAGTTCCTCGCTATCTAGGATTCGAGACGAACTGGGATGTACCAAGGCAAAGCACTGAAAAGTCACTTCATCCAACGAAATGCAATATCTTCCCATATCTCCTCTCCCTTAGCGTTTTGGGTCAAGTGGACGAAATTTAACAAAAAACTTAACCAAAAAACGTTTAGAGGATGACTTAGACTTTGGTGCACTCAGTTCCTCGCTACCTAGGATTTGAGACGAACTGGGATGTACCAAGGGAGAGCATTGAAAAAGTCACTTCATCCAATGAAATGCAATATCTTTCCTTATCTCCTCTCCCTTGGCGTTTTGGGTCAAGTGGACGACATTTAACAAAAAACTTAACTAAAAAACGTTTAGAGGATGACTTAGACTTTGGTGCACTCAGTTCCTCGCTACCTAGGATTTCAGAGGAACTGGGGTGTACCAAGGCAAAGCACTGAAAAAGTCACTTCATCCAATGAAATGCAATATCTTCCCATATCTCCACTCCCTTAGCGTTTTGTGTCAAGTGGACGAAATTTAACAAAAAACTTAACCAAAAAATGTTTAGAAGATGACTTAGACTTTGGTGCACTCAGTTCCTCGCTGCCTAGGATTTCAAAAGAACTGGGATGTACCAAGGCAAAGCACTGAAAAAGTCACTTCATCCAATGAAATGCAATATCTTCCCATATCTCCTCTCCCTTAGCGTTTTGGGTCAAGTTGACGAAATTTAACAAAAAACTTAACCAAAAAACGTTTAGAGGATGACTTAGACTTTGGTGCACTCAGTTCCTCGCTACCTAGGATTTCAGAGGAACTGGGGTGTACCAAGGCAAAGCACTGAAAAAGTCACTTCATCCAATGAAATGCAATATCTTCCCATATCTCCACTCCCTTAGCGTTTTGTGTCAAGTGGACGAAATTTAACAAAAAACTTAACCAAAAAATGTTTAGAAGATGACTTAGACTTTGGTGCACTCAGTTCCTCGCTGCCTAGGATTTCAAAAGAACTGGGATGTACCAAGGCAAAGCACTGAAAAAGTCACTTCATCCAATGAAATGCAATATCTTCCCATATCTCCTCTCCCTTAGCGTTTTGGGTCAAGTTGACGAAATTTAACAAAAAACTTAACCAAAAAACGTTTAGAGGATGACTTAGACTTTGGTGCACTCAGTTCCTCGCTACCTAGGATTTCAGAGGAACTGGGGTGTACCAAGGCAAAGCACTGAAAAAGTCACTTCATCCAATGAAATGCAATATCTTCCAATATCTCCTCTCCCTTAGCGTTTTGGGTCAAGTTGACGAAATTTAACAAAAAACTTAACCAAAAAACGTTTAGAGGATGACTTAGACTTTGGTGCACTCAGTTCCTCGCTATCTAGGATTCGAGACGAACTGGGATGTACCAAGGCAAAGCACTGAAAAGTCACTTCATCCAACGAAATGCAATATCTTCCCATATCTCCTCTCCCTTAGCGTTTTGGGTCAAGTGGACGAAATTTAACAAAAAACTTAACCAAAAAACGTTTAGAGGATGACTTAGACTTTGGTGCACTCAGTTCCTCGCTACCTAGGATTTGAGACGAACTGGGATGTACCAAGGGAGAGCATTGAAAAAGTCACTTCATCCAATGAAATGCAATATCTTTCCTTATCTCCTCTCCCTTGGCGTTTTGGGTCAAGTGGACGACATTTAACAAAAAACTTAACTAAAAAACGTTTAGAGGATGACTTAGACTTTGGTGCACTCAGTTCCTCGCTACCTAGGATTTCAGAGGAACTGGGGTGTACCAAGGCAAAGCACTGAAAAAGTCACTTCATCCAATGAAATGCAATATCTTCCCATATCTCCATTCCCTTAGCGTTTTGTGTAAAGTGGACGAAATTTAACAAAAAACTTAACCAAAAAACGTTTAGAAGATGACTTAGACTTTGGTGCACTCAGTTCCTCGCTACCTAGGATTTCAGAGGAACTGGGGTGTACCAAGGCAAAGCACTGAAAAAGTCACTTCATCCAATGAAATGCAATATCTTCCCATATCTCCTCTCCCTTAGCGTTTTGGGTCAAGTTGACGAAATTTAACAAAAAACTTAACCAAAAAACGTTTAGAGGATGACTTAGACTTTGGTGCACTCAGTTCCTCGCTACCTAGGATTTCAGAGGAACTGGGGTGTACCAAGGCAAAGCACTGAAAAAGTCACTTCATCCAATGAAATGCAATATCTTCCCATATCTCCACTCCCTTAGCGTTTTGTGTCAAGTGGACGAAATTTAACAAAAAACTTAACCAAAAAATGTTTAGAAGATGACTTAGACTTTGGTGCACTCAGTTCCTCGCTGCCTAGGATTTCAAAAGAACTGGGATGTACCAAGGCAAAGCACTGATAAAGTCACTTCATCCAATGAAATGCAATATCTTCCCATATCTCCTCTCCCTTAGCGTTTTGGGTCAAGTTGACGAAATTTAACAAAAAACTTAACCAAAAAATGTTTAGAAGATGACTTAGACTTTGGTGCACTCAGTTCCTCGCTACCTAGGATTTCAAAAGAACTGGGATGTACCAAGGCAAAGCACTGAAAAAGTCACTTCATCCAATGAAATGCAATATCTTCCCATATCTCCTCTCCCTTAGCGTTTTGGGTCAAGTGGACGAAATTTAACAAAAAACTTAACCAAAAAACGTTTAGAAGATGACTTAGACTTTGGTGCACTCAGTTCCTCGCTGCCTAGGATTTCAAAAGAACTGGGATGTACCAAGGCAAAGCACTGAAAAAGTCACTTCATCCAATGAAATGCAATATCTTCCCATATCTCCTCTCCCTTAGCGTTTTGGGTCAAGTGGACGAAATTTAACAAAAAACTTAACCAAAAAATGTTTAGAAGATGACTTAGACTTTGGTGCACTCAGTTCCTCGCTACCTAGGATTTCAGAGGAACTGGGGTGTACCAAGGCAAAGCACTGAAAAAGTCACTTCATCCAATGAAATGCAATATCTTCCAATATCTCCTCTCCCTTAGCGTTTTGGGTCAAGTTGACGAAATTTAACAAAAAACTTAACCAAAAAATGTTTAGAAGATGACTTAGACTTTGGTGCACTCAGTTCCTCGCTACCTAGGATTTCAAAAGAACTGGGATGTACCAAGGCAAAGCACTGAAAAAGTCACTTCATCCAATGAAATGCAATATCTTCCCATATCTCCTCTCCCTTAGCGTTTTGGGTCAAGTGGACGAAATTTAACAAAAAACTTAACCAAAAAATGTTTAGAAGATGACTTAGACTTTGGTGCACTCAGTTCCTCGCTACCTAGGATTTCAAAAGAACTGGGATGTACCAAGGCAAAGCACTGAAAAAGTCACTTCATCCAATGAAATGCAATATCTTCCCATATCTCCTCTCCCTTAGCGTTTTGGGTCAAGTTGACGAAATTTAACAAAAAACTTAACCGAAAAACGTTTAGAGGATGACTTAGACTTTGGTGCACTCAGTTCCTCGCTACCTAGGATTTCAGAGGAACTGGGGTGTACCAAGGCAAAGCACTGAAAAAGTCACTTCATCCAATGAAATGCAATATCTTCCCATATCTCCACTCCCTTAGCGTTTTGTGTCAAGTGGACGAAATTTAACAAAAAACTTAACCGAAAAACGTTTAGAGGATGACTTAGACTTTGGTGCACTCAGTTCCTCGCTACCTAGGATTTCAGAGGAACTGGGGTGTACCAAGGCAAAGCACTGAAAAAGTCACTTCATCCAATGAAATGCAATATCTTTCCTTATCTCCTCTCCCTTGGCGTTTTGGGTCAAGTGGACGACATTTAACAAAAAACTTAACTAAAAAACGTTTAGAGGATGACTTAGACTTTGGTGCACTCAGTTCCTCGCTACCTAGGATTTCAGAGGAACTGGGGTGTACCAAGGCAAAGCACTGAAAAAGTCACTTCATCCAATGAAATGCAATATCTTCCCATATCTCCTCTCCCTTAGCGTTTTGGGTCAAGTGGACGAAATTTAACAAAAAACTTAACCAAAAAATGTTTAGAAGATGACTTAGACTTTGGTGCACTCAGTTCCTCGCTGCCTAGGATTTCAGAGGAACTGGGGTGTACCAAGGCAAAGCACTGAAAAAGTCACTTCATCCAATGAAATGCAATATCTTCCCATATCTCCTCTCCCTTAGCGTTTTGGGTCAAGTGGACGAAATTTAACAAAAAACTTAACCAAAAAACGTTTAGAAGATGACTTAGACTTTGGTGCACTCAGTTCCTCGCTGCCTAGGATTTCAAAAGAACTGGGATGTACCAAGGCAAAGCACTGAAAAAGTCACTTCATCCAATGAAATGCAATATCTTCCCATATCTCCTCTCCCTTAGCGTTTTGGGTCAAGTTGACGAAATTTAACAAAAAACTTAACCAAAAAACGTTTAGAGGATGACTTAGACTTTGGTGCACTCAGTTCCTCGCTACCTAGGATTTCAGAGGAACTGGGGTGTACCAAGGCAAAGCACTGAAAAAGTCACTTCATCCAATGAAATGCAATATCTTCCCATATCTCCACTCCCTTAGCGTTTTGTGTCAAGTGGACGAAATTTAACAAAAAACTTAACCAAAAAATGTTTAGAAGATGACTTAGACTTTGGTGCACTCAGTTCCTCGCTGCCTAGGATTTCAAAAGAACTGGGATGTACCAAGGCAAAGCACTGAAAAAGTCACTTCATCCAATGAAATGCAATATCTTCCCATATCTCCTCTCCCTTAGCGTTTTGGGTCAAGTTGACGAAATTTAACAAAAAACTTAACCAAAAAACGTTTAGAGGATGACTTAGACTTTGGTGCACTCAGTTCCTCGCTACCTAGGATTTCAGAGGAACTGGGGTGTACCAAGGCAAAGCACTGAAAAAGTCACTTCATCCAATGAAATGCAATATCTTCCCATATCTCCTCTCCCTTAGCGTTTTGGGTCAAGTGGACGAAATTTAACAAAAACTTAACCAAAAAACGTTTAGAAGATGACTTAGACTTTGGTGCACTCAGTTCCTCGCTACCTAGGATTTCAGAGGAACTGGGGTGTACCAAGGCAAAGCACTGAAAAAGTCACTTCATCCAATGAAATGCAATATCTTCCCATATCTCCTCTCCCTTAGCGTTTTGGGTCAAGTGGACGAAATTTAACAAAAAACTTAACCAAAAAATGTTTAGAAGATGACTTAGACTTTGGTGCACTCAGTTCCTCGCTGCCTAGGATTTCAGAGGAACTGGGGTGTACCAAGGCAAAGCACTGAAAAAGTCACTTCATCCAATGAAATGCAATATCTTCCCATATCTCCTCTCCCTTAGCGTTTTGGGTCAAGTGGACGAAATTTAACAAAAAACTTAACCAAAAAACGTTTAGAAGATGACTTAGACTTTGGTGCACTCAGTTCCTCGCTACCTAGGATTTCAGAGGAACTGGGGTGTACCAAGGCAAAGCACTGAAAAAGTCACTTCATCCAATGAAATGCAATATCTTCCCATATCTCCTCTCCCTTAGCGTTTTGGGTCAAGTGGACGAAATTTAACAAAAAACTTAACCAAAAAACGTTTAGAGGATGACTTAGACTTTGGTGCACTCAGTTCCTCGCTACCTAGGATTTCAGAAGAACTGGGATGTACCAAGGCAAAGCATTGAAAAAGTCACTTCATCCAATGAAATGCAATATCTTCCCATATCTCCTCTCCCTTAGCGTTTTGGGTCAAGTTGACGAAATTTAACAAAAAACTTAACCAAAAAACGTTTAGAAGATGACTTAGACTTTGGTGCACTCAGTTCCTCGCTACCTAGGATTTCAGAGGAACTGGGGTGTACCAAGGCAAAGCACTGAAAAAGTCACTTCATCCAATGAAATGCAATATCTTCCCATATCTCCTCTCCCTTAGCGTTTTGGGTCAAGTGGACGAAATTTAACAAAAAACTTAACCAAAAAACGTTTAGAGGATGATTTAGACTTTGGTGCACTCAGTTCCTCGCTACCTAGGATTTCAGAAGAACTGGGATGTACCAAGGCAAAGCATTGAAAAAGTCACTTCATCCAATGAAATGCAATATCTTCCCATATCTCCTCTCCCTTAGCGTTTTGGGTCAAGTGGACGAAATTTAACAAAAACTTAACCAAAAAACGTTTAGAAGATGACTTAGACTTTGGTGCACTCAGTTCCTCGCTACCTAGGATTTCAGAGGAACTGGGGTGTACCAAGGCAAAGCACTGAAAAAGTCACTTCATCCAATGAAATGCAATATCTTCCCATATCTCCTCTCCCTTAGCGTTTTGGGTCAAGTGGACGAAATTTAACAAAAAACTTAACCAAAAAATGTTTAGAAGATGACTTAGACTTTGGTGCACTCAGTTCCTCGCTACCTAGGATTTCAAAAGAACTGGGATGTACCAAGGCAAAGCACTGAAAAAGTCACTTCATCCAATGAAATGCAATATCTTCCCATATCTCCTCTCCCTTAGCGTTTTGGGTCAAGTGGACGAAATTTAACAAAAAACTTAACCAAAAAACGTTTAGAAGATGACTTAGACTTTGGTGCACTCAGTTCCTCGCTACCTAGGATTTCAGAGGAACTGGGGTGTACCAAGGCAAAGTACTGAAAAAGTCACTTCATCCAATGAAATGCAATATCTTCCCATATCTCCTCTCCCTTAGCGTTTTGGGTCAAGTGGACGAAATTTAACAAAAAACTTAACCAAAAAACGTTTAGAGGATGACTTAGACTTTGGTGCACTCAGTTCCTCGCTACCTAGGATTTCAGAAGAACTGGGATGTACCAAGGCAAAGCACTGAAAAAGTCACTTCATCCAATGAAATGCAATATCTTCCCATATCTCCTCTCCCTTAGCGTTTTGGGTCAAGTTGACGAAATTTAACAAAAAACTTAACCAAAAAACGTTTAGAAGATGACTTAGACTTTGGTGCACTCAGTTCCTCGCTACCTAGGATTTCAGAGGAACTGGGGTGTACCAAGGTAAAGCACTGAAAAAGTCACTTCATCCAATGAAATGCAATATCTTCCCATATCTCCTCTCCCTTAGCGTTTTGGGTCAAGTGGACGAAATTTAACAAAAAACTTAACCAAAAAACGTTTAGAGGATAATTTAGACTTTGGTGCACTCAGTTCCTCGCTACCTAGGATTTCAGAAGAACTGGGATGTACCAAGGCAAAGCATTGAAAAAGTCACTTCATCCAATGAAATGCAATATCTTCCCATATCTCCTCTCCCTTAGCGTTTTGGGTCAAGTTGACGAAATTTAACAAAAAACTTAACCAAAAAACGTTTAGAGGATGACTTAGACTTTGGTGGACTCAGTTCCTCGCTACCTAGGATTTCAGAGGAACTGGGGTGTACCAAGGCAAAGCACTGAAAAAGTCACTTCATCCAATGAAATGCAATATCTTCCCATATCTCCTCTCCCTTAGCGTTTTGGGTCAAGTGGACGAAATTTAACAAAAAACTTAACCAAAAAACGTTTAGAAGATGACTTAGACTTTGGTGCACTCAGTTCCTCGCTACCTAGGATTTCAGAGGAACTGGGGTGTTCCAAGGCAAAGCACTGAAAAAGTCACTTCATCCAATGAAATGCAATATCTTCCCATATCTCCTCTCCCTTAGCGTTTTGGGTCAAGTGGACGAAATTTAACAAAAAACTTAACCAAAAAACGTTTAGAAGATGACTTAGACTTTGGTGCACTCAGTTCCTCGCTACCTAGGATTTCAGAGGAACTGGGGTGTTCCAAGGCAAAGCACTGAAAAAGTCACTTCATCCAATGAAATGCAATATCTTCCCATATCTCCTCTCCCTTAGCGTTTTGGGTCAAGTGGACGAAATTTAACAAAAAACTTAACCAAAAAATGTTTAGAAGATGACTTAGACTTTGGTGCACTCAGTTCCTCGCTGCCTAGGATTTCAAAAGAACTGGGATGTACCAAGGCAAAGCACTGAAAAAGTCACTTCATCCAATGAAATGCAATATCTTCCCATATCTCCTCTCCCTTAGCGTTTTGGGTCAAGTGGACGAAATTTAACAAAAAACTTAACCAAAAAACGTTTAGAAGATGACTTAGACTTTGGTGCACTCAGTTCCTCGCTACCTAGGATTTCAGAGGAACTGGGGTGTTCCAAGGCAAAGCACTGAAAAAGTCACTTCATCCAATGAAATGCAATATCTTCCCATATCTCCTCTCCCTTAGCGTTTTGGGTCAAGTGGACGAAATTTAACAAAAAACTTAACCAAAAAACGTTTAGAAGATGACTTAGACTTTGGTGCACTCAGTTCCTCGCTACCTAGGATTTCAGAGGAACTGGGGTGTTCCAAGGCAAAGCACTGAAAAAGTCACTTCATCCAATGAAATGCAATATCTTCCCATATCTCCTCTCCCTTAGCGTTTTGGGTCAAGTGGACGAAATTTAACAAAAAACTTAACCAAAAAATGTTTAGAAGATGACTTAGACTTTGGTGCACTCAGTTCCTCGCTGCCTAGGATTTCAAAAGAACTGGGATGTACCAAGGCAAAGCACTGAAAAAGTCACTTCATCCAATGAAATGCAATATCTTCCCATATCTCCTCTCCCTTAGCGTTTTGGGTCAAGTTGACGAAATTTAACAAAAAACTTAACCAAAAAACGTTTAGAGGATGACTTAGACTTTGGTGGACTCAGTTCCTCGCTACCTAGGATTTCAGAGGAACTGGGGTGTACCAAGGCAAAGCACTGAAAAAGTCACTTCATCCAATGAAATGCAATATCTTCCCATATCTCCACTCCCTTAGCGTTTTGTGTCAAGTGGACGAAATTTAACAAAAAACTTAACCGAAAAATGTTTAGAAGATGACTTAGACTTTGGTGCACTCAGTTCCTCGCTGCCTAGGATTTCAAAAGAACTGGGATGTACCAAGGCAAAGCACTGAAAAAGTCACTTCATCCAATGAAATGCAATATCTTCCCATATCTCCTCTCCCTTAGCGTTTTGGGTCAAGTGGACGAAATTTAACAAAAAACTTAACCAAAAAACGTTTAGAAGATGACTTAGACTTTGGTGCACTCAGTTCCTCGCTACCTAGGATTTCAGAGGAACTGGGGTGTTCCAAGGCAAAGCACTGAAAAAGTCACTTCATCCAATGAAATGCAATATCTTCCCATATCTCCTCTCCCTTAGCGTTTTGGGTCAAGTGGACGAAATTTAACAAAAAACTTAACCAAAAAATGTTTAGAAGATGACTTAGACTTTGGTGCACTCAGTTCCTCGCTGCCTAGGATTTCAAAAGAACTGGGATGTACCAAGGCAAAGCACTGAAAAAGTCACTTCATCCAATGAAATGCAATATCTTCCCATATCTCCTCTCCCTTAGCGTTTTGGGTCAAGTTGACGAAATTTAACAAAAAACTTAACCAAAAAACGTTTAGAGGATGACTTAGACTTTGGTGGACTCAGTTCCTCGCTACCTAGGATTTCAGAGGAACTGGGGTGTACCAAGGCAAAGCACTGAAAAAGTCACTTCATCCAATGAAATGCAATATCTTCCCATATCTCCACTCCCTTAGCGTTTTGTGTCAAGTGGACGAAATTTAACAAAAAACTTAACCGAAAAATGTTTAGAAGATGACTTAGACTTTGGTGCACTCAGTTCCTCGCTGCCTAGGATTTCAAAAGAACTGGGATGTACCAAGGCAAAGCACTGAAAAAGTCACTTCATCCAATGAAATGCAATATCTTCCCATATCTCCTCTCCCTTAGCGTTTTGGGTCAAGTGGACGAAATTTAACAAAAAACTTAACCAAAAAACGTTTAGAAGATGACTTAGACTTTGGTGCACTCAGTTCCTCGCTACCTAGGATTTCAGAGGAACTGGGGTGTTCCAAGGCAAAGCACTGAAAAAGTCACTTCATCCAATGAAATGCAATATCTTCCCATATCTCCTCTCCCTTAGCGTTTTGGGTCAAGTGGACGAAATTTAACAAAAAACTTAACCAAAAAACGTTTAGAAGATGACTTAGACTTTGGTGCACTCAGTTCCTCGCTACCTAGGATTTCAGAGGAACTGGGGTGTTCCAAGGCAAAGCACTGAAAAAGTCACTTCATCCAATGAAATGCAATATCTTCCCATATCTCCTCTCCCTTAGCGTTTTGGGTCAAGTTGACGAAATTTAACAAAAAACTTAACCAAAAAACGTTTAGAGGATGACTTAGACTTTGGTGCACTCAGTTCCTCGCTACCTAGGATTTCAGAGGAACTGGGGTGTTCCAAGGCAAAGCACTGAAAAAGTCACTTCATCCAATGAAATGCAATATCTTCCCATATCTCCACTCCCTTAGCGTTTTGTGTCAAGTGGACGAAATTTAACAAAAAACTTAACCAAAAAACGTTTAGAAGATGACTTAGACTTTGGTGCACTCAGTTCCTCGCTACCTAGGATTTCAGAGGAACTGGGGTGTTCCAAGGCAAAGCACTGAAAAAGTCACTTCATCCAATGAAATGCAATATCTTCCCATATCTCCTCTCCCTTAGCGTTTTGGGTCAAGTTGACGAAATTTAACAAAAAACTTAACCAAAAAACGTTTAGAGGATGACTTAGACTTTGGTGCACTCAGTTCCTCGCTACCTAGGATTTCAGAGGAACTGGGGTGTACCAAGGCAAAGCAGTGAAAAGTCACTCCATATCGTCCCATATCTCCTCTCTCTCCCTGTATGTCTCAAAAATTAAGAACGTTATGAATGAACGTTTGAAGTTTATCCTGGAACCACCTCGTCTTCTTAAAAACCCTTGAAGATCGCAGAGACGTAGATGAAATTCTCTTCATCCATCGGCAGTTCCGTCGACTGCGAGTCCTAGTACGACACTGGTTTTCTCTGCACTAACCATCTTTATTTAAGACGCCCTCGGCGTTTCTATCTATCGAAACACTATGCCTCCAAGGAACCAATTTTTCTCCAATTTTAACTCAATTCTTTCTTTTTTCAGCTTCAATCGCACCTTTCTCCTTACCCGGAATAAGTTTTAAGCCCTAGTTTGTATCAGTCCTAGCTTGTAACAGCTAATCTAAAGAAATGGGACCAAAATTTAAATTGTTAGAAGGATAAAGATACGAGTATGTGCCTCGATAGCAAGAACAGTGCTCTTCATCTAGTCGATCGTGCCAGCGTCGGGTTGTCGACTTTGCTAGATCCTATCCCGGCGCTCAACCGTACACTTACTTCCCAGAAGGTTGTCTTCCCCTCCTAACCTAAAATAATCTCATAAACAAGTAAAAAATAAAAGAAAAATTGCTATTTTTCGTATAAAAACATTTATTTCCTAATAATTTTCTTTTATTACATCTAAAGTTAAAATACTCTTAAAATCGAAGGCTTATGCGAATAAAAATTTAGATTTTTACAAAAATCATTTCGTTTCTTAATTATTTAACACATTTTCCATTTGTTTAAACATTTTAAGACTCAGGCTCTACTCCTCGCCGCACACACCCGTGAGTGCGTCCAGTGAAAACTACAAGAAAGTGAGTTCGATTTGTTTTTAATTTTATAGTCAACTACCTACAGGCTAAACAATTACTTTCTACATACAAGTACCTATTTAAATGCTTAATAATAGTTTGTTTTTAAACTGTTTTTGTTCGCTGAATTAGACAAGTTAATTTGCATCTAAAATTATAAAAATTTCATTCAGTAAATCTTATGGCAAGATTTTTGTTTTACTTTTTAAACTTTTTTTTTTAAAGTTAATATAGCACACGGGAAATTTTAGTCTGACACAAAACAAAAAAAAAACTTAAGTACTAGTTTTAATGAGGTGTTAGGTATTTTTTTAAACATGCCGGAGCTAGCAAATACACAAACCTTCTCGTGTGTTCTATATGGATTATTGTATTTAGGATTTGAACCTTGATACAAGGTGACTCACATTTTTCGTTTTGTTAATGTATAGGTTTCTACAAGCTATGAAATGGATGTGTGTAGACATCTTAGGACAGTTAGTTGGGATGGGTGTTTGAATTTGTGTGTTTAGACCGTTGGAAGCCCGAAAATTGTAAAAAAAAGTCTACTTAAAACGAACGGAGAGGGGGAAGGTTTAAACTTAACTAAGCCGAACTGGATCTAATCTAGAATAATACAAAGAGTCTAGTCCTCCCTAGAGCTACATATATACAGACGGTGAGAGTGGCAGCACATCTACACATATTCCTCGGAGGCCTTTTGTACACTGGCTGGTATCCTAAGGGATGGCGGGTGGTGTTCTCCGACGGAGTCGGGAAGCTCAGCGATGTCCTTGAATACACCCATCAGACTTTCGAAATTTGGTCCCCAGTTGAGGAGGTAGTCCCATCCCAGGGTTGTGGTGGATGGTGATGCAGCACCGTTTGGCTGGCGGTAGATGCCGCCCATGTGCGTGGATAGATCATCGTCGGAGGCGACTAGAGTGCTGAGGGAGCCTCGGAACGAAGAATCGAATCCATCATACGAGGGCGGTGGCATAGGTGGTGCTTTGTTGGAATTCGTGACGCTTTCGTTGCCACGACGATCCTCCTCACCGCCACTCTTGGTGTACTTGTCGCCGCTGATGCTGTTGTTGTCGTACTCGATTTCGGAGCATGTGAAGCTGTCGTTCCCACTCTCGTCGGTCGAGGTGGAACTGTGTGCGTCCACATCGGCTGAGTGGTGGACGCCTAGGGAGAGGTGATGACCACCGCCTGGTACTCGTGGGGCTTCACTACTACTGGACACTGCGTCTAGAGTCGAAACTAGGCTTGATGTTCGTGGCCTGACGTTGAGGCGTTCGATTTCCTCGGCTGTGAGGCCCATCGGAGCTTGTGGAGGTGACTGGGGCGGCACAACGGGCTTTTGCCTGCTAGCACTGGAGCTCTGTCCAGAGAGTTGTGACATCACGGGGCTGTTGAGACTTCGTTCGCTGTTGCTGTGGAGGGCGTCTTTGCCGACTCCCCCTGAGCTGGATGTGGTTGCCAGCAGAGCGCTTTGGAGAGGTTTCCCAGAAATATCGTGCAACGTAAGAATGCGTGGCTGCTGGGAGCTTAGTTCAGAGCTGGGCGATAGCCTCGCAAGTGGAGTGCTCTGGTGAGGACGTGGAGTACTTGATGGCGGAGGTTGACTAGCTTGTGGCGGAACCCTGGGTGCGTATGGACCTCCATGGTGAGGAGAGTGCCTGTGCTGCTGCTGCGCCGGAGAGGCTTGATGTTTGTGGTGAGTGTAGGAGGCTACTGGTGGAGGAGTCGCCTTGTACTTCCGAACTCCTCCGGCTTCTCTGTACCCCTTGTAGTGGTAAACGATGTCAATGTCAGATGGAGCTATGGAACTGGCGTTTTCTAGGTCATAGTGCTCGGGGAACTCCGAGCCCAGGTCTACAGATCCAGGATGGTCGTGTGGGTGATGCGATTGACTGGGCGGTGGAATCGGTGGATGGTGCTCGTCGCGCAGTGGTGGACTCTTGCTGACCACTTCCCGTTCGATGATGTCAGGTCTCTGTGGTCGTTGATGTTCACCAGGGCCGATCTCTCGTTCCTTGTATTTCTTCGAAATCAGTTCAGGTCCCACCATATGGTGACCTCCAACGCCGCGGATTAGGTCTCCGTTGTCTCCATGGTACCCCACGCTCGGATCGTTCGAGTGCAGACCTCGCGCCATGACGCAATCTCCATTATTACCACCAATTCCTGAGCTACCAAGCATCGTTGATCCTCCATTTTGCTTGCTCTGCAGGCCCGGCGCACCACCGGGACCACCACTCTTCTCCTTCTGCTGCTTTCGAAAGCGAAACACCACGAAAGACACGAGAATGGCCACCAAGAGGATGACGAAGAACACAATGACCAGAGTAATGCCGATGCTGAGAGGATCAGCTACCTGTGCCGCTCCAATGCCCAAGACTCCGTGGCATCCTTGGAAGACTTTTCCTCGCGTAAGCACGTCGCTGAATACACTGCCGGAACCGTTGAATGGTTGAACCTCGTTGTTGATGGTGAAGTTGGCCAGACAGCCCTCGAAATTAGCTGGCATAGTCTCCTGCTGCAGGTACTCCCGTCGAACCCCACCCACAGACAGAACGGTCAGGTACGGATCAAGGAAATCATGTACACCTGCTGAGTCCAATTCGTCACCCACTTTCCGTCCGTCGACTAAAATTCTCAGCACCCGGTTGGAGGCGTGCAGAGTCAGGTTGTGCCACTTGCCGTCCGACAGACTATCGGGATCGTTGACTGTCATGTTGACCGACGTTCCCTGTCGAGAGCTGTACATGATCTTCCCAGATCTCAGCTCAACAGAGGTGAAGTGTTTGTTAGTTGCGGCGAAGAGGATGATTCCATTTGTCTGGACTGTTCTGAAGAGCAGACTCAGGGTCTTTGGTGGATCCTCAATCTGGGCCATCGAGGTGATGTTGTCGTTGTTTACGGTGAAGCGACGCCTTCGAATCTCCACATCATAGGTCCAAACGTTGTTGCCTCCATAGAGGTTGTCCAGCAGCTGCATCCGCCGATGTTTCTCGGAGATTTTGAACTCCACGAAGCCACCGTCACTGATGGATATCGGTTCCAAGGAGCTGTAGCAGTCGGGTGATAGTAGATTTCCTCCGCACTGACACATGGCCGTGTGCCAGCGATCCATGCAAATTCCAAATGAGCCACAGAGTGACAGGGCTGGGTCTGATGGAAGGCCTTGCTGACATGGGCCGCCATTGTTGCTTCGATTGCAGGTGGACGTCACCCCTCGCTGTTTAAGGGGATTGCTCATGTTCAACGGCCGTCCGTTGATGGAAACGCTGTGCACACAGCCCACCAAGTCATCGCTGTGGATTTGCCCTGGTCTTTCCAGAACCGGGTCCGCTGTAGAGAGACCACCAACTAGGAGTGGCTGCTTGTTGAAGTTGAGGGTTCTGAAAGCAAAAGAAAGGAATTAGAGTGGTGAACCTTTGACAAGCTCGTGTCCAACTTACCCAGTGGGACCAACATCGTCCGCGTAACACGATGCGTCTCCAGGTCTGCAGTCTTCGCAGACGTCTCCGTTCTCCGTGCATTTAGCCACACTTAGGGACATCACTCGGCCATTCCGGGTTGCTGTTACCTTATGCCACTTCCCGTTGGCAAGGGTGTTCTTGTTTCCACTACCAACGACCACAGTCGTGATGGCAGTTCGAGCTCCTCCGAACGAAAACAGAGCCTTTCCCTTGACCACCTCAATGGCCACGAAGTCCGAACGACCCCCACTCTGAATTCCGTAGTTGTACAGGAGGAGGGCATCAGGCTTGGTGGTAGCGAAGATGATTGAAATGTCATTCGTAGCCGCGTCCAGTGGTGGGAATGCCATGAAAGAGAGTTCCTCGAAGCCAAAGGTGGTCTTCTCACAGTGTCGTCCATACCGCCCACCTACACAGCTGCACTTATATCCTGGCTTGAGTGCCACACAGAGTCCGCCTTGAAGGCATGGATTCGGTCTGCATGAGTCCGCGATATGTTCGCATTGATTGCCTCGGTAGCCCGGTCGGCATAGACAGAAGAACGACGATCCATCGGGACTCTCTCGGCATGATCCTCCGTTGCGACATGGGCTTCCAGAACAGACGTCGCCTCTCTCTAGCTGACAGAACTTGCCCTCTCTATGTGGTGGACATGTGCACTGGAAGTCATACCCCTGTCTCCTGCACTGGCCATTAGCTTGACATGGGTTGGGTGAGCAAGGGTCCTGCCGCTTCTCACATTGACGGCCGGTGTAGCCATCAGGACATTTGCAGATGAAGTCATGGGTTACCAAGGGTGCTGTGAATATCAACGTCTGGCTGTCGACAATATTGAGTGGTCCTTCGTCATGGACTCGGAAGTCTTCGCTGCACACTCCACCATTGTCGCAGGTATTCGTACTCGAACAGGGTGTGAATCCAATGACGACCCTTCCAGCGGATTGGAGAAGCCTCTCGATCGTTTCGAGCTTCTTATTGAGACGCTCCACGATATACCTTGGCGATCGGTAACTCTGACTCGAAGTCTGCAGGCCGAGAGCGACTTGAAAGCCGGTCTGATTCAAAGTGTTTCGGATGCTGTACAGATTGTACTCGTCTCCATGATCAGTGCTGGCCTTGAGAATGTCCAGAAAACTGCGGTAGTAGTTCGCAAGAAACGCCTCTGCTGTCATGTTCTCAACGTTGATGGTAATCGAGTTGGCGACTGTGGTGTTGTCGAAACCTCTGAACTCTACTGTAACCGTTGACGTGACGTCGTTGTGCTTGCCATCGTTACCAGACACTGAATAGGAGTAGCCATGAGTCGAAGTCTTCTGTGTTGTGTGCAGATCGCACTTGTTGAGGATCGTTAGGATACCCAAGGGACTGCTCTGAGAATCCGGCTTAATGCGACACTTGTAGTCTCCGGTAGTGTCTGGATCATTTGGATGCACATCGGCGATCTTGCCGATCGGGATTTCATTGTTGAAGACATTCAGCAGGACATGCACCATCCTTGGAGTCGACGGGCTATCATTCTGATCGAGAATGTTCACAGTGATCGTGTGTTGTGATCGCATCTTTGGTTTTCCGTTGTCCTCGACCTCCACGATCACCTCTAGGGTTGGAGTAACTTCGCGATCTATACTTCGTGTGGTCTTCATTAGCCCGGAGTGTTTGTCCACACTGACCATTGTTTTGTGCTTGCCGCCGACGAGGTAATAAGTGAATGGTCCTCCGTTTGGTGGAAGATCAGGATCGCTAGCCGAGAGGGTCATTATGGACGTCCCTGGTGGCTCGTTCTCTGAGACATACCCAATAACGCCGTTTGCGTCGAAGATCGGTCCATTGTCGTTCACATCGAGAAGATCTATTTTCACAGTTGTTGTTCCTGTCTGTGGCGGAAGTCCTGTGTCGATAGCACCAACGATCAGGTTGTAGGTCGGTATTGTTTCACGATCGAGCATTTTCGCTGTTTCGATCTGACCACTTTGAGGATCGACTTTAAAGGCTTGATTGACGTTTCCATTTATGATTGAGTAGCTAAATTGATTGTTTTGAGGACGCACGTCCTTGTCCACTGCTTTGACAGTGGCAACTTTGGTTCCGATCGATGATCCCTCTGATATACTGGCTTCGTAGAGATGATTGAGGAACTCTGGAGGATCGTTGCCATCCTGAATTGAGATGATCACTTGAGCTTCATCTGTGTCATTACCTCGAATTCCACCAAAGTTCTTAGCCATGACTGTAAGGACGACTCGGCTCTGAGTCTCACGATCGAGATTTCTCGAGACGAACATCACTCCAGTTTCTGCGTTGATCGCAAAGCCCTTGTCATTGCTGGAGCCTACCAGGAGATAGTATACCTTTCCATCCTCGCCAGCGTCCTTATCTGTTGCTTGAATGGATCCTATAGTTGTTCCAACTTCTGCTGATTCAGAGACATCGAAATGGAAGACAGGCTGCAGGAACTGTGGATAGAACTCATTCACTCCGGTGATGTGGACCTCAACTCTGGCCATTCCCTGCATCGTAGAGTCTGGATTCACAGCCAGGACCTGCAAGGTGTATTCCTTCTTCTCCTCGTAGTCAAAGCTAGCCGTGGAATTGATCATGCCGTTGCTTGGATTGATTTTGAAGAGATCGCGACCAGATCCACCCGTGATCGAGTACCGGATTATGGCGTTCTTAGGCGAGTCCTTGTCAGTAGCATGGGCACGGAAGACAAACGTGTTTGGTGGTTGATTCTCTGCGAGATAGGCATGGTACTCGGACTGATTGAACTCTGGAGCATTGTCGTTAATATCGGTGAGAATAACAGTCAGCATGGCAACAGCCATCTTCGATTTGAAACCCAAGTCCTCTGCGGTGATATTCAAGTGATACTCCTGTATGAGATCGTAGTCCAGAGGTTGCAAGATAGTTACCGAACCTGTGACTGCATTCACTGCGAATTCCTTTCGTTCGTTGCCTCCTGAGATAGAGTAACGAATCATGCCGTTCGGGCCATCATCCCGATCCGAAGCGCTGACAGTGAGGATAGTCGAACCGATCGGTTCGTTCTCAGGCACGATCACTTGGTAGCTAAGGGCCGTGAACTCGGGTGTGTAGCGATTGTCTCCTGTGACGATGATCGTGGCAGTGACTTCATCTGTTTGTGGCGGTACTCCGCGATCGATTGCTTTGATCTTCAGAGCAAAGGCCGTGTTTGGTCGGACTCCGAGTGGTTTGGACACAGATACCCATCCATCTTGCTTGTTGATGACGAATTGTGACGTTCCATTGCCTCCAACAATCGAGTAGTCAATTTCGGCGTTCACTCCGTAGTCCAGTTCATCCTTAGCCACCACTTGAACGATCTTCTGTCCGGCTTTAGCGTCTTCTGGAACTGGTGACAGGTACCCGCGTGATTCGAATCGCGGTGAATTGTTGTTGGCGTCCACTACGTTGATGTTCACCAGGCACTCGGAGTACATCGGAGGTTTGCCATTGTCGGTGGCTAGGACTGTCATGGAGTACATATTTTCTGGAGAGGCTTCTATCTGGGAATGTTTGTACCTGATCGTGCGCTTGCTAAAGATCTCACCCGTTGCCGGATCGATTGTAAACAGATCGGAAGGATGCTGCAGTGAATAGGATATCACCGAGTTCGGACCTTGTTTGTCACGATCAGTGGCGATCACTTGTCCGACAAACGCAACCGATCGCTGCAGCTCTGGGAAGTTAAAGCTGTAGTAACTGTGTTCGAATTCCGGAGCATTATCGTTCTGATCTTGGATTGTGATAGTCAGTGGTGTCTCTGATCGCCATGCTCCATCGAAGGCTGCCACTTTTAACAAATACTCATCCTGCTGCTCACGATCGAGGTGTGCAGCTACGGTGACATTTCCACTGATCGGATCGATGGTGAATTTCTCACCAGGGTTCTCCGTGAAACTATAGGTGGCGTTGGCATTGGCGCCCACGTCCAGATCGGACGAGGTGAGCTTGATCACGAAACTACCAATCTCAGCATTTTCGGTGACATTCACACTGAAGAGCCGTGTGAATCTTGGGGGATTATCATTCTTATCGAGAACTGTTATGATCACACTTGCACTCCCTGTCATCTGAGGCATACCCTGATCTACAGCCTCCACGATCAGCTCGTATGATGCTATGTCCTCACGATCTAGTCGCATGGTTGTGTACACCTCTCCACTGTCTGCATCCATTTCAAATGTTCCATCGAAGTCATTGGCCAATCGATAAGTTATCTCACCATTATCGGCAGAATCACGATCCTTCGCGCTTACTTTCACAATAAATTGGGGTGGCGTTTCCTCTTCCAGGATCTCTGCATTGTAGATCAGTTTTTCCATAACGGGAGCATTGTCGTTTGCATCCGTCACATTGATCGTGAGCAACATGACACTCCTCAGACTTGGACGATCAGAGTCGGCTGCCTCGATCCAGATCTCGTACTGATGTGCTGTTTCATAGTCCAGACCGTCCTTTCCGATTGATGCAACTCCAGTGCCAGGATCAATGCGAACTGCTTCTCCAATATTCCCTCCAGCGATCGAGAATTTGATATTCCCAGCTGCGCCTTTCTTTGGAGATGTCGCCAGAATCTTGGTGATCATTTTGCCCTCCACCACATCCTCGGGCAGCATGAACTGTGTGTTGGCCATGTACGAGAATGTCGGGAACAGATGTGCGGGTCTGAGCAAAATCGTCAGATCGGCGCTAGCGCTTTGAGGATCAGGTCCCTGATCAGTTGCATGCATGACAATTGAGTAAACCATATCGAAGCCACCTCCATTGGAAGACAGCTCGACTTTCGTCTTTATAACTCCGGACTTCTCATTGATATCGAACTTGTCCACGTCCTTTCCACTGATCGAGTAGACGATCTCCGCGTTTGCTCCATCATCCAGATCGATGGCACGGGCACCGAAGATGAATTCGCCTCCCTTGATCCGATCTGGTACATTCACATTAAAGCTGGAACTCTCAAAAGCCGGCGAATTGTCGTTCACGTCGAGGATTGTCACTGTCAGATTGACTGTAGAGGCACGTGGTTCTGTCGCTGAGCTGTCCTGTGCCATCAGAGTGAGGTAGTAAACAGCAGTGTCCTCCCTATCCAGACTCGCCGCGGTGGTTATTTCTCCCGTGTCCGCATTCACATGGAATTTGTCCATCTTCTCGCCAAGCAAGCTGAAACGAATCTTCGCATTCAAGCCGGTGTCCTTGTCTGTCGCCACTGGATGAAGGACTTTGGTGCCAGCTGGAAGATTCTCCTGCACCATCGCGTGGTACGACTGACGCGCAAACTCTGGCCGATGATCGTTCATATCCTGAACGATGACTCGAACGATTCCCGTGCCAGTCAATGGTGGAGATCCTGAAAGAAGAACAAAACAATGATGAGTGGTTTCGGGAGTTCATTGGCCTAGCTTAGGAATTCTACATAACATCTTGATAAGACGCGCCCCCTTCTATTACCAGGCACAATTGGGTGCTCCCTTTGCGCACACACATAATAAATTGCATCAAGAACCAATAAACCACAAAACAGTTCCACCGACCAGATGCTGTCCAACAGATATCACTGGCTTCCACCTCTTTGCCACACGTCTGCACCACAGCACCAGAGTGCCCTGGTGTTCCTGATCTAATTTAACGAGCAAATTGAATAATTCCCTTAAAAGGAGCCCAATGCACAGCACACACTCTCATGCCAGAACCAGAGTGCATCTTTCTGGAGTAATCCGAATCCGAATTCGAGTCCCTATCGAGGATCTTGCTTTATTTTCTCTCAATTCGTTCTCTATTTCGGTTCTGGATTACTGGCCATAGATTCTGGAATTGGTGCCGTACCGAATTTCAAATGAGCTATACCTGTGCCTATAGTGATTCATATTTGTTTTTGTTGTTTTTTTTATGCGCAAATTGAGTGTGGTTGGTAATGGGGCACTGGAGAGCTGGACGGTCTGTCTGGAGAGTGTGGCTTGGGCTGTACGCATATAAAGGTCGTGGTTTGTGGTAATATGATTGGTTACGGTCGCTGGCGATAGGATCTAGGTGTCGCCTTTTTGGGGTCGATGTGCAATTAATTGGAATTAAGTGGAGGAAGGCTTTGGGTTTTGGAAATATGGCAGCAGCAGCAGCCGTTCCAATTACAATGGAATTATGTAGACAATTAAACGGAATAGAGTTATGGAGGGACAGGCCTTATTTACTTTGGAGAATGAGTTTCAGATTGTGTGTAATGAGGCAGGTCATTCTATTGGAAACTGGGGCCATTAAGTGAAGTCCCACAAGCTTGTTTCCACTGAAATTGTCTTGCTTTACGACTTGGGAGGTTTTTTGTGCTGTAGGTAGGTCTAGGGAACGCTCTAAGTTTCTACTTTTTGTCCTCTTTCATGACGAAGAGGCATTTACTCTCTGTAGGCAGTTGTAAATAGTACTTCAGAGAGCAATGAACTGTCCCTGTTAAACGTAAGGTTGAGTACCTAACCACTAGTGGGTTCAAGACCCAAGATGTTAAGCTTGGTAGAATCTAGACTACTGTCTAGGAATGCACTAACTGACTGAATCCTAGCCAGTCATTCGTAGTGTCGCTGTCCTTAATACCATGAATTGTAAGGAGAAGACATAATGAAGACTATGGACGTTAAAAACATAGATTTTTCCAACTTAAACAGAAATTCTACTAAAAGAGTTAGAGGGTTTGAGGTTAAGTAAAGAAAGGATCTTTGAAAGCTCCGCTAGATACCCCACAATGTCGATGAACACTGTGCAATAACCAGGAGAGATCTTTTTGTTAAGCTTTGTTCCAGAAATAGACGACACGTTTGTGACAACATTGCTAGGACTAATCATTGCATTTGGATGACAAAAGAGGTTCTTAAGTGTATATGACGTGAGATGAGATGGACATGAAAAGAATGCAGCCTTTAGGCCAATTTAAGTTCTGCAACAGTCTTGGTCCACTACAAATTGAAAGGCTCAGTTAGGTTAGGTATATGGATCCCTTAGCTGACTGGGCTCACTTGGACCACAAACAAATTCATGATAATATGGATCAATCTATACCTCATCACCTATAAATGAATCTCAGGAGTGTGTATGGCTCAGTAGCTACTTTATCTCCGAATGAAGTTACTGCCAACAGCTTTCAAAGCAAGACTGGCACAAATGAGTCTATTTCTTCTTCTTGTGGAATAAACCAAGTCGAGTTCCATGATTACCTATCGCACAGTATCGGATCAGGACAGTAACGTATGTCCTTGCGGCGTAACTTCAGTACATTGATGGCCCTTTGCTTATCGTTGACTGGTCACTGCGCACGTGTCTTCAAAAAAACCGACTTTATGTCCTGTCGGCACATTCAAACCATATCGCTGCTTGATGTCACATATGAGATGCTATCTAACGTACTGAGAGTACGTCTAAAGCCTGTCTGCAAGACACTAATCGATACGTATCGGTGAGGCTTCTGGCCCGACAAATCGACGATCGACAATAAGGCCAAGACCAACTAATTTCAAGTAAAGACTATGAAAGTACTCATCGTCTTGAGCTTTACACGGTCATCGGAAACTCGTGTGACTCTGGAAAACTCTTTTTCCGTTTTATTCCAAATATGTACCGGATTTTGGGAAGGAGATGCTCCGTCGTGTGAGTCTCGTCACATCTATCCAGCTGCTACTGAACACGTGGGCGACATCAATGGTCTGCTTGGCTGAGCTCATAGAGGCTTTTAACTTCGAAGTGGTTAAGGAGTCTATCTACTTCGGAGAAAATTTCAATGGGAATCAGAAGGAAGTTAGCTAGTTCTACTATTTGATCCAGACCACTGGAAGAAGAGAGGAATGAAGTAGAGCTCTATGTGCTGTACCAAAATGTAGATGTTTGTAGTCCAAAAAGCCAGGGCACGTCTACTATACTGGCTCGCCTACATCGAACGAACCATAATGCTCCAGACCCCAGGTTCGAGACGACAAGGAAGACCGAATACTCGGTTCGTATCAAGCTATCGCGGATGTCAGGGTTCTTGGTCTATGTAGATCCCTCGGTTCAAAGAGAGACTATTCATGTATCGTCAAGATTCTTTCTTTGAAACACTTCATCCTCCCATATTCTTTGGTCCTAGGCACGCTGATCTCAGTTCATTAGACAAAGCATCCTGGCTTGTTCCTTATAAGGAAGACTTTGTCTTCCCTATCGTCTCAACTGTGAGGCTTGGGAGTTGACGTTGTCTTCCGTTTGCTCGATGTCTACTTTCACATCTTGGTACCGATCATAGAGTTCGATGTTAAACCTGTCTTGTTTCAGTTGCCGTTGAATGCCTCTCTGCAACGACTCGCTGAGAATGCTCGACAGTTAGGGAAAATTGTACCTTCAGTGTTAAGACCAGTCCTCAGGACTGTCTGATGCACTAGGGCGTTCCATTTTATGGGTGCTATGTGCGACTTGAGAAAGGTGATCTTGGTCTCGATGTAGGATTGTACGGATACCAACTTTAGCCACGTTTGAGACACCAAAAGATCTCAGCTTCAAAACTTAACACCCATCAAACGAAAAACGAAACAGAAAAGATAAAACCTCAGCCACACCTCCAAGGAATCCACCATCCACTATCACCTACCCACCTTCGGAGAAAATCAATCAAAGTAAATCGCTTTCGATGATTTATGGCACCCGCTCGTATGACTCGTAAAGAATACATAACACCCATGAGCAGCGAACGATTTCATGTACTCCAAGTACCACGAGGCCACTTAAATAACCATTCTGCCAACTGTGAGCGTGCGCTCCCAAACGGAATTATGCTATTGTGGGCCGAAGATTCCATTGTGGACTCACGGCATAAACTACCATCATCATCGTCGAACGATTTATGTTCGAATGTCGTTCCTCGGACACGGAAGAAGGGTATCTGGGAACCCCGCTCCGCGGAAACAAAAACCCTCTCGAAACAGAGCGTGAATCCACTTACCAGGCCAATGGCTTCCAATGTCCATCACCTTACTCTTTCTCTGCCAAGAGTGGGCAAACATTTTAATTCCATCCTCTAGGACATACAGCGAATAGTGATTTCGCTCGACTTTGTCTCTAAATGCAGCCGTAATCACCTTCGGTATACCCTCCAGCGCAGCACAGAGGACAACCAACACGAAATGAAATATCAATAACTTACTGCTGCGCCGCGCGCCGCTCGTCGTGGCCAAAAACTTTCTTCTCCCAGACCGAAACATAAAAGGAATGTGAGCCAGATACGACGGCTTAAGTCACCAGGGGGCCAGGCCAACACAACCAACTCAGCCACCACCGCCGCCGCCACTCAACAAACATGTAACACTTTGGAGAAGTATATTTGGTCCATGCTCTCTCCCAACCAGGTGCATGGAAACGAATTATTCCCCTGTCCTGGCAATTGTGATAGAGTTTGGCCAAAATCGAAATTGCCAGCCATTGCAGCTACCAGTCCTCTCTACGGCAAGGTTCCCCAGCCATGTCGATGCCCATGAGAGAGTGTAATTGAAAAATATTTAAAAAGCAATTTTTCATATCGACTGCTTCGCGCCTTTTGTGGTTATGGTGTGGTTACGTTGAGAGATGTGGATTTTTTAATCCCGAAACGATTGTGGATTTATAGAAAGAACAGTTTGATCTATCGCGGATACATATTCATCTTACTTTTCGGGTTGCTATTGCCAGTAGATAGTCCAGACTCTGGCGCGCATATGGAGAGGCTGCGAACCGACTGGGAGACAATGGCAAGAATTATGGCCATAGTGGTGGCTTCAGCCGATGGATCTAACGAAAAATATTACTTTGAACTTTTGTACTATAACAGTTCAATGTTGGGGATTATTTTTATGTGAAAAAATGTTTTCCCAATCCGGTGATCGTGGTTATGAAATTGGAATTTAATAATATCGACTGTGCTGGGCTGGTGTTGGCGTGCACGGATAGCTATTTCCTGCTGGAGGTGAATAAACATGTGAAGACACACAACGAAAGGCGTTTGATTTATTGATGGTGTGTGAGAGATGGATTCAATGTGAATCTCAAGGGAAGATTCGGATTTGTGGGCCTATCTGGCCAAAAACTGAAAACTCAGATCAAAGCTACTCATGGAACGAGCTAAGTCTAAGAAATGTGAATGAGCTTCAGGCCTTTAGCGTCCTATACTCGTCTGTTCAGGAAACCGTTCTAAATTAGTCAGGAGATTAAGCCCTTGAGAATTGTCTGTAGATGGATCTTTCATGATGGCCAAACAGGAGATGTTTCGGAGACATCAAGACTAAGAAAGGCTTTATTTTCTTCCACCAAGTCTCTTGGTCATCTGTTGAAAATCGTTGGCTCCTGAATCAGTTTCAGTTGCGAGTTGCTCGGTCTCTTAATGGATTCTCCCTTCTCTAACTGACGCTCTCCGATAGGCAGAAACAGCTGTAACATCTATGCCATGTAGTTCTAATGCTGAAGAGGTTAAGTGAGGTTAAGTTTTGTAGGTAGGCGACTAGATAAGTATCACATCGCCACACTCAGGTCATTACAGACCCATTGTGACACCCAAAGGGGAAAAAATCCCTTGCCCATTGGTAAACCCTCGTATTAATTCACATCTTGTGGATCACCAAACCATCCTGTTGATTTGATGAACCTAAAAATTTCATTTATTGGTCTGTTTGCTAATTCTTCAAGATCACAGAGAAAGTGGGTTGTATCCTCATTAGCTTCCTCGTCTCCACATCCCCGACATAAATGTTCATCCGTGAGTCTATGCTTTCTCATGTGGTACCGAAGAGGTTATGCCCCGTGATAATTCCTATAAGGACAGAAAGAGACTTCCTATCCTTTAGCATAATTCGGTCGGTCCTTCTCTTGTCAAAGCACGGCCATAGGCTTCTGGTGATCGCACAGGTGTCCAGGGAGGTCCATCTACTATTGGCCTCACTTCTGGCCAAGATCCATGCCTTTTGCTTCAATGTGCAAGGCGGGATGAACACCGAGGTTTCTACCTGTTGCGATGTAGATTCAGAGTTCCTTCTTGCCAATTCGTCTGCCTTCTCATTACCTGGAATACCTTCGTGTCCAGGGACCCAGTAGAGTGCAACCTTGTGCTGTGTTCCAAGAACCCTGAGTTCTTCGCGACAGCACTTCACAAGGCTGGATTTTATTTCGATTGCAGTAATCGCTTTTATTGCCGCCTGGCTATCGGTGATACCTTCCGGTGGTATTGTCTTCAGCGCAGTCTCACGGGCAGCTATTGTCACTGCCAGGACCTCCGCTTGGAAAACACTGCTATGGATCGGGAGGCGGACTGATCTAGATATCCGCAGCGGTTCAGAAAAAATGCCAGACCCTATGCCTACATCCATCTTAGATCCATCTGTATGGATAGAGATGGAACGAGTGTTGGCAGGCTGACCATCCTTCCATTCTTCTCTGCTTGGGAACGAGCTAGTAAATGGTAATCCTTAGTATAGACTTCTCCTTGATATTTCTCCAGGATCACGGAATGACTTGTTGCATTATGATTCCAGCTATCTGACTGACTTATTCTTAGGGCACTTATAGCTGCCGAGGTTCTAATACTGAATACTAAGTCCAAATTTTTTTTGGCAATATGGAACTTCAACCACTAAAAGCCAGCACACTGTGCATCTTATCCTTCACTTGCTGGTTCTAATTTCAAAGATCACAAAGATCACAGAGACATTGGTAGATGGCGAAATGGATAAAGGACCATATTCTCTGTAGAATCAACCCAAGCACACTAATAGCTTTACAACATGAGTATAGCAAAGGGGAATTGGTCAAAACAGTCATGGATTTGCTGGTATCTATCAATGATATCGAAGGAGTTTTGTACAGCGTCACATTTAGGGCTATTACGCCGGGATACCGCGGCACTTGCGACCGATTGACGGCTTCGCTAACAAACAGAGTTATCAACTTAAAGCTGGACAACGCCATAGTTCGAAGGTTCTGTCCCCTTTTCTTTAGAACCTACTGGTGAATGAACTGCGTTAAACCCTCGAAGATATAGGATGTAATGTCACTGTTTATCTAAACGGTATTGCTTTAGGTGCTTCAATGACTAAAGGCTATGGATTCAGTGTGAAAACTAATTTTGTCCTATTCACTGGGAAAAACGAGCCTGAAAAACTTTCTTAGGTTAGCCTGACACTTCCTGCCAAAGCATAATATTTTGGTCTCCTATTTGACAAGAAATTTAGGAGGAAACCATAATATCCTTGAACGTGTAAAGAGAACCATTAGAAGTCCTATACTGTTATAAGAAAGAAATGGGAAATACATGGGATCTACAGTCTGGTAGAAATCCTTACAGAAAGCCTCTCAAAGTACAGAGTACAGAGTATGAAAGGAGGACTTGCATATGCATCAGTAGCTCTGGAGATTTTGTTTGACTGAAGGGTACTGTGTACTGTAAGACTGTGATCCGATCGCTGGAATACTTCACTCGTCGCATTGCTCTTAATAAGATGTCTGAACAATTCAAAACGAACCTCATCTGGGTGTTAGAACTCAGTGATATTTTAGGGAATTGTAAGGATGATGAGCTCCTCAGTGAGGATGTGGAAAACATCGACATGTCTCTCGCTGCAGTTAAAATTTAATGAATCATAGGTAGCCAGGCGGAACCATGTGCTTTGTTACTAAAAAGATTTGGTCCAAGCTACAGAGATCAAAAACTTTCCAACTATCAGATCAGATAGAAAAAATCGGTCAAAGGAATCAGGACACCATAAGGCATATGGTGTCCTGATTTCATAATTTTTGTAGAAGTTGCCTGAACAAGAAAAAAGAAGAGAAGAAGCCCTTTCCGGTCATAGAAAATTTGAATAGTGCTTACTTCTTCGGTAACTAGGGCTATATCCAAGATTCCCGTTTAAAGAATCGATGAACTTCACTTTTTCATAATTTGTTCGCATAGATTGAGGAGTTCAGCACTTAGGCACTCAGGTCATCTCAAGCCTCTTGGTTAATGGCATAGACCATGGATTTGACGTAGTCGTAAAGAAGAAAGCGACCAATTGGCAATCTCTAGTGTTACTATGAGCGTATGGTGTAGTTCTCCTAGTCTAACCTCGGTATATGCTGCTATGCTCTTTTATATAAGAAAACCGAGCGAGTGGTATGACGTGAAGAAGAACCTTTAAGGTTATGGTTGGATATGATCGCATACTTACTTTGTTCAGCTACCTAAAGTCTTTATTCTTTCTTAATATAGCCCACCAAACAAGTGCCCCGTATAGGACAATAGGGCGTATCACCTAGGTATACATTTATAAGGCCATCTTCGGTCGAAGTCCCCACTTCATACCGACTGGGTTACTGGAGTCTGCAGTATATTAAGGCTTGAATCGAGTAGAACTTCTAGGTGCCTCCCACTGCAGGATAAGAAAAGTAGTTGATTGCTCAGTCACGGAGTCGTGGAGGTCAGTATTTTCGTTTTCGTGGTAAAAAAAATAAGTTCAGGTTTGCTTCGATTGACGCTAAGTCCAGAACTATAGGGTGACCAGATAAGAACGATAGGGATGGAAATTTAAATAAGGCAACAAGGATGTGAGATATATACTCGATTCTAGCTTTGTTTTGAAGCTACATTCAAGCCATTATGTGTGCGTGAAACAGTACATTATTGAATTGGCCGCCTCGGCTTAGCTGGCAGTGCTTCAAGCATTCGGTCCAATAAGTGCGGCATTGTTTGGGCAATAGCGTCTCGAATGTTTGCCTCAAGCTCTTCCACAGTGGTTGGCTTAGCACAGAGTAAGGATTTGACGTAGGCCCACAGAAAATAATCCAGTGGTGTCTCGTCGTGAGATGAACCAGTCCCAAATTTCTCCTTCACAACTTCGAGCGTTGCGCTGCTTGTATGGCATGAAGTGCCTATGTCCTTACTGAGAACTGAAGGAAACATTCTTGCTTCTTAATGAATCCATTGGGCTAGTCATAGACTTATTTTTGAATTTTGAGAAACAAAATATTTAAGCGTTCTTGAAGCATGTGTTGCTGTAGAACGTCAACTCAAACTGCAGTCACCAACACCTATAGTCGAGAAATCTTATTGGAAACTGGGACTCAGTTAAACAACCCTTTACTAGCAATTTAGATCTATCGGGTCAGCCGTCTACATACATGCTGTTAGATGCTAAGATCTTACGAATATGATGGTCATATCTGCAAAATAGGATCAAAAAGTAGATTCAAAAGGTCAGCCGCCTACATATGTACATAGGTACATGTTGTATGATGCTAAGGCCTTGAGAACATGGTGGTCATATCTGCAAAATAGGATCAAAAAGTAGATTCAAAATAACTTCTTTAAGATCTTAACCCCAATCTATTCCAATTCTAACTTGTCTTCTACCCTATCGCGCCTCTAGTTGAAGTATTGAGGATACGATATAATGGCACGAGAAATGATGCAATCTTAATAGTCCTAGTGGGCTTGTACCAATAGCTAAACCTTCCACACAGATGTACAAACCTCCTTTTATCAGAAAAGGTCATCTTAGTGAACAGTTGGAGAGCAGAGAGTGTCCAGCAACAAGAATCTTCTGACATCTTCATACCTCTAGAGGCAAATGAATTCACTATTCTAACATGGCACAGACCAAAAGATAGAGTAGTACTCATCAGCGGAACAATCTGATAAAAGAATAATAAAATAAACATTCGTGAATTATGACAGCTGCGTCCTAAAAGGAATCTCAAGTTCCCACATGTCAAGCACAGCCACTCGCAGTGGAAGTGGAATAAAATCATTCCAATGAAACGCTGACAATTAAGCCAAGCTCTGGCATCTTTATTTTATTCCCGTAATGCCTTTCATATTTCTCGGGACATAATTAGCAGCCACTACATCCTGGCGTATAGCACATGGCTTATAAAACATAATCACCCCGAGCCCGGCTGCATACAGGCACACACTTAATTTTCATTGCAGGGGGAGCAGAGGAAAACACTCTCTTCGCGCTAATCGCGATTGAAACATGGAAAATGCTTGTTAGACACACACACACACCAGATCCCTGTGAAGTTTATTGTTTGTTATTATTAGTGTTTTGTGTCCGCATGCGGTACAGACACACTCGCATTCGCAGATCCATTCCACCGAATTCACAGATAAAGAAATAAGCTATGACTTGGCCATGGAACAACATACGTTTGGTCTTTTGTGGCTTAGCGCGACAGGCCTCCAATTCGAGTTAACATTACTTAAGAGCCGAGAGTTACAAGCCAAACACAAAACACACACACATACATACGGCAAGGCCAAGGTGAGTATGGTGAGTGGTAAGCCATCGGATGGACATATCCGTGCTTGTTCCGTGCTTAGTTATGGCACTTCACTGGACCGGCTCTCTCAGAGTGTATGTCTCTGTACACATGTCCGACAGAGTGACGTATGCTTTCGGGATGATGTTTGGTTTTTTTTTTTTTTTTTTGTGTGCGCTTATCTAACCTTGAAGGATGGGGCAGGGTTTGAATTTTCCACAAATTATTGGACACACATAGTGGTATACTTGTTGCTGTTTGGCTAGAACCAAGATCTTCCTCGTGATTACTGCCTCGAGATGGCCCGAAGAGGAGGAAATAGAATTTGGATTGATATAAGGGTCGGTTCAGGCTTATCTTGTAATTGGTCGTATATTTGGTTGAGGAATGTGTGTGGCTGAGATATGTGTATCAAGTGAGAATGTGGCCTATGGGGAGGATAAATTAATTGGCCCCAGCACACGCTGTGCTGCTAATTGGAATGGTGGAGGGCTGGCTTCATAAATTTTCCCCTCATATGGGGGGCGGCAGGGGGGGGGGGGGGGGGAATCTTTAATTGATAGATACACCAGCACATTGAGTTAAATGTCAAGTGAAGTGGTCCAGCGGTACGAGTCGGTGTAGATACATAGTTGCTAACAGTTGTTGACGATGTCACTTATATGTGAACATTGTCGTCGTCGATGTCGTATCACCTTCGCCAATAATGTTGTACGACTGAAGGAGAGTATTTGTGTTGTCAATCTTCGAGCATTGAATGTGTGTGCCTCCACGGTGAACTGTACTATCGGTTTGGCTTCGCATCATTCTAAATCTCTGCCCCGTCACAGTCGTAGCCGTCTGGCATCGTCATCATCATCATCATCATCATCATCATGGTCGGTGTGTGGACATTTTTCGCGGTACAAAACGGATTCTTAACTGTGTCGTTATACCAGCCGTGTTACATGGTTTAACCAGCATCTATTGTGGCACCATCGGTCGCATCATCATCTTCGTAGTCGTAGTCGTCGTCGTAGTCGCCAGGGTTTGTGTTGTGCGCAGTCACCAGTCAGATGCCATTTCTGAGATAAGGAAGTGATTTCATAAAATCCATACACCATATTGTATTCGGTTTGGGAGAGCATGGGCAAACAAAAGAACGCTCTCTCTCTGCTCTCCACTCTTGTTGCGTGCGCTTGACCAATACGTTATCTTTGGCGCAGATTGAAGGAAGTTCGCTATGAGCACATAGCCTACAGCGAGTGTCCAGACTCTTTCTCTAGCCATGGACAATCTAAAACGCATATAATCGAAAATAATCGACAAAGAAAGAATTGTGTGCTGCGTATGGGGATGGGGCTCGGCTTTGCGACTTTAACTTGGCTTCCGTTTGGCTCGTTAGGCGAGCTGGCTTGTCGTTGTCGTTTGCGGTGCGGAATTGTCTACAACAAATCTTACTAGTTGTAATATTTGTATCGTGTTACTTTTAACACATCGTTTTGCGGCAATAGATACATGCAATGGTGTGTGTGTGTGTGTGTGTGTTTGTGGAAACACATATTTCGGTAGCCATTTGCAGTTGGGAAACATATGTTTTCGCGGAGATCATTTTAATGATCATCTTCAGTGGCTTGGGGTTCTATGGTTCGCCTCTTGTGTCTTCCTCTCTTCTCGACAGTTATCCAGGTCGCGATCTTTGTGGTTTTTAGCTGCCTTTAGCTACCTGCCTACCTACCAAGGGGGTATATCTTGTTGGACAATGTAGCGACCAATTTTTCGAATATTGTGTGGGAAATCTTTAAATTATTGTCACACACAGGTAGAGTTATGGGAGAAATTTTGTGGGAGTATGTGCAACACTGGAAAAAAAAATGTTGTCGTTACACTCATTAAAGTGAAAGAGGAATTTTCCTCCTAACGACAACTATGTTTGCTATGCTAAGCCATCCATACATATCGAATGCAGTTCGCTGTTCAACTCTTTTGTTTTACCTCTGGCTTGGCTGGTAGAATGTACACACACAGGACAGAGGATGAAGTTGAATTTATTTTTTTTTTGTTTTAACGTTGACATGTAATTAAATTCCATGTTTGTGGTTAATTGCGTACTAGGAAGGAAATTGGTTATTAGATTTGAGAGAAAAATTTTAGCAGAGTTGCAGTGAAAGTGTGTGGATGGCCAGGTGACTGACGCCTGAAGTATTGATTACCGGGAAATGAATTCAAATTCCGGGGGGCAATTCAATAAACATTGTAAAGATTTTTTTTTCATACAGATCTGTGGTGACATAATGAAGGAAAAACGGTGATAGGAAATAAATGAAGCAAGCCCTTCACCATGACAGCTGCTGGACTGTGGAGACAGCTTTCTAGTAAAGTCATAGTTACGCATAGCATTCAGTGGCAACTTGCAGGCAAAGATTTCATTTGAAGATGCTGAATTGTTGGTAAGGAAGTCCATTTGTGCCAAAAGATTTGATCAAAGCATTTGACATTCGAATGTCTCGCGAATTTGGAAAGCTTGGCACAGAGAATAATGAGGTACATATGGAGAAAATATCTTCGAACTTAATTTGCTCCTTAAAAGATACCTGAGTGCCTTGAATTGGTAGTGCAACCGGGGCATTAGTGAAAGGCCAATCGATCCTAACTGATTGAAATACTTCCCAAGCTGAGTTCAGACGTATAATGAAAAATACTGATATTATCAGCCACTAAACTTCTTGACTGGTGTGATCTCCCTTCTCTGAATCCTACCGGTGAAGCAACTACTTCTAATCCTGGAATGGGAAGGGTGTAGGTTAGTCCATGCAGCTGAAGTTTCTATTAATGTTTCAGGTAACTCCCTCTCTAATCTCTCTAAATAGATTTTAAATGGGACCTGGAGGTCAATTATCAGAACACCGAACCAAACCTCTTCATAAGGTGCCCCCATGGTGCTCACAAATACGGTCGAGTACTGAGGCCTCGTCCTAGACAGTGAATTAGGATGGCAACCCAACATCCGGGAGCGGCGTATGAAAGCCAACATGGATCTGTGTTTCTGTAAAAAAAAAAGCTCTCGTGTAAATGGGGACTTCACCTACGAACCACATATTGGTTCTAAATATCCGCTGTCAGGGCGATACTTAAGTTTGACTTGGTCGTCTGTTGGAGTGGGCTCGATGAAGCCATCCACTACAAGCATTCGTTTGAATTTATGGACTCTTGAGAGCCGCTCCAACTGAGGGCTTCTGTTCCTGCTAGCTCCTGTTGGTTAACCTGGTAGAGTAAGGACACTACATCATACTAGTCTAGATGCCCAGTCATATCCTAGCACCTTGAACGTAAGACAGTCACAAAGAAGTACTATAGTCCAAGTCAACCATCAGTTACTCTGATTTATGCGTTGGAATTCCACTTTGTCCATGCGTCCATTTCGCAAACTATGTCCAAAGTATTCAAGGAGTTCTCGTGATTTACACACAGAACAGCCAAACGAACAATTGACAGTTCCTCATTAGCTGGAAAATTGGATGTCTGGAGTCATCATAGACGCTCTAGCTTCCCACGACAAACGCAATGCAAAGCAATTAATTCCGCAAAGGCATCCGACACTAGTCCTGCATAGTCTATCCTCTTAAGCACGCCATACAACCCGTACGTGCTGTTAATATAATTTATTTCACTAGAATTTGACATTTATTGCCCCACGTCCGTGTGGATCGAGTTATAAACAGTTGGACCATCCAGGTGGGTGGACAAATAGACGGGTTTTTTCGGACCCAAACGATGAGCATGCCTCTCCATCTATTCCCATGTACATGACGACTTTACAATTATTATTATCCTCTCCACTCTGACCATGGCCATGGTGTTCATCTCAAAAATGAATGTTTTACCATGTTTGACATCTTAAGGATCGCTCTTCAATGCAAGTAATCGTCGTGGTGTACCCAAAGAAATAATAAAATAGATTTATGATCAGTGTCGTCCCTAGAGACAGACAGACAGAGAGAGAGACAGAGAGAGAGATACGATGAATTATCTTAAAGTGGATCCCGTCCTCTGGCCATAAAGCAACAATCCAACCGAATCCAACCAATTGACACGACTCGCTGGCGATCTCATTTACAGATTTTAATGAAGTAAACAAAATCATCGAACATTACAAGTTTCCGGTGTTCACAATAATTGCAGATTATAACTGAAATCATCCCGAAAATCCCATTCATAAGGATTTACACGGACCCATAAAGCTGGAATGCAAAAAAGACCATCCAACCATCCAGCCAACCGGCCAAACACAACCGCCACAAGGCTAATAAAATTGTTATCGGAATTTTTAATATTTTTCCACACAACAACAACTACAAACCAAACCAAAGCAACAAACGGAAAAAAAAGGAGGAAAATCTGTAATGCAAGAGCCTGAACCTAAAACAGGTACTAGTGAGATTCCCTGAGGGATCTCATGGCGTCACGATTTCATAAAAGCCTGAGCAGCAGCTCATGGATGACGACGACGACGACGACTACGACCATGATGATGATGATGATGATGATGAAACTGAAGGCTTTCTCAGTCCTTTTGTTTCTCAGGGAGAGGAAGGAGATCTTCCCTGTATTTTGTTAAAAATAGAAAACACTCCTAATATTCGTTGTGACGGGATCACAGAGATATACGAGTACGAGAACTATTCCCTGGCTATTAATAAAGCAAAGGAGTAGTTAGTGTGTAAGCACCTTTACCCAGAACCCAGAGGAAGCAGAAGTAGGAGCAGAAGGAGGAGACAACGGGTGATTGGCGAGGCACAATTATTAGATTATATGGAGTGCTTATGGTTCTCCACTACTAGCACAGTAGATAGATACGTAGATAGATGATGGTGCATAGCCTGGAGAGATGAGATGTGGAGTTACACGCCCTCTCAGTGGGTTCTCCACCCGATGAGCACTGAACACGGCGAAGGATTCGTTTGTTTCTTTTTTTTTTTTTTCTCAAACAATAGACTCTGGTAATGAAAAAGTGTTGAGATCGGCTATGGATGTGGCCGGCCGTTTTGGGGTATCAGTTTGATTTTATCTAAGCGATGGTGTGGAGCGGGGCGGTGGGGAATTTTAGGTTCATATTGCTAAATTGTCACGATTTGGAAGGAGTTTGGGAGTTGAAGTAGAGAACATAGGTGAGGATGAGCTAGGTCTCTAGTGATGTCATTTCCTTCGCCATCCACTGAAATGTGCACGCCATCACAGTCAACAATCCTATTCTCATGGCGAGCTTCTTCAGAAGACAATGACCAGAGAGTATCCCTATCATATCCCGGTTTAGTTTTACAATGTCCTGAGGATTTTGTTCAGTCTAACGCTGACCACAAGGCCTTAAACAACCTTGACTCTACTAAGTGGGACCATTTTAAGCAAACTAGTTGCTCCTTTTCTCTCCAAAACAATCCTCTTAGCAACTCGTTTGAAAAGACCAGTGTTCTAAGCCTAACAAGATTTACCATTAGTAAGCTCGAAAGGGCACAAGGAGAAGCACGAGGGACCAGATACGAAATGAAACATTTTGAGAGGAACTGGAGCTTCCGACAAAACCATTGAAATCGTAAAGAAAAGAGGAGATCGCAGGAAGAAAAAGAGATAATAGTTGCACAAAGCAACTGATAGAATGAAGGTCAATGGAAAATCTCAGAAACAAATGAAGCCTGATGAGTGGAAACATTAAGAAGAGGCCTACGCTCAGCATTGGTCAAAGTAACCTTCTAGATGAAAATGTAGGACTCTAGCGTTAAGGAAATCATAAATTTGTCCTGCCTTATAAGAGGCGGCACTTATTAGGCTTCCTTGTTAATATCGTAAATATTCATAAATATACTATAACACAGCCTAGGTAGATTGCTGCCTTACTATGCAATGTGCATCTATCAAATCTCTTCCATCTAGCAATATGAGATCTTAAGCAGTATAGCACCGACGTGTATCTGTCAACGAGGTAGCTGGATAGTACAACTTCAACCTTGGCTGCGTACGAGGTCACTGTAACATACCAAGGATGACTCTTCATCGTCGTTGATGTTTTAATAGTTTTAGCTCAAAGCTACAGAGGGTGTAAGCCTAAGGATATTTGACACTTCAAGGTCCAATCCACAACATGATTTGCTAAACTTGTACATAGTGTCTTGGTTGTTAGCCAATCAAGCCGAAGGTCATTGACAGATCGCCTAGACGGGACGTAAACAGCGACTTTACGTCACCATATCTCTAAATTGAAAAACCATTCTCTAGGATTATTCCATGTAGAGAAGCCACTGAAAAAGGCAGCCAGTTTGGTATCTATGAAGGCAATACCGTCAGTTATTGGCAGTCAGGAGGCTTATAGGCTAACCGCGTATAAGGCCAAAATCAAGCACTTCATTAGGTGAAATCATTACTCTCCAACATCATGGAGCGAATTGAACATACGATTTATCATGTGACATATCTAAACAAGAAACTATTGTCGATGTTGGTAGGTTCACTCACTGGCCATAATCTTTTGAGGAACCACAGAAGAAAACTTGAACTTGAGGAGATTCAAGAGGATACACCTCACTACCATTGCTACTGCACAAACCTACATATGTCAATTGAGAAAAAGAACTCTGGGAAGATACGTGCTACTTCCAGGACTAAGGTATATCTGATCTTTCACTTTACAATGTTTGCAGATTTCTCAGAACATCACGGTGGTCGGAGATCCATTCACCAACGAGCAGTGACGAAGTAACTAGGACAAATCTAGTATAGGAACGTGGATCAAACACCCCATTGGGGATCAGAATGATTTAAGTGATATGAGGTGAAGCCGCAATCTCAGCATCAACCCACCCATCTACCTACCTATCTACCTATTTAAGACAAAAGCGAAGCTATTCAGAGCCAGTTTTTGTTGTTGACCACCTGAATGGTTACTCTACAAATTTTAGCCATAGCCACGCTGGTGGATGTTTTGCAAGCGGAGGCCACCACTTTGACCAAGGGTCGTCAACCCACAAGTTCATTTCGTCATATTTCGGCACAAGGATAAATCAGTCTAACCTTCCTACTACGTATCGGAACAGTAAAGTCAAGTTAGTTGACTATCCCTCAATGCCTCAAGGTATACTGAAGGACATTTTCATACAGAATTCTGCCTTGTGACAACCTATATCAGAAACATCACTAAAAAATTACATTGTGACTGCATATGAGTCCTTAGGACCAATACACCGCCTCTGACATAACCCAGGGCTTGAGCAAATGACCTTGAGATCAGTTAAGTGAACCAAATGCCCAAAAATGGTACCAATCCTCCTCTTGCTCTATCCTTAGATACATTGTAACGATGCCCATTCTAATTAGATACCAAGATTCGGAGGAATTCTATTTCAAAGAAAAAAAAGACTACTCATACCAAATGCGATCAATAAATCGTGCGCACATGTTAGCCATACGAGCCGAATCGAATCGACAGTGGTCCACGGCTTATTAACAATACTAACAATATTCATAATAGAAAATTTGTATCTGCCTGCTTCTCTGTGGAGTATCTGCATCCTCTCCCTTCGTTTCGGCTAAGAATGGCAAAAACAAAAATTGTTATCACCACAAATTATAAAACAATGCTTGTTGCGGAGTTCACAATAGACCACCGCCTTTCTGGCTGACTTTCTTCTTTCGAATGTGCAACGAGACCAGCCACAACGGCAGGAGTAAATCTAATAAACTACTCGTTTGTTCAAAACGTTGTTGTTGTTGTTGTTGCTGTTCTTGGTTGAGGTTGAGGTTGGCCTTTCGCTTGAATTTCGTCGATTCATCGAGAATTATTTTCTTCTGCTTTTCATAGTTCCGTGCCGCACAGCATTGCGGTATGGTGCTCTATGTAACTGCTGGTGAGGCTATAAAGAATCGAAAAAACCAATAAAACTCGAACTCAGGTGAATGAGGAGCATTCCAATGGAGGAAGCCCACCACAACAAATCGTTGTCATAAAACAAGACCAACGAGCGGATAATTCCATAAGAGTTTCCCCGGGTTTTTGTGCTCCTTCTCGTAGTGTTTTCCTTCCTTCCACACAAACCCATACTATGCACGAATAGGAATAGCTGCTGCCTGTTGAGTATCTATGGGCTTGTGCTGCCATGCTGCCATGCTGCACACACTGTCCAAAGATATGACCACTATTTATTTGCCCCTTAAAAGATCTTCCTTGTTCGATGGTGGTATCCGTTTGTTGTTGTTGCTGTTTTTTTTTTTGCTGCTTTCGGTTTGAGTAGGATGATTTCGTGTGCCATGTGTTTGGCGAAGAACTATTGTTGAGCTGTTCCTCATTGGACTCCTCAGTTTAGGAACCAATATCGGCAATGCGATGATGGTCAGTTCGGGGAAAGAGGCAGGTTACACATGCACACGTGCACACATGGTGCAGTGCAAGTTGTAAGCAATCTTAGAACAGTTACCTTTGAAGAAGGCATAAATACATTAGATTCCCACATATGAATCTATTAGTGCTGAGTGGAACTTTCTCGCTGTTCAGTGGTGATCATGCAAGAAGTGATTGCAAATGAGAGATCCTTTACTTTCGAAGAGGAATGGTAGTTGCAAAGGAATGCTTACGGAGAGTGGTTTCATGTTGGAAACTATATGACTCCTTGGCACTGTGTCAGAGTTTTTGATGGAAATGGTTAATTGGATTGGTAAGCGCTTGTTTTCAGGGGTTTCAACCAAGGATCTGGTCCTGCAAGTTAGTTGGTATACATCGGAGTAAGGGTTACGGAGAATATGGAAACATTTCTTCTGCAGACTGTACGACGGTGACGGAGACCAACGTTGGGCTGTCAGACAGAATGAATCATTCAGCAATGATAGCCAAAATTTCCATCCATATGACCAAAGTGAAGTTAGGATATCAACATCCAAGCCCATGACTAAAAAAGTTGCTAGACCTCATGGCCTATTGGCCGAGTTGTTCAAAGTAGATGGAGCTGACTTGATAGAGAGTATACACCAGTGTATACCTGATGAATGGAGTTCGATCGACAAGAAAGGAGACCCCCTGAACTGCGCCAGGAAAGTACACAATCGATCAAGTTTGCACATTTCATCAGATCCTGGAAAAACTCAAGAAATCCAACCACCACCACCATGGATAACCACCATTTCTTCATCGATTTCAAGGTAGCATATGACATCATCTATAGAGACGAGGTATACAGAGTCTAACTCGTTCCCCTATGCGGGATGACAATGGTAAACGCTCGCTGCTCCATGAAGGTCGGTAACGAACTCGCCGAGACCTTTGATGTGAAAAAAAGGATTTAGACACCCTGTCATGAAACTTTCCAACATCATACTTGAAAAGTTTGAGTGAAACTCACAAGTCAACACAATGGGCAATATCTATCACAAGTCTGTGTCTAGGACTAGCCTATGCCGGCAAAATGGACATTATTGGCAAGACTAACTAGGCTGTCTAACTGGCCGGGTCTAGCAACGAATGAGGGTAAAACCAAGGATATTCTGGCAACAAGAAAGGACACACAACATTAAGGAATGTCACGATCGACAGCTATAACTTGGAGGTAGTAAGAGATCAGGTCGACCTTGGCTCTGCTGTAAACTCTGATAGTGACATCTAAGTCTCTCTGGAGTACGCCCCTGGTACCATAAGGACTTGTCGCACTAGTAACTAGTTGTTTCAGAGTCTTGGACTGGCCTGACGTCGCAGTCATCTAGTGATCAAGTGATCCTTGTACCTATGTGAGTCTTGGGAAACTCTGCATGGATCTGGACACAAATGATCAGATGGCGTACTTCCCATGTGCGCTTCTCTAAGTTTACATAATTGGTCCACCACTCCGACCAAATACTTGTATTTATGTTTGCATCAGCACAAGGAAGGATTCCATAAAAAAGTTTGTTGACTTGATCTTGAAATATTCGGAGATTGTGACTATTTGTACGATCTTTGGACGTCATGCACTCCTGAGCTCTCAGTCTGTTCTCTTAGGAGTCCAATCTTATAAGGAGCAGAAACCATAACGTTACCCTTCACTTCACTTCAGTCATTGCCGCAGCAGCTTTCATTGGAACTCCTGGACGCCACGAATTCCACTGAACCGGCAAAGAAGTCAAACTGCAATCCTTCGGTTTTCGTAATTTCCTTTTCGAAAATCGATAAATCTCCCATTTGTGCATAATGCCTCGCTAATATCATCGCCTATTGCGAAATACCATAATTTACATAAAATTATTACCACAGAAGCTCCGCTGATGTTTAGTTGCACCTCCTCCTCCTCCACCTCCTCGGCAGGCAGTAGTGCGCAACCAAAACTTCGCAGAAAAAAAAAAGAATCTCTACAACAATCTTTGCATTCTTCTATGAAAAAAAAAAACCATTTGATTGTGAAATCTCTATTCAGCTCCATTTAGACGCGCCGACACTCAGTGCACAGCATCCCGCCGCGCGGTTATTCATACCAAACGACGAGTATCTGCAGACTCTATATGGCGTATCTGCGGACTGTTCCCAGCTGAATTTGAATTATTTGTCGAACGGAAATTTATTGATTAGAAAACTTCAATGAAATTATTGTTTATTTGCACCCGGCAGGCTGTAGATACTTTAACATTTCGGATCTATCCTTAAAGCGGTGGAAAGCGGCGCGCGTTTTCAAAAAGAATCTGGTTTTTGTTTCTTTTTTTTGTTTTGTCAGGCCAAACCGAAAGTTGTCGATTTATTAGGTGTGCTCCATGGATTTGCAGTGCCATTTCGAAATTTGGTTTCCCCCCCATTTGGGTGTTAAGTAGAGAGTAGGCCACAAATCACCCGTGGGTACGTCGAATCCAGTCAACACTGTTGAATTTGGTTTTTTTGTGCCGAAAATTTATAGATTTTTGTTTGATTTTGTCTTGGGTCCGGGTCTCCTTTGTTGGGCTAAAGTCATGATTGGGTGATGCAATGAGGTTATTAGCAAACGTCGAGTGGATGAATGGCTTCTGATCCATAAGTATCGACACCTGGCGCTTCGAGTTCTTTCGTCGAACTGGAATTCTTCCACAAAAGAAAGAGAAATAATGTACGTGTAAGCAGTAAAACTAGAATTGCTATTGCGAGACCATGAATTGGACATCCTGATCCATTCAGTGTTGCTTACTGCTGGATGATGATCTGCCTCATTGACTTCGAGAATGAATCGGTGGAGGGTATTTCATGGCGGCATTCAATCTGTGGGGAACGCATTCGACAATGAACTTCACAATTCTTGGCTATTTTCCGTCTTTCTTGGAGTAACCATGTCTTGTAGACTGCCAGACTCTATTACAGTGCATTCTAAGTGGAGGTTATGGCTATCTGTGCCACTAGACCGGAACTCTAGACTGCTGAGCGGTAGCTTTACTCATCCAATGAAATGGCAGGGAACTGTACTTCTACATTAACACTGGATCAGGCAAATTTAACAGACAGTGAGTCTGCTTCCCATGGGATATTGTGAGTTGGGCAGGCACGCTTTGAGGGTTGATACTCCGGAGAGCTACTTGTTCACAATTTGACCAACTTTTCTGCTGCTCCACATCATCTTCAGCAAGAAAGCAGATTCTACGTGAGTACATCTTCAAAGAAATCAAATTGCCCCTAGGAGTAACAGAAGGGACCAGCGGTTGTGACACCACAGTCTCCACAGGCCTCGCAGGTAGTGGTGCCTCTTACGCATGCCATGCTTGACAAAAGGGAAAGTATCTCGTGAGATCACCAACAAGTCTTTTCTGCTGAGTGACTGTCGGGAGTGTACGCTTAGTTTCCCTAGGTCATGTAGAGCTACACCATACACAATTGTGTTCTGAGGAAACTCAGTCGTCAAAGGAGTACTCGGGAACACCCAACGCAGGTTCAGATCCTGAGAAATCATCCTCTCAGCCATGCTTAGCAATCTCGTCGAACATGTCAAAGAGATGACCCAGGCAAAGAGTTTAGCCTTGCAACGGAACTCAAAGATTCTTGGATTCACAAACTGTTTTGGATCGGGTTGCAGTGCTAAGCAAAGACATGGGGACAGTCTGGCAGATAGTCTGAGTCCGCTGCTTCTTCTCACCGATGTTGGTCGATCTTCCAAAAACAGAGCTACGTTCGCCTAACTAGCAGTGAACAGAACATATCGTTGACTAGTTTTCAACCCATCTGTGAAGATTCGACTATAGCCCAGCTCCGACATAGTACTGAAAAGAAGGGCTGTACGAGTGAAAGACTCTGTATTTGCACCGGAGCCGAAGTTCCAATTTCAGTACACCAGTGTGTATGGAACCAAAAGCCACTCCGTCTAAGATGGTAAGTTGCTGATAGGCCAGTCGATGATGAAATCAAGCAGACGTTCTACGGAGTTTTGTCCAGAAGTCAGTCAACGAATCCGTCCACCAAACAACCGGCGCGCATATATGGTAGAAAAGGCCATATAAACACAGAGGACCTTTCTTTATATCCTTGCACTGCTAGAAAACTACAAGCACCTTGAATGTCCTCGACTTGACATGGTCTGGTCAAAGAAATTTCTTCTCACAAATATTTGTATTCCAGATGCCAGACACTCTTGAAAATTATGACTATGTTGTCCATTGTGCTATGCATATACATAGCTGACATGGTACACCTTATAAGCGGCCACATCCGCTCACATTAAGACTGACTTCGATAAGAATCAATGCATTGCTTGGTGAAGGATCCCAGTGTAAGTCTTCTTCCTTCTACCATTGTGGTGCAGCTTTATACCCCGTCAAGGCCAATGCTTCAATCTAAGAACCTCTCACTTGGAACTATACTATGAAGGGTAGTAGATCCTGTACTGGTGTTGCACAGAAACTGCTTACTATCCAACGGAAGCAGAACTGCACCGCTCTCCAACAACGCACGACTCGACAAGGAAGCAAATCGTTTTCCCGCAGATAGGGATCAGTTATCACTTCATTATCCTTCTCATTTGAGTGACCATTTCGGGTCGCCTTTTCCTTTTCCTGATGAACTCTACTCTACTCCGTCTCCAATCGCACGATCTAGACTACAGACACAACAACGACTACGAGTCCTCCTAAATCAGTTCGATCCCATTTCCTATTTTTGGACTTTTCTAATTGACCCTTTTCCCGCATGCGCTACACAGGAGAGCATCCCATCACCATGATCATCATCATCCTCGTGTTCCTGCAGTCATCGTCGATTCCATTGTGCAAAATATGCAGATCTCAAGTCAGCGATAGTAGGTCAAACATAACAACAAATCTTTAACGAGGAGCCCCTCCAACACACACAGAAGCACATACAGATCTAGTGAGCCAATTTACATTCTGGACAATGCAAACTAGGGCTAACTTGCATATTGTGCATATATCCTCATATTTTCCCCATCCCTGTCCGGGAGAACACGGAATTCCGTTCGGTTTGTTAGTTGGTTAGCCTAGGTTACATACTTTTGCTCCAATTCCATCTGCAAGACGACAACGAGGACGACGACGACGACGGTGTTGTTCTCGCGCTGCATTCTCCAATCATAAGCGACAATCGAATGCGCGTTGCCACCGAGAACAAAAGAAATCCCGGGCAACGCATTGCGAATGCTGGGAACAATGATTCCTCTACCGAATCATGACAACAACAACGATCTCGATCATTTCTTAATTCTATAAAAGGTTCCCCGTAACTACAGGAGGAGGAGCAGGAGGAGGATGCCTCAGTTTTCAGGAATTAAGCCCCTCGTACGCACGAAAAGTCACTGGGAAGACTGGGATTTCTATTGTGAACCATCGGCTGGGCCATGTCGTGTGCGTGTCAATATCCACAGCGCGCCACTGGTGACCAATATAATAGGCCCATCGGAGGAGTCCACATTTGAATGTAATGCGCTCGAATTTACATTGTAAGCCCGGTGTAATGTGGTAGCTTAAGGGGGCCTTTAGAACGTTCCAAACGGAACGGCTCCTGTGGAGCTCTCATGTAACACCATGAAGTCATGAAGACACAGTTGCGCTGGAACATTCTTTTAGTGCTGATTAATGTCCTCCAGTGGAGTGTTCTTGCGGCATGTTCCGGGAGTGTGTCTTGTTGGTGTACTTCGTTTGGTTTTGTCGTTGGCTCCGTCCATGGTTAGATGATGTACACAACTGGGCTGCGATCGGAGATGTTAGTAAGTAGCGCTTCTTATTATGAAATTGAACGCGCCGTGCAACGTGAGTAGAACATGGGTGACCGCCCATTAGAATGACGGAAATATTTTGAATAGCATGTCGCGATGGGCACTCAGAGGACTTTGTGTGTTGTGTTGTTTTTGTTTTTTACCGTTTCTCGCTTGGGAGAGAACGAAGAACTAAATTAGAATTTATGGGGAATTTTCGTAATGATAGCCTGGGAAAAAGGTCTGGTCAAGACAGATGCTGGTGGCACCTAGGAAGGGAGCAGAAGATTGTACATACCTACGTGTGCTACTTTGTTTCCCGAGAAGCATTGATTTACATACGGAGGCACGAAGTTGGTGGTTTGGTCAAGAAATGGGTCACTACTGTTGACTATGAAGCCAGTCGAGAGGGTAGCGAGATCTACGTGAAACGGATATTCTTGGAAAGCTCAGAGCATATGCTGTTATCGAGAAGAGACCAATCGTCAAAAATAAGGACGAAAAGTGGTGGAATTGGGACAATGGAATCCATAGAGCTATGCAAGCTTGACGTATTGGGAGTTCAGGTCGATATGACAGGGTGTTTCTGCGATCCACCCAGCATTACATAGTGAGACTCACCGTCATACCTCCAAGACACCTATAGACTACTCTGGCAATAGAATGGTGTGTTATATACTGACAGGTGCCGTCCCTTAAGGCTTTGCATTGGGCCCACTACTGCGGATCCTCACCTACCATATATTCTCACACTGCGAATCGCTAGGCTCATAGGAGAAACGAAGCACGACTTCAAGTAAGCTATAGGTACCATCCAAGGGTGACTCACAATTATGGCTCTAACGCGTGCAGAAGAAGTAGTTGTGGGCAGCAGGAAAGTCATGGTAACTGTGATCGTCAAAGAACGTTGGTGACAATGTAGTGGCTTTCAAGCCAGAATTGAAGTGCCATGAGACGTAGTCATAGATCCAAGGTCTACCTTCAAGCCACGTCTATGGTATTCTGTCGACAGGACGATTCATTGACTGATGCTAGCAGAAGTCCGGCGTCAACAGCCCAGTAAGGGTTCCAATGCTAAGCAAAGAAAAACGTGTAGAAGAACAATGGAGACCTCACACCGAATCAGTATACTAAGAGGAAGCAGTGACTTCCTAGTGACGTCTTCTGGTGACAGTCAACTTAGAGTTACTTTGTCAACAGATCAACGGCGATATCATAGAGTGGATAGTTCGGTGGCGTGGTCTAAAAATCGACACTGAACGCACAAATTTCTGTTCAACGTCGAAGTGTTGACTTGGACTTATATCTCAGAGACGTTGTTCCAGGACAAGACTGCCTTAGGGTACAAGGTTTGGAGACTGTGAATGGCTTTTGAAAGACCAATCTGTCGGGGAACAATTGAAGGCGTGAAAACCTTATAACCATAGTCAGCACAGCAAGAGAATATGGAGCCTCGTTGTGCATGAGCTACTTAAGGATTTGACAGACCACAGCGTCATCGGGTCATACTGAGACCCAGTCCAAGCTCTTCTAAAAAACCACACAGAAGAGATAACTAGGAAAGTCTCTGAATGCCCGAAACCCAGCAGTCAAATCCTGGGAATGTAGTCCTTGGATGGAACTATCTTCTTCTTGTGAGACCAATGACCACATATGGAGCAATTGCATGGCAAAATGAAACAATCTATTCTTCACGAGGGAACCATCGTAGAAATGACCAAGTAAGACGATTCCAAGAATGGTCAAAGGAAGAATAGGAAGATCCATTGCAAGTACATTGAAGCAACCTGATGTTCGGCTCAAGGAATTAGTGGAGAGGAGACGATATTGTTGGCATTTTTTAAGTACAAGACAGACTAAGTAATCACACGTCAAAGATGGTAAATAGATGAATCAAGAACTCGAGGAATAGTACTTGGACCTAGTAACAGCACCTTTCAGGCTGAATTCTGTGCTATAAGTCCGTTGAATAGGGGTGCGTTGGGTGGTTGTCCCCGCTCAGAAGGGACACATGGAACCAACATTGGAATACACCTATGGATAAAGTCGGAATACCAGCGCCGGAGATATGTAGAACTTCCCAAGTGGGACAGAAAGCAGGGCAACCAGCTTCGGTGTGAATCCATGGCAAAGAAATATGGTTTTCCGTTTGGGCACCCAGTTTAGCTAGATCGCTAATATCGAGGAAAGATTGCATTTCCGACGAATACAAGCTTTAGAGATAGTAGCCAAGTCTGCAGGACTGAAAAAATGCTTACACCTCTTGAGAAGTCCGAGTCATTTAGCGCCACTCTACGTATGTAGTTCTAGAAATCGGATGATTCCAGCGAAGGTCTAGGGTAACTTGAATGTCAAGCATTGACAAGCCATCACACAAGAGACAGCTTGGGATCTTAAGAGTGAGTGGATTGGATTGTGAATGAGAGAGAGAACGAACGAGAGAACTGAACCTTCATGAATCCTGGGGGCATCACACTCTCAAAAAATAACGAAACTAGGAAAGGGAAACAGGACTAGAACGTGGAATAATGCTCAAGACATGAGATCAGCAAAAAAACTTGAAGGGCCACTCGAACAAAAAAGATTCAAGAGATGGATCAGCGCGAGCAAGGATAGCCTTCGTATGGGCTTTCTAACGAGGCATTTTAGTGTCTCCTTCAAAGACTCTACTCCGTTGTTATCCCCTAATAGCTGACTGGGATGCCCTGTCTAGTAGACTATCACCTAGTCTGACCAACGGTGGCTTCAAAATGGACAGTGGAGCTGCATCTGGAATCTTTGGTGAGCCACATGGCATAAAACTGTCATTTAGTTTAGACCATACTCCACCATCCTCCAGGCAGAAATATTCACCATCAATCAGTGCATTAAGCATTGAATATCCATGATAGCTAAAGCACTTTGAAGGCTCCATACCTGCCTCCGTTTTGGTAGATCTTTATTACTCCTAGAGCTCCGAATAAGAGTCCAGTGGATATTAAGTGATTCCCGGGATAGTGAAAATCCTTTCAGAACTGGATAGGACAACTGTTGCCATAAAGCATGGCACCTTGTATCTCTGCTCACTACGACCACATGGACAATGAAATGGTCACCAGAATTGCTGTATCCATGATGATACCACTCTCAGCTCTGTGCAGTCTAACTATTGATGACATTTTCCCCAGTGAACATCGGTAAGCTTTCTACTTTCCTCGATGTACACACATCAACAGTTCGAAGAGAAAGTCAGCAACGATGCTCCTCAGAGTCACACAGTCCCGCAAAGTCTGCAATAACTTATCAGCTTACCCCAGCTCCGATTTCACACTTTACATAGAAAAAACCAAACATTTTCCACACATTACTCCAGTTTAGGAGGAACTCCAACGAAATTACCTATCCGTGACAATGCTAATGTCCATTTCACCGGAACCTGGTTGCGCGATGCCGATGCAAAACGAAACCCGACCTCAGCACGGAGCGGCGGCGTGGCGGCGCGGCGGCGACGCGCGCACACATCCATGATAAATTAACTAAACGAGCAATTAATTTTATTCTGCTGGATAATTTCAAGTTTCCAAAAGCCCACCACGCCAACACTCATCCGTCCGTCCGTCCGTTGCCAGTCTGTCCAACGTGGAACTCGGGACAACACCAAGACAAGCATCTCTCGAGTCTCATTACAAGCCATACAACAAGGTAATGAATTTCGGATAAACACATTCCCCCGTGGCCTGGCCACCTCTCCCGGAAAAATTATGAAGAGTTATGCCAGCCAGAGTCGAGCATGGAATTCAAAAAAAAAGAAAACACGACCAATCCGAGATGCAAAAAGTAAAATTACACATCGCCATGACGAGAATCTCCGAAAAATCCTTCCTCTCGCCAGCCAGCCGACTGGAGGTTGGATGGGACGAATGGACGAATGGATGGATGGATGGATGGATGGATGGCTGGAGTTTGAGGATTTCTCTCACAGGGAGCACCACCATCAAGCACCAGGCTCGCATTGATAATTACTCTTCGTCAGCCTCAGCGCTGGAATCGTTTGTGGCCCGAGCTCTTACTACCCAACTGCTGCTGTTGATGTTACCTTGAAGATGATCGAATACTTTCAGTGATTCGTGGTGTTGGCTTTTCGGGGACCGACTGGAGTTGAGTGCCCCCCGACGAATGTGTCATTGTGCGCCGCCGCCGCCGCACAGTGATGATGCTAGTCGTCGTCTTCGTCGTCGTGGTGGTGGTGGTGGTGGTGGTAGGCTGGGTGCATAGTAATTAGCTACGAAAAAAGGGCGCGCATATTCCATTTCTCATGATGAAGGTGGCGTTTCTTTGGTTCCCCCCTTCTTCCCTTCCTCCTCCTCCGGCTCCTCATCCTTGTTTGGCCGGAATAAAAATCGTCATTTTTAGTTTTATTAATTTAAATTGGCATTTTCGTTTCTGTTGTTTTTTTTTTTTTTTTTTAATTTAAAAGGAACAAGACGAAGGTAAAGATATACACTTTGGGCTGAGTTTGCTTTCGGAGTTAATTGCCTAAATGCTTGATGAGATGAGATGTGTCTGATGAGTAGGTTGGAAGCAGGTTGAACTGCGCCAGCCTGGTTTATCCTGATGCCGACAAACAAAAGATTGATACTGTGGAAATGAGAAATCACATTGGGGATTGAGGTTGAAGGGTGTAAAAGGTTGCTGATCTCATCAAATCAGCGCCGAGATTGAATTGAATTACCAGTTTCGATTACAGTGTTGTTTTGGGTGATACGAAACAGAAGGACGTGGTCACTGCCAAGCCAACTGATTATAGAGGAGCTGACCACCGATGGGATCACTCTGATCAAGGACTGAATGGTCTTCCAAACCAAAGTAATCCATTTACAAACGAAGAGGTAACACTTAAGGTGACTCATAAATAACGACATCAGACCACTTTTAATTAATCAAACATCAAACATCCTTACAAAGAAAAAAGAAAAAAGAAAAAAGTCATCCAATGGGCAGACCATCTTAGCCGAATTGCATGCCCAACTCATTTGGTATGCAAATGAGAGACTTTTAACCACCACCATGTACTGATAAAATCTGCACAAAAGACCTTTATAGTCATCATTTAGTTTAAACATTATTTTTATAACCAAAAAGACATCATTCATAATTTTTGTCAGACGAAATACAAGATCCCACTTCCCTCGTCCTCTACCAGTAAAAGACAGCACAACACAAGACAACAACTCACAAATTGAAGCTCAGCCCAAAAGAATGGCTGCGGGGAGCAAATTATGGTAGTTGGGAAGGAAAATTTTTATACTCGAACTTGATATATCCGTATCTCGCCCCAGAGTACACACACTTGGTGTGTGCGCACCAAGGTGGTGGTTGCGTTTCATATATATATTTTTTTTTATTTTTTTTTTTAACTCCGCCCTAATGGTTGAGTTTAAGCCGCCTTGCAAATGCTGAATTTCCAAAGGATCCCATCAAAGGGGCAACCCGGAATGCATAATCACTCAAAGGGGAGACCAGCATATACTCTCACATGCACTCACTTTGTTTTATTTATTATTTTGCAGCATGCAGAGGAGCAAAAAAACGACGTAGAATGCAGATAACAACAACAAAGAACAAAAAAAAAGGACACATTTCACAAAAAGCTCCTGGCAATACGCAAATATCACATCGCGCACTGAACAGCGCAACATGTTATCTGTGATCTGCAAAGGTACAGATACAATGCATGTGAATGAATCTTATACGAGAGATAGAGAGAGAGAGAGAGAATAACATCAGAATCGTGATTTCTCGCATCTTCTTTTGGCTGAATTTTGTGGCCTTAAGATAATACGTTCGGGTAATTACAGTAATTTGTAAATGTGCAATGTATGTGCACGGAGTTGTATGAGTGGCTGGGGAATAGGTAACAAAATTCATGGTTATGAACTGGAAACGAAATTCTCCTGGTTTAGATTTCATCCCTTGGGGGTCGAATTGTGAGAAAAAAAGGAGAAAAAAAATTTGCGTATCGTGTGCAATTGCACTTCTTAGTTATACTTGAAACTTACCGGTATCCATAGCGACGAGGGTTAGTGTGTATTCGGCTTGCATCTCACGGTCGAGAGCTCGAAGTAGGGATATCTCTCCGGTTGATGCATTAATGCGGAACAAATCGGCATCACCTTCCTTGAGGAAGTAACGAACTTGTGAGTTAAATGGTGGTGTATCGGCGTCGTACGCTTTCACTGTGATAACATAACCTCCATTTGGGGGAATAACATTCTCCATAACATAGGCCAAGTAAGGTGAATCCAAGAATGTCGGTGGATTGTCGTTGATATCGGTGATGACTATAGTCAGTTCGGCGGTATCATACCTCGTTTCGACTGCTGCGGTACCAGCAACATCAGCTGCACAATCTTCGGCACGTACGGTCAGTACATATCGGGATTTTCTTTCGTAATTTAGATTCTTTGCAACCCTCACGACACCGGAATCTTCACTGATACTGAAATCACGATTATTGTCACCGGCTGCAATCGAAAACCGCACCCTTCCATTGGAACCTTCATCAATATCAGTTGCAGAGACTTGCAGTACCATTGCACCGATACTGGCGTTCTCGGCAACAGATGCACTATACTGTTTGGGGTCGAACACAGGGCTGTTGTCGTTTTCATCGAGAATTTTTACTGCGATTTGAGTTTGTGTCGAACGTGGTGGTTCACCACGGTCTCGTGCTGTTACACTCAGTAAGTAGCTTGAACGTATTTCTCGATCCAATCGGCCGGAAACTCTTAGCAGACCATCAACTGGACCCAATGTAAACGGTACAGATTGTTCCGAGGCAAGGATGTATTCGATGTAACCATTGCGACCTTCATCGCGATCGACGGCTTTTACTGCCATCACAACGGTGTTGATGGCTATGTTTTCCATAATTGATGTTTCATTGGATGATGTGAAAATGGGTGATTCGTCGTTGACATCTTTGAGCACTACGGTGACCTGAAAAAAACAAGAAAAACGGATTAGTAAATGAGTTTGGTGTGTGCGAAACAAAAGAGTTGATGTGCGAACTGCCCTGTTTGGACAGTTTATTGACAGAATCCATAGCTTTAGGTAGCGTTTGCATGGAAAAAGAAAGATAATATAGTTTAACTGGAAATTCTATCGGTATTGTGGCAAACGTCTCTGCAGAGCACTCCAAGAAAAAATGGTATTTTCCTCTTTATCCGGTCCGGCAGCTGAGTAGGCAGAAAAAGGTCTTTAGTTCGTTCGACATAGGCATACTTTGCATTGACAGCAAAGTGAATGATGCATGGCACAATATCTCTATCAAATACATCGGGTATAGCATCTTTAAGCCCTCAGTACAGACTGCGTTTAGCTTCTTCCAAGTGTACCCCCGATCTCCGCTGACAACATAGGAAGAGCGAATCAATCGCAATTATCATTTTCCCATCGATATCGTTCCCTATCACTCTGCCATCTCGCCTGTCTAAGAAACATTATCTAATCTCCGTCAATCCATTCAACGTACTATCCACTTAATCTGAGATTATCTTCTAAAACTCTCCGCCTTTCAGCAGCCTACTTTAAAATTAATTATACCTTTCAACCTCACCGACTAGTTCCGCTGGCAATGTTCAATATGCCTACGCTAAAATCACCACTGCATAGGATTTGCATTCGGCGGTATCTCCAAACCCCCGACTGGCTATCCATCTGTCCACGCTTATCTAACTATTTTGCTCTTTATTTTTGTTGTTTAGCCAAATTCAATTTAATTAAATGATATCTACTTTAGAACCACCATAACTCCTAAGAATCCCCAACACACAAACCAGCCAATTGCCATTTATTATGCAAGAGTTGCGCTCACTTAAAAGATACAACACAACCGGTCAAACGTTTTACGTTACCTGAATTAAAATTCAACGCATGGAACCTCATCCATTAATTAGAACAAAAAGAACCAAATACCAATCCAATTCAATATCCTTAAAGTTTTGTTGTTTTTCTTTGGTTTGAATCGCCCCCTCGTACCATTTCAGTGATAAATCTTAAACATCACACCGAGGATTAGCAGTGATTTCTATTCAATTTTATTTCGTACACACATTCCCCGCGTGCCAGTAAGAGATATCTTTCTTTGGGCTCCAAATCCACTTAGATTTTGTATCGCTGGAGAATCTTTCAAATGCTAACGCAATGAAGAAATACAAAAAAAAAAAGGAGAAACACTCCACACCCGCTTTGGAGGTTCCGCACTGGTGCTGCAGTTGCGGCAGCATCGCCCAACAACATGTTTATACCAAACAACTTCATTAATAATCGCAACATGTATCTGTGACTGTGAAAGATTATCTGCCACTAACTTGTGAGAGCGAGAGATGTAAAGATACTCGTATCCCATATAGAGACACTCCTCCTCCTCCAACTCCAACTCCGTTCTGTGATATGAAATAAATCGAACCGAATTTCAGTATTTGCATAGAAATGTGTGTGCGTTTTCGATTTTTCGGTGTTTTTTTGGTCTACATTTACAGGGTGGACCATATGTGATGGGAAAGTCTGAGTTTTACATTTTATTCGGTTCCGTCATACCTTAGGACGCAGTTGATAGTTGGCAGATGAAGGTGAGATCTGAACTAACCGCGAGAAGCACACTCAGTACAGACCTTAGCATCAAACCTTCAACTGAATCTAGTGTTTGTTTGAATGAAGAAACTGCTTGTCGGACCAATCATTAGTCCTCTTAGATCTTAAGCTATGCTAGGTGAGCCAAACTGTTCGTACAGCAGCACAGGTTCAATATGGATTATTCTTCTTCATACGCCAATAGTCCATAATGGCCCTTCCAGTCGACTTGACTTGTAGGTAGCACCCTCTAGTTTTGAACATCAAGTTGATTGGGTCTTCTGCTCACATGCATAGCCCACTGAAAGTTAGATTAACAATACACTCAGGCCTGTAACCATAGATCCATAGATCCAGACGATTCTGATGCCTCTTGAGGTAAATTTCAGGATTTTGCTGTTAGCCAACACTCTGATGTCCTAGAGAAGCTCTAATGAACGGAAGGAGAAACTTCTTTTATTTTGTGTATCCCTCACGTGACAGAAGGTAGGGCAGTGGCAAAGAAAGTGAGAAGTATGCTCATCTCTGCCCAAAACGTCGCAATTCAGTTTTAGTTTCAATGTGTAAGGTGGCTATCCCAGCGAGAGTCAAGACACAATGAGACCAAGAGAAGTGCTATTGTGATACCACAGATTTGGTAGACTGAAGAATCACCGGGTATCCGGGAAACCTATACCTATCTCAAGGGTTGTGAGATCTGTTCCTCCTGAAATGGCTATGTAGGCTGATTGACATAATCAAGCCGAACTGTCGGATGGATTTAACGAGTAACTTTTTTTGTAGTTCGGACCACTTGGATCCTCTTTTTTGTAGAAGTTTGTTGTTTTCAAAGGTTGAAAAGGTTCATCTCCTTTTGTGGCACCTGAACGAGCTTCACAGAGATGCCATCAATACCTGTTACTTTGACCATCAGTTGGCATCTCAGAAAGGCTGGAAAATTTGCTTTGGAAGGGTCAGTGGTAGAGTCCTTTCGTTGTATACTCCATCGCTTATAATCTTCCCTAAGCCAAGTACTCCTCTAATACCTTCTTCCTTCGACTGAAAACGTCGAATACTTTTCTGACCCAAGCTTCCGACTTCTTCTACCGACAAGTCATTGTCTGACTGCTTTCGAAACACCCGGTGCCCCAAACTTGACGTAATGGCCTTCTATTGCTGAGTCCAGTACGCAGGTATTTTCCTCACATCCATTCGATTGCAGGAAACAAAAAAAAAAACCAAAACCCGCACTCCAAGGCATACCTGCTGGGCTACCACACAACCCAGCATCTACCATCCTGACGATGACAAAAGCCTGTGCAGTGATTCACACACAACAAAGCGCACCACAGCTCGCCTAGGAATGTGTTACCATTTGACTCCGGCAGACAGTTTTATTCACGTTAAATTAATTATCCTATAAATTCAATAAATTATTTCCCTATACGCACACAATTTCACGGATGGCGCGCGCGCGCGCGCGTGTCTGTGACGATCGGGGAAATTTCCAAGTTGCATTAAGGATAAGATAAGCCAACCAGTGGTGCTTACTTAAGAACTGCCATTCGTTCTGCTGCCGTGCCAATGGCTATACCATCACCTCCGTTGCCGTGGCCACTATCATACAAGGCACCTCGGAGTGGTGAGAGAGTGGCCATTTCCATTCTCCAGCAAGACACTCTATTGATAGTAATGATGATCATCAGCGGCGGCCAACAGCAGCAGCAGCGAAATCCAAGAAATTAATAGAAGACCAAGACTCCGTCCGGGAGTCTCTCTCTCGCCGTGTGTTGCGCACAAAATAAAATATATTTCGCAAATTTTATTCTATAAGATGTTCAATTCTTTTTTGTTGTGTGCGACTGTGAGTCCCTGTACTAGCGCAACAGGAAGTGTTCGGCCCGTGCACCACAGGACCACGATGGCAACGAAGAGTGGGGGGAGGGCCAAAGCTAGAGGATTAATATGCACATTGATGCCGACGTCAACCAGTTGTTGACCAGGTTTAATAGTAAAGCGGGTCCATTTATTTCTGTGATATCTTCATTATTTTTCGTAAGGATATCTTGTTATTATTCTTGTTCTTCTTTCGTGGCTATTTTTGTGTGTGTTATTTGCACACAGAAGGAGTAGGAGGAGGAGAAGAACACTTCATTTCTGGTTTTTTCTATGACCATGGCGCGATGATTACTTTGTTGGAGAGGATTTGTGAAGTGTTGTATGCCACAAATGCGATAGTGAGTGTCGCCATTATAGAGATTTGATGGAACCTAAGTGACTTGTCCTAATGGAGTTTTTCGCTTTTGCCCCCCTTTTTCCCCAATTAACTGTTATTGGCGCAAATATAACTTAAGTATATCAGTACATACTTTTAATGGAATTGTTGCATTAGTGCGCTGCAAGTGCAGCGCGATATTTGTGGTAAAGTGGTTTTGGTAAAATTTATAAACACAAGACTGTGGTGGGAATTGCAAATGGGCTTAACGATGGCCAATGGGTAAGCAAATAGTGGTAGTACGGGTATTAAATATTTATTTATTAGGAAGTGAACCATGGAAGCGACTTAGAGGTTTGGTATGGATGCATCAAAGTCTAAGTCTCATAGTTGTTCACCTGGGAACATAGTTGGTCTGGCACCTTCTGGACATTAACCAAGTGTAGATCTGATGCATTGAGTTGGTAAAGAGCAAGAAGAAGAATGAAAAATACTCTAAACCCTTCTGGTGCCGATCAGAAGGACGAAAAGGTAAACCAACATACCATTCATGAGGACAAACTTGTACTTGGTGCAACAGGTCGATGGGACCCAGGGTCTAGCTTCTCACAACCATTCGTGCTGTGCGAGTTATATTCTTTACACGAATGGAGGGGACCTACTGTTTGATGCTGTGTCCGAAGGGCAATTTGTTGTTTGAGAAGCTTGCTCAGGACAGTTGTACTCTCGGATGTTTGTCAGAGGTGGGGCCGTGAAAAACTTGAACCTCGAACCCCTTGCTCCATAGTCCAACGCACTAACCACTGAACCACGGCCCCCACAACTGGGTTTCTCTAAATAAACCAAATACCTAAGGGTAGCTGTAGAGCATAAACTTAAGTGGAAATCTCATCTGGATGGAACCACTGAAAAGGGGACTAAAGTCTTCTGAGTCTGCTCTAGACTTTTTGTGGAAAAATGTGGATCAAAGGTGATTCGCTGGAGTTATCTCATCATTCACTCCACCAAAAGCAACTAGCAGCGTTCTTGGACTTTGAAGTGGCCTGCAACAATGAATTTAACACGTGAATTCTATTCCATTAGATTGGATAGAATGTGTGCTCAAACCACGAACCATAGGATGCTAGTTGGGCAGTAGCCAACCTGGCGTAACCCCTCAAGTAGGCGTCTTGCGCATACATCTCTAGAATATAGTTGTAAACGAAATTCATATAAAATTAGACCAACACGAGGTTGGGATCGTCGCTTATTCAGACCTTAGTGACAGAAGGTTCCTGCACGCAATCGTTGACTTGCTACAAACAGTGTTAAACGTCCTAATTAACTGGCCAAATACTGCAATCTTGGTCTTAATGAACAGCAAACTTGAACTGCAAAGACCCTATACATGAACAGACGAGGAGACCTCGATAGTTTTTTACGTATGCGGCAAAATATTCGGTAAGAACTGAGGACCAAATCCAGCCATCATCCACCACCACTATTGGTGGATCCATTTTCACATACGATTGCCTGATCTGGTGGGCTGCTGCTGCAAAAGTCCCAAATCCAAAAAGCCTCACAAAGATCCAAAATCTAGCGCCGCCCTTGAAATAATGGTCTGGCTCTGTTCATTGGACCTCTTCACGGAAGAAGTGGCATTCTACTGTGACATATTTTCTTTCGGACACAACAGCATCACTAAGTGGTCACTAGACAATGCGCCTTCTGACTACCTTACCCCAATGTGGACTTCAGCCTCAACCTCTACTCCCAATCACCCCTCTAGAGAGAGCTGTACAAATGGCGACGTCGTTAACCCCGACTTTATATCCATCTTCACACATGGATTGAAAATAAACGATGGTGCTGGCTCAGGAATATTTTCAGTTGAACCATCAATTGTCCCAATTAAGTGGAAATTTATGGAATCACTGAGGTCTACCAGGAGAGAGGTCTACTAGAGAGGCAACCAGGCAGCCCAGTCCAGCAGATATAATTCTAAACTTATAAACAGGTACTCAACTCCCTCAGCTCGAGCTAGAGATACAGCATCAGATTTAGTGGACTCCAGATCATATGAGAAAGGACTAGAGAACGTCTTTCAGTGAATGTCGCACAGCTGGCCCTACTAAGAGGTCACAATTCAACGAATCAGCGCAACTTAGAATCAGCACCATAAACTTATGCAGAGACTATGACAAAATAAAGGCAAGTCTCAAAGGACCAGATACACAATCCTTGAAAAAGTATCCTTCAGCGACTACAGCGAACGAGAAAACGCATCACCGTAGACATCCGTAAATCCATTGACACTCTGATGGGGTTGCGTTCTTGCAATTGCAATCACCCTTCCAACCTCCCTCACCATTATCCTACGCACCACTCGTCTGCTAGTAAAATCTGGAAAAGCCTCCTCCTGCTCCTTCCTACAAAATATGCAAAGATCTACTCTTCTAGGTATTATGAGTGCAATGCATACCTGCACTAAAAGTCTTTCTAGGCCTCTACATATATGTAACTGCCATAGCAATCGCCCTTAAGCATCATCTCCTATGCAATACCAACCTAATTGGACATATAAGGACCCGGTCTTTGTATGGAAAAGAATCAGTCGCTATCGTCCTACATGCCCCACGCAACTACAAACTGTACACGTCTTTAGGACATTTTAGTTTTTCCTATGAAGCAGAGGTCTTCGCTATCAAGCTCTGCATCCGAGAGTGTATCAGAAGAAACCTCCGAAGGTCACATATTGATATTTCACTGAATACTCAAGCAGTTCTACAAGCTATCATATTCCAGGACATGTAGGGCTGGTGATGAACTTCCCCGATCCTCGTGTACTAGCTCTTTCCTTTTTGAAGTCTACCTGTCAGCCAGATAAAGATAGAGCTAAACCAGTGGGAATGGAAGGAAAGCTCTTTTATTGGAATTTAAAAACTGGCTTAAGACATTCCAAACAGTTCACTCATTACTCGGAAAGAGTAATGACGAAATCTAAAGCTAAAATCCTGACGACCTTCCTTCCTGTTCGTTATTTTCTCAAAAATCGCTGGTATAAGCTAAACCTAGAGGTCACTGAAACTGCAGGAGCATATGGTTTGTGAATGTCCGCCCATTGTCAGGTTTTACTTCGACCTCTGACGTCATCTCCTCCTCAGGTCGAACAATTCTATATTTAAAGAGATACCACAAAAGATCACAAGGATCTCTAAGAGGTCGTGGTTCTTCTTGAGGCTATTTCGAGTTCATCAGTAGAAACACTGATATCGAACTGAAGGCCATGCCTTATCCAATTGAATATCCTTACAAATCCCTGACCAACATTATTGTCTTCACTCCGATAGAATGGGCCTACGGGTAGTTTTTCTTGGAGAAGCTGGTTGATAATATGTTTACTCTCGTATATATGAAAGATGCTTCAAAGATATTGGACTCAAAATTGTGAGAGAACCTGCAACAGTCAATAGCCCGATGTACTAACCACTGATCGACTTTGCCATGACAAAAGACTCTCTTTAGTAGCGAAAAACGTTCTGCACTGCGATTGATATCCCGATGATTTACTGCACTTCTACGTGAAACATATTTATGCAGTTATCTTGTCACTTCCCAGCACCACCTTGGTTCTCAAAGTGCATAACTTAAAGGTTAACCCTTTATCGATGAAATTCACAACTCATAACGCAACTAATTTTATCAACCCAATATCGAAGCCAATACCGAGTCACGATCATTTTCTGTTCACCGCCACCACTGGCATACCATCTCGAATAGCCGTACCTAGTTCCAGATGCAATTATTATTATCTGTTGGCCAAAAAAAAAAACACGAATAAACGAAAAAGTACTTGTGCCTCCAATAGCGAGAATCATGATGATCGTAAAATTAATATCTTTATTCGTGTAAACATTAAAATCTCTCTGCTGCAATAAATTATCAAGCGATACGAAAAAAAAAATTTATATAAAACCTTACCTGTACCGTCGAGGATAACTTTCGTTGTTCGGGCTCCTTGGCGCAATCTCTTGCGGTCACAACTAAATTGTACGAGTTCTTTGCCTCACGATCGAGTTCACGTTTCGTACGTATTGTACCGTTTTGTGCAATTTCAAAATCATCATTATCGTCACCCGCTGTTATGCTGTACTCAATCCGACCGTTATCGCCTACAACAAATAAAAAAAATACCAAAAATTAAACCTCAAACAGTTTATCCTTCGAAATAAAAAAAAAAAAAACATAAAAAAGTGTAACAATCAATTGAGAAGACATTTAAATGCTCAACACCCGTTCGAATTGAATTGAAATATTCTTTCTTTTTTAGGAGCCAACACTCGGCTGATAAGTGAGAGGAAACCCACAGCATGCGCACGAACTATCCATCTAATGATGACCACATTGAGCGCGCTGTTGTTTCGCCTCGATGATGGCTCTTGGATAACATCACCGAAGTTGATGATGATGATTATGATGGATTATTGTAATTTTGTGAAAAATAATCATTGAAAACTAGCAAATACATTTGTTTTCCTGTATATGTGTGTGCTAAGATCCGTGAATGTACACTTTCGCGATGCATTTCTCTGTCTCTTGTGGCTGCGGCGGCGGCGGCGGCGGCGGTTGCGGGTCACTGCAGGTGAGGTATGAAAATTATGAGCTTGCGAAAGTCAACACCATTATTTTGTGGTAATAATATGTATTTTTTACCCATTCATTTGTATTTTCAAGCTAAATGTTTGTTTACTTTTTTTTTACAAAAATAAAAAACAAAAAATAGAAATAAAACGAAAGAGTTGACTTGCGAACTGCTCTTTCCTTGTAGCATCATGTGCAGGGCAGACGGTCTATTTCGCCAAGCATGACAGATGTTTATGGAGGGTAATTATCGGTTTCGTATTTCCCTATTGAATGGTTACTAAGCTAATTTCTTCTGTAATTAAGGTGGAAAGCTGTTTGCAAAGGTATGCAGGTGCAAACATTGACACTTTTGATTGATGGTCTTGTAGAAAGGAGCAAACAAAAATGTGTTTGCTTATGGTTCAAGCTTAGAAGAATAACCGAAAACTTGTTCAAAATCCAGGGATTGCGGTAAAATTTGATTTACTACAATGGGTGTAGTAATTAGTCTGTAAAATAGCTTGTCTCTGTGGTCCGGTGAACTGTTGAGCCATCTCGTTAAGAGGCAGACCATAACCTGTCGAGTTAAAGGTGACAGATCATATGGAGAGGACAGGTATGTATACATCCATTCGATTCTCAAAATGAATTAAATTTTCCACTGTATGCCGATAAATAAATCCAGAAAGGGTTCTCACGCTTTTCTTTTCCACAAAACCAACTAAAGTAACAATAATTCCGAAATATGTATCGAACCACATCTCCGAATGTTAAGTGAATCGTCCGCCTTTATAGTTCTCCCTTTTATAGACACTTTGATAAACTCTTAGAGCGTCTTCTCCCAAATTATGTTTTATGCGCTATAAATGGAAAAAAAAAAAGAAAACCAAAACTCACCCGAATCAATGTCTGTTGCACTGACTGTCACCACTGGCGTTCCAATCGATACATTCTCAAAGATTTCATTTGAATAACTCATGGGATCGAATACCGGCGCGTTATCATTCAAATCAAGCACATTGCAGTAAACCGTTAATGTGGTCGATAAACTCGGATGGCCATTATCCTGTGCCTGCACAACCAGAATATAGTGTTGCACCTGAAATACACAAGAGACGACAAAAATAAATTAATTTCAGTTGCAATTAAGAGAAACAACAAACATAAAACAACCAACAACTGTCATGCGGAATTTTTTTTTTTTTTAATCGTTTCCCCGAAACATACATACATATAGCAGCAGGACCACAGGAGTTCAAGTTAAAAACAAGAAATTTAAACATATTCCCTTACCTCTTCATAATCGAGACGAGCTGTCAGCGTAAAGACACCAGTTTGTGGATTCAGACTGAACACATCATTAGCCCAATCGGAGATTACCGTATACGAGACCATTGCATTGCTACCCAAATCTGGATCTGTTGCCGAGATAACACCGACCTGATAGCCTCGCGGTGCATTCTCTGGTATGTCAAATGAGTACACGGCTTCCGAGAATACTGGCGGATTGTCGTTTGTATCCGTAACCTGTAATCAGACGAAAAAAACAACAAAAAAAAATTAGTAAATTCTTAAAAAGCAAAAAAACCTCAAAAGCCATAGTGCTCATTGCAAATTCATGTCACAGTTCCATCAAGACGATGATGACGATGACGAAATTCAACTAAAAGTCAGAGATTCATCCCGGCATGGCCATCCTACCAAAACAAAAAATCATCGAAAACAGAAAAACAAAAACCCCGCCCCCCGTCCAATTGGTGAATAATGACCATAAGGCGATAATTTCAGACTGAAGCGCAGATGAAGATCGGGAATTTTCACTTCTGGAATTGCGGCGGTCTGACCATCGATCCATCTCGATCGATCGACGCTGGTGTACACCGAGGAGCCTGGACAACACGAATAAAAATTTAACTGCAACTCATTTACAATTCAGAACAACAAACATTTGTCTGCGGTCTTTAGGTGAATGGTGATGGTGCTGGTGCTGGTGCTGAAGACTCGTCGCCAGGTTTTTGCAACTCTCGGTTTTGTTTTTGGCTTCAATCAAATTTCACCGACGACGCACGACGCACGACGCGACGCGACCGACCGATGCAGTGAATAACTTAGAAAATGCGTGTTTTTTTTTTTGTTTTTGTTTTTGTTTCTGGCATCCGCAGATGCCAGTAAAATATCTTTGTTTGAGTTTTATATGAAAGCGAACATCAAATAATGCCATACTTTGGATTCCAATTGATATCTCATTTGAAGGTATCTTCGTCGTTTGGGGTTCCGTTGGCATTAGTTAAGGCAGCCAGGCTTGCGTCTTTTTGTGTATCGAAATGGGTCCTCTGTCTTAAGTCGCACCGACATTTTTGACATACAAAACGTTTGGTCTGCTGTGCGTGTGATTTCTAAAATGAGATAAGAGGACGCTGCATGGCCGGAGCAGCGAAGCATGTTAACCATTTACAGAAGCCAGTAGCAGTCGGAGTGAATTACATACTTCAGAGGGCTGCTAAGAAGAGTGAGAAGATTTGAAATCCATTTTGGGTTGAAAGTAGGACTTTCAAGAAGCCATTCCAGTTATCAGATGTTTTCCCAGAGTTCGGAAGAATCTAGGAACCTAGCACACCAATGAAACCAATTCGTTGAGGGCTTGTTGACCCACACTGCTGGGGTCATTTGGAGAGAGTATAGCAAACAAAGCTCTTCACTTCACAGGAGGAAGTACAAAACCATTCAGTTTTCCCCAAATGCCAGACAGCGGTGAACTAAGTGCACCAAAGTCTAAGTCATCCTCTAAACGTTTTTTTGTCAAGTTTCGTCCATTTGACCTAAAACGCCAAGGGAGAGGAGATATGGGAAGATATTGCATGTCATTGGATGAAGTGACTTTTTCAAAGCTCTCCCTTGGTACAGCCCAGTTCCTCGTAAATCGAAGATAGCGAGGAACTGAGTGCACCAAAGTCTAAGTCATCCTCTAAACGTTTTTTGGTCAAGTTTTTTGTTAAGTTACGTCCATTTGGCCCAAAACGCGAAGGGAGAGGAGATATGGGAAGCTATTGCATGTCATTGGATGAAGTGACCTTTTCAATGCTTTGCCTGGGTACACCCCAGTTCCTCGCAAATCCAAGATAGCGAGGAACTGAGTGCACCAAAGTCTAAGTCATCCTCTAAACGTTTTTTGGTTAAGTTTTTTGTTAAATTTCGTCCACTTGACCCAAAACGCGAAGGGAGAGGAGATATGGGAAGATATTGCATGTCATTGGATGAAGTGACTTTTTCAGTGCTTTGCCTTGGTACATCCCAGTTCTTCTGAAATTCTAGGTAGCAAGGAACTGAGTGCACCAAAGTCTAAGTCATCCTCTAAACGTTTTTTGGTTAAGTTTTTTGTTAAATTTCGTCCACTTGACCCAAAACGCCAAGGGAGAGGAGATATGGGAAGATATTGCATGTCATTGGATGAAGTGACTTTTTCAAAGCTCTCCCTTGGTACAGCCCAGTTCCTCGTAAATCGAAGATAGCGAGGAACTGAGTGCACCAAAGTCTAAGTCATCCTCTAAACATTTTTTGGTTAAGTTTTTTGTTAAATTTCGTCCACTTGACCCAAAACGCGAAGGGAGAGGAGATATGGGAAGATATTGCATGTCATTGGATGAAGTGACTTTTTCAGTGCTTTGCCTTGGTACATCCCAGTTCTTCTGAAATTCTAGGTAGCAAGGAACTGAGTGCACCAAAGTCTAAGTCATCCTCTAAACGTTTTTTGGTTAAGTTTTTTGTTAAATTCCGTCATCTTGACCCAAAACGCTAAGGGAGAGGAGATATGGGAAGATATTGCATGTCATTGGATGAAGTGACTTTTTCAGTGCTTTGCCTTGGTACATCCCAGTTCTTCTGAAATTCTAGGTAGCAAGGAACTGAGTGCACCAAAGTCTAAGTCATCCTCTAAACGTTTTTTGGTTAAGTTTTTTGTTAAATTCCGTCATCTTGACCCAAAACGCTAAGGGAGAGGAGATATGGGAAGATATTGCATGTCATTGGATGAAGTGACTTTTTCAACGCTCTCCCTTGGTACACCCCAGTTCCTCTCAAATCCTAGACAGCGAGAAACTGAGTGCACCAAAGTCTAAGTCATCCTCTAAACGTTTTTTTGTCAAATTTTTTGTTAAATTACATCCATTTGACCCAAAACGCCAAGGGAGAGGAGATATGGGAAGATATTGCATGTCATTGGATGAAGTGACTTTTTCAGTGCTTTGCCTTGGTACATCCCAGTTCTTCTGAAATTCTAGGTAGCAAGGAACTGAGTGCACCAAAGTCTAAGTCATCCTCTAAACGTTTTTTGGTTAAGTTTTTTGTTAAATTCCGTCATCTTGACCCAAAACGCTAAGGGAGAGGAGATATGGGAAGATATTGCATGTCATTGGATGAAGTGACTTTTTCAATGCTTTGCCTTGGTACATCCCAGTTCCTCTGAAATCCTAGACAGCGAGGAACTGAGTGCACCAAAGCCTAAGTCATCCTCTAAACGTTTTTTGGTTAAGTTTTTTGTTAAATTTCGTCCACTTGACCCAAAACGCGAAGGGAGAGGAGATATGGGAAGCTATTGCATGTCATCGGATGAAGAGACCTTTTCAATGCTTTGCCTTGGTACACCCCAGTTCCTCGCAAATCCTAGATAGCGAGGAACTGAGTGCACCAAAGTCTAAGTCATCCTCTAAACGTTTTTTGGGCAAGTTTTTTGTTAAGTTTCATCCATTTGACCCAAAACGCGAAGGGAGAGGAGATATGGGAAGCTATTGCACGTCATCGGATGAAGAGACCTTTTCAATGCTCTCCCTTGGTACACCCGAGTTCCTCTCAAATCCTAGATAGCGAGGAAGTGAGTGTACCAAAGTCTAAGTCATCCTCTAAACGTTTTTTGGGCAAGTTTTTTGTTAAGTTTCATCCATTTGACCCAAAACGCGAAGGGAGAGGAGATATGGGAAGATATTGCATGTCATCGGATGAAGAGACCTTTTCAATGCTTTGCCTTGGTACACCCCAGTTCCTCGCAAATCCTAGATAGCGAGGAACTGAGTGCACCAAAGTCTAAATCATCCTCTAAACGTTTTTTGGTCAAGTTTTTTGTTAAGTTTCATCCATTTGACCCAAAACGCGAAGGGAGAGGAGATATGGGAAGCTATTGCACGTCATCGGATGAAGAGACCTTTTCAATGCTCTCCCTTGGTACACCCGAGTTCCTCTCAAATCCTAGATAACGAGGAAGTGAGTGTACCAAAGTCTAAGTCATCCTCTAAACGTTTTTTGGGCAAGTTTTTTGTTAAGTTTCATCCATTTGACCCAAAACGCGAAGGGAGAGGAGATATGGGAAGATATTGCATGTCATCGGATGAAGAGACCTTTTCAATGCTTTGCCTTGGTACACCCCAGTTCCTCGCAAATCCTAGATAGCGAGGAACTGAGTGCACCAAAGTCTAAGTCATCCTCTAAACGTTTTTTGGTCAAGTTTTTTGTTAAGTTTCATCCATTTGACCCAAAACGCGAAGGGAGAGGAGATATGGGAAGCTATTGCATGTCTTCGGATGAAGAGACCTTTTCAATGCTTTGCCTTGGTACACCCCAGTTCCTCGCAAATCCTAGATAGCGAGGAACTGAGTGCACCAAAGTCTAAGTCATCCTCTAAACGTTTTTTGGTCAAGTTTTTTGTTAAGTTACGTCCATTTGGCCCAAAACGCTAAGGGAGAGGAGATATGGGAAGCTATTGCATGTCATTGGATGAAGTGACTTTTTCAACGCTCTCCCTTGGTACACCCCAGTTCCTCTCAAATCCTAGATAGCGAGGAACTGAGTGCACCAAAGTCTAAGTCATCCTCTAAACGTTTTTTGGTCAAGTTTTTTGTTAAGTTACGTCCATTTGGCCCAAAACGCGAAGGGAGAGGAGATATGGGAAGCTATTGCATGTCATCGGATGAAGAGACCTTTTCAATGCTTTGCCTTGGTACACCCCAGTTCCTCGCAAATCCTTGATAGCTGAGTGCACCAAAGTCTAAGTCATCCTCTAAACGTTTTTTGGTCAAGTTTTGTGTTAAATTTCGTTCACTTGAGCCAAAACACAAAGGGAGAGGAGATATGGGAAGATATTGCATGTCATTGGATGAAGTGACTTTTTCAACGCTCTCCCTTGGTACACCCGAGTTCCCCCCAAATGCAAGACAGCGGGGAACGGAGTTACGGAATAACTCTCACGAATCACTTAGCTTGGAGTTCACCCAATCAGCCAGGCACAAGGTTAAATGGAAGCCATACCTGCATACCAGACTCTCGACTACAAAAACTTCAGAATTCAAATTTGGTCCGAGGAATGTAAGCTCCAACCATAACACAGGAAATTCCTCTGGATCTTCAAATGACCCCCATCCGCATACCATAAGCCAGCGCCGCCACAGTAAACAAAGCACCTTCGCCCCAGACCTGAAGTATTGCCATTTAGCAGAGCGGCACCACCAACAATCCGCCAGGTAGCACAAGACCACGTAAGTAATAAATGTCACCTTCATTCAGAAGTGTTTAAAATGACATTTTCTTTCCGGGGGTTCACGTAAATTTAATTTACTTACACCATCTCTCTCTCTGTCTCTCTCTGTCTCGTCATGTACTCGTTTCACATTGTATCTTCCCCTGCGAATCAAGAAGGATACAAAAGAGGACACAAAACAGAAGAAAAAACTGTCGCCTTCAGCCAAACTTGTTGCTCCTCATTGTCGTCTTCGTTCCGTATTTCGTGGATGATTTTTCGATCTTTTTATCGCCCAGATAAATCTACATATCTACAGCCTGCCCCCAAGGAAACAGATACACCAACACAGCCACACGTTCGCGCATGGCCGGCTATTTCAGCTTGTAATCCATATTCATACATTAAACATATTTTTTATCGCTCACTTAAAATCAAAGTGCGAGCCATCGAGTCCCAGAACAGCAGAACAGCAGAACAGGAACTGCTCCACCATACCATCAGCATCGCCAACCACCAACACACCAGCTCGTCGCAGCGCACCAAAAGAGGTGCAAAAAAGGTTGAAACCGAAAAACCATTGAGGCGGTTTCTTAACACGCGGAGCATCAAATTACCAAAACCGGCAAAGAAATTAATAAATATATAAACAACAACAAAAACGACCAACAAAATGCAGAAAAAAAGGAAGAGCGCCCATCGCCTGGACAAAAAAACAAAAAAAAAAAACGAAATCAGTTTCCTTAAACGAACGCAGTAGCACCATATGTGTAGTGCTGGTTGGCCTTTAAGGTTACTTTCCTACCACGTAGTCTTGCCAACAATTTTTTTCTTTTTTTTTAATGAAAACGGAAAACTGCTGGAAAACAAAAAAAAAACCAAAAAACAAGAACTACAATGAGCACAAGGAGGGATAAAGGACCTTCAGTTTGGTTTGGCACTCACCTGTACGGTAACAGTGGTTTCTGTATGCTGTACACCATCGGTGACACGTATAATCAGGTGATAAACATCTTTGGTTTCACGATCCAGAGCGTCTTTTAGGCGCAATTTACCCGTGTCCGGTTCGAGTAAGAATTTACCATCGTCTCCATTGATCATGGTATAGGTCAGAGTTCCCAGTGTGTCTGGATCGGTGGCACGAATTGTTGCAACCGTATGACCAGCACCAAGGTCTTCACTAACGCTAAACGTTAGAGGAACGTCACGAAACACCGGTGGACTGTCATTCTTATCCAATACGGTTACTTTCACCTGAAAAGAAAAAGAAAAAAAAAAAATGATTGAGTGTTGAGTGATGGTTGAGAGAGGCTTATAAGAGCGAGGTACCAGTGGTAATGGTTTGTGAAAGTTCCTGGAAGATGGTACTCGTACATCAGAAGTTCCTTCAGTTTAAGGAGAGATACACTGAAGAGTAGCCCTTCGAGACCGACCTCTAGGTTTTCGAAAAATCATCCTTCGGGTCATGAACTTAAACGAACTATAATCCATCACCTGGACCCGGGGAATGCCTAAACTCCTCATGGTACTCTACAGATATAAAGGACTCCTTTTGACACATAATAAGGGCAGCAAATCGGGCAGACAGTATCCAAAGCAGTCATGGCCTGCGAGCACTAGAGTCACCTTAACATGGGTTATACAGTACATGGTTTTGTCAAGAAGAAGCTTGGTTCTCTATTGCTTCATTGATGCAATTGTTATGCTGGCTAGGTAGAGTTTATTGGAAGAGAAGAAGATCATACGTAGATTTCAAAGAAAAAGGGCCTTCAATGTTAGTTTAGCTCAAGGATATCGATGATTCCTGCGACTTCCAAAAAGAGAGTCATGGGGCACGAGGAGATGCCATCCTCCAAGCAGAAGTAGTTCAACTATCAGAAAGTTAAAGAAGATAGCTCTGATGGTCTAAATGCAGAGTAGTTCGAACATGGAGCTCATGATTTAGTATTGTACAGGGACCCAGGCATCATCCCAGAATGGGTGTATAACTGGGTGTATTCCCGATGATTGAACTATCAGCCGATAGTTTGAGGCATATCCCTGTTAAATCTGTGAAACCTTTCCGCAACACACTAATCGGGATGAGCCAGAGTTTAACTTCAAACGAACAGATCCTCGAAGCCTCATATGCTACCATTCATCATTTTGATCTCTGATTGATGGTCTAATCGTGGCAATCATGGAACATGTGAAACGAATCGGTTTTCATGGTAAAAAAAAACATCCAATCGTAGGACAGAATATGGGGTGAAGATCAACTCCACCTCCACCTAGAACTCCTCCCAATTCTGTGTTGGATATTGTCCAGTTTCAAGAAAACAATTTTTTGCCCAATATTTGAGGCCAAATAGAGGCCAAATGGCTCGACCAAATCGAGAGAAAGAACAAGCATTGAACAAAAAAGAGGATCTCCGAGGATGTTCCGAACCTTCGTTTTAAGGAACAAGTTTTCGCGGATGCTAGACCACGTTTGGTTCGAATATACATATGGAAGTACAATAGCCGGGATCGACGAGACTGGACAGCTGTTGTATTTGTCGTTATGGGTCGGGAACTTGTCCCAAGATGCTGGGTAGTTCAAACACGCCATTCCTAATAAGACCTTAGAGAGTATAATGGTAGGACACTGCATCATTGGGAGGCATACACTTATGCTCGGTCTACCGACTAATGATGAAAGAGAAAGACACCAATCTTCAACTCAAAACTACATCTAGGATAATACTTCTTCGACAACTTCGGGGAACTAGCTTACAGCTACCCTCCAGTGGTTGCTCTTAAAATGATTTCAATGAGTAAACTGAACACACTACGTCCTGTGGTATCACAATGGACTTGAAATTGAGTCAAATCCTTAAAGCTACGTTCCCAGACCATCAAGCTTGAGAACAGACCAAACCTACGTTTGCTAGTGACTCTCATGCTCCATCTACATCTCATACACAGATTGATCAAAAGCAGATGAAAGAAGTTGGCGCTAGAGTATATGGTCCCAACTCAAAAATCCTCCTTTAGCAAAGCCAGCTCTCTCTGTCTACAGAATTACATCAAAGCTAGTATGAGACTGCCATCAAATACTCATGTCAAGAGCTAAAACAAACAGAGCTCACCCCATTTGAGTGCCAGGACACAACGGACATATAGAAGATGCGATTGCTCACATACTAGCCAGGAAAAGATCATGAGATCAACCCTCATGATACCAAGCCCATTCTGCGGACTACCCATCAGCTGACTGAAAACCAAAGCTCACCATTACCAGAGGAATACTGAATACTCCTTCAGAAGAACGAAACAACTTTAAGGCGTAACTAGAAGTCTGTTTCCTCATAACTATGCGAGTCTGTAACGAAGACGAAGAATCACCAGAATATACATATTTTGTGCCAATGGAACTGTCTAATCCGAACATATCAGTGGAAGACATATCTGCTAGCTCACTCAAAGATCTACTCGAACTCATCACGAACTTGGGTATCATCAGAGAGCTCTACTCTTGAAGGAGTTTACAATAGAGCCGCCTGTAGCCGCAGTGATATGGGGACATGCTCCCAACTCACACCTATAATCAAATCTAAACTAATCCCGATTGGCCTGGTTGTCAGTCGAAGTAAACAGCCAAGCGTCTTCTAAACCAACATTGATTCCAAGTTGTTTGCATTTGGCTGCCAGTACTACTAATGCTGTTGAACAAATTTTAGAGTTTTTCCAGCGCAGACCATGCCATCAACAGCCAACAGAAGATACGCACTACACCTGTAGGTTCCTCAACAGTTGTGGTCCAGTTCAGAGGCTGTACTCTTACACCTACACATAAACAGAAGCTTGTCCGTTCAGCCCATTGCACTACTTCAGCGAGTTCATGGATAATTTTAACAGCTTGTCTCACCAACTACCTTCAATCCGTCAATAGTAACCCAACTCACTTAGGTAACAGGCAGCCAAACGAACTCACGTAAAGCAACAACTCTTCGAGTTCTCGCATCAGTTCCGTAAGAAGGAAAAGAAGGCAAACATCTATTTGGCTATTTATCATTTAGATACATCATTTATCTTCGAAGAAAAGAATGCTTCCTGCCCCTAGACATAGCGAAGAACAAAACCTGATGGGAATTCACCGGTTGTCCCGAGCTATCTGTTGGATGCGCTGACTCACTTCACCGCCGAGAATCGCGAATTGAAAAATGACTGATAATGATGAATGAGGACAACACGCTGGCAAACGCTCTATCTCTCTCTCTTACATGCTTCAAAAAAAAAAAATAAAACCTATTGCCCATGTGAAGTGCATCTAATGGATGCATGTTGCAGTGCAACTCTTCATGCCTGAACTCGGAGTGATTTCAAAATCGAAACCATCGACTGCGCGAGTCAAGTTGGTTTAGTTAGTCAATGCGTCTGTCTGTCCGTCCGTATGTCTGTCTATCTGTCCAGATGTCACTTTTGAAAAATTAATGCGAACTCTCCGCTGCTGTTGTTGTTCGTCGCTGTAGCACTGTACCACGCGAGTACCACTACGAGTACACATCCAAAGATCCATCCCTGGATTACACTTAATGTAAATGATTTTCAGTTTCGGACCAGCCGTACCTTTGGCCGTAGACGCCAGCTTAAGAATTGGCCTCTTAAGATTAAACAGATAATTGAATGGCAGCACCATTGGCTGCGTTCGGCACAACGGAGGAGAAAGCCTTTTGTGCGTAAGTGAGTGTGTGCCGCTTGAGCCAAGCCATAGCTGGAGAGCTGGAGGCCGTCCGCTCTCTGGGCTCTGAGCAGTAGTTACAGAGCAACGCTATTAATCAAAGCGTGGTGCTGTTTGGATAGAAATCGATTTCTTGCTTTGTTTTCGTTTCGCAGAATTGAGGAATCTATCTCTGGAGGCGCTACTTAAATATAACGTCGGTCCGTCCAGAGGGGCCACTGGTGAGTTGTTGAAAAGCATTTATTTGCCACGCAACTTGCGTGAGCACAACTCCATTTAAGAGGTCATGGCTGGGTGGTGATTTGTGTGCGAAGAAGTTGTGAATTAGTCCTGAGACTGCTTGCCCTTCCTTTCACAATCACACTTCCCTTCACTCGCCTAAAGTTCAACACAAGTTTCCACGAAAACTGGCATCACTATCGGTCGGATCGTAGTGCGAAACACATGTTAACAGTGCCAGTGCTAACATTAGCCGAATCTCAATGGACCATAACCGCGCATGCAAACAGCTTTTGTCGGCCCCACGAGCGCCAGCAACACCTGGCTGCTGCAGGTCGTCATGGTACCAACGGCTTTTGATATTCCATCATTATCAGCCGTGAATATCATATTTATTCGAATAATGTGACTTTTATTGACCACCATCGGCTGCTCGGTCCAAAGAGTGGACTTGCTCTTTGCCATTCCGCGAAACCAGAAAGGTGACACGGTGCTCAGGCGTTTGCTGGCGTTGGTCTTGGATTTCACCAAATCGATTTGCTGCTGCGATAGATGTATTCAATTTAATGAATCCACAGTCATTACGGTGTTTCTGATTAGATTCTGCAATTTGATTCAATTAATAAAACCAACGAATTTATCGACGCGTCTGGTCCAGCACACACTCAAGGAGATGAATATGAGGAGATAAATGCTAAATGGTGACAAGAAGCACTCCTAGTCGCGGTAGACACGCCGAAGAGGTGTGAAAGTTTCGTGTTTTTCAATTCGAAGAGCAATCCCATCCAGTGTGACATGAATGCAGACGTATCTGGTGTGCTGTACTTGTTTCTTTAGCTGAAGATGGCATTTCGATGGTGCGGCGATCATGGTAATGAAGTGTGCTTGTGCGTTCGGTAAGCACTCGTCAAAAGATCGTGTTGTACAAGGAGGAGGTCATGTCTTTTTATTTGAATATCAAGAAAGTCACTTGGACAGGGAGCACCCTAGTGCTGTGGACGTCAGATTATTTGGGGTTTTCCCACGAAGAATGGAAAAGAATGGCACAGTCCTCTCCAATTTGGCATAAAGGCTGCTAAAATGTTTCCATTTTTTTGAAATCAATAAGGAATAGCTTGATTCTTTATGCCTTGGGTAGGATAAGAGAAAGGAGGTAGAACTGTAGGAACCCGATCTACATAGCAACAGGTATTGCTTTATACACAGAAAAGTGGTCAGAAAGTCGTAAATTGAGGTGTTCTTCCATGGCCGTTAAAGCTTCTACAACAGGGCGCTGGGAGCGATCGATGATGTCGATGTCGTTCACGCATCCGACCAGCTAGACAGATTTGTTAAAGATGGTGCCTTCCGTGTTACCAGCTGCCCTGCGGACTCTCTACGACAGTGCATCTACTACTTGCCGAAATCTGGTGCATGTTTGGAATAGTTCAGAGGGAGCTGTCCCCAAATTGCACATTGCACCGCGTATCTCCCAGCGTCACGCGACACAGCTGGATCGGTTTGACGGGATCCCGAATTGGGCCATCGTATTGTAGAGCTCAAGACGATGAATGCAATCATATTCGGCCTTCAAGTCGATGAAGAGATGGTGAGTCTCGACTTGAAATACGTTGGTCTTTTCCAGGATACGCCTTAGTGTGCAAATTTGGTCGAATCCACAATGGTACCTAATCGGCACTGGTGTGTTGCAGAAAGGGTTCAGACGTTCACACAATACTTTGGATAGGATAGTCGATAGTTCCTACAGGACATAGAATGGCTTTTCTTGAAAATATTACATTTAGAGCTGGTAGTCCAGTCATCGGGCAAGGGTTCATCCATCCGTACCCAAATTCAGTCTCGCTGCCTATGAGTTTATGGCCCCTATTTGCGGTTTCCTTTGAGTCAACAGTTTCGCTACTTCTCTGGTTCTTGACTTTTGGTAACTCCAACTTGTGCTTCAAACCAGAACTGATAAAGGCATGCCTCTTAATTTTTAAGTGGTAACAGTCCGGTATTCTTGTGGAAAAGACAATTCAGAACACACATCAGAAGCCATTATGACATTCTTTCTGGTTAGCTTCCATTTGCATGCAATAGGTGGGCCCCCCTTGGCGCTGATTTGGTGAGAGCTGGTATTGTAGGCTCTTCATTGAAACAGCGCTTACTGAGCTTCAAGCTAAAGAAAAGAAAAATCCATTAAAATTGGTAAATTGGGTCAAGCTTTCTGGTTGTACCATAGACCAGAGCAGCTTTCCCTACACATACCGACAAAAACAGTCAACCATATCCTTATTAGCAAATAAATATTACAAACAAACTACAATCCATGTTTGGTTTTTGTTCTATTTATCTAAACTTCATCTGCTCCTCGCTACATCAACACACAAATCACTCGAAGCGAGGGTGTCCTAGGTTTCCTCGAAAGCCTAGATCACGAAAAAACCGCTTTACGAGTACTTTCCCCATTGGGACAGACTAATATCGGGCATCATCCTGTGCCCAAGGATATGCAAAAAAGAACTCACTCCCTCTAACTAAAATTTTAGTCCTTATTTCATGTCCCTTGTCCTGGAACCGAAAATCGGTCGATTCCCCAAAATCTGCTCTCAAAATCTATCTGTCTGTCTGTCGTTTTTACGAAAAAAAATTTCATCAAATTTCTTTGAAAATTCCGAGAAAATACCAGGCAACCAGAAATTCTCAGAAAACAGCAAGCAAACGTACTCTCTCAGAGCATCCCAAACTGTGCTACAAAGTGTTATACGCTAGATGTCCTTTTTTGCTTTTTACTATAACTTCCTTATTTCTAAACGGATTTTGACGAATCATATGTCAAATTAAAGAAAAATATCTGAAGATTAATGCAATTCCTGTGGATTAATAAAAATACTTTGGGAAAAGGAAGAATATTGTGATGAAAATTAAAGACGTATTTGTATATGTATATGTATTTGTAAGTGAAAATTGTGTACAATCTGTAAATGAAGACAAATTGTAAGAAAGTGCCCTGAATGGTGTCCAAAACCTTCACTGAAAATCATGATTTTACTTTGAAGTAGTGGATGAGTAGGGTGTCTACAGAGGTATCCTTGGAAAGTCATTCAACAGACAAATAGACATCCGCATATGTGAAGGATGACCAGTTAGCAATGATACCTTTTCCAATTGATATGTTTCAGCAGTTGTCAAAGTCACCAATGACATTCAGATGTCAAAATATTCAGTAAAGTTTGCCATTTTATCATGCATTGTTCTACTTTTGCCGAAGGTGCGGAAACTATTACAAAATATTATCGAAATTCCGGCTCAATTGTAAGTATGGTCGATCGTCATCATGGCTTCAGTATGCAGGCAATTCGTCGAACCGTGGAAATGTGTGAACGTGAGTACAATCTCTTGGACCTTAAACCCCCAATCAGATAGAGAGTGATGCGAAGTTGAAAAAACCTAGAAAAGTCGATTGGCACCGATCAACTGAATTAAGCATCTGCGACTGAACTTGGGCCTATATCCACTGACGCAAGATTTGAAGCTGAAGCCAGACAACTACAGACAACGCCATGGGTATTGGAAATCTTTGCCGGAGATCCAGATTTTGATCAAAAAATCATCCTCTTGTGCTTCTTGGCTCAGCGGCTGTGTCATCAAGCAGAATTGTCGTTATTGCAGCAAACACAATCCACAAGTACCAATGCATCCACAAAGATTGGCATGGCGGTATCGTCAGACCTTGATTCTGTCGAAACGATCAAGAAGACACCATTACCGTCAATGGTCTCAGGTATAGAACGATGTTAACTGACTTTCTGAAGCTAGAGCTCGACAATATTTATATATCCGACCTGTGGTTCGAGCAAGACGGAGCTACATTCCACACAACCCAAGCAACGTTCGAAGTTGTGAAGAAAAAATTTGGGACTGGGGGGCGAGAGTTCACCAATTGGCAGCGCCTTGACACCACTCCATGAGTTTCTCTGAGGCTATGTCAATTTTTAGTCTATGGTGACAGACCAACCGCTTTATATGACCCCGAGGCCACCATTTGTTGCCGACATAACGCCGCTTATATAGGACCAAGTCATCAAAAATTGCACCGACCACTTGATGCAATATCAGCGAAGCCGAAGCGGCCATTTGAATGATGTGCCATTCCACACATAATGGCATGAATGTAGCTTCAAAATAAAGCCAGAATCAGTTTTATATCTCACACCGTTGTCACTTTATTTGAATATTTTTTTCTATCGTTCTCATCTGGTCACCCTTAATAAAGACAATAGAAATGGGACTAGAATTGAACCTACTGCCTTGATTTCGTCTCCAAAAAGCCTAGTCCTTCTAAGTTAGCAACAAGCTAACTAGATTGACGTACCAAGTGTCTCGAAGTGCAGTTCTGTATCCTCTTTTACATCCTGGTTCCACTCGCAACATTGTATGTATGACGCGACTAAGTACAGAGAAGCCGTTGATCTTAAATATGAGTTGTCGCCTTCTTGTACTTCATTCATCAACCAAAATAATACTTCACCATGCAGCAGCGAAAGCCTCCACTTAGAAGGAACATTTCCGTCGGTTACATTGTGGTTATACCAATCTTAAGAACAATGTAAGGCCGACTTCATGACTTGGCCGACTGTATGTTTAAAAAAAAACAAAAAAAAACCCATAACCTTACACCGAACACAAATTCTTGCTCCCATTTCCACAGATGATTCATACGAAGATGGGAAAATTCAACAAAAATAAGGAACTCCATTGATCATGTTGTTATCCTTGTTAGCTTATCAGGCCATGAAATATGAGCAAATTCTTGATTTATGCGATTCACGGTAAACAAAACACAAAAACAAAAACCAAACCATCTCCAACGTATGCCGATAGTTTCAGATACTCTTCCAAACTTCGAGTGTATTCCTCTCTCCGAGCCGCAGCGCCCAGTGCATATGGGGGAAGCCAAGAGACGACCACTCTTGGAGCAATTGCTCAACTAAAGATAAATGTTTGCCTTTTGGGATTTGTTCGGGATTTTTACCTTCAATGCAATTTCCCCTACTCATATCTTCTTTTCGTTTTTCGTTGGAAGGATACACGGTGTAGGTACTTGCTCTTATTCACTTCTTTTTCCATTAGCTTCACCCCTTTGCTTTGGAGCTCCCCGTCCCACTTCTCATTGAAAACAAAGAATGTATCCCGAAAAAAAAGATCGAAAATCCTTTCGGCTTAGTTCATATTTTTATTATTATTTTGTGTTGCTTTTTTTGTTTTTAATAAGAGAACCGAAGACGGCCAATGGATTGCGTCCTGTATCTAAAGGTAACGGGGGAGAGAGAATTTTCTTGACCCCCATAGGGTTCAATTTTGAGTGCTCGATCGATCGATTTTTCGATCGTGATCGGCCTTACATCGTGAATTTCGTCGAAAAAAAATAACGAAACACCAAACCAAAGGAACAGAGTTCCTTCCCTCCACGTGGTGTAGGTATCTGATGATTGTAATGTCACCAGAATCCTATGGAAGCATTATCGTTTATAGCCAGTGACTAAGGACTGCTATTGGTAAGTACGATGGTCATTTGAATAGTGGAGCTAGTTCGTAGGGGGCTCATGGGATTTATGGAATAAAATTAACCGGAAGTTCGACTTGAGCTACAAGCATAACTCTTCTACGTGAAACGTGAATAAATAACACAGATCACAACACTGCCATCCATCAAGTGTTATAATTGCTTGGTGGGATGCCACAAGGCTGTAAATTATAGCCGCTACCTTTTTTTTTCTGCGATCGACGACGTAGCTATGAGTGGTTCGTCAGTGTAAGGCAATAGAAAGCTAGCTTACAACATATCTCGAATATTTTGAGAGGATTGCAATAAATCTCTGCAGAGACTGGATAAGTAGGTACGAATTCATCGAGAAGAGGTCAAACGAATATGAGGTTCTGTTTCATAATTTTACGTTTCCGAAACCTCTTGTACAAGATCGAGGATCAGTGCCATGGTCTCACCACTTAGATGTTTCTTTGGTTTGAATATTTAGATATAATATCTGTTTATCGGAAGGCAAAACAGATTGAGTTGCTAAGCATTCCTTCCTTATTTTTGTTGTAGACCTTGAGTTCAACGTTTTTTTTTGGCCCCAAATGCCTTTAAATCGCTTGATGGGGTCGGGTTGAGTAGTAGTCCATGCTGAGCATAGTCCCAATTAAATCAAGTAAAGCTCCATCCTGGTACTCCTATCGACTTACCCGACTATTGGCATCGGAAGTCTACATGAGAACTTCCCACGAATGTCAGAGCAACCGTTTTTGGTCTAAAACCCTAACAACGAGGCATATTTTGTGGGTTCGTCTTGAAACCAGTTTGACCCAGAAACAAGGCCTTTAATTTGTTTAAGTTAAGTCAGACTTGATCGAGAAGCAATCAGGAAGATATTCCCTGGCGTTTTTCTTTTGAAAATTGATAGGACAGGTCACGTACACAGAAGGGTTGTCACCCTCTACAGAAATCTTTGAAGAAGCACCATGCCTTGTGGCACGTTTGTCTACCATGCTTGTCCGTGTCTCTTTGAGATTTGTCTTGGTAACAAATACAAACAAATAATTGGAACAACAGGTCGATGGAATGCAGTCCTACTATTTTCATGACCACTCTCGGAGGTTTGTCAGGCGCTCGCGAAAGGTGAGGCCGTGAAACAAATTTAAGGTGTTGTCTGGGGATTGGATCTGGAACCCCTGGCTCCGAAGTCTACTTGTTAAAGGAAATAATTTTACTGGTTTTTCTGCTATCCACCTCTGGCCAGATTTGTTTAAAAGAGGAACATGTGCTGATATTGTTCCACCTACTCTTTGGCACTCTGAAGGATCTGAAGGTAGGGTAGCTAATTAGAATTTTATCGGTTTAATCAACTATGGTCCGCACCCTCTTTAGCTAGCTCATCCGCTATAGAATTGTCTTTGGACTGGCATTGCTTTATCATCTTAGATTGTACTATTGTCGATTCCAAAGCTTTATCTATCGCGGCTTCTTGGAACACAGTGGTCCTAAAATCATGTAGTGACACACACATCCAATAAACTGGAGTAAAGTCCTTCATATCTTCTAGATGCTATCTTGGATCCGTCTGCGTAGATCTTTCTTGCAGATATCTGGAATTCGGATTTCTCCTGGAAGCAGGGTAAATGACTGTAAAGTTCAGATAGGTGACAATGTAGACTCCAATGTACTATGAGTGGAGTTATTGAAATTGAGGACGCCTCCGTGGTTCTTATTTATAGGGATCAGTTGCAAACCGAAATGTTGATTGAGCTACCATCACCTTTCCAAAGATATCGAAGGGATGAGGTTGGATCATAGTTTCTAGTGAACTGTAGGAGTGGTTCTAAGGGCAGCCGTTAGAAAAGCCTTTGAAAGTTCTCAAGTACTGCAATGGAATGTTGCTCTTCTTGTCCAGTGCCGTCCACCAAACTAAAACTTTGTCCATATGGATAGATCTGATGTAGCCAGTGAAGAATCCGATGCTAGTTTGTGTCCATTGCCTTCCTACAGAAATAGAGCTGAATCGAGGTGCCTTTAAGACGATCAGCACTATCCGTCCACTATGCGAGTTTGTTTAGACAAGACTACTATCACGTAGACTATAAAACTGAATCCTCTTTATCCAAGATTGGGAGTTTCCCATGTACTACCATGAACCACAATAGTGGTGTTAATACTCCAGTTTACAGGGTTCTACTTTACACTGATCTTCTAGTTAGACTGCACCAGAGTTGATATCTATCAGGTCATCAAGTGCAGATCCGTTTTGAGATTGTTGAAAGCTTCTCCTTAATCTCAATCGATTTCTCTATGATTTCTACCAACGAGTGGCACTCTCCTTTAGGACATTACTGTCCCAATTCGTTCTAATGTGGACTCAGTCAGCCTATTCAAGGTTTTTAAAAGAATAGAGAAGGAGATTTTCAGTGTAAAAACTACCCTGGGTTTCCAGGATCCGAGGTGTAGCCGGAGCCAGATTTGGTAAAGATAATGTGGAGCCACAGACTTAATGTCTAAAAACCTTGACTTAACTCCACGGGTAAGACACCACCGCTGCCATGTAAAGGAGTAAGCTGTGCACTAACTTTGATACCTAAATTCGATTCTCATGTGGCTGTCCTGTTCCATTACCAGGAATCTATGTGTGTCCATGTGAAACTCTATGATTTCTTTGCTGGACATGGTTCAGGTCCCATCTGGTTTTGTATGTAACTTTCAATTCTTAGAGATTTGGATAAGAATTTCTTAGTCTCTTCTCTGAAGGGATGCGATGAGGTGTTTGACTGTGTCCACCACGGTGTCTTAGCCCCGTTTTGTGCTTTCATTTCACATGCTAAGCTAGTAAGATCAAGTCCCAGCACGCTTGGCCCCTTTTTTCGTCAAAGTTCGCTCAGTCACACCTCTTCACAGTTCTCGATTGATTTTATTTCTTAATCAGCCAATCCATCTGTAATGTCAACTTAATTAAAAGCCAAAAAAACGTTTCAAACAGCCAAACCTTGACTGAATCGACATCACACTTCAATCAGTGCATTTTGATTGATTGCAGTTGTGAGGTGTGAGCTGTGAGCCTGTGCCTGTGTGTGGTAACCTAGGCAGGTTGCCCAATTTTTCCTTCTTCTTCTCCTAGTCTTCAACTTAATTAAGAAACAATAGAACTGATTTTCCTTTCACACAAATTCTTTGCAAACATACCACAGACCGAGATCGTGATTTGATGTCACTCACAGAGCTGCTTGTGGATTCTAAAACCATTCTTCGGCGGTATGGAGTGCCTCCAGGTGTCAAACTTCCAATTGATTGACTGATGTGATGAATTTCTCCTCCTCTCCCCCGATTGACAAGTCACCTTTCCAAATGTTGATCGCCAACTGTTATGGCGAAGCGAAAGGAAACCACACAACCACTAATAACAGCCACAACCGCTGTGGTCGAGAATATCAAAACAAAATATTCACAGATTTCTATCGAAAAGCTATGAAATTGAAGGAAATCAGTGCTTATGGCCGAAAACCTGCATTTTGTTGACCAAATTGCTTCACACTTTTCCTTACCACGGTTACCATGGTTACCATGGTTACCACGGTTCCCAAGGAGACACCGATTATGTTATGCCACTCTGCCACACAGCCGAAGATAGGCATCTCTTGAGTAGGTAATGTATCGCATTGTTTTATCTTGTTTCTCCCCACTGAATAGATTATTAGATACAGATACAGATACCGCAATGCAGCGGCTGGCAAATCATAATCTCGCCTCTCAGCTGCGATATGTGTACATGCAGCATGCATGCAGTCGTATGTCGCGACGATGGTACATTTGGCGACTCTGGTAGATGGTAAGTTTTCTATTTTCTCCCGAAGAGCTTGTGGTGCTCCACAACTTCTCTTAGATCATCAGATGCGATTGGGCTGATCGCGGTGTGCCTTTCGATTTTAGTGTGTTTGGGGTTTCTTCACTTTTGACCACTTAACTGTGGTTGTTGTTGGCGCTATGATTTATAACACCGATTAAGAGTGTATCAGCGGCGAAGAGCTTACGATGGAGAGGAAGATGATTTCGATGGCAAACGATGATGCTGGTTGTCGGTAGCCGCAGAAGAGGTGTATCTTCCACAAGCATGTGCAGATTATGGTAGAGATTTGGATGCATATAGATGGATATTTTTCTTCTTAGCGATATTAGATGAGGGAAAGTTGTCTGCGATCAGAGATATTCCATTTTTGGGGGAAATTGGCCAACAGGAAGATGATAATGATGATTGGGTTATGCAGTCAAGAAGGAAGTGGTTATGTGGGCGAGAAATTTTTGTTTTCTTTACACCGAGGTTGTTAAAGGTCGACGCCGTTGTTTGGTCTAATGTGTTTCGGCGATATTGAGTAAGATACGAAGGCTGGGGAGGTTGCTTATGCCATAGTCCGTTGCATAGGGAAGAGCTGGAGATAATTGGCCTAAGATTGGCCATGAACAGTATTATTTTCGATCAAACACTTTTGGATTGCTGTTTGTTGTGTGGAGGATGGTGGTTTTTGGGAGCACTTAGGGGCAAAACGATTACGTTGACAGGAAGCTGATAGCAGAAAGTTCCTATAATCAGTATCGAACCAAGAGCCATATAGAGCGAAAGGCCATGTCCTTATGAAGATGCTGGCACATGTAATATATCTGTGTGATACTTGCCTTCGTGAGGCTATCATAGCATCTTCTTAGAGGCGATCAACCCAGGTAACACGGTTTAAACTATGGCAGACGCTTATTCTTAATAGTTCCAGATGCTCACAAGTAGAGTGCCTATCGTGAAGTAATCTAGAAATGACTCATAATCTCGACTGGGTGATGCTTAGCTATATAACAGGGTCAGGAAGAATCGATCTACAACAGAAGATCAAAGCCCGGGAATAGTATCCAGGAGCACTCCATGACTGTAAGAAAAGGCATCAGGAAAGGAAAATCATCAAGAAATACAGGGATGCTGAAGCTGAAAACATGGTTGGTTGCTTGGTTTAGACCGGCCCTCGGTGAGGATGCACTTAGAGCAGAGAAGGATTACACTTTTACTCTGGGAATCATCTGCTCCTTTGTGTGAAAGAGCTAATCTTAGCTATTTAGGTACTACCGACGTCGTTAAGTTCATTGACAGTTGTACCTAGTGTAGCCTTTCTTATGTTGGTGAGGTAGAAGGTGCTTAATGGTCTTATGACATGTGTTGGGCGTATCTTCCTATGGCACAGTGACCGGGTAGGGTGTTAATTATCTTGGGATTGTTCCTTTTGCGTTTTAGAAGTCCGATGAACATGCTTTCGTTCAGAGTTGGCAAAAGTAGACAAGTGGTGTTGCATTGGTCAAGTTGATGCCATCGATGATTGGCCTCCTTTACCTCCTTTACAGCCGCCTCGATGTCAGTGACGTTTATACTATCTAAGCCAGATGAGCCACTTCTAGCCAGTAAGTCAGCCTCACAATTCCGTGGTATATTACAGTGACCTAGTACCCAGTGGCAGTCTTTCATTGCTAGATCTCATACTGCTAGATGCGAAGGCTGCCTGACTGTCGGTGCATATGACAATATCCGGTGCTGATACTGCATTAAGCCAATCAGCTGGTTGACAAATATCATTAACTTCGGCTTGAAAAACGCTGGAATAGTGTAGGAGGTTAAGGGATAGGTGGATGCTCAGATCTTTTGAGAAGACTTCGTCCTCAGTTTTGGACCCCTTTATAAGAATTAAGAGCGATTCGTAGTGCAGGACCTCACGTTAGGTCCATTCAGTTCTGTTAGGCATCGGAAGTTTGGAGGCCCTACTGAAGCTGCGTTCGGTGGATACTGGGAGGTAAGCATCAACTCAATCGAAACACTACCAAATCCGTATATGATTCCAAAATATCGACAGTAACTGGGACTGGGCAAGATTTTGTTGAATAGTTTTTCTGGACGATCCTTAAGGAATCCTTTCTTAAACATCCGTGAAAAAGGAGATGAAAGTCTTGGACCACTTAACTTCGAGACATCATATGAAGTAGTGTATCCTGGCAGGATATATCGTTTATAGAAGCCTGTGTTTCATGCAGAGATTCTTGCTGTACTCAACTACTTGAGACAGAACCAATATCCAACAAGAAGATCGCCATCTACATTGCTAGTCAATCTGCGCTAAAAAGGTTTAATCAGGAGTTGTCAGATTATGCTTAGTATTAGGACACTGTACACTGCAGCGAATAACAAAAGTGCCAACGTACAGACCAAAAAGCAGCAGAGCTCCCACATAATGAATTATTTGAAGTTTTACGGTCCGCCGTGACTAAGAGGATTCGTTTTTGGAGGATCGACAGTATGGCTAACCTAGAGAACACAAACAGAGCTCATCTTATTTGGGTGCCAGGACACATAGGACATACATGCAATGAGATTCCAGACAGAATAGGGTCTGTATTGATCTTCATGATGCCGAGACCAAGCTGACTGAAAACCAAAACTTAGCATTACTGGACGAATACAACCAAGGTGGTAACAGACCAGCTAAAATAAAATGACAAACGTCTTCCTACAGATTTGTATAGTCACAGGATTCCTCACTGGACATTGTCCGGACAAATATCGTGACTATGGAAACAGCTCAAGCAGAATACATCTTGTGTCACAGTGGCATGGTGACATGGTCCAACTTCATACCTATACTATACGATACTGCACATCGCAGCTAAGCAATACTCTCTGGTCACTGCTTTCTCAGGAAGTATCCCATATATCCAAATTGTAATTGTAATCACCTATAAGTAGCACCTACTCTACGAATGCCAAGCCATGCAACAGAATAAAGTACGTCGAAGGGCACTTCTTTAGAATTTAGGAGATTGGCTCCCTAAGTGTATAGGAAAAGTGGTTCAGAGTTCTTACCATGAAATTTCCTAGGAATTGCGATGAGTACACTATCCTACCTAGAAAGCATAATCCTATGAAACCTAATCTAACATAGTTTATTGCCAAAAGTCTAGTTAGTGTTGAAGGACATAAAGGAGTAGAAGTTGTAGACCAAAATGGGCTCAAGTAGTATGGTCAGTACCGGTATTTACAGGTAAACCTAGACCTTGATTTAGCCCCTGTGAAAACCGAAGCTGTTCTTAGTCCAGAAATATTCGCTAAATGGTAGAACAGTCTTTCAATATCTTGTGAAGACTATCAACGAGAACAGGAGTTTCGTCATCGAGTTAGACCCCCGAACTCACATGATCAGAACTTGACTGTATCGTGCTAGCGAGCTAATTTCGATTAATCGTTTTCTAAGATCATTAAGGCCGATGGGCATATAATCTCATTCCATCGCCCTTCCATATGAAACTTTCATAACTCGTTTCTGCATATTAGAAACTCCATCATCGTTGATGACCAGACCACACACGTAAGAGCTCCTATATCATTTTTTCTAATGAATCCATTTAAATAAATCAGATAATCAGATACTCCCCATCTAAATTCCAGAAGGAGAAAATTAAAAAAAATAATCCAAAACTACTACAAAACCCAAACAAATCCGCTGTCACCTTGCGTTACCCTTCAAAGCGCCAAACACCATCGCCCAGTGGTTCGCAATTTGTTTTTAAAATATTTTCTGTGAAATTCAATATCATTCATCGAATGGATTTTACATATATTCCTTTATTTGTTTGATATTTTTCTTTTATTTAAATCCAATGTCCAACTCGACCGCAACACGAACTGACGCTGAAAGTCTTAAAACAAAAGACCACAAGCTAAAAGGTAAACCGCAAGATTCCCACATTGAAGGTGAATTCAATTGGCTGATCATTTAAATAAAATGCAAAATGAATATTTATATTAAATGGTTGTTTAACCAAATTAATTGATAATTGTAACGGTTTTGTTGGGATTATCAGAGTGAAATTATCATTTTCAAAGTCTGGAACGGATTGGTGTTAGATACATAATATTAGACATCGAACTAATGATGTACTATGGTTGGGATGAGTTCTTTCAACTTCTTTAATCTGCCGGCGCCTGAGGGCTGAAATTGGCCGTCTTTTGGGTGGCGGCAGATACTCTTTATTGATCTGAGTGATGGTATGTAGAGAATTAGGTACATGTCTCCCTAAATCTAACATGAGCTCGTACTATGCTACAATTGATCGAAGAATATTATTAGAGATCCGATAGTGTATGAAGGATTGAAGTCAGGAAGGAATTCCAGACAGAAAACAGTGCCTCCCGAGCAAAAACTTCCTCCTGATGGCATCTCTCTAAACTGTCCACTACGACACAGGAGGATATGATAGAAAATACCCTTTTCTGACATCCTTTAACAACTCCATTAAGGTGTATGTTATTCCAATGAGTTTGGTCTCTCCACCGACAGTTAAGAAGTTACCTTCTTCTCGTGTTTTGTTGACCTCTTTTTTGTAATCTCAGAAATCTCAAAAGCAGAAAAGAAAAAGAGAAGAAAAAAACCAATCTGAACAAATGAAATACACGCATCTACCAATTAAAGCAACTCTGGGCATTCTTTTCTACCGCGCTACTGCATCACATTGATCACAATTAACTTCCGATTGGGATTTTATTTCAACCTCAGCCTGACTGTATCATTCGTTCGATTAAACATCGGCAAACATATATAGAACTCGTTCGTAATTGCAGAAACGATAATTCATTAAAAGCCTCGTGTGTGTTTCCGCACAAAATCTCTGTAATTGAACCCGATCCCCCCCCCCGATCCTCCTCTCGATCAAGGGTTCATACAACAAAAGGTAAACAACAGCACAATACACAGAACATATCCAATGTTGAATGAATGATGTCGATGACGCCAACCATACGGTCAGCGGCAAAACAATCATCATCAGATGATGGTCAATTTTATATGGGAAAACATTCAATAACACAATGATGCGTTCCGTATACTATATATGTTTTGATTGGAACATTTAGCACACAATTCGGTGGTGAGTTCGCTCGCCGTTCGAAGAGAGAATACAAAAATTAACAAAAAGGCAGGTAATCCTCATATCACCTGCGGGCGATTGATTTAATTTTTTTTCCCCCCTTTTTTTTTGTTCTTTCATTTCCACAACCCAAGAGGAGCTTTGATTAAGTGTTCTCTTTTCGTAAATTAACGAAAAAGTTATAATTCTATTTTTTTTCGGTTTGTGTTTGGTTTGTCTTTGTTTTGCTATAACATAACTCATTCTTGCGAAAATAGAATGTTCATCACTGTTTTGTTTATCCGATCTATGATTAATGGATGTGAGTTGAGTTTTCTTTTCTTTTTTTTTTTGGAATATTATTTCGAAAGAATCATCCTCGTTAGTAACTGATAATCAAGTTTTTGACTTGAGTTCCACATTGCCTTGTAGCAATAATTTGTATGCCAATGAAGAGCAGGTTCATATTGTGCTTGTTAAGGGAACTTTCAGCCAAAAGATGAGGGTAAAATTAAATGAAAACATAAAAAGAAGGATGTCTGTACGGAGGCGAATGCAAATTGCCGCAGTTACATTTCTTATGAAGCGTGGAAGTACTTATTTGCGAAGGATAAACAATTTGATTGCTTGTTAAACGAAATATCGTGGATGCAGTTTTGATTAATTAATTTTTATGTAATAAAGAAGCGAAAACGAGTTTTTCTGTTTCGAGTGTATCGGTGGAAACAAAAGAGTTGGTGCACGAACTGGAGTGCGGTTTCATAGGGTTTGACTGGAATCGCATGGGACATGATGTTTTACAGTAATTATGCGGACGTAATATGTTAAATAAGACATGTGTGACAGATTAATTTTCAATGGCAGTGTAACGAGCGGCACGTAGGCCTATAGAAAGAGCTCATCGTGTCCATGAATTCATTACCAACTCTTCGGGCGAAATCAGCAAGTTATTCCCCACCTATTTCATAGTCAAACTATTCACTGAATGATGAGATAGTCAGGTTAGTCAATTCAATGATAAACTAAGGGTTTCGTTCAGATGATCAAGATTTCACTGTACAGTTCTGGCGCGCTTTGGAACGTTGGTTATCTAAGTGTGGCAGAAAATGGTTCTTTTCTTTACGAAATGTAACTAATTTAGCAATCTTCCTCATCGAGTCAGAAGTTGTCAATGTCGATAAGCACTAACTAGCCATTTAGTCTGTATATCACATCCTGGGTTGCCTAGATTGGTGTATAGCAAATATTCTTACTCCAAATGACATATGAACAATTACAAATCCAGTATCTATTGCCTCATTCTTCGCAAAGAAGGACTTCAATTCATTTCCACTTCATTAGTAGAGCTTTCGTGAAGACAGAGAGCTGGCCAAATTGTACCCCCGACCTTCATGAGAGAGACTATAGAGAATTTAGTTAGGTCGACACCTTCTTCACGATTTTTCATCACCACTACCCCTGACAACTGAATTGGTTGGCCCTCATTCCTATAAACATGCATTTTCGAATGTTAAACGAGAGTCCTTTTTCTGTTTTTTCTTCTTTTTTTGATTCTCAGTTTTGTTTTGGTTCCAAACATTCGTCGGCGTACGGCAAACACAAAACCCAAGAAAAAGGGAAAAAATCCCAACAACAATGTTCGCCCCAAACGACCAGTAATTAATTCTGCGATTTCTGATCTCGTTCGGCAACATTGTAGCCAGAGTTTGTAACAGTCGCGCCATATCTAAAGACACCACAGCCACAGACAGACACACACGGAGCGACAGGTACCAGCTAGTATAAGTATCTGTATCTCCAACAGACACAATATTCCAGTATATTTCTATCTTCTCCTGCCGATATCGGTCAGCTCTACTGATCAGAAGTTTTTTTTAGCTCATACACCATTCAAGATGCATCTAAAGGAGGACGCAGACAGAGCGAACGACTTTGTTGGACTTTTAATTTCCTTGCTGGTCTCGTACTGAATTTTGTATTTTCTCGATGGTTTTTTTGTTCCGGTTTTGCAAAGGAAAAAACAAGTAACAAGATGGGAAAAATAATCCCTAAGGAGTGAAGTCGTCCTATGGGCTTCTCCCTTCTATGGATGATTGGATAAAAGATTGTTTGCTCTTGAAGCGCGCTTATGAATGGTGTGACTATGTCAAATCGGCGTGAAACATCTTATACGTGACTACTAACGATGATGAGGTGTTCTTTGGTCATAGATAGAACAGGGAGGCTTGTTCTTCTTGACCGTTAACTATTCTGCATACATGGCTGACTAGTCGGCCGAGTCGGGAACAAGCGCACTCCATTCATTCGACTTCCTAATGGGTTAAGCCTACTCAGTTGCAGATGCTTATTAATGTAAAGTTGTTGAATTTAAATAAATTTAACATTAAGTAACCTTAACGGCTTAATTTTCTGTAAGTATTTGTATGGCAACATTGTGGTTGCATTTTTATTTCGTTTCATTGCAACGCCATTCGATTGGCTTTTAACGTGTTCGGAGGTTGTAAACACTTAAATTTTATTGCTTTCAACAAAGAAGAGCGGTTGACAGAGTTTTTTTTTTCAAAAAAACCTCACGACAAGTGGCAATGGCTTGAAAGGTGTCAGATTATATTTAGGTTCCTCTTAACTTTGATTATCTGTCGTTAAATAAGAGTTTACCACAACTTTTTCGGGATAAAAAGTCCAATTGCATACCTGGAATGAAAAGAGAAGAGGAATATTAATAAACTGAATTTAGAAAGAAAATTAAAATTGAGGTTAACATACAGAATCTTAAGAGCATTGAACTAATGTCAGCTAAGAGTGTAGACTCAGAACTTAGAGAGAACGCTTTTTCGAGTTTTGGAGTGCTGAACCCTTCACCGATACGACTGACGACAAAAACTGGTTAAGAACACTCAAATTCATCACCAGTTCCAACAATCCCCTGACTTTTCTAGTCCATATTGAGTCAGTAAACGGACAGTTGGTACTTCAACAATCAGTCACACGTTTGACAAACACTGATCTTTGAAAAAGGAATTGAATTTCAGGTCCTCCTGGAAGGACTCAATATTTGGTTTATTTGACAGAGTAGATGGGGTTAATTTCTCGCGCTGGTCTACCTCATAAGTACAAGTAACAATCCTGTTGTATCTCCCATTTGTAGATTGCATAGTCTTTCCGATTGGTATGAGTAGAAAGTACAGAGAGTGTCCTAGTAGTAGAAATATACTTCCGAGTCACTTAACTCTAATCTAGAAGGCTCTGATGGACAGTCAGAAAATATTCAACGTATGAGCTACACATGGTACAGGTAGGGTATAGGTACCACAAATACTGGAACATGTAGTACGGAAACCCAAGTTAGAAAATGTCGCAGAAAATCCAAACCAATGTAGGCTAAACCAGTCAGGTTCCTGTTGTTCAATATAATTATGACAAAAACGGTTTTTTTTAAACATCAGGACCAGGGCGAAGGATAAATCTACAATCCACACAAGGATTGAGGAAAGACAGTATCTTTCAGATCAATAGACGATCCATTCCGAAGGTTCAAAAATGGACAGTGATGTTGGTATTTTCCGAATCTTAAGATATATAAAAATCCTATAGACTATCGGACGAGATCAGAGTTTTTTAAGCTAAATTACTCGCTATCCGCGAAGCCTGTTACCTCACCACTCTACTAGCCAAAGGTGCTATCAAATCATACTATCCAAACTACATAGCACTAGAATCCCTAAAGAAGCTAGCATTTATGGCTAGCAATTAAGGCTCATACCCGATCAATCTTTCTTAGAAAGCCCAATGTGAACTAGCTATTCTTAAAGTCTGTACTGTTTCAAACCATAGACGTCTGCAGAATCGGATGACATTATACCTTACCATGCTTGGATTTGGTATACATTTCAAAAAACAGACCCAATGATCTCTGAATGTTCCTTCGAACTATCAAGGACATGGCCTCAAAATCATCCTCAAATAGGAATAACCTTGCTAGATGACCAATTTAGGGTAAACCTAATTTGAGTTCCTCATTAGATCCCAAAGTTGCTAAATTTTTCCAAGCTACTCCAAAAGCTTTTAGACCAATTAGTCTATCGTCGTTCCTTTAAGAACACAAGGACTGAACTCCTCTCAACAAATCAGTGGAAAGGAGTACAATGGTGGTGGTCGCAGATGCAATGTCAAGCCTGAAGGTAGATGACTCGATATGCAAATTGACAATCCAAGTCTGGTACAAATCTGAGTAGAGGAACTCACAAGGTTGCCATCCCATCCTCCTTCTTTGGAATTTGGTGGTGAATAACCTAATGACAACCCTAGAAGCAAAGTGGTGCGGGATGATGACTTAGAGAATTAACAGCTGGACACTGTGTTTCACTTGACACGGCTTGAGAATTTTAAATGCCTGCTAGTGGAGGCATTTATTGTAAATATTTTGGCCACTCTTCCAATTTGAAGCATACGCCACAAACAACACTTCCCTCAAGTTATGTCAAAAACTTCGTAACTATCTCTCTAAGGCCGTTTAGGGAAAACGAAGGTTCCTTGATGGTAGATGGAGCTGTTTCCCTGATGGACTTAATCTCAGTCTCTCCTTCCGTTTCAGGCGGAATGACTGTTGGTAAAAGAAGTCCAATTCAGATATTCGCATCTTTTTAACTAGCCATGCAGCTATTAAATCCTTGAAAACTTTCCCTAATCACTTTTAGGTCGATTCAGCCCTCGTTTCGTCATCCTGAGAGATGTCAGAGCACTTAAGTATTCAGCTTTGTTGGCTGCCGTGGCATAAGGATATTCCAGAGAGGAAATATAACTATTTTACCATAGATACCACGGATACCACGGTACATGCAAAGTTAAGTTAAAACTAAATGGTTTTGTGTGGCATAATGCATCTAGCTGGATGTGAATCGCTAAGACTTTGATTTCTCTTACCAGGTTGGATATATGCACTATCACTGAGCATTGCCTAATAGGAAAGTACCCAGCTAACCCTAGGGTCAGCAGCAAGTCTTGATACGTGGTATCACTTTATAATATCCGCCACCTCAAGGGCTTATTGCTGCCCTTATAATGTTAAGACCCTACGCTGGCGTTAGAGAATTCAGGGAGAAATGATAAGAGATACCGATGACTGCGGGTTTTAAATGTTTGTGGGTTATATTGTGAAGGACAAATCTAACTTGGTAGAGGGTTGGACATCTTTACACTTCACGATACGTTCCAAGACAGGCTTGCTGGAGCACGCTGGAGCACTGTTTGTGTAGTGATAGAACAAGCAAGGACAGAAAACATTTCCGCGATGTTAAAGAGACTCAATAGTCACAGCTAAGCTAGGTTCTGTCTCCTATTAGTTTTATCGCGCGATTTCGAATTCTATCCAACAAATGCAAGGAGGTTTTGGTGCAACGAACCAGCCATGAGCATTATTCTCGGGCTTAGGACGGATGTACATGTCTTATGTTTTGCAGCCAGATCAGAGGGGGCTAAGAATTTCTTGCATCGTTTCAGGAATCCTAGACAATTCGCAGCTTCCCAAGTGACGTCGATTACTCCTATATGGTCGTTCCATGGAAGATTCTTATTAACACACATTCCGAGGATGAAAAGCCTTTCAGTCTCGGTGATGCAAGTTCAATTCATTGGCAAAGGGTTAAGGTTTCACTGTCAAGATCGGAATTACGTAACATAGAGCAGGGACGGAGTCTGGAAACGAGAGGGTACTGAACGTACTGAGGGTCGTCAGCGAGGGCATGTACTGAATTAGACCTATTACCAGTCACTTCAATGTAACCTAACCTACGTATGGTTCCTTGTACAAAGTAGAATCCAAAACTCTTAAAAGGTTAAACACTCCACATTCGATACATTCCATGAATGGTTTGTTTTTTTGACAAACAAACCCATAAATGTCGCATAATTAGTTAATAGCTGGGCGTGCACCACCAAGCCAGTAGTTTGATGATTTAGATACTTCTTGAACGCCCAACATCCCACCGGTATCGACCATTACTTCTAACCATTTGCGCCGACTCGTGTACCAAAAAACTTACGATTTGGCAACAACCGGCATACGAATGTTTTAATTATCCCAGCTTCCTCCTTTGATTTGTATCTTTATTACCACCGATGAATCCCAATTCCACACTTAAGCCGAATTTATGCCTTTGCAACAAAATAGTAATTTATTCATATTTCTCTCGCCGTGTGCGACAGGTTTTTGGAATATTCGCATAAACAACAGATATGAATTGGTAATTCCCACGTCTACTAGCCAAGTTGTCGTTTGATCCGGCCATTTCCATATTTTTGATGAGTTTATTGGTTTTTTTTTTCGTCACACTCTTAGAAACAGTCTTGTGGGGTTATGGTCACCTCAATCACCTCAATCCTAGAGGGGGAAACAGAATCGATAAACACTAAAAGATTTTCTCACCTCCAGCGAATCGAAGGCAAACAAGTTGGCTTACTTTGTTATGGCCGGGCACGGAGTCATTTTATGGCGAAAATGGTGTTTAAAAAGGACAAAATTTTCAGCAGTCAAACGGAGAGAACGACAAATTCCTGGACGGACGTAATAATTTTGAAATTTTTATTACAAATTGCACATTCCACACCATCGGCATCGTGAGGCTACTTTAATTGGTATCTTTTTACGATTGTGAGAGTGAGATTATTGCAGTAAAATGCAAGAGTTTATTGGTTAAGAGTATGGTTGACATGGCCGGATGGAGTTAGACGTGTGAGCTTGTGTGTAATGGAATTTTATTTCGTTGTGTGCGGATGTTTGGTGATTGAAATGGAATGACACATCATGTGGTCCAGATGGGAGGAAGAGCATAAATAGCAGATGTTAGGGCGAAGGACTTGGGTGTTCTGGAGATGGTGTCAGATAAACAAGAAGCTGTACTAATACTTGTTTGAGACTTCTCACTTAAAAAACCACCTTTAACCCTTTCTTCATCCTGACAATATACAGCCCCGAACAGCTTTCGCATTCCTTGTGAGTGGTGTCGTTTTTTCTTCCCTCTAGGGACTGGCCTTTCCAAGTCTATCAACGGTTGTTGGGTTGCATGTTTCCTTAGGATATGTTACCGTCTGCTCTCCTTTCTTCATCTTCAGAAGATTTTCTTGAAAGGAGCATACTCTGTTCTAGTTGTGTTCGGTTACAGAAATGTAGCCTGGAGCAAGAAGCCCAAAACTCTTTCAGAATTGAGTCTCTTACAGACATGATTCCATCCCTTCCGTTCAACAACGATCTTGATTAACCATGCAGTCCATCTTTCTTCTAGATTCCAAGACCCATCGCTCTGTTGCCACATACATATGTACGTTTGGTGACCTCCTTGGCTTGTACGGCTCGTTTCCCTTTGCTGCAAGGAGATCTTGCGATTGCTGAAACCAGCCAGGTTTCGAAACTGTTTGGTATGAAGTTACCCCTCGAAGGTCCTTTAGCCTTTACACTGTGGCCATTTGATTCTCATATTTCGCATTCGGACTGCTCGTACTCGTAGGACTGCTGCAGCTGCATTGTGACTTTCGCAGCTTGTCCCGAGGCAAATCCTATCTGCTTCTAGAAGCTGTGTCTCAAGAGTCACCGCCATGTACTCCCCCGCTTCTTTCCTGGATATAATCTCGAACCAAATTTCAAATTCGTCGATAGTCGGAGTTATTTTCTTAGTCACAACGACTATCCCCATTTGTTACACTATTAAGCTTAGATCATGCTGCTCCATCCAAAGACGTACCCGCCTCATGGGTTGGTTGAACTTTCCTTGTGCGTTGCCGATGTCTCTTAAGATATCGCCTGCATACCCCACCGGAGAATTGTTTTCACCCATCGCATGAGCTGTTCCATAACTCGGATCCCATGAACGTGTCTTGTGCTGCTCCACCAGTGACTTTCTTCTTCCGAGAACTATCTGTGGTGTCATATAGCACCTCCCGGTCCTTGAGATAATCCTCTGAGATACTCGGGAATTTTGAGGGTATATTGGCGAGTGTCTACCTTGTGTTACCACTTGGGTGAGTTTCACAAGGCAAGAGAGGCTAGCACTTGATTGCTGCCTGGCACATATGGTAGTTACCACATCATTGACTAGTCATTGGGATAATCTACATCTAGGATTTAAGCCTTTTAACTTCAAAAGAGTATTGCTTCTGTATGAAAGTGGAACGAATGCTCAAGGAGCTACAGAAATACTCTAAAAAGAATGTTTCTCTTGGAGAAGTAATGTGTCAGTCTCCTAAGCAAAGAATACCGCCGTTTTCCAGTCACAATTCCAGCCAGTGTTCTCCTCACAGCCCGAATAAAAAGTCAAAAATTATCTTTAACCCAAAACTATCGTGAGGATTGCATGCGATCAATTTAATAATTCATTTCATTAAAGACGAACCAAAGTCCAAGGCATTGGCATGGTAAATGGATACATACCACGAAATGCAATGATACTCGAAAGACTATATTCGTTCCGGACAAAGACCTTCCGCTTGTATCTCTTTCCTCAGCTCAGCAAGTGCGCTCCGAAACAAAAGAAAATTATTCACAAACGAGATTAATGGAGTTTTGTTTCTTTTTTGTTTTTTTTTCCATTTTTTTCCTCTGCTTAGCTTTTTTTTTAAAGTTGGAACTTTGATGCCCTGGTATTTCTTTTCTTTTATCGGAAATCGTGATTTATTGTAAAATGAATTTTTCAATAAATGCACAGCACACAGCAGTGCACTTTGTGTTAGACCTTAGAGGACCGCGCGCTCAAGTTTGACTGTATACGAGGGTAAGCATAGCAACAACCCTTTGTACGGTCGCGCATTCAATAGGACGAATCTGCACGCTATATTAGTAATAAATCAATAACACTGAAAGAAAAACGAATTGCCAAAGCATGATTTTTGGTTTTTTGTTCATTTTTTTTCTGTATTTCGTTGCTTGGTGTCTGTTTTGTTTTTTTGGATATTGTTTAAAGTTCACAATTAATACAATTTCAATGAGGGCAGGTCACAAGAGGTGATCTTTGTTGGCAAATTTTCAAAGGAGAATATTCAATTACACCAGGCACCAGGGGAACAATCGCAAAGATTTGCTGATATTTAAGGTAAATTTCTGCTTTAAATAGTATGAACAAAAGTCAGTCTTCTAGAACTATATAGAACTAGTTTCAAGTGGTCCATGATTGGGTCTACCACAAGCACCTGTATGTAAGTGATAGACCTCAGCAGATCAGCTTCATCCACCTCTAGACACAACACATTATTCCCGTGTGATTAATATTATTACCAAGGCTTCATACGAATGGGAAATCAAAAAAAAAAGAAAAGAATGCCGAAACAGTGATACAGTGCATACCCCAGTTCGCTGATCAACTCTTTTGTTTTCCTCCAGTTGAGTGCAAATTTCAAAATGAAGTCAACTTACGGCGCGATTGGTCAATGCAAGCGACTGCCTCCTATTACGGCTAATTAACTTTGATTTTTTTCTCTTTGCATAATGAAGCCCTGTGTGATGGGAAGTTCTTACATTCAACACATGACGAGGCGACCAACACATAATGGAATGTGCAACCGCCATCACAGAAATGAAGGGAAAATAATATTTACCAACTCCCAACCAATGATACACAAGGACAGCCTACCTTGGTATACAAACTCAGAGTTTTTCTACTGTGCGCCTTGAAGGAAACATCAGCATACCTACTATGTAGGAACTCACACACGCGTATAGCAAAGTTCATGTGTTTCATGTCATCATGCCATCAGTGTCATGGTCTCCTTGTAATATCATACAATTATAGTTGCATTTTGCATCTTTAGCTAAACAACAAAACACAAGAAATCACATGTAGCAATGTGTGGGAATAATAACATGGCGCATACACTAGGTCCGGTGTAATTCGATCTTTTATCTCTGACGATGGGATTACACATTTCATTTGTACAACAAAACTCGAATGGACTTGAATAGGAGAACTAAAATTGACCTCATTACAGAGCCAAACACTATCTCTTTAATGAATTGCTACTATTCGTCGTTCAAAACGCCCAAGGGGACCAAAATTCGTGGTAACCAACTTCTAGGACATAATTCAACGTTTGGTTAAAACTTGCACAATTCGTCTTTCTAGTACGTTAATACTCCTTGCTTAGCTTAATAAATTTTATATACATGTCGGTGTATATATATATATATAGATAGGTGGCCAGCAAGCAACCTTCTCTTGTTCGATTATGAAGTAGAAAAATTTGTACCCCACATAGAACGACATGTTTACGTGCGAAAAATGCACGGCATGCAATGTCACGACAAAATTATGTTAAAATGGTTCTACATTAAAATAATACCATGTTAGTATCTAAAAATGTTGTTGGAAAGATGAAATGCCCGTTCCGTAGTTATAGGAGTTTGGCGACCGTACCCTACAGATGCATACAGATAGTAATAGTAACATGCTATGCTTTGGGTACTTAAAAGAGGTTTAGTTCTTTCTTCTTCTTGGTTTTTTTTTTTGTTTTAAGATGCGGGAAGTTCAAGTTGATTCAGCATATTAAGATGATGAGATGGTCTTCCATTCTTTTTGTTGGTTTTTTGTTAGCAACTTTTTGTCTCTTCCTTTTGGCATGGCATGGGGAAAAGTCAAAGGATGTACATGTGCGCTTGCATTTGATGTCCCGCAGAAAAAGAAAACAACACAAATATTTCATAAATAGTTTATGTGGTAGGATATAATTTTTCCGATACAATGTTGCTCTCAGTTGGGTCCATCTTGTGTCTTGTGACGATAAATTACAAAAAAAAAAAAAAAAACAATAATCCCCCTGCGTGCTTTATGTAATTTTCTTTATCCATGATATATGGCCTGTACTCTCTCAAGTTCAGCATTCTTCATATTAATCATCTTCTTCGTATGTAAGTTGCTGGAATTTATGCATGCGAAGAGCATTATCTTTTCAGTTAAATATTGATCGGTGGTAGGATACCCTCGCTGGTAATGAATGAGGACAGAGAGCCATTCCCCTCGTTCACTGGGAGGTATGACAGAGTGGAAAAATCTAAACCTTGATGTCACTTAGGTTCTATCTTTCAACAATTTTTGACCGAGCAGAGAATACCGTCAAAACCAACTGACTCTCCTATCTAATTCAGATCTCACCACCTCCTCCCGCCTTCGGATTGGGATTTTTTTTTCCCCGTCTCACATGCACCGTATAGAATGGACTCTTTAAGCAAATAATCAAGTCATGTCCATCTCATTAACATCCCTCAACGATGTCTGAAACCATATTTTTCCCTATCCTCACACTTAAGTCAACTCGAGCTCGTTCACATTACATTGACTGGCTGAAGGTTGCTCAGCACAATTTATTAAAAAAAAAACACAAAAAACTAAACAAAATGGAAGAAGTGAAGTAAAGAAAACAAAAAACAAAAAAAAAAGATAAAAATTCATTCTACGAGATACAAACACTCGGCAGGTATCCCCCCGCACCGTGTAACAACAACAACAGTGGAGAGTGGAGGACAAAATTTGTTTTGCCTGTCCTTGCTGGATGGCATCATGAAGATGGATGTGTTTGTGGTTCTTTTGCCTTTTTAATTTTTTCTTACACCTTTCGCTGTGCTCCTCTTTGTTGGTTTGTGTCTGGCCAGTTGGCCAGTTGGCCGACACGATGTGTGCAAACTCAGGCCCAAAGACCAACTCTAAAATTAAGTGTTGGCCTGTTAGTTTATTGGTCGGCCGGAATGGATGGACGCCGAACGTAATACCAGAAGTTCGTATTACTTATTTGTTCTTGCCAGCCATACATTATTATTATTATGATTATGATTTGAAGAGACCACGTAGCGATGCGCGAGGGATGGTATCTCTTCTCCGCGAATGCAACCGGCACCGGTACCGTTGAGGTTGTGCCCGATTCGAATGAATCATGCATGCAAAGTGGAGCATGCATTTAATTTACATACGCTAATGACACCATAAGCCACCATCTTGGTCGGCGGACTCAACTCCTGACCAGTGTGTTGGTCATAATGTTATTTTTGAGTAACTTATCCATGGTAATCCGTGGTGTGTCTGGCGTTCGTGGCGGTGGATTGGCGCAATCGTTGCAATGCGTGCACAGGCAGATTGTTGGCTCATAAATTTCATACAATATAATTGCATGGAATTAAATTCACACCTTGTGCTGCTCGCACTGATAAAATAGCAAATTAGTTGCTCCATGTATCCAGTGTCGGTTACCAGTCACCATTCAGATCGAAAAACATTGTAGTCGGCGAGGATTTGTTTTTTTTTTTCGTTTCATTTCAGACGCCACGCCGTAGGGTATTGTTCTATTGTTGCGGTACTTAGAACGAACATTGTTTGTATATAGCATTTATGTAGTTACTGTAGCCCTGCAACAGGAAGTATGCAGTACATCCGTTTATAGATTTCAATATGGCAAGATCTAGCTACCAGATCTAGCTTTACTATATCAGCAGAACACTATTATTTTAGTGACTGTTCGTTACAAGTTACTATCAGCTAATACCTTCACTTCTATCAACAAAATACCGATATTCTTCACCAATGCATTGGGCAACAATCCGAGCTATCCAAGCACAGATCGGAGCGCGAGTAGAATGAAGAATCGCACTGGAAGGACGTTTTTTAAGTCTGGTCGACTTGCTGTGATTTAAAGCTACACTTAGCGCATACAGGACAACTCCCACTGTTGCCCATGACACCATGCTCTAGCTCTGTCCATTGGACATTTTTAGAAAAAGAGAAATGTGCCCTTCTCTACGATAAGCTGGAATATGGAGAGGTTACCACATCGGACATAGTATCATCATCAGGTGGTCTAATGTAAACCCGACATCCGACTATTTTCCTTCTGTTTCAGACTTCAACCTCATCCTCGACTTCGAAATTTCCCTCCAAAGAGAGCTGGATAAATGGTGGACTCATCAACCCCGCCTGCACATCCATTTTGACGGACCGGTCAAAAACGGACGAAATAACAGGCTCAGAAATTTTCACAGAGGAACCATAAAACTCCTTAACCACGCGAGTGTACTTAAGGCAGAAATATATGGTATCGCAGAGACCTACAGGGGCTTATCCACTTTGGAAAATAACGACTATATTGACATCGACAGCGAAGCATCCATCAAAGCCACCACTTCCTTTACAACCAACTGAAAACTGGTCAAGTAATCTAAAGAGGAACTCAAATCACTGAGCTCTAGGCACAGGATTACGCTATGCTGGATACCGGGACATATGGCCTTCCCAGGAAAGGAAAGGGCCGATGAGGTAGTTGAAATAGTTTCAGAATCAAACAAAATCCCAATGCACCACTCGGTCCAACCGCCTATTAGCATCTTTTCTTCCAAAATTTCATCGAACTTCCGCAACATGGCCAACGCTTGGTGGAGTGCACTCTCCTCGTGGCATGTTTGAAGGCTACTTCGGACCCAATATAACGAAGAAAAGGCGCAGAGAAATCGTATCACTCATTAGCCTACAGCTGACCTTCCTCATCGCAGGCAGCCCACCTCAGATGAATGCAAATGAACAGATCAGCCTTATGTAGAGGAGACATACTGCCCAAGTCTCAGTAGAACCAGATACCCAGCCTTTGGGAAATTATTCGACAAGCTAGCGAACTACCTTACAAACCCCCGAAAACGGCCTTAAAATTCATTACGAAAACGGACTGATTGAAGAGGCCTGCTTCCATCATAGATTAACGAGTATCCCACACCGGGAAATACAATAGATTCGATGAGATCCAAGTGCGACTGCATATTGGTTGCAGTCACCCCTCTAGGCTACCTACCTTAACTCAAAGCTTTTGACTTGATCCATGGTCCTAGCTCCAATGGTGTTACATGAAGCAGGAAATTCAGTCGAATTGGTTCGGTTCTATAAGGTTTCCATGGTTAAGTGGACTGATGGAACATACTCGGATAATCTTGGACAGTGTTTAAGGACTATTTTCTGCATTGTTTCGGCTCTTGAAATGGTGATGGCGATGGGGATGTTCTACTCAGCGCTGTAGGTTCCAAGGATCAAACTGTAGACATGGATAAATCCCTTAAAATCTTGTATGGCTCCTATGGCTTATTCAAATGAAATAATGTTTCGGAAACTAACTACGGATAACCTAACTCCTGGCAGCCATGATCGAGGAGTTTATCAATAGAAGATACATACTGACCACCGACAATTGCATCAAGACAGTTCAACAACACGTTGGGCCTCAAATCCGCAGTGGCCCATTGGCTCTACACAACGACTAGATAAGTGGAAAGCTGTTGGGAAGAAATGGAATCTACCAAGACTCACGAAATTCAGAGGACGGCATCGCGATCCTGAGATCAATGAGAACGACTGTAGCAGCTATGGAGACCATGCTTAGTTGGATTCCACTGACTCTCTTCCTCAAATGTTGCGTGGCACGTATCCCTCTCTGGGCCGAGGGATTGAAAGGACAATAAGAACCGAACTACGACAAACAAAATTGTTAAGACTGTCATGGTTTTGTTATTTCAAGGACCAATTGCCCGACTAGTTCAAGCCCAAGCTGCGCAACTGCAGCCACGAAATTTCTGTTGGAACAGGCTCCTTGACACTTTGAGGTCGAGAAGTGTATATGCAAACTAATGGATTATAAAAATTGTCAAAGAAGGATTAGGAAGAGAAAACTCAGATTCACGTCCCTCTCTGGGTGGCCCCTGATCAGCCAAGAGCTGAGTGACTAGGTTACCTTCTTCTTAAAGTTGGAAGATTAGAGCGAAAAACTGTACCAAAAGGTCAGGCTTATGTTATCAGCAGTCCTTAATCAGGCAGTCCTTCCAGACTCATCCAAAATGGGCACAATGGACCAATAGATGGTCTAAGTGTGCAGTGTTTACCACCACTAAGAACCTATGTTCCGAATTCAGTTTCCTGCTAGAAGTCAGTTTAACGATGGCAATTCTTGGCGCCTCAAACAATAGGGTGCACCACAAGCCAGCCACCCCAGCTCGCAACAGTATTTCTGTATCTTCCATGACACAGTATCCAGAAAAAAACGCAATCATTATCCAATTGACTGTTGCAGCCAGGGTCGACATAAATATAAATACACACACCATTACGTATGCAAGTATAACACATCTCTATCGTTCAACAATTTAACAATTATTTTATTGCTTTACAGCAGACCATCCTTTCTTCCTCCTCCCACCCCCTCCACCGAGAGATTTAAGCCGCAAACCGTCAGAACACCTCAATTTGTGAATCTTGCCAATCGCAGTTCTGAGAAAAGAACAACGCCATCCAACACAGATACACACACACTGGTGTGATCATAAAATGGCTCATAGTTTATCTCAGGGGGAGATTGTGTTTTTATTGCTGTTCATATCCTTAAGTTAGCAATTTTATTGGACGGGATCGTCCCGCCAGTTGCTTTCGCAAATATTTGCATACGCTTGCCAGAGTCCCTTGGTATTCCTCCACCGCGCGTGTAGGACTCGAAAGCCTTGCTGGGGTCTCCATCCGAAAAGCGGGTTAATTGTACGATATATGTAAGTTTGGCTAATTGCTGATATAAAATTGTGAATGAATGGCTATATTGGGGAGATTCAAGTTATGGTTAACATATTGGACTAATTGGCTGTTTCTTGCTCCAATGACATGGCGATGGCTTTCTTTACATACCGGCAAGTGAAGTTAAAAAAAAGTATTCCATTAGTTTTGGCCAATAAAAATATTTGAAAAGGACTGTTAAACCATTACACCATTACAAGATGCTCTGAGGAAGTTGGCAGTAGCCTACTACCAGCTTTTATGGTCGCATTACACAAATTTACACTACAACTTCAAAGATGAAGAGAAGGTCAAAGTGGTGATGGTGAGCAGTTGCTGGCATGGCCATCATATTCTCTGGACCTAGCTTGGAGATGGATTAATAGAAAATTCTTTGAAAGAATAATGCAGATTGCAGTCGTTAACAATTCATGGACTAGAATGTTGTTTGCCTTCTTGAAGCCGCTGTATGAGTCCATGGCCATTCGAGCTTCTCGAATGAATGGTAAACCCAGATGTGGTGGTAATCATAGTTCGAGTTAAGAGACAAACATGGTTTAAACAAAGATTTCTACTAACAAGAGACAAATTCCTGAGTTTACATTACCGTCTATAGGTAGGCGCACTCCTCTTGGAGCCACGATACCTATGACTCGTTCTTGATGAAAAGCCTAACATTAATGAAAGCTACTATCGCTCCTTATACGAGGAGTAGAATGTTTGGGGAAACCTGGCGAACTAAGTCCAAAATTGTACTCTGGATGTGTACGACTATAGTAAGACCTATTCTGAGTTATGAATGTTTTGAATGGTGGAAGTCCCCTAGCGATACAGAGGACACAAGACCTAGCCTGCATTAGTACTACAAGTGCCATGAGAACAACACTCACTGCAGGACTTTAGGCTATCCTTTATTAGCTATAGCTGGACATCTTCGTTCACCCTTCGGCAGCGATTAGAATTAGTGCCTTAAGTGTAAGACAGTCAGACAGTTGGAGACATAGTGAAACTTACTGTGTACCTAGAGTTCAACAGACCCTTCACAAGCTTATTCCCGAGAAGAATGGAAAAGCGGTTAAGCTATCAGTACTCATATCATCTCTGTCTTCACTGATGGGTCAAAGATGGATGTAAGCGCAGACTTAGGCATATTTTCTGAGCCACTGTCCACTATCCAAATCAGTCCGCCTTCTGAACCGTCGTTTTCCAAGCGGACCTCCTAGCAGTGACAATAGCTACCCGGGAAACTGCGTTGAGGGCAATACCACAGGAAGGTATTACTTTTTTCATCGACAACCAGGCAGCACTAAAAGGGATTACTGGCACTGAAATAAAGATCTTAAGTTTCTTGGAACGCAGCACCAGGTAAAGAGAAAGCAGACAAACTGACAAGAAGAGGTTGAGAATCAACATCACAACAGGTAGACACCTCGGTATCCATCCCGCCTTGCGAACTGAAGCTATAACCAGCCATTAGGGCTCATGGAGAGCACACATGTATGTCTGCACAAAAAGTTCATGGCCTTGTTTTGCCGCGAGTAGGACTGACAGAATTATGCAAGAGGATAGAAAATTCCTTTCTGCCCTGATAGGAGTAATCCCGGGTCATAACACTCGTCGAGAATACAACTCACTCCCTCTGTCACTGTCCACGTCGTTTCCACTCAAGACTTACATTTATCGGGCGACAGTTCCACCGTGAGCTGGAAGAAATATCCAGCAGACCAATGAATGACATCTTGACCACATCATGGTTTCGGTAGTTCATATGAACTAGAGTTAACCAATGGGGAAGGAACATGTCTAACCTAACCTGAACTAAGATTAGTACAGTTAACACTTCTCTATTCGAGTGGTGAAGAAGTGACTGTCGAGAGGCTTGATTCTCCTGCTCGTGAAGCCAGGACAGTGGTTACCTCTACAGCTTTTGGACAGTTTTTTGTATCCAACAACAGAGACTATGGTGGCAATAATCCGGGTATCACTGCGATTAAATCTTACCAGAGAAAGTATTCGCTCCGAGCATGAGACTGTTGGTTTCTCAGATTGGCTCGTCTAAAGACGGAAGTTAGGTGAATATTCAGAAAGAGAGCGCCAACATCACTATCACTTTTAGCCATTCCTAGGGTTTAACTTTAAAGGAAATGTGTTACCAAGCTTAGCTAGTGCTTTAGAGCAACTACACAACGAATTGGTACACTGATGGGTCAAGGACTGATAAAGATATTAGAGAAGAAGTATTCAGGCTTAAGACCAAATACTTCGAATCAATGGGCAAAAGTACCAGCATCTTGCAGACTAAAATCTATGCCATGCCATAGATAGTGTGGAATCGAGACTAAGGAGGAGTTTAGCATATAGAACAGCTTTTCAGTAAAACATGGTAGATTCCAAGGATTTAATCACTAAGAACGGTGGTAACTGCCTGAGACATCACATTGTTCGGTAGGCACTTCGAGGCTTAGCTCTGACTAAAACACGATTGGGAAGCTCTTAATATTTAAATTGCTGCAGAATAAATGAGCCCACTGTTGGTAAACAGGACTTAATATGAGTCACTGAACTAGCTACCACTTCTTTCCTACATAAATCCAAAGGTGGATCATGGTAGAGGCTGTATTGTTATAGAAGTTTTCAGTGGACCACACAGTTCTGTCGTTCGATTTGCTTTTAAACTGTAGACCTTGATGGCCTTGATGGTCGAGTTTTCATCAAGTTAGCAAAATGGGGATACAGCAGATACTTAGAGTTTTAAAAGTCCACATGATCCTCGAAACCACTAGTAGCTCTGGAGGCTTCTTATCTAAAGTCAGAGTCAAATACAATTAATTGTTTGAGATACTGGTTTGACTAGAGATTCGTTAGACGTTTCCTGAACTATGATCAAGAAATGTTTGTAATGTCTGACGAGCACTGGTGGTTCTGGTACTACTGCCATACAAAATTTGATCCATACAACCCATCATCCCAAACTCTCTATGCTATTACCTCGGCAATTTCATTAGAAAATCGCCCTTAGATCCGTGGTAAGAATCTATTATCCAGACCATCAAACAGAGTATGTAGTCCCTACCTACTAACCCTTCGACCTAGTTTGCTCATAAGCTCCACCAAGTTTCACTGATTTTTCCCATAAATCCAGCCTTAACGCGTCACCAATCCAAAATACCTTTCCCAAGTCCATCCAGTTCTCTTTCCACCGCTGCCGGTCAGCCCCAAACCAATCTAACAAATTATCCTAATCAGCTTAAGTGAGTATCAACCTCTTAACTAATTTCGCAGTAAACTACCAGACAACTCTATAAAACCGAAACCCAAAAACGACATAATTATTCAAATCAAGCAGCAGAAATGCCAAAAAAAGCCCCATAACACCGGAAAATATCATCGATTACAAGAAGCTTTGCTATTTTTTTGGTCCCCTTTGTTACGTAATCCTTACAAATGTATGGTTTACCATAAAAATTTGTTATAATCATTCCCCCTTTGGTAGAAAAAAACAAAAAAAAACAATAAAACATTTAATTTACATAAAAAAAATAAAAAAAAAACTAAATCTCTTATTTCACCGGCAACGATGGTAAGACTTATCACTCTCACTGCAATGTACTGCACTTTGCGGCTCAGACGAATCGAATGGCAATGGGAATGGTAGATGGACGACACAACACACAATATTCTTCGGTTTTCTTCTTTTTTTTTATAAAACAATTCATGTTACTGGCAAATCTCACGACCAAACACGGCTAATGGCCAATAAAACGCTAAACATTTGTTAAATGACAAAATCTACGACAAAAAACCAGCAATTGCATGCATTTTGGATTGGATACGTGTACCGAGTATATTGGTGCATCATGCTGTGGTTAGTGACTGTGGATTTTCATCATATAAAAATAATAAAAGAAGTTTTTTTTTTCTGTTTGCAAACAAAAGTGACGAGTTTTCCATTTAAAAAAAAAAAAAACAAAAAAAACAGCGCCTTGAGCGTATATTTTAATTTGCAATTCACTTAGCGTATGAAGGCTGAATCCGTTATTTTGTTTTGTAATTCACAGATGGCAAAGAATGGTAAAAGATGACTTCTTTTTGGTGTTTTGAAAGGAATTCATTGATTGTGAGGCTTTGAGGTGTTAAGCAATGTTGGAGGAGTGTGAGCAGTAGTCTTTGACTAAAGAACAAGTAGATAACTCAGCAGAGAAATAGCCACTCTATGGTCACTTCCATGGTCATCTTCGATAGTACGCACAGTTTAAAATACCACCGAAGTTTTCAAACTAAGAAGCAACTTAGAGGTTACCACGTCTATCTGGGAATGGATATGGGAAGTTGAGTGTACTGTCTTGCAAACGAAAGGACTTGAATATAGGTACCTGAAACCATCTAAAGTGCCTTTCATTGGTTGGGTCTACATGAAGTTTTAAAGCCAATCAAATGATTTCACAAATGTCTTGGAAGCACTCAGTAGAATGATGCTGGGGAAAACGCTGTTCTTCGATTGGGTTTCTGTCTGTCTATGCAGCGCATGATAATTCATAAGTTGGCGAATTAAGAGCAATATACTGATCTTGAACACAAGTAAACAAGAACATGGACAATATCCTCTCCATGGTCACCACGTTGAGGTTTGAGAAACAATTCGTACTCTAAGGGTGGTAAATGGGAAAAAAACCATGTGAAAGCAAATGACAATAATATGCAAAGCCTTCCTTGCCTAGAAGGAGCCATTTTAATGCATCTCTTCGTATATGAAAGTATCAAAGTGAGGAGTTGGCAAAGGAGTGGCAAAGAGTGCCACAATCCACATCAGCCAAGTTCAGCATGGATGGCCGAACTAATGGATTGGTAGGAGCCAAACAAGGACACGTCTTATTCATGAACCCCCTTTAGTCGATTTACCAGCGAGGAACCTATGTACCCTTCCCACACGTATGCCTACATATTCATCTCAAGCAGATCAGAAGTTCTCCTCCCCTAAAGCAAGATGAAGTTCGCAAGTCAACTCTTTTGATTGATATTTCATCCTTTTGTTTTTGGCAACAAAAAATCGATTTGAACTTTCAGAAACCAAAACAAATACAAACAAAACCCAAAGTTTCAAAACCCTAACAACAATTATGCTCGAAGGAAGGCAAACCGAATGTGTTACATTCATTCATTTGTAAGAAAATCCAATAAAAGACATTAGCAGCATAATAATTCCGAGTCCACAACAGTACCACAACTGCTACTTTTTACATACTTATGCCTTGTACACGATTTTCCTTTGGTTTTTTTTTTACATTTATCTTATGACTAACACGAAGTCCCTCAGGGGGTTTCGTAAACTTTTATAAAGTACACAAACAAAGATTGGTATAGCTGGCATAAAACACTGCTGTGTGTGGTACGCTAACATTCCTTCTTGGAGATAATTTATGTAAAGTTATTGTTAAAAAAAAAGGAACAACAACAAGAAGAAAACCATCACAGAGTTAAACGTGTTGAAGCATTTATTTTATGTCTCCTGAATTATGTCACTCACATTGGCGCTTAAGGATTGAAAACATAAGAAAAACACAATCAAACCCATGTTGAATCGTGAAGACAGGTAGGTAGATAGGTAGGTGATCACACAACAGAAGACAAAAAAAAAAGAATTTCATTCACAACATTTCGCCACTAATTACAACATTTTATTTCGCAGAAACGCCACACATCTAGTCGAGGAAAACTTCACTGCGAATCGCATCAGATTGTCGACTCAAGTAGATTTTCCTTAGCCTTAGCTGCGCAAAATTAGTTTCTCTCGAGCAACGAATAGGCAGAGCGGTTTTGTTTTTTTCTTGATTTTTTCGGTAAAAGATACAATATCTGAAAAAGGCGACAAACAAGAGTCACAAATTAGATTTCAGATATAAATCTCATTTTGTGCAACAGCAACACACTGTTAGGCTAGGTACACCAAATGCACGTCGGCACGTCGGCACGTTGCCACCATCGCCAGCATCACTGCCACCGCCACCGCAGCACTAGCAGTTGTGCTTGTTTTTATTTGTTTATGTTATTATTTAACATTTAGGCATAGGCCTCCATTAGCAGTTCGGCTACCGTAGTTTGGTGTTTTGCAATTTCAGCAATTATCACTAAATTTAGTTGAAGCAAAAAGTATCTGGGAATGTTCTCAACAAACATAGTAATTGCAATGCCAAAAAGGTGCGAAAGCGCACACAGATCACACACAGTAGTGTGTCTTCCAGTGATGGACTTTTGGCCCCCATAGGTAAAAGGCGATCGCACGAATAAAATCAACAGATTTTCGCAATCTGATTTTCATAACACCTCGAACTATGGGCACGAATTAACACTTTGATGGCAAAAAACCTACCAGGATTGGCCTGTGTCATGGAATACCTGATCTTGTGGTGATTAAAAGAGACGCTGCCTGACTTTTGCTTGCGATATGTGAAATATTCGTTGGTGGACACGTTTAATTTATTCAACTCAACCACACCCATCCACTTAAAGTCGAACCTCTCTCATATGTGTAAGTTCACAAACTCTAACAGCAAACCATTATTGTTTCACTTAACAACACGCATTATTGACCACCTTCAGAATTAATTTTCACAATGCAAGCACCACCTATTCCTTGTCATTGATTCATTGTATTAGAAAATTACTTCCTTCTTAGATTTCGGTCTCGCTTTGTCTGGAAAAATTTTAAACACTCGAACGCATAGATGCGAAACGGTGGAATTGTCCCTCGGCGACAAAGACTTATTGTTACAATCGAAGAGAATTCTTTTCTCTGGAATGTGTGCGAAGCACCTAAATTGGAGGAGGGCGCACATATATAGACAAAAGTCCAAAGAATAGAGATTACCAACGTTGAAGAACAAAAAAAAAAAAACCAAGAAGAGGAAACATCTTATCTGAACCAAGGAAAACATCTTACTAATCACATGGCCCCAAGGTGTCATTTGTCTATTTAATGATTTCATTCATTTGGATCCGATGTGGTAAATTGTAGTCTTTTCACTGTGCGACGTTAGCAAATGGTAGTTGATACGAAATACATGTGCCAACAATGTTCAAAGAGCAAATGGTTATCGATTTTTTTTTTCTTTTTGTTTTTCTGTTTAACCTCATCGGGTGATTGTATGTTGTACGGATGATATGTTGTATGGGAAGTCAAATAATTAATAGTGACCTAAACATAGTGACCAAATGTCAAGCACATAGTAGGCGTCCGATAGCCAGTTTGCTGTTCAACTCTTTTATATTGAAGTTCTGATTCCTGAAACAAATGGTAACACCAATCCAAGAAAAACAACAAATTCCATACCCTAGTCACAATGAATCATAATTAACCAACCTCCTAGTTCAAAAGTCGAATTCCAGAAACCGCATGCCGTCTATTCACAGCAAACAACAAAAAATCTCGTAACATCACACAAAACCAACAACAAACACATGACAATAAATCGTATTACTTTCATTATTTATTTCCTTTAAGCATTCATTCGCCCATTTAACATATCTTGGCTTTTGTTCTTCAAAATTGCAGACAAAAGACCACGGATACAAGCCCACAAAAAGGACCATGGTGTTAAATCAAATCACACCGAAAAAAAAAAAAAAACACAACAGCCGGCATTTCTGTAGCTGCTGCTGTGCTGATGAACACTATGACCATTTGTCATAGCCACATGCATACAACCGGCAATCGTATGCATATAGTATGTCAATGCTCCGCCAATGACTGGCTGAGCACTCGTGGTCTCTTTCATTTGGTTTCCACTCAAAATTCCTTGGCATCGGAAAAACATACAAATTCATTTATAAAGTCATGTCTTGAGGTTGAACCCAACCGCATATATATTATACTCGTACGAGTAAGACAACAGAAACATGGCCCAAATATAAAGTCCATCTAAAGCACAATTTGTGTATGTCATTTGGAGGTTTTCAATGTTTGCGCCTTTATGCTTTGGTACGCATTGGAAAGTGAAAGTCTTTTTCATAGATCTGTCAATTCTCGACAGCAGACGAGTAGTGCGGCGGGGAGATCTGGTGCAATGGTTTTCCATTATCTTTTCGACCGCATATGATTAGCCTGAATGTCTGGCTATAACATTGTTACCGACTTATGGAGGCGTAGGTTTCTCTTTCCTTGACAAATGTAGTTCACTTTTGACGTTCGTTGTTTTTCGATACATTTCATGCAATTTGTTCTGAAGCATGGGTTCGAGGGTTTTGGACAATTTGTGTTTAACTGGAAAGGAAATTGCTGAATATGAATCCTCTGCGTTAAGACAAATAGCTTACCATCTATTACTTTCAAATATAGGCCAATTGGCTGTCCAAATTGAATATTCCTTTCTTCTACGAAAGGTAGGTACCTCATCCATCGTAAGACAGGAAACTCTATCCCCAAGCCATCTCACCAGTTCACTTTCTTCACATACTACATAATCCCACGAAACTGTGACTTTCCTGAACTAGATTTCTATGTCTCACAAAGAGACAAACCACGACTAACCAAAAATACCCAGGCACACACAGCCAGGCTTCCTTATTTCAATTTCAATTTTGTTTTATGTAAATTTCTTTAGTTTTTGAGTAACGAGATTTTATTTTTAACTCGACTTTTCCGATCTCCGCTCCTCCTGCGCGGACATGTTATTTGCACTCATGTTGATTATTCTGACATACATTGTGTATATCGGCAGATAGGTAGACAAACAAACAGACATCCATGGAAAGACACAATCGGATGCTATTGCTAAAACGTGAGTAGAAACGAAACACCACACAAACAAAAAAAAAAACAAACAGTCGGTCTTTTGATTAAAGCGCATTAGTTTTCGACGGTACGGTTTTACTTTCAGTTCAACTGAATTTTCTTTTCGCCTCTATGTAAGCTAAATGGGACCATGCTACTTGCAATTGTATCTAGATGCGATTTTGAATTTTTCATATCATTAAATCCCTGGCAAATTGTATGGCTTACCGTTTTCGACGGCAGCTTATACCATTGTTTGCGGGTGGTTGTATACACTGTTGGGATCTGGTGGAAGAGAGATTGTGCATTTTACATATATGCAACAAAGCAATGTGTTTGGTATCACCAGCATCAAAATCGTTCCCAGTTCGCTAGTCAACTCTTTTGATTTCATCTCTTTTGATGATATACACATTGGTTCTGCTAAAGCGAGATGTGTCTTCTGTCATATTTGACTGTTCACACAGGAAATAAGCATACCATACCAACCGGTTCTACTCTTGGAGTGGGTAGGAGCTCCCAATGCAGCAGCAAACGAAGCACACAGAAGCATTGCTTTAAATGTGCAACCAGATGAAAACGAAAATTTCCGCCAAACACAATGCACTCAGCGAAATGATCACCCATGCCATCATGAAGCTACACCATTTTCCATTTCCTTGCACTGTCTTGTTGTTACTTTCGTTATGACATCAGGACGTATCGAATTGATTCATTAGGTCCGCAATGGTCTTAGCCAAACCATATCCGTTCGCAAGAAGAAAACGTACAATACACCAACACTTGTTTTATTTTGAATATTATAAATTCAAGAGAGAAATTGGAAACAAAGCCATGTTAATTAAGCTAACATGATTTTACCTTGATGAACTATGCAATCACCAAAACAAAAAATGTACCCAGAGTGAGAAAGGAAGTCCCACACATCCAAGCACCATGGAACAATCAATTTTCTATTCACCACAAAGTTGGAACAGGATCCATCTGAATGGGCTTCTATTTCATTTCGGTGGCGAAAGAGTAATCTGCAAATTAACCCATCGCAATGGAAACAAGGAAATACTTTTATGTGAAAATGAAGCTACCACACTTTGTCGAATGGGGGAAACTCTGGGTGAGCTTTGCACGGCGAACTGGGCCAATCGTGTTTGGGTGATTTTTGACTGATGATAAAATTGAACGGATTTATACAGCAACAATGCAAAAAAAACAAGAACTGGCAGAACCGACACGAAGGCGGTTATTGTTTGTGGGCTTCTGTTCGGCTTTTTTTCTTTTCGTGGATGATGACGCTTTCACTATTGAGGGGAGATCTGCGGGGACTAAAGGAAGCTATATTCTAATATAGATGCAGATTGGTGCTACTGCAACTCTGCACGAAATTGGGACATGTGAGGGCAATGAGAGTGTTCATGTTGACCTCAATAGCTTTTAGATTTGATTGGTTTATTGAAGGAGATGTGGTACAACAATGTTACTGGCTTACAGCTAAATGTCAGAGGTAGGCAACTGTCCAAACGGATATGTATTTTTCCAAATAAAACCAGCGATCCTTCAAAGACCCAAAACAGGAATCCAAAACTAAATAAAAACAAAGAAAAAAAAAAGGAAAAAGAAATCAAGAATGAGAACGACAAGAACACAAAATACCTCCCTACAACCAAAGTGTGGCATTAAGACATAGGTAGCAATAAAACTGCCAAATTCAGGCATGATAATCTGTCAATCCTTTTCAAAAGTGACTCGTCGTCGCCGTCGTCGTCTTCGTTCGTCGTCGTCGTTGTCTTCTTGGGCGTAATGTTCATATCCCCGTTTTTTTTTTTCTTTTTTATTTGCATTGTTTTATTCGTTTATTTTTCGGTGGCAGCAAGACAAAATGTCTTTTGTTCTTATTCGTTGAGTTTTTTTTTTTTCTGCTTTTACTTTTGAGGAAAAGATATTTGATTGTCCTGCTTGCTGTTCCTTCGCTTTTCGGTGAATATTCATACTACCACGGGTAAATGATTAAAGTGATCGTAAAAAGGATGCGACATTTACCACCAGTAGTGAACTTAATAGAATACCTTAAAGGATGGGAATGAATAAACAGGAAACTGAACAAAGGGACTATTCAGCTCAACGTGTGAACTGATTATAGTCCTTTATGTTGAAACCCTTTAATAGAGGAAGGGGATGGATGTTTACTGAATGTTCTTTTAAACAGAAAAAATAGTTTTAAGCTTGCACTGCCATATCGTGGCAGGAATTTGGAACAAATAATTTATAAAAGGAGACTCGACTGCCCACAACTGAAAGCAATCCCACAACAGTCCCAATATAGGCGGCTCGTAGTTTACTCCACCTTCTCATTTGATCACCTATTTGTATTTGAAACTTTTTTATCGAATTCTAATTTATTTCGAGAGCTAAGAAAAGGCATCAACTCGTTTCAATGGAGGCAATTTAGGATACGTATACCCTACCTACATTGCAATGCACTTTTTCTTCACACTCTCCGTATTGGGACATGTGTATGGTGTAATGCAACTTATTCGAGCGCGACGTGTTAGTAATATTGTTAGGTAGACATTGCCTTCGGAGGCTGATAAAAGCCAAACATTGTTGATCTACAAATTACTGAAATTCCTGATGGTTAGAAAGTGGGTGGATGCATGCGTTATTAACACGTTCCTGTTAATTCCATATCCGTGCTCGTTCCAATTCGAATTGATTATGGTGCATATCGAATTTTGGGATACTATCAGACTTAATTGCTTGGCTTAAAGGGCGTTTTTTTTTTTTTTTAAATTTAATGTGTGTCCAAGCAACGTTGATCCATCACAGTTCGCACACCAACTCTTTTGTTTTATCATGGAAACAAGCAAATGATTTCTCGTTTACGAGTTGCAAATGCAGTTTTTAGACAAATTTGCTGTTGAAATACAATTCTATTGAAATATTTTCAATGATTATGATAATTTGCAAAGAAAAAACAGCCTCCATGGTGGGATGGAATTTCAAAAAGCAAAATACCTCATCGACTTCGTGTCGTAAACTCAATCAATTTTATGTCTTTCATCTTTCATCATAGCAAAAATAATAATTTATCTTCTTCCTAGCACATGTGTATTATGAAATGATTGGAGTGGAAGAAAGTCTAACACATCGTAGAGGGTTCAGTGACCGTTTTGCGAGTATAGGTTCTTGATTAAAGGTAAATTGTTGATTAGGAATTTATGGAGTTACAGGAACTAAAAAATGAAGCTGTTACAAATGAACATCGCATAAGTTTAGAGATGATATCTGAGATGTGGTTAGTAAAAATGGCATTCCCACACTAAACTGAATCGGAAATCGTTTCAATTATCACTTCCTATGCACTTCAAATGCACATTCATATAAATAGCTGAGTAGGAAGCCAGATGAGATAGAACTTGGTACTCAATTTAGTGAAATCTATTAGGTTTTTTTGAATGTTATGTTGGTACGAAGGCGCTTATTGTTTTATTCCGGAAATTTCTGTAACTATGCGAGCGAACTTGGTTATTTAAAATCTTACTTTTAACACACTCGTCACACTCGTCACTCGTTTAACACACTAAATCCAGCACTTGAGTGTCGCTTTACAAGTCCACCACAAGCCAGCTGAGTAGTGGGTAGATTCTTTGTTGAAATACCAGCTTTCTAGCAGTCGAGGTAAATGCCATTCGGCTGCTACAATATTTTGAAGCAACAGACAACCTCCTAGAATACCCTCAAAACCTTTCTATTTTGAAATGAAAAAAACAAATCGAATGCCTGCCCTGGAGGTGAGTACGTTAATTAAAAGAAAAAAAAAACAGAAGAGATCAACTGTCAATAAATTATTGATGTTCTCCTTCATAAATTACCCCAAACCAAATGATGATCATTAGGACAACGCGAAACCTCCTCGTCCAAGCGTGTAATCAAAATCAAAATGATTTTCATTTCCTCCGCCCCAGAGGCCGCAAGCATCGTGAAAACACTCCCCGTTTTACAAACACCGTTAGGAACACCTAATGACCTCCTAGATTATTCTAAAGTAAATCCATTTCACCCGAAAGTATATCCAACAACAGTCACCGCATGGGGGCACCCATCAGCCATCAAATAATGAAGAACACGCCAAAACACCAGCAGCACCATTCGGGCCACCATAGCTAACAGCCAAGCCAACCAAAATGGATTTCCATTAAATTTAGAATTTTCATCTGCCATTCAAGCGGAACAAACAGCATTAACTACGATTGTATCTATAGGTATTATCCCAAACAACATTGCACATTAACACCGATCGAAAGGCAATTCGAATCCACAAAACAAAAAGCGCGGTCAGGAGCTCCATTATTTTTTAGGTCATCGCTATTAGGTGGCCTACAACCGTACAGCCACTGGTAGCAGCATCAACATGGTGAACAAAATGGAATGCATCTCCGTAAATTAATTCCTAGACCAGCGCCCAAGCCAGGCCAGACAACAAAATGACATATTTCATCTTGACACTGATCCGGCGTCGTAAATGTGTTCTTTTTTTTTGTTTTGCATTTTAAATACTCCCATCTGCTGGTCATTCCATTTAGCCATCAAGTTCGCCATTAAGACGAGATGCTGAAATCATCATTTTATAGAGTACTACTCCTAGATACACAGACGAGTAGTTAGCGCGGCTGGAGATTAGTCCGCGGCCCATTGACAGACACCGCACAGACAGTAATCACAAGGATTGATCGAGTATGACTGGATCCTTGAGTGTGGATGGATGCAAAACCAGACATTGTTGCTTTATTTTTTGTTGTTTTTGTTTTTGTTTTCCTCCTCTAGATGGATACATGAGCCATGGTCAGTTGGAGTAATCCCTAAGCTGGAGGAGTTCAGTTCTGTGCTAAGATGGACATTACTCAATTAACTTATCAAAAGTGATTTCAAGTGATAGTCAAAGTGTTAAAGATACTTTATCTGACAACTGAAATGACATAGGATCTGGTCGGATGTGGTGCATAGTAGAATGCGGTCCCGCTCCGCCAGCAGCTTAAGTGCATAGTTTCGCTGTTGTTCAGTTCGTCTTTAAGGTTGTTTTCATCTTTTGGAAGACGTACAGATGGTAATCTACGGTAGTTGAGGGATTTGCTAAAAACCTTTGTAGTATGAGGTCTTAAGGTTGTTGTTATCCTTGGAAATGAAACGTGTGCAACATCAAAGGGGATTGCACTAAAGGGTCTTCAACACGGTGTAGGACTCTTCAGATAAACAGGACCACCTATTTGCCATCAGCATGGTGTTGTTGTGTAAGATGGCATAGGTGGGTCTAGTATATGCATCACAGGCATCTAGCTAGAGCTCGTCAGGAAGAGAATGTATTTCGGATGAATTCCTTCTATGGTCAGCTCTTCAAAAAGAGAGGATGACAATGAAACTATGTATGTCCTTCTTTGGATGTAGACTTGACTTAACTGAACTCTGGTCGTGCATAAGAGGCGATAGAGCCCAAGAAGAAAGATAAGAGCTAGAATCGTAGAGCCATAGCTCCCAACATTGCTAAAAAGTTCGCCGTCGATCGCCAGTATTATGTGAGCATCCCAAGCCTTTTGATAAAAAAGAACAGCTAAAGTCTCGAAGAGAGTGTTGCCCTCGGCAAAAGTACAAACATTGTCTACGAATTCCAACATTAGAATCAGATATCTTTGGCCACTTTTCAGACAGCTAAAGAGCTTTAGTGCTGCTTTGAGCATAGACTTTCTCAAGAATTATCCTACAAAATTCCTTACAATTAATTACATCAAACCGCCAGACACTTTGCCTATCGAGTACATCCAGGATCAAGCGAAGCACGACACTCCTGGTTTGACGAATCCTGGCAAACACATGCAGGACAACAACATGCATACGAAGTGGCACTGTACAGAAGGTAGAAACCAGTTTAGTAAGCTCTACCACCAAATGAGAAGGGAAAGATACTTCATCTTCAGAAAACAAAGAAAGTTTTATCGAAGAAATGGAGATCTGTCCAACAAGACTGCTGGACCGGGTGGAACTAGCTAAGGCAGCCGGGGATGACTCGATGGAGTGTACGAGTGTATTCCAACTCATTGATCGAAGAATAAAATCCTTCTGTGCCAACTGTTAACATTGCCTACTACATACTGTTCCGTCATTTTCCAACGAGCTGAATGGACTCCTTTCAGTGCAATTTTAGGCCCAATTTTGGTTCACAATCGACCAAATATTCCCACTACAGCAGATCCTGGAAAAAATCTAAGTTGTCTAAAAGGATACTCACAGCCTTTTGTATTGATTTTAAGACTGCAGAGCTATACAGAGCCATATTCAGTCTCTCCATCTCTGCCAAATGCATCAGATAATGCAGAATGATCACGGAGCAACCTCATTGCCGCATGAAGGTCGAAAACGGTTTCACCGAGGTTTCAAATGCGCTGTCCATGACTGTCCTGTACCTTGCTTCGGGAGAACCACGGCGGGCTACATATTACTGGCGCGTTTGCAGGAGAATGAGGGGAAAACAAAGAATGTTGAGTCAAGCACTTTGTGCACCTCGGCCCCGTTACAAGCTCTGAAATCGTCATCAGAAATCCACTTGTCAATGATAGGTCTAAGCTCATGGTTCCCATTCTTCTGAGGTGGGTCGCCACTGGGTTGTGGCCTGTCAGGACACCGATGAGGAGGGGTCAGCTATGGTCCATTGAGTGATAGGACCTCTCTGGATTACATTGGACCCAAAGTAGGTTGGAAGTAGAGTGTACTCTACATAGCGTTGGCCATGTTGTGGAAGTCCGCGGCTAATGGGCAGTTGAGTGTTCTGTTGGGATGTCGTTTGACTCCGATGCTGTTTTGCTTGCTATCGACCCTTTTTATTTCCTTTGAAGCCCATATGTCCCGGGATCCAGCATAGCGTGGTTGCAGTGCCTAGAGCTCAGGGTTTGAGTTTGAGTTGGTTGTGATGGAAGTGCTGGGTTTGATGGCTACTTAGCTGTCGGTGTAGATGTGAATATGATTGTTATTTTCCAGAGTGGATAAGCTCCTGCGGGCCTCTGTGATTCTATATGTTTCCCCCTGGAATATACTCGCGTAGTTGGGGAGTTTTGTGGACCCAGCAATCTGTGGTTCCTCTGAGAATATTCCTGAGCCTTCATCTGTTTTTGACTTCTCCAGTTCTCTCTGGCGGGAATGGAGAGCATAGACTACCATTTGCGGGTCATGTTGAGAATATTGAATACTGTCCAGAGTGTCTTTCGAGACTTAGAAGATTCAGTGTGAAACTCTACATGAAAAGGTGGTCACTCTTGATGATACAGTATGGTCCTTGTCTTACAGCGGTCATTCCACCACCATCTACAGTACAGTGCAGACAATTGTTACAGAAACCGCAGTAACACCGATCTCGAACCACTCCCTAACTAATCCATTAGGCGCTCTTGTAAATCTCACTTTTGTTTGTCATTTATTCCATTCCTTGTGGCAGAAGTACAAATTAAAATTTTAGTGGTTTTGTCACACACTGGTGTTATGTTAATAACAATATGCTAATGCACCACGAAGCACTCTTCTACTAATCAACAATTCCTCCTCTATATGGCTGCACACCACTCGACCACTCGACCACTCGTCGGAAGATCTAAGTGATGGGCTAACCTCAATTTATTTATAGCGGGCTACACAGAGTGTAATTGTCAATATGAAACCGATTTATCACACAACACACTCCTTCACCGTTAGGCAAAGAATAAAAGAGAAGAGAAACCTCTTTATGAATTAATTATTTCTCTTCACAACCGTTCTCGGTGGTGGTGTTCTCCCAAACCCATTAGTGTCCCTCCAGAAGACATAATTGACACCTATGTGTAAATTCATATTTTTCAATTTTCCTCACGTTCCTTTCGAATTCCAATTGAATGACTCCAATCGACAGAGCTGCACTGAGAGTCACAAACCGTCGGTTGGAATTGTCAAACCAGCGATATGAACGAAATCAATTGCAACTGCACCATCCGTTCGGCGCTTTGTCAGTGCTCATCATCATCGTGGTCTCGTCATCAGAGTCACACAACAGCAGCAGCAGTTAGAAAATTTATCCTCCAATTAGCAACGTAGAGAGTCCGCCAATCGCTCATGGGCCGGATTGATGGCCTACAGAGCTTTGCCGAATGAGCTCTCTTACGTAGTATGTGGCTTGTGTCGGCAAACCAACAAGTCTGCAAATGGTATAATAATGTATCTGCGATTAGAAATCAATCAAATTTCTTCATACAAATCAATTAGATAAATCGTAACGGTTAAACTCATCATTATGTTTAATTTAACCTTTTTTGTGTTGCCGATGGAACAGATGGATTGAGAGAACCATCGACTTTGCTGGCTGCTGATGGATATGAAAGATACTTGTAAGCAAACACAATGATAAGATTAACAAACGCTTGGATGGACTTTCTTTTTTTTCCCCTCTCTCTCTCTCTTGGTCATAACAATGTATTCCCATAGAATGTCATTCATCTTTACATCAAATGGTTCCGTCGTCGTCGGTCGATTCACTTCCTTGAAAGAGTATCTTCTTTATGACATTGTTGGATACATGAAGTATCTAATGTGTGACGAGGGGATTCTCTGGACTTGATTGGTTTGTTATCGAGTGGTTTAGGGGTGGGAAAGACGCATCACACCCATGAGTATGCAAATTTCCAGTAAAGGCTACTGTTTGACGAAAAACTGCACATCTCGTCCTTTTAGCCAGTTCATTGCAAGAGAACTACCAACCAACAGGAATTCAACGTCTTCTGCATGAAGTCTCGAAAAATTTAACACCAAAGGTATCGAGAATTCAAATAACCAATGGGTAAGGGCCATTCTAGACAGACAAAACATTGCTTTGTCCTCTGGAGGAGTATCAGTGTCTTTGACCACAGTCAAGAATTGTTTCCAAGAAGGAATCCACTTCAATTTGCTCTACAAAAATGGTCGGAAGCCCCTTGAAAATAAAGGATGGTCCTCTGTATTTTAGGTCGTTAGTTTGAAAAACTGGAAAGAAATCACGTCCTTCCACACTTGATGGCCAGAGACTGCTATCATCAGGAGGATGTACTCATTCTGTCTTATGGGTCTTTAATCGAGTGGCCTGCCATAGACACGATCACGTACAGGATACAACGATTAGCATGCATAGGAACTACCAGCACAGTCAGGATCGCTCTGACTGCAGCCTTTGAAACAACACTTACTACGTCTCCAACGAAAGGGATTACCAAGAGTGTTCTAAGCTAAGAATCTCCGAAATCAGACTTTTAGAGAAAATGGCCAGACGACCCACCGCATTATAAGTGGGCTAGATCGCAGAACACTACGGGAGTATATTACATAGGAAACTAACTGGCAGAAGAACTAGTAAGAAAGAGGTCCGAATTATACCTGAAAATGTCTGTCAGAGGCTGTGGCAATAGAGGCGCGGAGGCAAACATATGCCATTTTTTTTACAAATGTCCCAACCTGTGCAGATATAGGTAGACCTGTCCCAGACAAGCCACCATTACCCATCCTAAAATTTGTAACAATTTAGGGTTACTTTAGAGAAGTCACTATATTGACTAAATCTTTACACTAAATATACTTAAATCCCGCAAAAGACTAATGACTAAGCTCTGGGAACAGATTGTGTGGCGTATCCCTAGAGAAACGTGATGCAGTGAGTCGTCTGCAAGCAGCTTTTATGAACTTGTCGATATATAAACCGTATTTCGGCAAGGATATCCCCTATTCTGTGACTCTTCAAGCTTGTGCTGGAGCAGTTACCATAGAAGGCAAGTGTTGACACGTAATCTTCAACCCATATGCCCTGCTGCTGAGACACTCAAACGATATGGCTTTTACGACAATTGATGAATAGTCGGAACGAGTTGATCTTGAAGTGAACAAGATCAGTGTACCATCAGTGTAGTACTAGACACAATGTCACTGCTGAGACCTGGAAAAGAGTTCATCAACTCCACGAATGCCATTGGGAGACACGCTATCCAATCTAACTAAGAAGGACGTATTTTAGTGGGATAAGATCATTGAGTTCGGATTTTCCTACACTATAGTGGGCTTTATGTTGTTGCACAACCTGATTGCCATATACTGGGTGATTTCAACTAGCGAAGTCAGGACTGACCAGTACGCTCTGCCGTAGTCTCATTCGGTCTTTCTAAATGGAAATAGAGGCCTTGATGACAACACAATGTGAGACCTATATTGGACTGATGATTCACAGAACTACCTCTAATTCTTACTGGAGTGCAGTGTGTTCAAAGTTGGAACTTGTGTCTTCCTCCAGCTTTAGAAAATTTACCTAAGAATGTACTATCCATTCTATCCATTTAAGTGAATATCCATACTCCACATGCATTCAAGTTCAAGACATTGCCTTCCACATGCCGTGTCCTCACCAAATTCCAAGCCAGAACATTTAATATTCACCGTCCACATAGCTTCGTTATTCCAAAACAATTTCATGAAAACAAATACAAACTTTCAAGTTAATCCCCAGCATCTGCACACACCTCACGGCAGCCTTGTTTACGTAAGAATCGAGTTTTTCTAATGCTTCTCGCCTTCGTGTATCTCACGCAACGTGAAAAAATTTATATCGAATTTCATCCTTTCGCACAAAGCAAAACGTAAATCGAAACTAGTCTAACCAAACTGCTGCAGACCGCCATCGCCATCGCCATCTACAAACAAAGACCTTCAGCCGAAGCATGCACACACTGGCACCACCAACTAATATAGTGACCCATATTTGAAAATAAGCAAAGAAACTGCAAATAAGCCAAAAGAATTGATATACAGGCTTACAAAGCGAGTATAACATATCAAATTTCCTTTTCTGGGCTGCATTTCGCCGGGGGGAGGCGCGAGGCGGGACAGCAGGCTTCTGTCCCTGCTGTTGCTACCAGTTCACCACCAATAGACAGCAGTGTCTACCACTTCGCTGAAGAGGAAGAATACGAAGCCACGACCGAACACAAAAGCAGCCAAAGTGTTGGGCAGGTTGGGTTTTGGTGTTATTTTACTATATTCGCGCGGCGCGTCTTCGGCTGCTCCTTGCGTCCCTTAACAAAATGCAGACATAGCTTAATGTGCACCAAGAAATTCATTTCGACACCTTCCTTGTGATTTCTTTTTGTTTTTTGTTTTTTTTTTTCTGTGTCTAATCTCTTTGACAGCAAACGGTAGCGCGCGATGAATAAAGTATCTCAACGGAATGACTTTTAAATTGAAAAGAGTATCTCGGATTCGCCCCCGCCAAGATAGATATAAGCAATTTGGTTATCATTATTAGAGTTTCCTTCTTTTCGGGGAAAATCTCGCCGTTGTGTGTGTGTGTGCTGGAAATTAAATCCTGATTGCAACACCAAAAGTAGGGAATAAGCAACGGCAGTGGCTGTGGCGGCGGCGGAGTATAAAATGGAAATAACGTCGAAAATAAAACCACCTACGCTGGGTTAGATACTTTTGGTGGGCTGCTTGGAATGAGTGTTGTGGAGTAGCAACAGCCAGATGTTGACTTGCTACTGTTTTGCTTGTTTTTTTTTTCTTTTTTCTCATTTTCGAGTCTGGATAGTATGTGTGATTGTGTGATGAGGAATGCTGCTGCTGTAGGCAGCGTTGCTAACGAGCCAAACGGTTTCAAGAAGGAGAAATCGCTTTCGATTTCTATTTTAATTTTCGGTGTTTGCTGTCACTGCAATTGCATTTTGTATTGATGGTGGAAATGCGAAAGATAGATGGGTGACGTGCTTTAATTAGGAATGCTGGATGGTTATGGTATGGTATGCGAAGGAGTGGTAAAAAGGTAAGGCAATGCGAACTAATTGCGTGGTAATTGTTCAATCATAACTCGAAGAACAGGCAAACCAGAGCTGGGTGAAACAATCAATCATACACAGTGCCATGGGATGATCTAGTCTGAGTTTGATTGAACTCGCCAGTACCATAAGTGGTTAGAAAGATGTTGATTCGGCGAATACCACTAGTATGGCACTAGTTCAAGCAGCAATCAGGTACATCTTGAAGGCATTCAACCATTTCATTCAACCAATAGATACCAGCTGCAAGCAACTAGTTCCACTACAGTAGCATAAACCACTGTCCGCCCATGGGGTCCTTATCAATATGTGTCCAGTGTTCCGAAAGGCTTAATCAAATGCCTCCAACCAATTCGTTCACACGTAACCAAGCCAATTTTTTCACTTTAAACATTAAAACCCGAAGCAATTAGCAAATAAAATGGAATGGAATGGCCTAAACCAGGAGAATTTAACCAGAAGCGCCTAAGCCACCATTGACTGCCCCTTATCAGACAGTTTTGCTTTTTTTACCACCGTTCAGCCACGAAAACATGATGAAAATTATGTAGTGCACCTGAACAGTCCTCGCAAAAGCGGCAGCCTCATGAATTTATATTAATTACATGTAAAACTAAATCCAACACAAATGAGATGTAGGAAACCAACGAAAAATAGTATGAAAGTGGGTGCGGTACCCTGACAAACCAGTCGCTGTTATCCTTCACACATCACTCTTTGAAAGACACTTCAACATGAGAGCAGATGGAGGACCGCTTGAAAGGAGCCCACGTTAGGACTTCCTTGATGAAATCATTTAGATAAATGCGCCAAACAACACCACTTTCCATTGTGATTGATGGGGAGAAGGAATATACACACAGCGATCTGGAATTAGAACTCAGATCTTTACTTCCTGATCGCTGTGGTGGAATGTGCCTTATGTACAAGTGTCCCATTAAAAATAGAAACTAGTAACGCATAACGATGTGTGACTGTCACACATTTGCCACTCAACGTTCAAGTGGGTATACTGTACAAGTCTTCCAAATGAATTGAGTAAACCGAAACGTAGGCCGGTATGTATCTGCCGAAGAATTGCTCACTCGATGCAAATATAGACCGCGATGGCATTACACTGTCTACTCGCTTATTGAAAACGCTCTATCAGCAACAGTTTTTGTTGCATGAAAAGGAAATCTCTTTTCGGGCCCAGCAACAAAAAACCGTGTACCAAGTCATGTCAAATGTCTCTGGCGAAGACTGATCGAGTGGCTGCATGGAAACCAATAAAATACCATTTCGGAATTTACAAGAGACCGTTTTTTCTTTGGGCTTTCTGCTCTATATGTGTCTTGAGTTTGGTTTATGCCTATGTCTGCTAATGGTTCAGTTTTTTCGAGGCGCATTGCGTTTATGGTAAGAGAGACCATTTTCAAAATTGGAGCACTGTAATAAATTCGACGCCGGGAAGGTGGTAGTATAAATCAACAATTGAAATTAACTTTACAAAAAAAACTGTCTCGCAGTCAATTTGATGGTGGTGGGCTTAGGCGCGCGTTTCTTATTCAAATTAGGGTTGTGAGCGCGCTCTATGCTCAGTGCAGTGTGTTTTGTCCAAGTCAGTCAATTAAGAAAATTAATTTAAAATCGAATACGAAACGCCGTGGACATACATTAAAGTATTTGGGTGTTAATTTGTTACCAGCCCAGCCAGGGAGGGAGCGAATTTTACGATCGCGTAATTATCGTCACCGGCGATTAGCCGATGTATAACAACTTACTGTGAGCGGTTTTTTTTTTTTTGTCTCCTCGTCTATGGTGGACTTGTTTGCGGTCTTGTTAAAGTGTTCTTTAGTTGACAGTATGATATGAGCTTACCTGTAATGAGAGGGAAAAGAAATTAATTGCTTTAGTGTTTGCTTTGAGTAGGTAAAACGAAAGAGTTGACTTGCGAACTGGATGCAGTGCTAACAATGACTTGAGTTGGTTTGGTCTGGGATGGGATTTTCGTAGTAAATCAGATCATATTACAGATCATACAGTACCGCAAAATGAGTTATTGCAACAGATTTTCATAGCTTTTTGATGAATGATGATGGAGCTGGTGACCGCTTGCAGTGTTCACTTAATAGCTCCTTTGAACATGGCGTTCAACACTGAGTCTGACTGCCATACAACAGACAACAGACTGAGTACATCAACAGGCTCTAGACAAGTGAAGAGAATTTAAAACACTCTACGTCGGCTTTTAGGCTGCATGATGTTTGACAGGCAGTTATGAGTTCTTATGAGTTATCTACGCGAATGTGGATTGCATGTAAAAAACTACGTAGACAGGAAAGACGCCATCAATTTTACAAAACAGTTCCTTCACTATTTTTTATCCCTGTGGTAGAGGAGGCAGATGCTTTATCTTGGCTCATGTTGTTTACACTTTGATTAGTTATAAAGGAATACATCGATACCAAGTCTGCGGTATGAATGTAAACATATTGATTGATTTATTACTCCCTGCCTACCCTATCTGCGGGAACATTAAAAAGGACATTAAAACTCAATCTCATCCTTGTTAAGTATGGTTTCATGAAAGAAAAAATTGCCAGAGCAGGAGCCATTCACCATAGACAGAGTATCTTTCACTAATTAAATTCCAGTCAATCCATGCATAAATATCAGACTTTCACTTGGCATCCATTGCACACTCACTGTCATCTAATCTCACTGTTATTAACAATATGAACAAAATTATTATAACATTATTACAGTCGTGTTTGCGAACACCACATGCATATCGTATCGCAAAGTTGTTGCCCGGCTTGCTTAGTGGTATCACATTCGATTCGCCTTCTCATCGTGCCAGCCCTCCTGGCTCTGGTTGTAGCTACTTTTCTCATTATTATTATTAATAGTGCTTTTCGTAATCAGCTGTACAGTATCATGGAAAACAACACCTGGATGAATGAATGAGATGTGAACTGCTACCGCTAGCGTGGTCAATTCGATGCATACCATCGCGGCTCCTGCTGGTAATAAATCTCATAAAAGTTTTTCTATCTTTTTTTTTGCAAATTGTTAGCATTGTCAATTGTACTCCCTCCTTGCACAGGCGATGTTGGTTACACGACAAAATGTATCTACACTCGTACCTTATGTGTGTTGTATGTGTGTGGGCATTTCTAACAACAAAAAAAACACATTTCTGCCGTTCAACCTTTTTTGTGCTGCTTTTCACCCACGGAGGAAGAATGAGTCAACCTCAAGACCATTGTAATGCCAAACTATTTCTTACTGAGTTGAGATTTAAAGCCAGCGCGACAAATGCAGCCCAGACTTGCAGGAATTTTGTTTTCCTCTGGCGCAGACGGATTTCGCAAGCAGTAATTGCAAGTTCTAGCTTATTAGGCCAACTAGGAGAGAACTATAATTAGTTTGATTAAGTGCAAGCATTAAGAGAAATTGTGTACTTAGGTGGAAGACTTCTTTCTTCTATTTGCTATTCACTTATCGCGCAGGGAAGGAGTGCCCAACAAGCAGCATTGGTATTACAGAATCGCGTGTCAAGGGGGAATTAATTGTAATGGCTAAGCAAATGTACTTTAATGTTGAAGCTTGATCTGATTGCCCAGAGAAGTAAGATAGAAACATTAATAATGAGACGTTCATGCAGAAAAAAAAGTGGGAAGTGGTAACTGGTCCCATTTTATTGGAGTTCCTTCGAGTTTCAGAGAAAGTAGAGAATGCTTATAGTAGCAGCAGTTACCACAATAGCACCTTAGATCTGAACAAAGACAGGTTAATACCAAGGAATATGTGGAGTATCGCGTCCCAGACAGTAGTGTCTCATAACACTGAGATGCTTAACGAAAACAAAGTGTTTTATCTGGTGAAAGACAGCAAGGAACATACGCTTAGGCTGCCTAGAGAGTCGTACTACACAGAATTGTATTCGTTGTAAACCGAATCGCCAATGTAAGTTCTGACCTGACCCTGACCGAGGACACGAGAAGACACAACGCAGGGTCACATGCTCTGAAATCTCCCGAAATCCTAGTGTCACCTGACACCCATGGAAGATTCAAGGAGTTTAGCCTTATGACCGAATGCGAAGAATCTATTTCGGAACAGGTTGTAGGCTTGAGCAAGGTTTTAAGCCTATGCCGATACTATACTACTGATGCAGATACTCCGACCCCATCCTACGTTGACAGCAAATTCAACAGCTATGAGGACAGTAAAAGATCTCTGCTTAAACAACAGAGGAATGCTTGCCCAAAGAGTAGCACCAGACCAGTGTTGGACCCAAAACCAGAACCCAGTTCAGGCTCAGAGTTCTGAATGTATGAAAACCTGACCCTACTTCTGCATAGTAGCCGAAGCTTAGGTGTCATTGCATCAAGCGTCATATCCATGGATTCAGGGTTGTCGGTCATTGTACCTCCGTTGCGGATGATATGAAAAGCCATCTCGTCGAAGTCGTTAAATTGCCGAAATAGTGCACAGTTCTTCGTAAAAGGTTTCAAGTAGAGCTACTTGATGCACAGACGATTTGAAGCAGAGCCAGGAGTACTGGGGAGTCCTTTGGCAGTTTTCTCCACCAAACCACCGACCCAAGGAGAAGGTCTTATGATAGTCAGAGCATAAGCCACAGCTTTGAAGAACTCGTCAATACAAAGTCACCTGGATTGGATGGCATACCAAACAAGGCTCTTAGGTTAGCCACAAAACCATTTGTAGAACTTTATAACAAGTGACTAACTGAAAGGTTTTTCCAGTTCAAGCAATGTCTGGTGCTGCAATCTAAAGGGGAAACCCACCAGATGAGCCCTTGTCGTATGCCTTCTGTGCACAAAGAGCACGATACTGTAGAGAATCATATGCAACCGACTGGAGGTGGCGGCAGTTGATGCAGCCGGAGTTTGGATTAAGAAAGGGTCCTTCCGCAGTAGAGGGTGTGGCAATGGATGATAGCAGAGCATACAGCAAAAGCAGTTCGAGTAAGCAGTCGAAAGAAAAGAGAGCCAATCACCATCAGAGAGGCGATCATGACATAATGTCAAGACCGGCTACTAATGTGTGAGGAATACCTAGAAAGAACGCGTGACAAAGCTGCTTTGGAGGACCCAGTTCTGCCAAGGGTGGTTCACCCATCATAACGTATACGTCACCAATAAGGGCCAAAGCAGTGACATTTAAGTCCTACGCAAGAAGGCTAAACTCAGTCAACCGGCTATGTGCACTGAGAGTTTGCCGTGTACATCGGACAGTATCAGGGGATCGTATACATATGTGTCATTGGGATGCTCCCAGCGGATGTCTTGACCAGTGGCTACAAACGATGTAAAACTTCAGGATTCCCGTGCTTCAGTCAGAGATATCAGGTATCAAGCCAAGAGATCATGGTAGGGAAAGATGGACCCACCCTAAAAGATGAAGATGAACCCATCGACTTCTGATAGATATCCACAAATGGACGACTCGAGATTACGGAGAAGTATATATCTACTTAAGCCAGCTCCTAGCTCAACAGGTTATGTCTAGACTGCGAAGCGTCCAAAGAAGATAACCAGCCTGTCAGTGTAATCGCTGCAGTATAGAGCGCCGAGAACTAAAGGAAAGAATCTGAGAAATACCAGCTTCTGAGAACATTGCGAAGCATATGCCGGGAAAGAACTTCGAGGATTAGAAAGAGTCAAAGAGGGCACCGATGCAAATCAGGCTTAGATGGGAACTCCTACACAACAAAGAACGGCAAGTGCTGAACCGAATGTTGAACCAAAAACCATTACTAAGTAGCTCCGCGGATTCATACCTAGTGTTAGTCCCCCGGGGAGAGTGGTTCAAGTGTGTAGGGTGTGTGGTTAGTACGTACGTAGGCCTATTCCTCGCATCGAGTAATCAGGTCGAGCATAGGTCCCGGGTTTTCGTGTATATACCTATAGAAACCAAGTATCCATCGGTGCAACCGAGGACTTTTTTTGATGATTAGCCCCATGTCCTGCCAAAACCACCCTTACACTGCCAGAAAACTGAGAGTACCTTGGATATCTTCGACTTGACATGCTCTGAGCAAAGAAGAAGGACGTGGGGTCTAGGACATCTAGATAGTGACGCCGTCACAATCCTCCTTCTCGTGGAGAGGAGAACCCCAGTTTTCAGGGGCTTGACCCAAAGCCTATTCCTAGGCACCATTCATCCATCTTGTCTTAGTCTATCTGCGGGTTGCCACGGTATTGAATCAGAATTGAACAGGTTTTTCAGTTAATTCTTCAAACTTATGCCTGCAAATGCTCCTCCATAGACGATTGGTTCTCCATCATTTGTCCACGCAATCTCCAGTCGAATACTGCTTGGATTGGATAGTGTGTTTAGGTCATTTCCAACGACTCTTACGCACTGGCAATAAACTCAAATTCGAAGAATACCCATTAGAGTTACTCTCCAAGACGCATGTACGTGCTTCAAGCCGAATATATTCGTCACTGCAACCCAGCAGACTTATGCTAATGACGTGTTACCAGTGTTTGGAATTGCAAAACAGCCATTAACCACCATTATACTCCAAAAACTAATTAAAATATCTACCAGCAAATTTTTAATGGCTTACACTCTGGCGCTGTCCTTCGCAACATTTGCGCCAAACACTGGCGGCTTTTGTAATAAACTCTGCTTAATGTGTTGCATACAGTCTTGTTATTACCCCCTTAACTACGCCCCATAATCATGTGTCAATGAACCATAACCACCACGTATTAGCATGGTAAATTCTATGAGAGCCTAATTAATCGAGAACCACGCCGCCGCACCGCCGTGCATCGAAATCAAACAAAAGGATATCAGCGCCAAAGACCAGTAGTCACTTGCGCCATGTGGTGGTGTGCCACACCCTCTTCCCTCGTGTGCACCATAATTATTTAATTAATGCCCCCCCTCCCGTATATGTATCGGAGGCTCATTCTTTCTTAATCTACATGTACGGACCTATTTACAGGCACTCACTTACATATGGGGGGCAGATAACTGCATTTGTGCAGAGCCCCGCAACACTGCCACGAAGCAGCACCACAGCGCCACAGACTACCACAGTGGTGGTACCTTGCAGGAGGAGGGCGAGATACTTATCAGCCACAGATCAGTAGCAGAGCTAGTTGAGCGATTGTAACACATGTCCAGTACAAGTCTCATAAATAAGTTTCAATTAAATGCAAAAAAAAAATTCTATCTATGTTTGAAATTTCAGCTCATTCCGGATTAGATACGTCTCTGGGTGCCCCCCACCGCGGGATATCGATCGGCGACGAGTACCGGCAGATACATTCCTCTTTTCATTTCATAATAACGCGCGCGCCACCAACGGTAGACGTACAATTGCACTTTTATGTTCAATTAATCCCCAGCTTCTGGTTAAATCATCTTGACGGTGTGATCACCTTCTTTTATTTCAACAGGTAATTAAATTGCAACTCGATTTAATTTTCAATTAGTCAATCTCTTATGTTCGGTTTGGTGAGTTGTTTTTTTCTTTTAGCCTCTTGGTCGGCACACCAGTTGGTGGTGGTGTGTGCCTCGATGGATGGCAGAGTCTGGCCTCTCTCTCTCTCTTGCTGGCCAGATGAAGAAGCAGACAAATGAATTAAAGAGCTAAAGCTATGCCGTTGAGCAACACAAGCTAAGTATCTAGTTGGACTGGCTGCGAAGATTGTAAAATCTAAAGAGGTGTGTTTTTAGTTGTTTTTTTTTTGTTTTTTTCTTATCCTTCAGCTGGTAGTTGTTGAATCTTTATTCAATGGGAAGGTATGTCAATTATTGGTATGAGTTGTAAAACACACGAAAGAATGGTCAAAACTAAAGTTTTGTGCATCTGTATCTGGGTCAGTTGAGATGTCTGCGAAAGGTGAAGACATTTGCGGCTTGTTGCCATAATTGGTGTACAATGGTGTTGTGGCGGCAAGAAGTTGAGAAACGAGAACACATACTCAACATTGTTGTGTCACTTCAAGGTGCGACAAGCGTCCAAATTTGTTAAAGCTGCGTTTGGGACCATGTGTTGTGCTAGACTGGAAAATTAGTCACTGATTTGGTTTTAGTTATGTTCGCATAGCTAAACTATGTGCCTTAGTTTGAATGGATGTCTTGGACCTACAAGGTTGTGTTCCAAAATAAATATTCGATTCGAGACAATGTGCCGTGAGATGTACTACTTGGAATACAGAGGACCACACCCAAGGCATTTGAAGAATTCGTACGGTAAGAAGTTGCGAATGGACTTAGTCCATTTTGGGAACAACGTTTGGACCATATCCGTCTAAAGAAAACGGCTCCGAAGAGTACCCCTCGCGCTTGAAGCAATCTAACCTCTGGAAAGAGGGAGAAACGGGCCATCATTCCATTGCGAGATGGGCGAACTTGGGCACAGAGACAGATTGTATGTCACCATTCCACGACCTCAGACTAACGATCTTCCCCCCAGGAGAGTATAGGACTAATGGCAGGGTCAAAAACTGAAACCGGAATTGGCCGCTCCCTGAGATTTCCAAACCGCGGCAGTGTGGTCGAAGCGGAAGTTCTAGCAATCGCGGAAGCGGGATATAAAACAATCTTCGAAACTGAACTATAGAAAACCAATCGACATCTATATTGACAGTCAAACCGTTGATGGAACGATGCAGTGAAGGACGCACACCACTCATGTCAAGCCATGACATCCCACTCCCCCTATGGGTTCCAAGATAGAGCAACATTTAATGGAACGAACTGGTGGACGAATTAGGAAGAAAGTGGTCTGAGTAGTATCTAACAGTGGTCGTTGACTGTGCTCTTCCGCCCGTAGCAAGAGAATGGAAGGGAACCACAGTGCCGTATTCGGTGTCATGTCCCAAGCGCATTGGTTTACCATAGTTCTTGTGAACTACCCATCCACTGGGTTTGATATACATATGTAGTTCAAGATGTCATTTCTTAGACTTTTGGTCACGGAAGACCTGGACAGTGACCAAGAAAATGGGTAGTGTCCACGTCTACTTCGTCATCTCCACATCTTCCGTTTTTCTTAGTTTCTTATGTGGTAACCTACAGTCTTATGCCGTGGTATGCTACTGTTAGGATAGAGAGAAATTCCCCGTCCTTTTGCCAACCAACTTGGTTGGTCCTTGTCAAAAGAAGGCCTTAAACTTTTCGAAATCTCGCAAGTGTCCAGGAGGAGCATGTGATGTATGCCTCCCTTTGACCCTTATCCTTACTTCAAACCTTAGTGTGCAAGGTGCCATCCCCAACTCTTTCCCAGTTACAGTACTTCCTTCTCAACTGTTCTGCACCACGTACTCCTAGGATCGTCGCGTATCCAGTCAAGTTTGCTAGAGAAAAGCCATGAAATGGATGTACTACACATTGCGTTGGGCATGTTGTCAAAGGGCGAAGGGATTTTGGTCATGAGAAGGTCGAGGGGCTTTAGGACCGAACGGTGTGTTAGCACCGAATGGTCTTTTATTGCTTTCTGAGGTAGGTGATGGTAGGGTTGGTGTCTCTGCTTCTCCCCTCCTCTATGAGCCATCATCATCATTATGGACCATTTCACACATCTTCACGTTATAGTTGGTATTTCGCACCGCATTTACCACAACATTGTTATTAATTTTTCAAAAAATACTAAAAAAAAACAACTGTGTTTCCGTATTACCATGACCATGGTCAATCTAGTCTTAGCCACTAGAAGGACGTAGAAGACTACTCTTGTCATCTGATGATTCATAACATGACAGTCATCTGCAATTGTAAGATCAAATATCTTACAACCTGACCCGTGTCACCATTTAATAAACTTGAATCTGAATCTGTTAATTGTGAACTTAGCATCCATGGCCGTTGCAATCCCGAACTCAAATTGTTCTAGCTCCGCTTTCACAGCAATCATCTCATCTTATCTGATCTCGAAATGATGTCACAACATAACTTTTCTTTTGGCCAGGCTACCACAACACATAACAGTAACAAACGTTTGTTCTTTAGTTCTGCAAGTACAGCAGATACAAAATCCATCCGTTGAACGAATCTTTCACTGACTCGCCTCTAACATGGAATAGTTGCGCCCATATTTTCTTTTGCTTTCCCAGCTACTAGAACGCATAATGTGCCCACCTGATAATCGCATTCTCTGAGCCTCTCCCATATGTTCCTGATCTATTTGGAGACCATGGTTTGAAATAATTTTCATCGGCTCCAACCTACCTTGGACCACAGAACATGCCCATGCGGTTGAATCTCATGCATAGAGAATGAATGCAAAGCAGCTGCATACACTCGGACTGTTTGGGAAACAAATTGCATCTGGAGTTGGCCAGTTGTTATTAGAAATTCTGTTTTTGGGGGATTACAAAGGACGATTGGTTAGACTGCCTACGTGGAGTGGGAAACGGTAGCTGTTAAGTTGGAATCAATTTTGTGGGGAATGCGTAGATTGTTGTTTGCAAATTTCGCACGATCTGGCCAGAGTGCGAGTAAGTGGGCAGCTCTGACATGGTGGCAGGTATAAAGTATAATTTGACATGAAATTTGTTTGCTTTTACCGCAGCCTGGGGGGAAGCACAAATGCCGGTAGAAAATGTTCAATTCTGCCGGTTTCGTGTTGTCTTAATTAGGACAATGTGTTTGGTTATTGTATGACTGTTTGTTCCCAGTTTAGTACGCCCAGCTCAAAGTGTATTCAAAGCAGAGGACAGGGTCCTTCCAGGAGTCAAATGGTAATTACACTACAAAGGCTGAACCTACCAGTGAACGCACCACTAACAAGAGAGGCTAGTACCAGCAGAAGAAGTAAGACACGCAATAGCCTAGAGCGCTTATCTTCTACCATTCTCTTGGATTCATATCATGAGTAAACGTAGAAGGGCTGCTGCTTTCCGTCTAAGCAAACTTATCTTGGAACCAAGTATGACTTCGACAGTCATATGCTTAGGAATCGAAGGAGAGATATCCCCAATCGTGTCCTTTTGTTGGTTTCACTGACAGACGAGTACAGAACGATCTCTCTAAGCAAAGCCAATACACCAGCTTTCGCCAAAAAATAACCTTCTTTTTTAAAACTGACTATCCCAATAGCTAACAATACAAATGCCATGACGAGTTCATCAATGGAACGACTTTACTTCAAAACCACATGAAAACGAAAGAGCTGACCTGCGAACTGGATTTTTTTTTCATACTGCATTTCTGCCATCATCTACATGAAAACCCATCAGCAGCGCATACTACTCAATTTGCGTATACCCATGCAAGGAATTCATTGAATTTGCATAAGTTTCTTCATGCAGAGCGTTAAGTGAAAATAAAACAAAAAATAAAAAAAATAAATTAAACACTCGACTCCATTCAACAATCTGCCGTCAATTTGCCGACACTGTAATTAGTTTTATCGAAACGCTCTGTGTTTTGTTAAATAATTGATTAATTCTTTTTTCCGCTGTACATTAAATTGCAAATTATATACAACACTGTTCTGAAAAAGGACATATTACCACTAAGCCATCAAACTACTTCATCTCATACGTGCAGCAACTTTATGACGGGATAATGCAACAACAAGTGTAACCACACATCTATTGCATTAGCATGACCAATAAAAAAGTAGTCATCGAACACCATTACTTACCAAAAATGGACTACAAGCCAGTAGCCAGCACACTATTAGGGTAAACCCCTTACCTCATCCAAATTAACCATTACGAAGGTGAAGCACGTTCATATTTTTAGTGATTTAAATTTCTTTTCATTCCTCATGTGTTTTGTTTGGTATTTTCATTTAATAAAACTCCAGTTGCCCACAGTGGAACACAAAAAACTATTACAGAATCCATCTACTAATAGATGCTTGACCGGAAAAAAAAAGAATACGTACGCGTATGCATTTACCACCGGTGGCTTAAAGGCTTCCCGAAAACAAGTTCCAACTACTCGTAATTGCAATGAAAACAATAACAACAACAACAGCAGCAGCGGCAGCAGGAAAATAAAGAAACTGAAGAATAGAACAAAAGGAACCCACCGAACGTTTATGTGTGTAACAGTCGTCTTTAAACATTAACAAAACAGAAATAAGGAAAAAAAAATATAACTCCTAGACCCCATTGCCATCGTCTTCGTTGTCTTCTTCATCGTCGTCGTCGTAGTCGTCGTCTCCATCAAGGAAAATTCATTGTTTCCCTTTAGGCTCTCATTTTGCGATGCAATCGATGAAAAGAAGAAGATACTTCTGATGCGCTACCATAATATTCACCATGCACTGTGCAACAACCACCAATCCAAGAGATATACCACCACAAGTTTAACTTTTTTTCTTTTTACCAATGCTGCCTGCTGCCTGCTGCCCAAGAATGCTTGCCGCACAGTAATTGTGCGTTTAATATTGTCACGTTTCAATGGCGGAATCGGTTTTGTTCTATAGCAAAATATTTCCTCATCCATATACATAGAGTAAAAGTAAAAATAAATATAAATCCCGGTAACGAGGAGCATTATTATTGCTATTATTATTTTTCCATTTCGCGTCTTCGAAGGACCGTTTCTGGGTATAGATACATTCGGTTTTTTTTTTTTTTGTTTGGCGTGGAATGGACTGCGCAGTGGCACCTTTGGTTCGTTTTTGGAAAATATTTCAGGAATTTATTGAGCTATCCAACAATAAATGCGAATTTCCAAGCAGCGACTAGTTGGCGATTCAGTGGCAGTGCTGTGCTGCAGTCTTATCTGCGGGAGCAATTTTTAAATCTGATGGATATTTCAATCTTTTTTTTTTTTTTTTTCTTAGCTAAAAATAGCTGCTGCAAATGAGTTGCGTTGGCAAAAGGGACTTATGGGGTTTTTTCGATTGTTTTTTTCAGTCCACCTTAAGTTGTCAGATTCGATTTTGAGTTCATATGACCATGGGAATGGTGACAGTGCGAATACCACGATGTCGAACTTTATAAAGAGAAAATTACTGTCGTCTAGACGGGAGAGATGCAGTAGAGTAATTGAAAAATGGCTGAAGTTAATAAAATGTTTTTTGTTTCACATGCCACGGACTAGGATCAAGAAGGATACGCATATCTCTTTGGTCATTGGCACTTCTTTTGGTTGCTATTGAGCTTAGGAACTCAAATATCTCAAATGAAGCCATGAACCAAAGAATCAATCTGTCGTGTATAGATTGGTTCTAACAGCACTTAAACTTATCTATCACTCATCATTCTGTCTCCTATTTACTTGAAAGGAAGATGGACTTTTAAACCAACAATAGGGGTACACACAGCTGGACAAGTTGCTCTCAACTTTCTGATATGATTCAGGCAGGATCCTCCTGCGTCGACCTTGTGATAGCAGTCTCCACATCATCATCAAGCAGTTCGACCAAAATTGATACTCGAGCTACTTGCTGCTCCACTATTTCAAAAAGAAAGTCCTTGACCAGGAGGAGCGTATTAAAGAAACTTGTACCTTCTAAGCACTCTTCAATCTAGTTTTATTGAACACACTCGTTTGGTGAGCGCCCTCTGTGTCTCATTAGAATTAATATATGATTATAGAACTGTAGCCGACTTCAGGTTGAATCCCTGATCATTATTAAAAAAGTTGACAGCGGACGAAGAAGACGCCTCCAACAACCAACGAAAATGATAAAATTGTAATCCGAAGTAATTCGTGCCTTTTAAGTATAATTTTGAACTTTAAAAGTTACAAATCCTTCAGACAGCGAGCGACGGATAAAAAAGCCACATTCTACCAAAGGCGTACTCACAGAAAATATCGGAACTCAAAACATCTCCCAAGCGTAGACTATCAGCCACCATTCGTGGGAGATGGTAGCCTGATTCCTATACCTTGGGAGTATGGTCTTGATCAACGATGTAACTAAATAGGACACAGTCAATCGAATGAGCCAGTATTTGGTATCCATGGATCTAGTGTTGAGTTCGCCCAAGCACCTGGTACTTTGAAAATGTCTTCCACGCTCAGAAAAAAATTCCAAAAGTTCTTGAATCGGTGTCTTCAAAACATAATCAAAGACAGTGGTAGGCCACAACTGGCCAACCCACAACAGACGACCAAGCCACACATTTCCCAGAACACATTAGTGGTTACCACTTACCACCTTGCACTCATATCAGTGATCTCCAATAGAAAGGTAAACAAAGCCAATTCAGAATAAAGAACAAGGCTACATCACACTGATTCCGGTCCATACTTTTCCGCTAATACTAACCTTTGCGTGTGTTAATTGCCAGCCCAGTACCATTCCCCAAGAAAACTCTTTCGTTTCCTCAACAGAAAAAACTCCGCAAAACACTGCACCTCGGAAGAACTCCCATGTTCGACAAGACATTGAACAACCACTTAATGCCAATCGACGGTAATCATGTCTTAGACCAATATACACACAAGTTCGGTACTTTTTCCTCATAACAATTTTCCAATAACAATTAGGGAAAATATGAAACCACCACAAGACAAGAAAAAGAAAAAACTCGAACAAGGTGTGTTCGTTCCCCAGAAATAGGCAAAAAATCCAGGAGTGGTTCTAAGCTTCCATGTGTACAAAACTCGTACACCTACCCGGCGGCGGCGACGAACGGCTATGGTTTGTGGCGCGCGCGTTGGTAAACAAATTTAGACTTGGCTCGTCCATCGATCAAGATTATGGTGCTCTTGTGTTGAACGTTAGATACATTGTGTGCTGCAATTGGTTGCAGTGCTGGCCATACATCATGAGACCAACTGGCTCGTTGTCCCGAGTCACTCTAAAGACGAAAGCTGGTGATACCATGAAAATAAATAATTAATAGCGTGGATGCCATTTAATTAAGTCATTTACTTCGAATGGCTAAATAATTTGGTTAATCTAAGTACAGGGTGGCTACGTGGGAGGTGAGGCAAAATGTTTTCGGAATTTCCACAGAGACCTCATTTCTCGAAGCCGATTCAGAGACCGGAGGAGGTATTGAAATCAATCCCAGTTGGTGCGATCATATTTCCAAAAGTCGGTGGAATGGCTTAGCCGATTCGGGACTTGGTATTTCGCGGCTTAGTGTGGTTTCTTGGTTTGCCTTTTGCTAAAGGTTTTTCAGTTTAAAGTGTGATTAACACAAACTGATTAGGAAATTGGGTGACTGAGTGTGGTAGAGTGGTTGTGTACACAAGTTTTGGAATTCTGATGGGAGATACGATGGTGGTTTGCATGAGAATTTTTGAAGGAAATATCGGTCGACAGACTGAGTGTTAGGATGCACAGGATGTACTCTGCATCATATTCCTAAAACGGCCAATTGTCATTGGTGGCGAGACCATAGACTATTTTCAGGTCCATTCTGTCCAGTGCAGTGAAAAAGGCAGTCAAATAATTGTAGGCGAGGCTCAGATTCTGGCTAAAGTAAGACACGTAAGAGCAGCACCAGATCTACCTAAGCATTACAGGCACAGTGTGTTCGATATAAAATCTGAAATAGGCAGACTGCTTACTACATGAGTTGGACAAGGAGAACTGTGCCACACGATGCTGGGTACCTGGGTACTGTGGTAAAGAGGGAAGCCTTACATACTTGCTTCCACCAAGAAACACAGCAGAAGAGTGAAACCATCAATTTGAGTGGTTAAGAGGTTAAGAGGAATCAAAGACTTGGTAGCCTGTGCTAGAATGGACTAAAATCTGGGCAAGTACGGCAAGTTGTTAAGAAAAGCTGTAGGAATTCTTTTCTGTCACTGCCTTCTGAGGAGGTTCATCGCATACAGATGCATGCAGATCTCGGAGATCCCAAAACACTTCTACTCTGTGAAATCTAAGACACAGCTCGGAGTGAAAAGTTGTGGAGATATCATATGTTATGGAGGAGATGGCTTACACTAAGGTTTTCTCTAGATATCACGACGGGTTCACTATATCATGTAGTGCCTTCTGAACAATATATGACCGTACATTGCCTTCGGTACTAGTAAGTTCCATCTTCCATGACTGTGTACCACATATCAGGTCCATCTTGGTTCAATGTCTTTCTTCCTTCCAAAGTCTAGTGAAAGAATACTCTTCAACACGAAAAAAACCAATTTTACTATGTTCCTCTTCATTGTCTACATAAATGCCTTCAGAAGCAGACCCAGTTACAACCAGAGTCGTCACATACCATTATAGGTGTACAGTCTACGTCAGAGCGAACCTCATTCTAAAGAAAAGAAAGGAATTAAGGTGATATTGGCTTCAAATATTATGGTTGCATCATACCGTCCAAAGGATCAAACAAATGGCAATGAGTAGGACACTCGAAAGGGAATTCATTTCGTTGTACGTTTCAAACACTGTGCTGCGAGCAGACTGACTTGAATCGCACCTCGTTAGAGCTTTCTTAACACCCTCAGCAGTAATTAGATTTCTAATTTCATTGTAATTTGTAGAATATGTATGAAATTTAGTGTTTCTGTAACTAAATGACCCATTATTGGCCTTTTGAACGTCTCAGAGCCAACGTCGTAGATAAGGCTATCACTAATATGCGTGACGTTCTAGCTGATTTTTTAACAAAATACGTGATTCATGATGTAGTTCATAGCCTTGGACCTTGTACTGTACTAATGCAGTCATTTGTTGCTGAAACTGAAAATATTTAATTTTAAAAAATTACCCTAGCACTGCTGTCCGAAAGAAGGGAAAGATACGACGTATCCAGGCTCAGGCTAGCTGGTGTGGAAAGGAAGGAACCTTATCTGCTGGGTAGCACTAAATCGCTGTGGGAATTACCGACTTGATATGAGTAATGCGGCTCAACATTTAAATACAGTCACAACCTTAAAGCCACATTCCTTAACCACAAGCTAGTGGAGCTTAGTGAAGGAGTCTTATTTCAAAGTGAAGTCCAGATAGTATGTGAAACCCCATTCTACCAAAGATGCACTTGACAACTACAATATCTGTGATACTTTCCCTCCTAGAAATTTTTAACATTTCGGAGGATTTTGCATTGTCCTCGATAGTAAGACACAATGTCCTCAAGGCAGAGCTCTATCCATTGTAGTGGATTGCAATTACAAATTCCTCACTCAAAGCAGATTCAGATGACTTAGTCGGAAGAGTAAGGACTAGGAAATATTAAGTATTATTGGACAGGAGAAAGGGCTGAAAGATTCGACAAGAGAAGAAACTTACACCTCTAGTGACTGCCTCTAGATGGTGAACAAATCGATTTCTCGAAAGAAATAAATAGCTCCAAACCACAAACTGAAAGCCTGAATGAATCATCTCTGAATTTCTATCCTAAGACATCATACCAAGGAATTTATTAATTTCTTCAAATAGGAACGAAAGGGTTTGTATCATATAACGCTCAAACCTTGACGGACTTGACAAATATAACCTCAACCAAGTGTCCTGGAAAAAAGACTCGACCTTATCACATATTGGTTTCCCCAGATCATGTATGTATGATCTCCTGCTGCCGTGACAACTTGGGAAGATTCCTTAGTTAGACATCAGATAGTTATTGTGTGTCCTGAATGTAGGTATGCTCCTTCCTGATGTTTTGCTCCTCAAGTGACACAAACCTCGGAACCTTGGAACATTGGAATATTTTCGAATGTGAGTTTAAGATTCCTTGGGTGGTTTCCAAGACAAATTTTGTCCATATCTGCCCAGAGCTTCTTCTGAGAATATCCCGGAATCCGTTTGTATAGATCACAGGATTCCCATTCAACTTTACTCAGAAAAGAACAGGGGAATGGATCTGGTGACTGTTTGCGTCCTCACTTTTTTTAAGAATCTGTGGCTATGACTTCGAAATTTGAGTGTCAGCCGCTTGACGTGCTAATGCAACTCCTGTCTTCACTTATTCTTAACTTTTGTACCGGCTCCACCGGCTACCACAAGTTTCCTCTTCTTCAACTTGGCTAAATCTGATATTGTATCTAAATGTATTAACGTTTTTGGACGAATGGAAATTTGGCCCTAATTCAACCTTCAAATGAAATATTGTTGCTGAGTTGACTCGACCTTCGAAATTGTTATCCAGCTATCTGAGTCCTCCTCCGTAGTTCCATCAACTTTACCAACAAGTCTCTTTAGTTATCGCGGTCTATTACTAAGAGCCTAACAGTTGCTTGAGGCCTTTTTTTACTTGAGTCCTTCCGCGTTTGATACGAAGACTCTTCGGACCGAGGCGTTGATGTTCATTGGCTATACATGTCCATCGTTCAGGTGAATGCTTTTGCTCCATACAGGAGCACTGGGATGATGAGAGTCTTATATAGAGTCTTTGGGTTTTTGCATTTCTTGACAAGGCCTTGCTACTCAATGGCCTACTTAGTCCAAAGAGCTATAATTAAGGTTATACCTGGAGAAGACAGACTAACTATTCCAATCGCCCTAACTGCTTCACAAGATCTCTGTAATCAGGGACTCTCTGAAAAGATTCCTGTTAAACCCCCACTGGCCTATAGGGTTAGCGAGTACCCAACCTTAACAATGATATTCTCTAATTGGTTGCATGTGCTAAGCAAATGCTGAAGCTCCCTGAATGGTAGTTCCAAAACCGTTTACACCACCGTCAGTGCTGAAAGCCACAGCTCCAACTCTGTTTTTTTTTTTTTAATGGAACTACTCATGTTAGCTGGTATTGCCGCAATAAAGATTAAATGCACTTTGCGCAGATATGTTAATTCCCTTGAGAGTCTGTTTCGCACACACCATTCCCAGCTCGTAACTCCTGAAAGCTAAATAGTTACTCTCGCTGCAATTGCCGCCGTCTCCACCTCTCCTTAGTACTTGCTTGAGTGATCCCTCGTCCCATTGCGTACCTTTTACTCAAAGCACTTTGTTAACCGCTCTATACATTTGTCTAGCTATATGATCTGGTTCCGGTATGTCCAGTAGGCCAGGTCCAGGAATCATTAACAATTAATTTATTGGCCATCATAAATGTGCGGATTATGTATGCAGGTACAGAGAAGAAAAAAATGAATTGAGACACGAAGGTATGGCCATCCGCCAGGAGGCAGATGCCAACTTCACAAATGAAGAGGAATACGTTCGTGGCAGCCTAACCCATTATGGCTATCGCGTAATGTATTCCTATCGAGAAGTTGCTGGTATTTAAGATTACATTACGACCTGGCGTAATATTGATAGGTGACGGCTCCGCCCAGGTTGGATTGCGTCTGATGAGTAATCCTTGCATGCGCCACACATTTGAATCGATGCGATGGTTGGTTCACCTAATTAAGGAAAAAAGCACCTAATGTGTGGAACTGTGATTGGTAAGAGAACCAGGAGTAGAGAGATGGACAAAACATGGTGATCGATTGATGAAAGACTGATGTAACATCTAGGATCTAGGTTGAGTCTTTAACTGATTTTCAGAATCATTGGAGAAGGTAATCCGTAATTCCGGGCTTGAATCGCTTAGCCACAGTCATAGGCTCCATATTGGACTACTCATGAGCATTTAGAAGAAGAAGGATAATAAATTGCTTGAAAGATTAGCAGGACAGTACAGACCAGCTCATTTTGGGCAAAGAGCAAGCTTCTATGAATCGCTCGAATTAGGGGTGTTTCTTGCTTTACCACGTGGTATCCGAATTAATACTTCCTCCTCTGGAGCAGTTTTAGTGACACCAAGGAGGAGTCCTTTCATCCCTTCAGTGCTCGCAAATCATTGACAATCTTGTAGCCAATCTGCAGAGATCAAGCTACATCGCCATTGGTTATGCTGATGACTTGTGATTGCGTTGTCCAAGGTTTATAATCCTGCAGCAGAGAAGGGCTGTCTGCCAGACCATTCGAATGCCTTTTACTGAAAGAAAACTGGCCAATCCAGGACCAAACGGCTTAATTGGTGTTCTCATATCAATAGTACGCCATTGAGAGTAGGTACCACTAGAGCTATGTGAGCCAGTATCTGCCTTTACGGCAGAATTAATCGGAATCCAAAGGTCCACTTTCACGTACGAAGCCGTACTTGGGCTTACATTTCTACAAATTTTCATTAGGAAGACGGTTGGCAGATGCGCTGTTCAGCTTCTGGTAGAATACAAGTATGAACCATGTGGGGCACCCGCAAATTTTAGACTCGAGATAATTTGAGTTAGATAGGAAGTTGCAAGCAGGTCTAATGGTGCAACACCACTGGACTCTATAGGTCTGATCTAGTTCACAGAAGGATCGTATTCTATAGTCCGAGCTAGTGTCTTTGATCTAACCACCAAAGTCTGCATGCTTTTAGGAATCAGTCCCACGATATTCCAAGCTAAGCTCCATACCATATAGATCTGCGCTCGATTAAATCTTAGTAAAGGTATCAAGGGTGCTTGGATTTATGTCTTTTCGATGAGTGGAACTGGCCCAACGATGCACAAAATCTCTTGACAGACAGATAGAATACATATGGATCCCTGGTCATCAAGGAATCTGTCATGAACGCAACGAATCTTCAGATGGACTAGCTATGGTTGGCTCATGCGTTCATGTGGCTATGACACAGCGCTGGTTCGAGACATACATATGTGCATATTGTCTGGGCCATGTCACCGGGGTGAGACAATCAAGAGAACGTTTCTTATTCCTACAAGGAAATACCTGATTTAGACAAGGATGGCATTCCGATACGGAATGTATGTAGATTCTGATCGGAAGATGACAAATCATCAGACCACGGTCCCTGTGGATGCTCAGCATTACGTCCATGAAGAAGGCAGTACAGTACATCTGGGGAGGTCCTACGTTCCATACACTTGACAGAAACTGATGATACAGTAGATCTCTGGAAGTGTCAGCAAGGGTCTACACAGGACGAAAAAAATCCAATGGAATGCTTATAGCTTTAGGAATGAGCTATATGTTCCAAAGTGTAGATCCAATTGCCTTGAGTACTACAGTAGCGAGCAGCTCGATACCCGGGTACTCCGACAGACTGAGTCAGAACTTATGTAGTCGTTCCCTACTCCGTTTCTCAAGCTGTCATCGAAGTCATTTCCGTTTTCGAACTGACGTTCGTTTGTTCAACCAACGACTCTCAAAGAATGTTTGAAAGTTTTTGAGTTACCAAGATTCGATGGGCATTTTGGAATGAAAACCTTTTAAAAGATTCGACAATTTTCCACGGATGGCCACTGTGCACGTATTTCCACGTCACGGTGTCGAACTACGAGTTGGAGACCAATTAGGTAAATTGGTACGAGTCTTCCGCATTCTCCGTGAAAAGCAAAAACTGTCAATTTGTCAGAGAAACGCTGAATTTCAAATTACGGTGTAATTAGAAAACTAATTGCTGTCAAGGACGCACTTCAGAAGCCCCAAAGGGGTGCAATTCCAGTCAGATTGCTTGCAGCACAGTGTTTGAAACGTACAATGGATTTCCTTTCAAGTCTCTTACTGATGGCCGTTTGTGTGATCCTTTGGACGGTATGTTCCAACTGTTTCTGAACTCCATATAGACTTAAACCCTTTTGTTTCAGAATGTGGACTGTCAAAGTGGTATACAACGTATAGTTGTCCAAATTTGTAGGGAGGACGATTGTGTGGCTAAGACGTTCACTAATTAAACAATCTCTTCAGAAAATTTGTTCTTTTTTTTGAGTGATCCTCGAACGGAGACGTATCTGTCAGGTACCAGTGGCTGGTTCATTGGTGTTCTTGGGCTCTATGGAAGCTAAGACCCAAGGATAAGCCGAGAGTTAGGAGAGTTCCAAATTCAAATTCAGGAACAGAATAGGTTTGGGTTTATTTTTATTTTCTAAGGTCCTGTCCACTTTCAAAATGGGATTCACAACGAACTTTGGTCTCCAAATGAACGTGATAAGCAGACCTACTACATGAAGTTTGTGATTGCTTCTTCTGAGCCCAAGTTTGGGAACGAGTGCCGCGTTTTTTCCTTTTATTTCGGACAGCAATGGCTGGGCAATTCAAGTCAGTTTACGCTCGAGACAGTGTTTGCAAGAACGAGCACCGATGGGGATGATCTATACCGGACAGTGCCTCCTCAAAAGTGGCTTATACCAACTACTTGATCAGATTTTTTGTGAAACAACCAAGATGTGTATTAGAAGTCGAGATTGAGGTACTTGTGCGTCTGGAATGTTTCAAAGTTCACCAACGTAACGAGGAATTCTGCTTTCGAAAGGCTCTCGGACATCTACTATCCACAGAGTCCATCCTTTAGGGTGACTCTTTTGAATTTGTGTCCAGACGTAGGTACAGAGAAGCCACTTGCAACTAAGCCAGTACAAAGGTTTCTGGCCAATATACTTTCGAAATCCGCAATCTTAGTTTATCCACGTTGTCTTGGAAGCAAGCGTCTCCTATCCTAAAGCAAGAACGAAGGGAACTGACATCTACCATAACACCTCAGAGGTGCGGTGGCAGGTACCGCATATTAGACAAAAATTTTCAAAATTCAAGCCACTTCGCCCGCCCAAAACGGTACAAATGATCCCAAAACACATCTCAATATGTATCTCGAACGATTTTCTGTTGGGGAATTCAATAATTAGACGTTTACTCCTCCTTGGTGAGCAATGTCTACAGCTTCCACCCGGTTGTCGACAGGCCAAATAGTTTACCCAACCAGCGCACTCCAAGTGTTGGCTGTGGTAAGGTGATGCTGGTGGTCGTGGTGGTGGTGGCGATGATGGCCTTAGGATAACCAAGTTGCTTGAGTTGATTCCATTTGCAATTTTTACAGTTGGAGGTGAGACGGTGGGAATCGGTAATTGGCTAACTCTTTGGCAATTGTTATGTCCGCTTATCAATTTTTTTTAACAAATTAATTTTTTTTTTTTTTTTTGCGTTTCCTCCACAACCGGCCAAATGTTTGTTTAAGGAATTCTCCACACCACGGAGGGAGTAGATTTTTTTCGGAGGTTGGTTGTGTCACGAATTTTTAGTAATTTAGTTGCAGATAAGGATACGAGTGTAGGTATTAGGGGAATTGGACTTGAACGGAGAGTTGGGCTGCAATTTAAGAGATCAGGTCTCAATTAAAAGTGGTTTCCAGTTGGAAATACCAACAATCGGAGCGAGGAGGGCGTAATAGTTGTCTGTTTGCTGGAAGGTAGTGGGTACTTATTAATTTTTACCACAAAAAAATGTTATTGGAGTGCAATTTGCCTGAAGGTTGACAGGGTTGGAAACTAGGTCGGATTAGTGCTACGAACTTACTGGTGTTGTTGTGGGTACAAGCTCAAGCTCAGTCTTACCTGAAAGAGAAAAAATATATTAGTTTTGGACTACTTTTTTGGTGGTAAAGGTACATATATTGAAAGATTCAGTCTTCTGTAAGTATATCACAGTAATAGTGAAGCGAATTGTGGCCGCAAAGGGCTCACATAGTGTCTAAATCAGGGCTGGTGCCATGACATTGTACATCTCTTGGAAACGGCTGCAGTATCTGTACCGTAGAGTACAAGGAATCTCAAGGTATCAAGGAATCGACGGGACCAAATGAGATGGTAGGTGGGTAGTAGTGGCGGTTCTATTCCAGAAGCAGAACCCAATTTTCCCTAAGTGTCGTTATGTTACAACAACTCATGTGACAGTCGCTAGATCCAGTCTGTGAAGGCCTCCTAAAGCCCTAGCTGGTGCCAGACAAACAAGAGGATTTCTCTTTCGGTTGTAACAATGCAACTATGACAGTGGGTACTCTGTATTTGACTGCATGACTTACAACTGGTCAATGGCCTTGAAAAACTATTATTTTGGCAATATCTTTACGCATTCTATTTGGACAGTCGGTTGGTTTTGTTGTATGGCAGCTGGGCTACATCTATCTTGATGTAGCACAGTCTGTCATCTAGTCCATCTTAGGTTGGCTTGTTAGAGGTAGGTGGAGAAGTTTTTGATCTTGACTGCTCCTAGCGAAATGTGCACAAAAGGGCAGTGTATAGCCCACACTTCTGGATACCCACAATCTGGGTATATCCTCCAACCGTACATCCCAAGCCAGATATTCTTTTCCTGTGTATTCGAGGCACAAACTAGCTCAGCTGATGCCTCGAAATGCATGCAGGAGACAGAAAATTTTTCAACCAAAAAATGTATGAAAAAAAGGGCAGTGTATAGCCCACACTTCTGGATACCCACAATCTGGATATATCCTCCAACCGTACATCCCAAGCCAGATATTCTTTTCCTGTGTATTCGAGGCACAAACTAGCTCAGCTGATGCCTCGAAATGCATGCAGGAGACAGAAAATTTTTCAACCAAAAAATGTATGAAAAAAAGCTCAGTGTATAGCCCACACTTCTGGATACCCACAATCTGGGTATATCCTCCAATCGTACATCCCAAGCCAGATATTCTTTTCCTGTGTATTCGAGGCACAAACTAGCTCAGCTGATGCCTCGAAATGCATGCAGGAGACAGAAAATTTTTCAACCAAAAAATGTATGAAAAAAAGGGCAGTGTATAGCCCACACTTCTGGATACCCACAATCTGGATATATCCTCCAACCGTACATCCCAAGCCAGATATTCTTTTCCTGTGTATTCGAGGCGCAAACTAGCTCAGCTGATGCCTCGAAATGCATGCAGGAGACAGAAAATTTTTCAACCAAAAAATGTATGAAAAAAAGCTCAGTGTATAGCCCACACTTCTGGATACCCACAATCTGGGTATATCCTCCAATCGTACATCCCAAGCCAGATATTCTTTTCCTGTGTATTCGAGGCACAAACTAGCTCAGCTGATGCCTCGAAATGCATGCAGGAGACAGAAAATTTTTCAACCAAAAAATGTATGAAAAAAAGGGCAGTGTATAGCCCACACTTCTGGATACCCACAATCTGGATATATCCTCCAACCGTACATCCCAAGCCAGATATTCTTTTCCTGTGTATTCGAGGCGCAAACTAGCTCAGCTGATGCCTCGAAATGCAGGTAGGAGACAGAAAATTTTTCAACCAAAAAATGTATGAAAAAAAGGGCAGTGTATAGCCCACACTTCTGGATACCCACAATCTGGATATATCCTCCAACCGTACATCCCAAGCCAGATATTCTTTTCCTGTGTATTCGAGGTACAAACTAGCTCAGCTGATGCCTCGAAATGCATGCAGGAGACAGAAAATTTTTCAACCAAAAAATGTATGAAAAAAAGGGCAGTGTATAGCCCACACTTCTGGATACCCACAATCTGGGTATATCCTCCAACCGTACATCCCAAGCCAGATATTTTTTTTCCTGTGTATTCGAGGCACAAACTAGCTCAGCTGATGCCTCGAAATGCATGCAGGAGACAGAAAATTTTTCAACCAAAAAATGTATGAAAAAAAGGGCAGTGTATAGCCCACACTTCTGGATACCCACAATCTGGGTATATCCTCCAATCGCGCTCCCCAAGCCAGATATTCTGTTTCTGTGTATTCGAGGCACAAACTAGCTCAGCTGATGCCTCGAAATGCATGCAGGAGACAGAAAATTTTTCAACCAAAAAATGTATGAAAAAAAGGGCAGTGTATAGCCCACACTTCTGGATACCCACAATCTGGGTATTTCCTCCAATCGTACATCCCAAGCCAGATATTCTTTTCCTGTGTATTCGAGGCACAAACTAGCTCAGCTGATGCCTCGAAATGCATGCAGGAGACAGAAAATTTTTCAACCAAAAAATGTATGAAAAAAAGGGCAGTGTATAGCCCACACTTCTGGATACCCACAATCTGGATATATCCTCCAACCGTACATCCCAAGCCAGATATTCTTTTCCTGTGTATTCGAGGCACAGACTAGCTCAGCTGATGCCTCGAAATGCATGCAGGAGACAGAAAATTTTTCAACCAAAAAATGTATGAAAAAAAGGGCAGTGTATAGCCCACACTTCTGGATACCCACAATCTGGGTATATCCTCCAATCGCACATCCCAAGCTAGATACTCTTTTCCTGTGTATTCGAGGCGCAAACTAGCTCAGCTGATGCCTCGAAATGCAGGTAGGAGACAGAAAATTTTTCAACCAAAAAATGTATGAAAAAAAGGGCAGTGTATAGCCCACACTTCTGGATACCCACAATCTGGGTATATCCTCCAACCGTACATCCCAAGCCAGATATTTTTTTTCCTGTGTATTCGAGGCACAAACTAGCTCAGCTGATGCCTCGAAATGCATGCAGGAGACAGAAAATTTTTCAACCAAAAAATGTATGAAAAAAAGGGCAGTGTATAGCCCACACTTCTGGATACCCACAATCTGGGTATATCCTCCAACCGTACATCCCAAGCCAGATATTTTTTTTCCTGTGTATTCGAGGCACAAACTAGCTCAGCTGATGCCTCGAAATGCATGCAGGAGACAGAAAATTTTTCAACCAAAAAATGTATGAAAAAAAGGGCAGTGTATAGCCCACACTTCTGGATACCCACAATCTGGGTATATCCTCCAACCGTACATCCCAAGCCAGATATTTTTTTTCCTGTGTATTCGAGGCACAAACTAGCTCAGCTGATGCCTCGAAATGCATGCAGGAGACAGAAAATTTTTCAACCAAAAAATGTATGAAAAAAAGGGCAGTGTATAGCCCACACTTCTGGATACCCACAATCTGGGTATATCCTCCAATCGTACATCCCAAGCCAGATATTCTTTTCCTGTGTATTCGAGGCACAAACTAGCTCAGCTGATGCCTCGAAATGCATGCAGGAGACAGAAAATTTTTCAACCAAAAAATGTATGAAAAAAAGGGCAGTGTATAGCCCACACTTCTGGATACCCACAATCTGGGTATATCCTCCAATCGTACATCCCAAGCCAGATATTCTTTTCCTGTGTATTCGAGGCACAAACTAGCTCAGCTGATGCCTCGAAATGCATGCAGGAGACAGAAAATTTTTCAACCAAAAAATGTATGAAAAAAAGGGCAGTGTATAGCCCACACTTCTGGATACCCACAATCTGGGTATATCCTCCAACCGTACATCCCAAGCCAGATATTTTTTTTCCTGTGTATTCGAGGCACAAACTAGCTCAGCTGATGCCTCGAAATGCATGCAGGAGACAGAAAATTTTTCAACCAAAAAATGTATGAAAAAAAGGGCAGTGTATAGCCCACACTTCTGGATACCCACAATCTGGGTATATCCTCCAATCGCGCTCCCCAAGCCAGATATTCTGTTTCTGTGTATTCGAGGCACAAACTAGCTCAGCTGATGCCTCGAAATGCATGCAGGAGACAGAAAATTTTTCAACCAAAAAATGTATGAAAAAAAGGGCAGTGTATAGCCCACACTTCTGGATACCCACAATCTGGGTATATCCTCCAATCGTACATCCCAAGCCAGATATTCTTTTCCTGTGTATTCGAGGCACAAACTAGCTCAGCTGATGCCTCGAAATGCATGCAGGAGACAGAAAATTTTTCAACCAAAAAATGTATGAAAAAAAGGGCAGTGTATAGCCCACACTTCTGGATACCCACAATCTGGGTATATCCTCCAATCGTACATCCCAAGCCAGATATTCTTTTCCTGTGTATTCGAGGCACAAACTAGCTCAGCTGATGCCTCGAAATGCATGCAGGAGACAGAAAATTTTTCAACCAAAAAATGTATGAAAAAAAGGGCAGTGTATAGCCCACACTTCTGGATACCCACAATCTGGGTATATCCTCCAATCGTACATCCCAAGCCAGATATTCTTTTCCTGTGTATTCGAGGCACAAACTAGCTCAGCTGATGCCTCGAAATGCATGCAGGAGACAGAAAATTTTTCAACCAAAAAATGTATGAAAAAAAGGGCAGTGTATAGCCCACACTTCTGGATACCCACAATCTGGATATATCCTCCAACCGTACATCCCAAGCCAGATATTCTTTTCCTGTGTATTCGAGGCACAAACTAGCTCAGCTGATGCCTCGAAATGCATGCAGGAGACAGAAAATTTTTCAACCAAAAAATGTATGAAAAAAAGGGCAGTGTATAGCCCACACTTCTGGATACCCACAATCTGGGTATTTCCTCCAATCGTACATCCCAAGCCAGATATTCTTTTCCTGTGTATTCGAGGCACAAACTAGCTCAGCTGATGCCTCGAAATGCATGCAGGAGACAGAAAATTTTTCAACCAAAAAATGTATGAAAAAAAGGGCAGTGTATAGCCCACACTTCTGGATACCCACAATCTGGATATATCCTCCAACCGTACATCCCAAGCCAGATATTCTTTTCCTGTGTATTCGAGGCACAAACTAGCTCAGCTGATGCCTCGAAATGCATGCAGGAGACAGAAAATTTTTCAACCAAAAAATGTATGAAAAAAAGCTCAGTGTATAGCCCACACTTCTGGATACCCACAATCTGGGTATATCCTCCAATCGTACATCCCAAGCCAGATATTCTTTTCCTGTGTATTCGAGGCACAAACTAGCTCAGCTGATGCCTCGAAATGCATGCAGGAGACAGAAAATTTTTCAACCAAAAAATGTATGAAAAAAAGGGCAGTGTATAGCCCACACTTCTGGATACCCACAATCTGGATATATCCTCCAACCGTACATCCCAAGCCAGATATTCTTTTCCTGTGTATTCGAGGCGCAAACTAGCTCAGCTGATGCCTCGAAATGCATGCAGGAGACAGAAAATTTTTCAACCAAAAAATGTATGAAAAAAAGCTCAGTGTATAGCCCACACTTCTGGATACCCACAATCTGGGTATATCCTCCAATCGTACATCCCAAGCCAGATATTCTTTTCCTGTGTATTCGAGGCACAAACTAGCTCAGCTGATGCCTCGAAATGCATGCAGGAGACAGAAAATTTTTCAACCAAAAAATGTATGAAAAAAAGGGCAGTGTATAGCCCACACTTCTGGATACCCACAATCTGGATATATCCTCCAACCGTACATCCCAAGCCAGATATTCTTTTCCTGTGTATTCGAGGCACAAACTAGCTCAGCTGATGCCTCGAAATGCATGCAGGAGACAGAAAATTTTTCAACCAAAAAATGTATGAAAAAAAGGGCAGTGTATAGCCCACACTTCTGGATACCCACAATCTGGGTATATCCTCCAATCGTACATCCCAAGCCAGATATTCTTTTCCTGTGTATTCGAGGCACAAACTAGCTCAGCTGATGCCTCGAAATGCATGCAGGAGACAGAAAATTTTTCAACCAAAAAATGTATGAAAAAAAGGGCAGTGTATAGCCCACACTTCTGGATACCCACAATCTGGGTATATCCTCCAATCGTACATCCCAAGCCAGATATTCTTTTCCTGTGTATTCGAGGCACAAACTAGCTCAGCTGATGCCTCGAAATGCATGCAGGAGACAGAAAATTTTTCAACCAAAAAATGTATGAAAAAAAGGGCAGTGTATAGCCCACACTTCTGGATACCCACAATCTGGATATATCCTCCAACCGTACATCCCAAGCCAGATATTCTTTTCCTGTGTATTCGAGGCACAAACTAGCTCAGCTGATGCCTCGAAATGCATGCAGGAGACAGAAAATTTTTCAACCAAAAAATGTATGAAAAAAAGGGCAGTGTATAGCCCACACTTCTGGATACCCACAATCTGGGTATTTCCTCCAATCGTACATCCCAAGCCAGATATTCTTTTCCTGTGTATTCGAGGCACAAACTAGCTCAGCTGATGCCTCGAAATGCATGCAGGAGACAGAAAATTTTTCAACCAAAAAATGTATGAAAAAAAGGGCAGTGTATAGCCCACACTTCTGGATACCCACAATCTGGATATATCCTCCAACCGTACATCCCAAGCCAGATATTCTTTTCCTGTGTATTCGAGGCACAAACTAGCTCAGCTGATGCCTCGAAATGCATGCAGGAGACAGAAAATTTTTCAACCAAAAAATGTATGAAAAAAAGCTCAGTGTATAGCCCACACTTCTGGATACCCACAATCTGGGTATATCCTCCAATCGTACATCCCAAGCCAGATATTCTTTTCCTGTGTATTCGAGGCACAAACTAGCTCAGCTGATGCCTCGAAATGCATGCAGGAGACAGAAAATTTTTCAACCAAAAAATGTATGAAAAAAAGGGCAGTGTATAGCCCACACTTCTGGATACCCACAATCTGGATATATCCTCCAACCGTACATCCCAAGCCAGATATTCTTTTCCTGTGTATTCGAGGCGCAAACTAGCTCAGCTGATGCCTCGAAATGCATGCAGGAGACAGAAAATTTTTCAACCAAAAAATGTATGAAAAAAAGCTCAGTGTATAGCCCACACTTCTGGATACCCACAATCTGGGTATATCCTCCAATCGTACATCCCAAGCCAGATATTCTTTTCCTGTGTATTCGAGGCACAAACTAGCTCAGCTGATGCCTCGAAATGCATGCAGGAGACAGAAAATTTTTCAACCAAAAAATGTATGAAAAAAAGGGCAGTGTATAGCCCACACTTCTGGATACCCACAATCTGGATATATCCTCCAACCGTACATCCCAAGCCAGATATTCTTTTCCTGTGTATTCGAGGCGCAAACTAGCTCAGCTGATGCCTCGAAATGCAGGTAGGAGACAGAAAATTTTTCAACCAAAAAATGTATGAAAAAAAGGGCAGTGTATAGCCCACACTTCTGGATACCCACAATCTGGATATATCCTCCAACCGTACATCCCAAGCCAGATATTCTTTTCCTGTGTATTCGAGGTACAAACTAGCTCAGCTGATGCCTCGAAATGCATGCAGGAGACAGAAAATTTTTCAACCAAAAAATGTATGAAAAAAAGGGCAGTGTATAGCCCACACTTCTGGATACCCACAATCTGGGTATATCCTCCAACCGTACATCCCAAGCCAGATATTTTTTTTCCTGTGTATTCGAGGCACAAACTAGCTCAGCTGATGCCTCGAAATGCATGCAGGAGACAGAAAATTTTTCAACCAAAAAATGTATGAAAAAAAGGGCAGTGTATAGCCCACACTTCTGGATACCCACAATCTGGGTATATCCTCCAATCGCGCTCCCCAAGCCAGATATTCTGTTTCTGTGTATTCGAGGCACAAACTAGCTCAGCTGATGCCTCGAAATGCATGCAGGAGACAGAAAATTTTTCAACCAAAAAATGTATGAAAAAAAGGGCAGTGTATAGCCCACACTTCTGGATACCCACAATCTGGGTATTTCCTCCAATCGTACATCCCAAGCCAGATATTCTTTTCCTGTGTATTCGAGGCACAAACTAGCTCAGCTGATGCCTCGAAATGCATGCAGGAGACAGAAAATTTTTCAACCAAAAAATGTATGAAAAAAAGGGCAGTGTATAGCCCACACTTCTGGATACCCACAATCTGGATATATCCTCCAACCGTACATCCCAAGCCAGATATTCTTTTCCTGTGTATTCGAGGCACAGACTAGCTCAGCTGATGCCTCGAAATGCATGCAGGAGACAGAAAATTTTTCAACCAAAAAATGTATGAAAAAAAGGGCAGTGTATAGCCCACACTTCTGGATACCCACAATCTGGGTATATCCTCCAATCGCACATCCCAAGCTAGATACTCTTTTCCTGTGTATTCGAGGCGCAAACTAGCTCAGCTGATGCCTCGAAATGCAGGTAGGAGACAGAAAATTTTTCAACCAAAAAATGTATGAAAAAAAGGGCAGTGTATAGCCCACACTTCTGGATACCCACAATCTGGGTATATCCTCCAACCGTACATCCCAAGCCAGATATTTTTTTTCCTGTGTATTCGAGGCACAAACTAGCTCAGCTGATGCCTCGAAATGCATGCAGGAGACAGAAAATTTTTCAACCAAAAAATGTATGAAAAAAAGGGCAGTGTATAGCCCACACTTCTGGATACCCACAATCTGGGTATATCCTCCAACCGTACATCCCAAGCCAGATATTTTTTTTCCTGTGTATTCGAGGCACAAACTAGCTCAGCTGATGCCTCGAAATGCATGCAGGAGACAGAAAATTTTTCAACCAAAAAATGTATGAAAAAAAGGGCAGTGTATAGCCCACACTTCTGGATACCCACAATCTGGGTATATCCTCCAACCGTACATCCCAAGCCAGATATTTTTTTTCCTGTGTATTCGAGGCACAAACTAGCTCAGCTGATGCCTCGAAATGCATGCAGGAGACAGAAAATTTTTCAACCAAAAAATGTATGAAAAAAAGGGCAGTGTATAGCCCACACTTCTGGATACCCACAATCTGGGTATATCCTCCAATCGTACATCCCAAGCCAGATATTCTTTTCCTGTGTATTCGAGGCACAAACTAGCTCAGCTGATGCCTCGAAATGCATGCAGGAGACAGAAAATTTTTCAACCAAAAAATGTATGAAAAAAAGGGCAGTGTATAGCCCACACTTCTGGATACCCACAATCTGGGTATATCCTCCAATCGTACATCCCAAGCCAGATATTCTTTTCCTGTGTATTCGAGGCACAAACTAGCTCAGCTGATGCCTCGAAATGCATGCAGGAGACAGAAAATTTTTCAACCAAAAAATGTATGAAAAAAAGGGCAGTGTATAGCCCACACTTCTGGATACCCACAATCTGGGTATATCCTCCAACCGTACATCCCAAGCCAGATATTTTTTTTCCTGTGTATTCGAGGCACAAACTAGCTCAGCTGATGCCTCGAAATGCATGCAGGAGACAGAAAATTTTTCAACCAAAAAATGTATGAAAAAAAGGGCAGTGTATAGCCCACACTTCTGGATACCCACAATCTGGGTATATCCTCCAATCGTACATCCCAAGCCAGATATTCTTTTCCTGTGTATTCGAGGCACAAACTAGCTCAGCTGATGCCTCGAAATGCATGCAGGAGACAGAAAATTTTTCAACCAAAAAATGTATGAAAAAAAGGGCAGTGTATAGCCCACACTTCTGGATACCCACAATCTGGATATATCCTCCAACCGTACATCCCAAGCCAGATATTCTTTTCCTGTGTATTCGAGGCACAAACTAGCTCAGCTGATGCCTCGAAATGCATGCAGGAGACAGAAAATTTTTCAACCAAAAAATGTATGAAAAAAAGGGCAGTGTATAGCCCACACTTCTGGATACCCACAATCTGGGTATATCCTCCAATCGTACATCCCAAGCCAGATATTCTTTTCCTGTGTATTCGAGGCACAAACTAGCTCAGCTGATGCCTCGAAATGCATGCAGGAGACAGAAAATTTTTCAACCAAAAAATGTATGAAAAAAAGGGCAGTGTATAGCCCACACTTCTGGATACCCACAATCTGGGTATATCCTCCAATCGTACATCCCAAGCCAGATATTCTTTTCCTGTGTATTCGAGGCACAAACTAGCTCAGCTGATGCCTCGAAATGCATGCAGGAGACAGAAAATTTTTCAACCAAAAAATGTATGAAAAAAAGGGCAGTGTATAGCCCACACTTCTGGATACCCACAATCTGGATATATCCTCCAACCGTACATCCCAAGCCAGATATTCTTTTCCTGTGTATTCGAGGCACAAACTAGCTCAGCTGATGCCTCGAAATGCATGCAGGAGACAGAAAATTTTTCAACCAAAAAATGTATGAAAAAAAGGGCAGTGTATAGCCCACACTTCTGGATACCCACAATCTGGGTATTTCCTCCAATCGTACATCCCAAGCCAGATATTCTTTTCCTGTGTATTCGAGGCACAAACTAGCTCAGCTGATGCCTCGAAATGCATGCAGGAGACAGAAAATTTTTCAACCAAAAAATGTATGAAAAAAAGGGCAGTGTATAGCCCACACTTCTGGATACCCACAATCTGGATATATCCTCCAACCGTACATCCCAAGCCAGATATTCTTTTCCTGTGTATTCGAGGCACAGACTAGCTCAGCTGATGCCTCGAAATGCATGCAGGAGACAGAAAATTTTTCAACCAAAAAATGTATGAAAAAAAGGGCAGTGTATAGCCCACACTTCTGGATACCCACAATCTGGGTATATCCTCCAATCGCACATCCCAAGCTAGATACTCTTTTCCTGTGTATTCGAGGCGCAAACTAGCTCAGCTGATGCCTCGAAATGCAGGTAGGAGACAGAAAATTTTTCAACCAAAAAATGTATGAAAAAAAGGGCAGTGTATAGCCCACACTTCTGGATACCCACAATCTGGATATATCCTCCAACCGTACATCCCAAGCCAGATATTCTTTTCCTGTGTATTCGAGGCACAAACTAGCTCAGCTGATGCCTCGAAATGCATGCAGGAGACAGAAAATTTTTCAACCAAAAAATGTATGAAAAAAAGGGCAGTGTATAGCCCACACTTCTGGATACCCACAATCTGGGTATATCCTCCAATCGTACATCCCAAGCCAGATATTCTTTTCCTGTGTATTCGAGGCACAAACTAGCTCAGCTGATGCCTCGAAATGCATGCAGGAGACAGAAAATTTTTCAACCAAAAAATGTATGAAAAAAAGCTCAGTGTATAGCCCACACTTCTGGATACCCACAATCTGGGTATATCCTCCAATCGTACATCCCAAGCCAGATATTCTTTTCCTGTGTATTCGAGGCACAAACTAGCTCAGCTGATGCCTCGAAATGCATGCAGGAGACAGAAAATTTTTCAACCAAAAAATGTATGAAAAAAAGGGCAGTGTATAGCCCACACTTCTGGATACCCACAATCTGGATATATCCTCCAACCGTACATCCCAAGCCAGATATTCTTTTCCTGTGTATTCGAGGCGCAAACTAGCTCAGCTGATGCCTCGAAATGCAGGTAGGAGACAGAAAATTTTTCAACCAAAAAATGTATGAAAAAAAGGGCAGTGTATAGCCCACACTTCTGGATACCCACAATCTGGATATATCCTCCAACCGTACATCCCAAGCCAGATATTCTTTTCCTGTGTATTCGAGGTACAAACTAGCTCAGCTGATGCCTCGAAATGCATGCAGGAGACAGAAAATTTTTCAACCAAAAAATGTATGAAAAAAAGGGCAGTGTATAGCCCACACTTCTGGATACCCACAATCTGGGTATATCCTCCAACCGTACATCCCAAGCCAGATATTTTTTTTCCTGTGTATTCGAGGCACAAACTAGCTCAGCTGATGCCTCGAAATGCATGCAGGAGACAGAAAATTTTTCAACCAAAAAATGTATGAAAAAAAGGGCAGTGTATAGCCCACACTTCTGGATACCCACAATCTGGGTATATCCTCCAACCGTACATCCCAAGCCAGATATTTTTTTTCCTGTGTATTCGAGGCACAAACTAGCTCAGCTGATGCCTCGAAATGCATGCAGGAGACAGAAAATTTTTCAACCAAAAAATGTATGAAAAAAAGGGCAGTGTATAGCCCACACTTCTGGATACCCACAATCTGGATATATCCTCCAACCGTACATCCCAAGCCAGATATTCTTTTCCTGTGTATTCGAGGTACAAACTAGCTCAGCTGATGCCTCGAAATGCATGCAGGAGACAGAAAATTTTTCAACCAAAAAATGTATGAAAAAAAGGGCAGTGTATAGCCCACACTTCTGGATACCCACAATCTGGGTATATCCTCCAACCGTACATCCCAAGCCAGATATTTTTTTTCCTGTGTATTCGAGGCACAAACTAGCTCAGCTGATGCCTCGAAATGCATGCAGGAGACAGAAAATTTTTCAACCAAAAAATGTATGAAAAAAAGGGCAGTGTATAGCCCACACTTCTGGATACCCACAATCTGGGTATATCCTCCAATCGTACATCCCAAGCCAGATATTCTTTTCCTGTGTATTCGAGGCACAAACTAGCTCAGCTGATGCCTCGAAATGCATGCAGGAGACAGAAAATTTTTCACCCAAAAAATGTATGAAAAAAAGGGCAGTGTATAGCCCACACGTCTGGATACCCACAATCTGGGTATATCCTCCAACCGTACATCCCAAGCCAGATATTCTTTTCCTGTGTATTCGAGGCACAGACTAGCTGATGCCAAGCCAGATATTCTTTTCCTGTGTATTCGAGGCACAAACTAGCTCAGCTGATGCCTCGAAATGCATGCAGGAGACAGAAAATTTTTCAACCAAAAAATGTATGAAAAAAAGGGCAGTGTATAGCCCACACTTCTGGATACCCACAATCTGGATATATCCTCCAACCGTACATCCCAAGCCAGATATTCTTTTCCTGTGTATTCGAGGCACAGACTAGCTCAGCTGATGCCTCGAAATGCATGCAGGAGACAGAAAATTTTTCAACCAAAAAATGTATGAAAAAAAGGGCAGTGTATAGCCCACACTTCTGGATACCCACAATCTGGGTATATCCTCCAATCGCACATCCCAAGCTAGATACTCTTTTCCTGTGTATTCGAGGCGCAAACTAGCTCAGCTGATGCCTCGAAATGCAGGTAGGAGACAGAAAATGTTTCAACCAAAAAATGTATGAAAAAAAGGGCAGTGTATAGCCCACACTTCTGGATACCCACAATCTGGATATATCCTCCAACCGTACATCCCAAGCCAGATATTCTTTTCCTGTGTATTCGAGGCACAAACTAGCTCAGCTGATGCCTCGAAATGCATGCAGGAGACAGAAAATTTTTCAACCAAAAAATGTATGAAAAAAAGGGCAGTGTATAGCCCACACTTCTGGATACCCACAATCTGGATATATCCTCCAACCGTACATCCCAAGCCAGATATTCTTTTCCTGTGTATTCGAGGCACAAACTAGCTCAGCTGATGCCTCGAAATGCATGCAGGAGACAGAAAATTTTTCAACCAAAAAATGTATGAAAAAAAGGGCAGTGTATAGCCCACACTTCTGGATACCCACAATCTGGGTATATCCTCCAATCGTACATCCCAAGCCAGATATTCTTTTCCTGTGTATTCGAGGCACAAACTAGCTCAGCTGATGCCTCGAAATGCATGCAGGAGACAGAAAATTTTTCAACCAAAAAATGTATGAAAAAAAGCTCAGTGTATAGCCCACACTTCTGGATACCCACAATCTGGGTATATCCTCCAATCGTACATCCCAAGCCAGATATTCTTTTCCTGTGTATTCGAGGCACAAACTAGCTCAGCTGATGCCTCGAAATGCATGCAGGAGACAGAAAATTTTTCAACCAAAAAATGTATGAAAAAAAGGGCAGTGTATAGCCCACACTTCTGGATACCCACAATCTGGATATATCCTCCAACCGTACATCCCAAGCCAGATATTCTTTTCCTGTGTATTCGAGGCGCAAACTAGCTCAGCTGATGCCTCGAAATGCAGGTAGGAGACAGAAAATTTTTCAACCAAAAAATGTATGAAAAAAAGGGCAGTGTATAGCCCACACTTCTGGATACCCACAATCTGGATATATCCTCCAACCGTACATCCCAAGCCAGATATTCTTTTCCTGTGTATTCGAGGTACAAACTAGCTCAGCTGATGCCTCGAAATGCATGCAGGAGACAGAAAATTTTTCAACCAAAAAATGTATGAAAAAAAGGGCAGTGTATAGCCCACACTTCTGGATACCCACAATCTGGGTATATCCTCCAACCGTACATCCCAAGCCAGATATTTTTTTTCCTGTGTATTCGAGGCACAAACTAGCTCAGCTGATGCCTCGAAATGCATGCAGGAGACAGAAAATTTTTCAACCAAAAAATGTATGAAAAAAAGGGCAGTGTATAGCCCACACTTCTGGATACCCACAATCTGGGTATATCCTCCAACCGTACATCCCAAGCCAGATATTTTTTTTCCTGTGTATTCGAGGCACAAACTAGCTCAGCTGATGCCTCGAAATGCATGCAGGAGACAGAAAATTTTTCAACCAAAAAATGTATGAAAAAAAGGGCAGTGTATAGCCCACACTTCTGGATACCCACAATCTGGATATATCCTCCAACCGTACATCCCAAGCCAGATATTCTTTTCCTGTGTATTCGAGGTACAAACTAGCTCAGCTGATGCCTCGAAATGCATGCAGGAGACAGAAAATTTTTCAACCAAAAAATGTATGAAAAAAAGGGCAGTGTATAGCCCACACTTCTGGATACCCACAATCTGGGTATATCCTCCAACCGTACATCCCAAGCCAGATATTTTTTTTCCTGTGTATTCGAGGCACAAACTAGCTCAGCTGATGCCTCGAAATGCATGCAGGAGACAGAAAATTTTTCAACCAAAAAATGTATGAAAAAAAGGGCAGTGTATAGCCCACACTTCTGGATACCCACAATCTGGGTATATCCTCCAACCGTACATCCCAAGCCAGATATTTTTTTTCCTGTGTATTCGAGGCACAAACTAGCTCAGCTGATGCCTCGAAATGCATGCAGGAGACAGAAAATTTTTCAACCAAAAAATGTATGAAAAAAAGGGCAGTGTATAGCCCACACTTCTGGATACCCACAATCTGGGTATATCCTCCAACCGTACATCCCAAGCCAGATATTTTTTTTCCTGTGTATTCGAGGCACAAACTAGCTCAGCTGATGCCTCGAAATGCATGCAGGAGACAGAAAATTTTTCAACCAAAAAATGTATGAAAAAAAGGGCAGTGTATAGCCCACACTTCTGGATACCCACAATCTGGGTATATCCTCCAATCGTACATCCCAAGCCAGATATTCTTTTCCTGTGTATTCGAGGCACAAACTAGCTCAGCTGATGCCTCGAAATGCATGCAGGAGACAGAAAATTTTTCAACCAAAAAATGTATGAAAAAAAGGGCAGTGTATAGCCCACACTTCTGGATACCCACAATCTGGATATATCCTCCAACCGTACATCCCAAGCCAGATATTCTTTTCCTGTGTATTCGAGGCACAAACTAGCTCAGCTGATGCCTCGAAATGCATGCAGGAGACAGAAAATTTTTCAACCAAAAAATGTATGAAAAAAAGGGCAGTGTATAGCCCACACTTCTGGATACCCACAATCTGGGTATATCCTCCAATCGTACATCCCAAGCCAGATATTCTTTTCCTGTGTATTCGAGGCACAAACTAGCTCAGCTGATGCCTCGAAATGCATGCAGGAGACAGAAAATTTTTCAACCAAAAAATGTATGAAAAAAAGGGCAGTGTATAGCCCACACTTCTGGATACCCACAATCTGGGTATATCCTCCAACCGTACATCCCAAGCCAGATATTTTTTTTCCTGTGTATTCGAGGCACAAACTAGCTCAGCTGATGCCTCGAAATGCATGCAGGAGACAGAAAATTTTTCAACCAAAAAATGTATGAAAAAAAGGGCAGTGTATAGCCCACACTTCTGGATACCCACAATCTGGGTATATCCTCCAATCGTACATCCCAAGCCAGATATTCTTTTCCTGTGTATTCGAGGCACAAACTAGCTCAGCTGATGCCTCGAAATGCATGCAGGAGACAGAAAATTTTTCAACCAAAAAATGTATGAAAAAAAGGGCAGTGTATAGCCCACACTTCTGGATACCCACAATCTGGATATATCCTCCAACCGTACATCCCAAGCCAGATATTCTTTTCCTGTGTATTCGAGGCACAGACTAGCTCAGCTGATGCCTCGAAATGCATGCAGGAGACAGAAAATTTTTCAACCAAAAAATGTATGAAAAAAAGGGCAGTGTATAGCCCACACTTCTGGATACCCACAATCTGGGTATATCCTCCAATCGTACATCCCAAGCCAGATATTCTTTTCCTGTGTATTCGAGGCACAAACTAGCTCAGCTGATGCCTCGAAATGCATGCAGGAGACAGAAAATTTTTCACCCAAAAAATGTATGAAAAAAAGGGCAGTGTATAGCCCACACGTCTGGATACCCACAATCTGGGTATATCCTCCAACCGTACATCCCAAGCCAGATATTCTTTTCCTGTGTATTCGAGGCACAGACTAGCTCAGCTGATGCCTCGAAATGCATGCAGGAGACAGAAAATTTTTCAACCAAAAAATGTATGAAAAAAAGGGCAGTGTATAGCCCACACTTCTGGATACCCACAATCTGGGTATATCCTCCAATCGCACATCCCAAGCTAGATACTCTTTTCCTGTGTATTCGAGGCGCAAACTAGCTCAGCTGATGCCTCGAAATGCAGGTAGGAGACAGAAAATTTTTCAACCAAAAAATGTATGAAAAAAAGGGCAGTGTATAGCCCACACTTCTGGATACCCACAATCTGGGTATATCCTCCAATCGCACATCCCAAGCCAGATATTCTTTTTCTGTGTATTCGAGGCACAAACTAGCTCAGCTGATGCCTCGAAATGCATGCAGGAGACAGAAAATTTTTCACCCAAAAAATGTATGAAAAAAAGGGCAGTGTATAGCCCACACTTCTGGATACCCACAATCTGGGTATATCCTCCAATCGTACATCCCAAGCCAGATATTCTTTTCCTGTGTATTCGAGGCACAAACTAGCTCAGCTGATGCCTCGAAATGCATGCAGGAGACAGAAAATTTTTCAACCAAAAAATGTATGAAAAAAAGGGCAGTGTATAGCCCACACTTCTGGATACCCACAATCTGGGTATTTCCTCCAATCGTACATCCCAAGCCAGATATTCTTTTCCTGTGTATTCGAGGCACAAACTAGCTCAGCTGATGCCTCGAAATGCATGCAGGAGACAGAAAATTTTTCAACCAAAAAATGTATGAAAAAAAGGGCAGTGTATAGCCCACACTTCTGGATACCCACAATCTGGATATATCCTCCAACCGTACATCCCAAGCCAGATATTCTTTTCCTGTGTATTCGAGGCACAGACTAGCTCAGCTGATGCCTCGAAATGCATGCAGGAGACAGAAAATTTTTCAACCAAAAAATGTATGAAAAAAAGGGCAGTGTATAGCCCACACTTCTGGATACCCACAATCTGGGTATATCCTCCAATCGCACATCCCAAGCTAGATACTCTTTTCCTGTGTATTCGAGGCGCAAACTAGCTCAGCTGATGCCTCGAAATGCAGGTAGGAGACAGAAAATTTTTCAACCAAAAAATGTATGAAAAAAAGGGCAGTGTATAGCCCACACTTCTGGATACCCACAATCTGGGTATATCCTCCAACCGTACATCCCAAGCCAGATATTTTTTTTCCTGTGTATTCGAGGCACAAACTAGCTCAGCTGATGCCTCGAAATGCATGCAGGAGACAGAAAATTTTTCAACCAAAAAATGTATGAAAAAAAGGGCAGTGTATAGCCCACACTTCTGGATACCCACAATCTGGGTATATCCTCCAACCGTACATCCCAAGCCAGATATTTTTTTTCCTGTGTATTCGAGGCACAAACTAGCTCAGCTGATGCCTCGAAATGCATGCAGGAGACAGAAAATTTTTCAACCAAAAAATGTATGAAAAAAAGGGCAGTGTATAGCCCACACTTCTGGATACCCACAATCTGGATATATCCTCCAACCGTACATCCCAAGCCAGATATTCTTTTCCTGTGTATTCGAGGTACAAACTAGCTCAGCTGATGCCTCGAAATGCATGCAGGAGACAGAAAATTTTTCAACCAAAAAATGTATGAAAAAAAGGGCAGTGTATAGCCCACACTTCTGGATACCCACAATCTGGGTATATCCTCCAACCGTACATCCCAAGCCAGATATTTTTTTTCCTGTGTATTCGAGGCACAAACTAGCTCAGCTGATGCCTCGAAATGCATGCAGGAGACAGAAAATTTTTCAACCAAAAAATGTATGAAAAAAAGGGCAGTGTATAGCCCACACTTCTGGATACCCACAATCTGGGTATATCCTCCAACCGTACATCCCAAGCCAGATATTTTTTTTCCTGTGTATTCGAGGCACAAACTAGCTCAGCTGATGCCTCGAAATGCATGCAGGAGACAGAAAATTTTTCAACCAAAAAATGTATGAAAAAAAGGGCAGTGTATAGCCCACACTTCTGGATACCCACAATCTGGGTATATCCTCCAATCGTACATCCCAAGCCAGATATTCTTTTCCTGTGTACTCGAGGCACAAACTAGCTCAGCTGATACCTCGAAATGCAGGTAGGAGACAGAAAATTTTTCAACCAAAAAATGTATGAAAAAAAGGGCAGTGTATAGCCCACACTTCTGGATACCCACAATCTGGGTATATCCTCCAATCGCACAACCCAAGCCAGATATTCTTTTCCTGTGTATTCGAGGCACAAACTAGCTCAGCTGATGCCTCGAAATGCATGCAGGAGACAGAAAATTTTTCACCCAAAAAATGTATGAAAAAAAGTGCAGTGTATAGCCCACACTTCTGGATACCCACAATCTGGGTATATCCTCCAATCGTACATCCCAAGCCAGATATTCTTTTCCTGTGTATTCGAGGCACAGACTAGCTCAGCTGATGCCTCGAAATGCATGCAGGAGACAGAAAATTTTTCACCCAAAAAATGTATGAAAAAAAGTGCAGTGTATAGCCCACACTTCTGGATACCCACAATCTGGGTATATCCTCCAATCGTACATCCCAAGCCAGATATTCTTTTCCTGTGTATTCGAGGCACAGACTAGCTCAGCTGATGCCTCGAAATGCATGCAGGAGACAGAAAATTTTTCACCCAAAAAATGTATGAAAAAAAGTGCAGTGTATAGCCCACACTTCTGGATACCCACAATCTGGGTATATCCTCCAATCGTACATCCCAAGCCAGATATTCTTTTCCTGTGTATTCGAGGCACAACCTAGCTCAGCTGATGCCTCGAAATGCAGGTAGGAGACAGAAAATTTGTCAACCAAAAAATGTATGAAAAAAAGTGCAGTGTGTAGCCCACACTTCTGGATACCCACAATCTGGGTATATCCTATAATCGCGCTTCCCAAGCTAGATATTCTTTTCCTGTGTATTCGAGGCACAAACTAGCTCAGCTGATCCCTCGAACTGAAAGATCTGTATTCATACAGATCGTGCTATGTACAGTTGGACTCCCAGGGTGCCTGGGTTGAGAATAGGATTTATAGCCCGATGTGACTGCTTTTTTTTATACGAACAAGTCCAGAAGAAGAAGATAAAGGATCATGTCCAGCTCTGGATGCATGCTTTTTATATCAGATACTTTCCACCTTCAAGACTGGTCTGACTACAGAATAAGACCCAGTAGCTGAGTTGGTGACCTCAAGCATATTTTCGACTCAGTATGTCATAGAAGTCCTATAGTAGCTATCAGTGATTCAGTTGATACTTGGAACTGGGAACCCTCTGGTAGTCCCGAACCTTTCCTACAGACAGATCTCCTCTCTGATCCTTGCTGTTCTAGTCATGTTCCTTACATTTCGAATAATCGCTGTCGCAGTAGATACTTTTAACACCAAAGAACAAAACTATTAATTCTTACATCGAACTAGAACCATACCCTCCGGAAGGCGCCTATTAAATTTTATTAAATCCTTGAAGTGCCAATAAGCTTTTATCAGCTCTCCTTTCGCAGCACACGCCCACTTCCTCCAGGCAAAGAGCCGACGCCGCCTCCTCAACGTCCAGTGCAAGTCACACATTCTAAGACATGTCCCCACCTCGAGGGCATCATCATCGCTGCAACAAAGTCACTCGCCGATCGATTGAATTATATGCTCCGGGGGCTCGAATGAAAGGCCGCACCACAACCCCATTCAGCCGGACGTCCACGGATATGAAAGCGAGCAACAACAGCCAAGTATTATTGGCCAAACGTTTAACCTCTTATGCTAAAATAATTCTCGATTGTTTCTCAAATGTCTTCCAATCGATCGCAGCAGCAGCAGCACAGAACCCGGCTGCCCGTCGGTATGGCATACTTTAAGCCAAAATTATTATTATTTCAATATGCGGAGAGTATCTCGGTGATATTTGTATTGTGTGCTGCCCCTCCGCGGCTGGAGTATCTATCGAGTGGCGAGAGCTCCATCTTGGGCCGGGGATCTAGGGTGCATGCATTTCCAAGCCGCTGTCGAACTTATGGTGAACTGCAATGGCATGTTGGTGCTGCCGCACGCCTCTGTTGCCGCGCGCTGCCGAATATCGCAACAAACCCTGAGAGCAGTCAGTTCTTATTATGGCCTGCCGACGACGGTTGACGGTAACTTTATTTATTTTTTTCTTGGCTCTATGCACACCAAGTGGTTTTGGGTTGCTGCAGCTGCACAACGCGCAGCGTTGTTGATATTCTTTTAATCTTTTTCGGTTTTTTTCGTTTTTTTTTTTTTTGGTTGGGTTTCGTTTGCGGTGGCAACAGCCGCAGAAATCTATCTTAGAGAAGTCAATTCACAGATAGGGGCAAACGTTGGATATTTTAATATGTCCCCCCCTACAAAAGATACATTTGTATCTGCAGTGACTAACAAAAGATACAGATGCGAGTGCGATCGATTGGAATGAATGAAATCACAGGATCAATTAAAATTGCAAATCGCTGGAAGGAATAGGAAGGAAGAGATTGCGGTTCGGGATGCGGTGGTCGATTGGGGTTACCGCAGACCGGGTTCAGGATATGCGGAGGAGGTATAGAGTCTGGCTGTCTGCACCCAGAGTTGCTATTATTAAATTGTAGTTGATTGATGGATTTCAGGTAATTGTGCCACTGCGAGTGGATATGGAAAATGCTTTTGGCATTTGGCTATCCATGCCATGGCATGGCATGGCATGACTGATGTGCTGCGGTGATTGGATGCAATGTGATGTCTGGTGTCGATGTACTTTTACGAAATTTTGATTGATTGTGCATTACGACAGAGCTGCTGGTCTCAAATTGGGACAGTCGTTGTGATCAACTGGAAACTGACGTCTCAAGTGATATTTGTTTTGAACGATGATGTTAAGTCGACTTGGTTAGATAACTAGTGGCCAGATCTTCTAAATTTCATGAAAGATATACATGTGCCTAAGCCTATGTTTTAAAATGTGGATAGGTATGACATAGACGCAGCTAGTCTCGAATACATGGAATGGTATGGTTAGAGAGTGTATACGGACATGTGGCACAGGTTCAAAGTTTGAGGATATTGAAGAAAATCCTGTCAATCCATCAAATTTTCTTAGTTCGGCAGATCCTGGAACGAACTTAGGAAGATACAAGGCTATTAGCTGTAAGAAGGTAGTGTAGTGATGGGCAAACTGTCGAACAAATATACCTGTTCACCGACTTTTCTGATATCAAGGAAAAAATTAGACAAACTATGCGAGGCTTTCAACCCAAAACCGACCATCTTGACTCAAAATGACAGAAATCAGTAGGCTGTCACAAGTGGATTCGCTGGCACTGAAAGAGAAACAAGCTCAAGACATCCATAGCTGACAGCTTAGCTAGAAATCAAATGAAATATAATAGTCCTACTCTGTGGGCCTAGAACTCGTCTCCTTATTTTAAATGATTTTTAGTTCCATGTCCACCACAGCGATGTAGAGTGAATGGACAAGAGTCCTTCGTTCCAAATGAGTAATAAAGTAGAAGAAGCCTCGCTTTAGGGGTAGGACACAAGTAATGGAAGCTCTATTTGGACTTGAAATGTACAACAGGAAGCAGTCAACTAAATCAGTGGCAGCAAAACGCAATGTTTAATGGCGGTGGCAAAAAAATATAGAAAACAGGTACTACGCGGAGTCCCAAAAGGGTCACGACTAAGTCCACTTCTGTGTTATCTTATTGCAGCTCAGTTCAATTTTCTTTGTTCTGACATACAAGACGGGGGGGTTAGTATTGGGAGCTATGCCACCAATCCAAAGACGATTCAGGCACTCCAAAACAATATTGCTCTAGCTATTCGTCAGATAATGTCTAAAATCATTCAAAAATTGCTGAACAACTGACTTAACAAAATGGCCTAACTAGTGGATAGACTCATTCTTTTCAACTGACCAAATAATTGTTGAAAAAGATTGCACAGTGTTTCCCTTACATCCTTTTAAAAAAGCACGCATCAGTTGGTTGCCCCTTTACTTCCAGCTTTGGTGTCACATTTTGTCGAAATCTTGAGAAATATGCAGAAAATATATTTTTCCCTCTTTAATGACTTCGTCATGTATTAGTTTTCCTACAAAATTTTGAAAATATTGCATGAATTTTTTTTGGTTATAACAATTTTGATAAGTATCTCACATGTAGGCCAAGTTTGACCATGTGGCATACACTGCATAGAGTGCATCGTGAGGAGGAAATGTCTTATCCCTTAAAAAGGAGATTCCTGAAGTTCTGACGGACAAAAAGTCGTATGGCAAAAGGGAGTCTATTCTCACTCCATTTCAAGTTATAGCCCGTCGAAGTGGGACGTCTCCTATTTGGAGCTACATTCACTTTAAATGGTGTAACTTCTGAATTATTACAGATACTTAAACGGATTTGCATATTTTGGAAAGACAATTCAATAGAGTATAAAATTGTTGAAAACTATTTTTAATTTGATCCAGCCATAAAGAAGTTATGGCTCCTTAAACTCAAAATTATGAACCTGTCAAAAACCTGAGACTATACTTCAGAATGACAAGTGACAAGTTGACTCGACAAGTGGGCCATACTTCAATATAATTGGAGCTGGGATGCTGGATGGGATATAAAGACTGTAGACTGATTTGAATCATTTATCGCTGAAGCTGGTGGCAGTAAGTAACAAAATAATTGTATTTCGAGTCAGAAACGACAAGTATTTTGGCGCACGATCAATGGAAGTTATCACCCAAAGGACACCCAATCTAGCAACAGCTCCCTTAAGCCACCGATTCAATCTGAACAATTGGTTCAGCAAGACTTATTCATTGATGAACGTCAGTAAGGACTTCGCTAATCTTAGGATTTACGAATGCAGGTCTATCTCACTCTGGTTGGCCAAAGGACTCAATTTGCCCCCATATGACTGGCACTGCGACCTGAAAAGATCTCTTGCACCTAAGGATGGGATTTATGAAAAGAGTCGTACTACCTCATGGTACGTCCTTATCCACAGAGTTTTGAAAATGCTCCAGCTCAACCATTGTAACGCAATTTCACGTCTTACTAGTCATGCCACCTAGTGAGCAATCAACGAATTACACTTTCTTTTTAATAAACCAGCAGTAGAACGTAAAAACCCCTATAAGGGAATCTCTGGAGTTGGATTTGTTTAGTTCGTTAACATTAGCTTCACTGACTCCTTCCATATCCATATCTCTGGCTAGGGTACTCGGTAAGAAGTTCCTGTCAGATCGACCCAAATCTACCTCTAGGAACTCTGATGACAAATCCGCAGTTGAATTCTGCTCTTGGTTCGTTTTGGTCGCCACTTTGCATACTTTTCTTCGAGTTGCGATTGAGTCGTGTCCATAGGGGGATTGCTGTTCATAGTGCGTTCATAGTGGGCGCGGTGGCTCAAATGGTTAGTGCGTTGGACTATGCCAGACGCCCATAAGTTTTTTCACACTCCCACCTCTCGCTAATGCCTGACAAACATCCGGGAGTACAACTGTCATGAGAAGGCTTCTCAAAGAACGAATTGCTTGGTCACGGCATCAAACAGTAGACCCCTCCCATTCATCTAAAGAATAAAACACCCACGACACGAGTTATGAGAAGCTAGGCCTTGGGTCCCAAAGACCTACTGCGACTCTTTACGGCTTTTCTAAGTTATTTCGTAAGTTAGTGGAGGAAGATTCAAAACGTCCTCATATCGTTGCATCCTCGAACCACTGAGTTGGTCTCACCATGGCCATGAGTAGTAGTGATACGATGTACCATGAACTGAAGGACTTTCCATAGAATTCCTTTAGAAAGCAAGTACAGTGGATGTCGCTTATAACGACACAGTGAAGGGACCGAGGGTCATTATATGCAACGACTCTGTAGAAGAGCTCATGATCCTTCATGATTCACTCACAAATTGGTTTCCATTTCCTCAACACACCTTTCTCCCATTTAATCGTCTTCTTGTTGAGTAGTCATTCGGCGTCGATCAATTACAATCACTTCGCCATAAATACGATCTAACTGAAATGTTTGTAACATCTGATACGAAAATTATATATTACCACCATCACGTAAAGATAACACAAAACAACCAACGAATAACGTTTAATCTTCCTTCTCAAGACCTCCTTGAGTTCCTCTGCCCCACATACATACGTATGTACACACAAAAACAATTTATTTGAGCTTCAATAGGTATAGTGGCCGACCACTTACCAAAAGTGAAAAGTATCTGCGGTATAAACATTAATTTCAGGATGATAACTTTAAGTAAAAATTATCTACTTAATTACCAGCACAAATGTCAAAATAATGTCAGTGATTAAGAGCGGCCTGCCAGGCAGGATCTGAGTGAAATGCGTGCAAGACGACAAATTAAAGCTTTTTGCGGGCAACAACAACGGCCGCCATGGCTGCAGAGGCTTTAGCGGCAAACCACACTCTACAAGAGGAGGATGAACCAAAGTCAAATTGAAACATTGGTCCGTAAATGTGCATCCATTTGTATGTCCATCGCATTCTGTGTATCCTTCACTGTTTTTTTTTGGGCAAAGAGTAATAACCGTCGATTACAATTCAAAAGAATTCGTTCAGGGATTACCCCCGACGTAGTGCTGTCTGCTGTGGTCCCTGCCGCGCGGCCGCCGCCGTCGCCTACTTACTCGTTGCGTTCTTAATCCTTAAAGATACATGACAAGCATTTCACATTAGTTGGCTTGCTCTGATGTATTTTGTTTTTCGGGAGGCCAGGATTTTCGGTTAATTCTCGTTGCTGTGCCCTCTGTCCGTCTGTGGGACGGAAAGGTGTAATAAATTACCTCGCCACGGCCGCTCCAGCATCTCACTCCTCCGTATGGCGAGGGTCTAAGATTTCATTATTTGCGCAAACACTCCCCGAGAGCAATTTGAGATGAAAAATTGAAGGTCAGTATTTAATTGAAAAATTCGGTGGTGGTCGATACTGAGTTCCGCCTGAGGAGGCAATTCTTTTCTTTTTTTTTCTTGCTGTTGTTCTTCGTCCTTCCTTCCTTTGGAAGAGGGAAACAGAACTACGCCACACAGTCTCGTCTCGACGCGCGCATATTGACATGACACAAATCACCACAATCGGACAATTCGCATCTCTGACAATTACACGTGTATCTGTGTCAAGAGAGCAAGCACTCTCGATCACCGTCATGATCGATGGCCAGACCGCAAGATGAATGTTATTCCCAGTGCACCCATTGCACCATGCCACCATGCCACCATGGCACCATAGCACCATGACACACCATCGCCATCATGCAGCCGTCGGTCGATTAGACGACAGGGATATCATATCGGTTCTGCCAGGGTTGCGAATGCACTAATTGATTTTAACTGCTACTGCCGTTGCTGGTCGTAGCAATGAACGGCCTTGAATGCTCCGATCCGTCTGGGTGTAGCACTAAAATCGCCCGAAGTACAAGAGATGGATACAAAGCCATCGCATTGGCTTCGAATTCGGATTCGAAATCACTTATCATTCAACTGGGCCTCGCTGTGACTGTGATTTGTATTTTTTTTTTCAGTCTATTGGCCATAAATATTCAAATTGAGTGGTGATAACGATCGCAGAATGTCGTGATCTGTTTGCGATATTAACCTACTTGAAGAGGTACTCAAACTATTCATATTTCAGCCTGGGAATGTCATAGATACTTGTTGCAGCCCGAGGGGCTGTGTGGAAACCGCTTGGCTTGTTAGCTGTCCGGCTGAACACTGATAAAAGTTTATAGCGATATGTAAATGTTCTTTTTCAATTTGCTTACCTGTGTCACACTTAATTATCTATTAAAAGATACTTTATTCGCGTTCTTGCATATATTACTGGGCGTGCCATTGTTATACATAAGAGTCTGCGGCCAATGGTGTGACAGGGTTTCCAATTCAGAACTGGAATTCATTAGATTTTATGACTTGGGTGGCCATAAGTTAGATGGATTTGGCAAGCAGTATACTAGTTTAGAGCTCTACCACTCCCCGTGTTTGTTACTGCGCTTAGAAGAGGAGGACCTAAAGAAAATTTGCATGAGATCACCGATGGATCTCAAACCAAGGCAGTGGTTGATCGAAACTTACCTCAAGATACAATCCCTACATCGAAGCTACGCATCACAGCTGAGAGCTCAAACTTCAGCTTGTAAACCAACTCAAGAAAAGAACACCTTCTCGTCAAGTTAGTCTTGTCGTAGGTACCTTCTGTAAACTGAACTATAACGAGAAGGGCACACTTAGGTATCAAAACGGCCTCAGAGAGGACTGGATAAATGGTAGGAACAGACGAGGAAATAGATTCATATGAACCCGAAGTTGGCAGTTCTCTTAGACTTCCAAGCCACAGCAGTGTGTACCAAGTGGAAGTACTGGCAATCGAAGCAACGTCACGACAATACTCCACAAAACTGCACATTCATCGACAGGCAAGCTGCTATGTAGGCTCTCGTATCTACACTTACACTTCTTTGGGTTCCAGGGCTCAGTGGCATTTAAGTAAATTTAGCATGAAAAGAAATCCGGACAGGACTTACCAATGGTCGTTACCCTTATTCCAACGCACCTAACTGCTAGAGCAAGAGAAGTCTTTTCGAGACTAGCTCGTGTCGTGTCGTGACAAAGATAATTTAGTGCGTAACAGACCCAACCAAGTGCTCCTTGGTCACATACAGTGATGACATCTACCAAGGCTCTGGAGGCACGGACCAAGCAGAGACAACGTCTCATTTCATTTGCGAATGACCAAGTCTGTACAGAACTAGAGAAACGACCGTCAGTGACTACCCCTTCGAAAGCCTGACCAACCTGTTTAAAAAAGATGTTGGGGGTTCAGAGTAGATTGGTGGATTCAGATTGGCGATCCGAGTGCTGGCTGTATGGCCAGTCTCCGCTTCTGTCTACTAACCTCCCTTCTGTGATAGCCTCACAAACAAAGGGTTCAAGCTGCATCCCTTGCTAGAACAGGGTGTGAACCAATTGCTACCACCTCTGAGGAGAATTTCTATTGCCTATCTGAGAATGACGTAGGTTTTGACATTCTGTCGAACGGCTTGAGTGGACTTTGTGCCAAAAATTGGTTAAGATGACTATTCTACAAAAATTTGTCACCCTTTTCGCTGAAAATCTTGAATCATCGCTCGAGATTTATGCACGGAGGACCCATCTATCTATGATTCACCCGAGTTGTGAAAATCCTGGGAGACGTCCCTTTAAAGCCTGCCTTCAAGGAATAAACGCACTTGATAAGAAGGAATGTCCCATCGGTATCCTGTGACTCTACTGACCAACATAGAGCTGTAGATCTGTTAGTCCCCACTACTATGGTGCAGGCTGTTGCATACTCTCAACTCCTAGTTTAAACGCCCAGACTCAATCATACTCAGTTGATGTTGATATACATGCTGGCGGGTCATGCCTAGCGACTCTCGGTGCTAATGGCCACAATGACAAGCCCTCAGACATGGTCGATGAATGATGGACTTCCTTTCTATTTTTCGAAAACGAAAACTTAGGTTCTTCTCTTCAAGAAAAGACGACTTGTGGCCGGTTGGTGTCAGGCTGCTATCCAGATCTCCAATAAAACGAAATGTTTTCTCAACAACCATGTAGCACTTTTGCTTTTAACAGACACGGGCCTTAAGACCTCTTCTAGATTAAACGGGAGCTTTTCGAGTACGCCGCCAGGGTTTGTTATAGGTAGCCTGCTTGATTTACTCCCTCTTGATACTTGTGTCATGGACTGTACTATCAAAGCACTACAAGACGTATGCCTTGTGGTGTGGTACTCATTACCTTGACCCACACTTTCCCTATGGCCCTAGTTCCATGCCATCGGATACAATGAGCCGACTTTCCTTGCATACACGACTGGGTTGCAATGGAATCATTGCATACACGACCTAGAATCAGTTGCTGGATGTCTTCTCTTCGTGGAGACTACATAACACTGGACTTCACTACCCGTTGGATGAGTACACTTCCAGCAGCAGCGACTTATGCTATCGTAATGCCTTCGGACTGAATTATAACGACAGTCTGGCTTGACGTAAGGTTCTCCTCAACCCTGTGACTTGTTCCAAAATAAAATGGTAGAATCCTTCTTATTTGGTCGTAAGGTTGAACTAGGTTCCAAGTAACATACAATCCCGGAGAATGAGAAGGCTAAGCAATGCACAGAGGCCTCTTTAGGCCAATGTCCTTTGAATGTATTCTTTCAAAAGTTTGTACGAAATCAGCGAAATTCTTGCTGCCTCTCAACGGAAACGCTCTTTCCTTTTGCCAAGCATCTTAGTACTGTCTACGACACTTGCAGAGGGGATGTTGATTCTTTGAATTTGTTCCTAAGTGACAGTCCTGCCTTTGCATAGATCAGGAGGCAGATCTTCGGTGCTGATGGGTTGAGTTCTGATACTAGAACCTTCTGAGTATACTATCGGCTTTCTCCGGATTCCATTAAAATCGGTAAAACTGGGTCTTGCCTCCCAATGGTGGAAGGAACTCCATCGTCTGAGCGCTGCAGTGCCAAAACGTTAGTGCTACGTCTACATGAGCCTTCATTGAATTTTCTTGGAATGTCCTATCGTCTGTTGGACTTCACTAAAGATACATGTTTGGTCTCTCAATCTCAATACCATGCACTCGCCTCGACTCAACCACGGACCACATGTGGCTAAGAAAAGCGGTTCACATGGACAAACCGAATCCTCTGACCTGAACTGTTAAACTGCTTAAGGAGGATTAAAACAAAAACCGAATTAAGCCATCACCAATCCGTGACATGGGCGCACCTCACATCGTCTCCCCCAGCACCAGCTAGCCGCCCGGCGCTAATGCGGCAAGCCAATCGCAATTCAACATCCTAGTTACAAAGTCGTTGATGCTGTCGCCGCAAACCACCCGCTCCAGCGATATACCCACAATCGCCTACTGGCGCAATAACAATTACGTAATTATAAATTTATTAATTCCACTCCGCCTCCCATACGATCTTTGTCTAACGTCTTATGCGCGATAAAATTAAATTATGATCTCCTCGGCGGAAAGGCGACCACACTCGGTTGACGTGATACCATGCCAGCCACCACCGCCGCCGCCCAGATACATAGATACTCGCAGGCACTCACGACTCTCACTTTCAATCAGAGACTGTTTGTTGCAGATTATCGCCACGTTTGACGATGACGACGACGATGACGCTGGTCGGGCTCTTGGAGGATGCAGATACCCGCGCGAGTATCTATCGCATGTTTGCCTATTCCGCTCGCCATGCCATGTGGCCATAAATAAATTCACTTTTCATAAGATTGACTGACGAACGCATGAATAAGCCACCACCCTGGCCAGGTATTTCGATATCTTGTATCTTTTGCCTGATAAAACCGAGTTGTGTGTACACACAGCCACGGACACATGTGCGAGCTTGTTGAAATCGCACTCTGATAACCACTATCTCAAGTGAATAGGTTTCCCGTCTCGGGTTCAGTTTCAGAGCGCTCCCCGCCCGGCCGTCTTGAGATTTTCGATAGCGCGACACGTATAGGACCGAGGTGGGGATACCCACTTACCCAGGGGAAACGCATTTTAATAATTCAACAACGAATGTGATGAATGGCACTATAAACAATATTTGCTTTATGTGCATATGTATGTATTTATTAGGTAGCCAATGGGTTGGACCCGCTGCCGATGTGGGCGACTGGGTGCGGGGACGGCGGCACCATGACTGACGGCTTTTAATTTAATCCAGCTTTGGCAATATGTCTGTCGGTGATAATAAATTGTTCGGATTGAGTTCTACGCCAGACTGTAATGGATTGGGTGAAGGAATCAGATCTTGAAGGCAGGACACAGTCCGTGAACAGCCTAATAGCTATCGACCCACAAGTCTACTCAGTCGTTTGAGAAAGATCAATGGAAACAGTCAATCAGCCTGACTGCAGTTTGGGCTTAGAAGTCATCACTGTACGACTCATCAAGTACTCAGCACTTAGTATGACGGAACTCCACCCGACTTGGTTCTACAGAACATCGAGGAAGGCTTTGATTCTGTGTGGCACATGAAGTGAGTAGTCTAGAGTTTGTGCTAGAGTTAGATTCAAACATTCGGTTTGTGTTTATGTCAACCGCTGAGCATTTTAAACTCTAAGTGTTATACTGCCATGGAAAACTGCGAATCGATTTTCTGACGGAAGAAGCTAGAGAAGACATATAATCCTGAGAGCGTGACAAGGATTCTATGGCCAGACAGTCTGGGGGTAAGAGCATCGATGAGATGACTGAGCACTGGAAACAATACTAAGCCTTCTACCACCAAATATTTACTGCGGCAGGTTGGTAGCTAAGACTATGCGAAGCCAGACTATGGTTAGCCAAACCCTATGGTCTTGCTTTCATTCTAAACCGATGGAATATATCGAGACTAGGACATGGACTATCAAACTTTAGTCAGAGATTCGCTATAAGAGTTCCTAGCAGGAAGGAGTGGGATGATGATGCAGTTTGTAAGCTGGAATCTACTGTCAGCCTTGAAATACAAATCAGTCCTTCAGACTTAAGAACGATTCCAGCACTCCAAAGTCACTCCAATGAACCAAGCTAGAGTAAGATCTATGTTGACAGTCAAGCAGCCATCGAAGCAGTACAGTCTTTAGGTCCAAACTCATTCAAGTGTGTACTAATAGACTTAGGATACCAGGTCACGGAGAAAGCTTCGGTTTCGAAAAACAGAAGAACTGGCCACGGCAGGGTCACATCTAAGCTCTTCGATTATCTTTCCAGAGATCAGTACACAGCTTAGCACTCTGTAAAGGGAAATGGACATTGCATCCAACGAGGAGGCTTATATCTGCTGCATACATGTGGCACAGTTAAATCATTATGTACAGTCTGTGATAAAAATAAATTTGCAGATCTCATCCAACTAAGTCGGAGGGATATTCGGACACCTGTTGGTATCGTGACAGTACGCTGCGGGATATTCAGTCATGTAGTACGGCTATGACAACCCCCTACTGACTTCTGCAGAAACTGAAGGGTTTGAAAGAAAATATAATCCATTCGTCGAACTACCTAGAAACTTTGAGCTGAACAAACTCCTAACATGCAAATACACGCATCTGTGTGCTTAAGTTCAGCCATCGAAGATTGAAATTAGGTTCTCAGGGGTTGGCCACAATAGACTGTCAGTTGGTCTAAGTGAGTGTTTGACAGTTTCCATCAACGAAGGCACCTAAGCTAACCTTTCCTACTGATTGAGCATCCTTTTTACATTAACTTAACGCAAATGTTCCACGGAGGTCAGTCCTCTTAATCCTTAGCCATTGCCTTGTAGAGACTTGTAGAGAATCTGTCATAGGTACCTCTGAAGTTTGGCTTGTTCACCATCCCACGAGTCATAAGTTCTGCTGCTGCTGCTACTATATTCCTGGTAGATAGCACAGAAATTCTGAGTCATTTTCTGGTCATTGCCAACTTCAGCTATCCAACGATAATGAATCCTTTCCTCCTTAAGAGGGACGTAACATCAAGCGTATAAGGACACCAAGAGAAGGCAGAGACTACTAGGACCAATTAAGCGACAAATCACAACAAGTGTAGCTTCATTGTAACACCAACATCAAGGATATATCCGACACTCTTGGTAGGCTACACAGAAGGCATTGTAATAGAAAGCAGGACCAACGAAGACTAGTCTGAATCAAGTCCTCCGTACAAAAGCGAAAGCTTCTCCAATATCCCATTTCAAACAGATCTAGGAGTCTAGGAGTAAAACAGAAGTCGGATAGAAGTCTTTTCAGAATAAGACGTGATCACACAGCCAGTCGATGAAGTAGCTCCCCTTCCCAGTTTGGAAGTGATTGACGGAGCAGTCATGAAATTAAAGAAAAACAAAGCCACCGTGGTGTGGTATTCTGACAAGGACTATGGCGTAGATCATTAGATAGACGTTCTGCACGATATTTGTCGATACCTACCAATGTGACCTCCGAACTGGCAGATCACCTAGACCTTATCCTCATGAACTTACAATGGCAACAGGACTGAGAAAATAGGCCTGAGTGGTGGGTGTAGATGTGGTAAATTTTTTGAAGATGAACACCACTTTGACCAGGAAACTGCAAGCATAGACATTGACTTCAAAGAAAATAGTGGCAATGGACCTGTCACCAAGCCAATTCCATTCCAAAATACGCCACACAGTGGAATCCAGTCACAAGGCTAGGCGGAGGAATGGATTGCTCTTGTTCACGTGAACCGATGAGAAAGACTCAATTTTTTGTGAGAAACAAATGGGCTTGAACCGCTTGCAGAGTCTCGAACAAGATGGTACAAAGGAGATGCGGAGTCAGGAACTAGGCCAACACTATCAGGAAAAACTGTCACTTTTGCGATTTCATCTGCATTCACTGAACCATAAGCCACAGTAAGAGTGATATTACTTTACCCAAGGGGTAACCCCTGTGAAGCGATCTTTTTGTTATGAAGCCCTCCAGCCTGATGTGGGAAACGTTCGAATACCATTTGTTAGATCCAGGTTGGTTGGACATGAAGGATATTACAGTAGAATCGACTGTTCTTAGTCAGTCAAATGTACAGACGAGAGGTCTTTAGCTGAAAAAGGTCAGATGGTGGTAAAGGTGGGTAGTTTGTAGTGGACTAGGTGCTCTAGTATGGCAAACCGGGTACTTTTATAGATCGAAACCCCCTGTCCACTCTCGAATGCATTGAAATATCAACAACTCATCAGGAGCGTTGAATATTTCCCATCATTCTGTCGGAAGCTGTCGCATAGTCTTCAGTTCTTCTGCAGGAATTCTTTGCCTGTACATGAGATAGCCAGACAATGTTCATACAAACATACGCCGGACTAAATGATTCAAATTTCCCGATGAAAGGTCCGACTGCACACAATAAAAACCCAAAAAAAAGGAACCATTCCACAAGCATTCCCCAAAAACACACAAAGACGAGAGGTGAAATTTTTAAATATTTCTCCACTCAAGAGTTACAGAAGCTCTCAGAACCGATCATATTTATCTTAAGAACTCTCAAGAGCCCCAGCTCCTTCAATTACACCAACAAAACAAACACACACCTCACTCTGGCGGTTCGTAAAAATTATTTATCAGTATTTTTGGGCCAAAAAAAATCTCCCAGCCATGCTCCGCCGCGCCGTTCCAGCAAACAGTAAAGTAAACAAAAAATAAATTTAAAAGCCTTTCAAGTAAGACAAAACCCCTCGCACGGGAATTGCAAACGACAAAGATTCACTCATTATGGCCAATTTATCAAAATTCAGGTAGCACGCTCGAATCCACTGAGGAATGGTCAAAAGGAAGCTTAACAGCCACCAAATCCCATGCGGAAAAAAAATTCACAAACGAATGTGTGTGCATATACATACTCGTACTCGTACATATTAATGCAATTTTCGTTAACCACAAACATTTTAATAGCCATGCGTAACGCTGCCGCAAACAAAACGGTTTTTCAAAAACGACAACATCAGATTCAAATGGCCCCACTAAACGTTGGCCAAAACCGAGGAGCTAACGCAGAAGAAATCCACCACCGCACCAGGGACAACAAGACTTGTTGGCCAAGGAACTGCTTTGGGTTCTTTCTTATCCTCCACTGGCAGCACTCTCCTTGGAGAATTCTTATAATTATGCTTTATGTTGTTTATGTGTCCATTATCATAAAATATCGAAGACCAAAGACGAACGAAATAAAACCAAAAACCAACCTCGAACCAGGAATCACACACGACATCCACGAAGAGGAGGCTGCGAGGCGAGCCGAAGCAGCCAGCAACCAGAAGCCGCATTGAGTGTATTTTTGTATTTTTCGCAGACCATACTCAGTTAAAGAAACATCGATGGATATTGAGAGACGATGATGACGAACGACACTACCACCAGCAGTAACCAGGATGCCGCGCAAACACTTGCTAAAAATTCGAAACAAACAAAATTTCGTGCCAAGAAGATGCAGCACCACCAGCACCACCAGCACCACCAGCACCACCAGCAGCAGCACAGACAAGAGAACCAAAAAGAATTTTCGGCAAAAGTTCCCTCAACCAAAAAAGGTAGAAATAGAAAAAACAAAAACAACAGACAACGAGAAGGAAACAAAAAAAAACAAAAAACCTTAAACAAGTCCTACGTCCCGGAAAAACATCGGCGATAAAAAATAATCGCTGTTTAAATGCGTAGCTACTGCAACTTGCATACGAAATTTTCGTGCCTCGACACAGACGCAGACGAGGTGTTCCCTGGTGGTAGGTGGATAAGGATTTTTTCTTCTCTCTCTGTCTCTGATTTTTTTTTTTTTGGCAGGACATTGTTGTATGTTAATTTTATTTCATTTAAATTGCGGTAATTTGATATGAGCCTTGGTAGGCGTAAACTCTTACTCCATATGAATAATATTTTCATTACCATTATGGCGATGAAACACGCGTCAAGGATATCAGTTTGGGCTCGGTGTTTGCATTCAAATTTAAAGTCAGACACGTATCGCGTGGATCAAGTCGTTTGTGGTAGAGTCTGAAGGACAGAGAGGGGCTTTATTTGAACTCGTCTAAATGGATTTTATGATGGAGCCACTCTGAGGAAGTTAGGGGAAGGTGGACCGTCAAAAAGTTACCAATTCTGGTAGTTGCGGGTAGGACCCTCTACGACGTGGAACCCAATAAATTCTGATGGTACTGTTTCAACTGACAGAGTCAAGCTTGTCAAGGGAATGTTTGATCGTTTATTCTCCATGGATTTAGTGACTTGAGTTAGTGTGTTTAAACCACTTTCAATGCACAAAGCAACTCAAATGGTGGTTCCTCTTGCTTTCTACTTACACTGCTGGAACCACTAAAATCATGGCATATTATGAGCGAGAATGTAATAGAATCATGCTAGGTGCTCTGATGATAGCAGGCTTTTCGTTTTCAGCAAAGAATACTATAATATTAGGTTTTGAGGTGATGGGTCTCATCTTATACGTCGTCGGTCCAGACTATGATATGAAAACTCAGTCTATTATCGACTTGGCAGACCAGATAATACACTGGTATTGCTTTTTTGAGTGGAAAAATTTAGTTTAAGCCTTCCATTCTTAGGCTACTCCAAGGCGCCGAGTCGAATAGTGAGCAAAAACAAAAGAGTTGGTTTGCGAACTGCACCATCCTAGCGAAGGAGGTATCACAGAACTTTGTATCAAGTTCGCATAAATTCAGAGCCCTTGCCGATTTTTCATGGAATTTAGTTTAAACTGAAATCTTTGTCCATTGCTAGTTGATTTTACCTAAAAATGATGAATTTCGTGGCAAGATTGAAGGACTCGGAGGTCTTTCACACTCCTTGCACATTTCTTTGCTTAGAAATAGGTAGAAAAGAGTTGTTATTTTCTGTTATACCAGACTTTATAGAAACCATCTCAGTTTCGCATTGTATGCCTCGTGGAAGACTAAGAAGGAATCTTGTAAATTTCCTTTTCTCTTCTACAAATATGTGAGTTTCAGCTTCCACTGTCTGAAAAGTAGGTTTTGAGTACTACAACTTGAGAAGCACACTATTTCACACGATGCAACACATCCTGTGACCCCAAAATAATATGTTTAAATGCAACTCCAGCTCGACAGCTCTACGTCCACCCACTCAAAACATCAATTAACGCCATCTATCAATATAACTATCTGCCACCTACATATGTACCTATATCATGATTTACTTGTATAATTTATTCAATCAACATTCTATATTCATCTAGAGAGATAGTCTGGCGCCGCCGGCTGACCCAAGAGTCTAGCAATAATTATACCCCTACCTTGTGAGTGTAAATTCATCCGACGCGGTTAAGGTTGCTTTTTGCTTCTCTTCTTAATTAATAATTTTTCTGCACAAATTCACTTCGTTATGGCGATTGTCTCATTAATTTGAATACATTAACATTGCACTGTGTGGGAATACGGGCCTTGACAGACATTGACTTATAAACTATTGTGTTTGCCATTAAAACATTCGCCGAGACTGTGCAAAATGCAATTATGCTTCGACCATATCTGTATGCAAATGTTCTGCAAACAGAAAGAGCAAAATTATTTTCTATGTCAGTTTTAAGTCTAACAATGACATTGAGAGCATTTAATTGAATTTGATTGATGGCTCAGTCCTGCTTTTGGATGTTTCTTACATCGGTGATGACAGAGCATTCATTTATACACCATGTCACCACCCTAGCCTGGGTGGTCATCAGAAATAAAGCACATAAGGACTAGTTGAAGTGCCACCACTGGGGATTAACACTCATCATACCAACATATCCATCAAAACCGAAAAATTACGATCACCATTTCCCACTAAAAAAAAAACAAAAAAACCATTCCGATGTCAACACTCTATTTGAAAAGAAAAAGAAAACAAAACTTCAATCTTTACGATTCATAAATCTTCCCTCGAGTGTCAAATAAAAATATTTTCGTATTTTTACCAAAAACTCTGTTGACGGCAGCGAAATTAGGGTCTTTCATCTGTCCGCACGGCAGACCTTGCCTTGGTTTTCCGTCGACTGGCACACAAAATACGTATATTTTTCTGATAGAGATATAAAAAAAAACAAAACTTTTATGGTCATACCGATATTTATGAATGAAATGTATTTTTAGGAAGCTCAAAATTTTTATGACATTATTGCCTGGTGATGCTTTTTATAGCTCGAATTGGATTTTACGATGGTTTCGTCTAAAGTGCTTTTCTTTGCCGAGAGATGATATCACGGCTGGACCTGAGCTTGGGTTAGATTTTACTTTTTATTTGGCGCTTTCACTGCCCAGTTTCCTTCGGCATGGTTCCTTTGAAAGAAGGTTATGGAACTTTTTTTATTTGTTTATGAGCTAGCTGGTGATAAATTTTGCTTGTAAAATAGAAAATGTTGGCTGAGCCCATTTGTGTATCATGCAGGTGGTGCTGGCACCTAATTCTGAAAGTATTAGTCAGTCATCGAGGAGTAACTATACTTCATGATGGGTACGATCCAACGCTCAGCACTGTACAGCATTTATTTTGAAAAAAAGTTTGACCTTTGTCCTTTTGATGATTCTTGTCAAATCTCTTTGAGGTAAGTACTCCTGCTCTGGATTATTTCATGGTAGAAACGTCAAAGCAGCTATTTGAACGCACTTGTTGTAGACAGTGCCTCATTCATGACACCAGTCCCACGAAATACTTCCTATGTATGCCACACAGCTGAATTAGTTTTGCGAGATCTCCCATGATTTTGTTGGATTTAACGTAATGACTTCTACTAGTGATGGGTCTCGACTAAAATTTCGTCAGTTTAGAGCTTGTCTTGTTATGAAAATTCAGTTCAATGTCGATCTACTAGCCCAGAGCATACACCGCCTGTTTTGTGTGTCGTACCATTGAACATAATCTTACACATGAGATTGAATAAGGACATCCTTTCGAAAGTACATATTATATTCCACTCATTGCGCACGACTTCGTCCTCCCATAGCTGATGATGGTTGAAAGCTGCTAAACTTGAAACAGAGAGTTTCTCATTCAGGTGCTCTCTGTAGTCTCTGCCTACTCTTGGCGTATTCAGTCATGCAATGTTAGTTTTTTTTTCATTTAAATGTTCAATCTCGCTTCAACGAAACAACAGCCAGAGTACACCGTCTTCGTCATCAGACAAATTTGATGTCTTTCTGTGGACTCAACCCCCAAGACATACGAATGAGTTATTTAGCTTTGAAATAGGACGAATATTTGGCTATTTTTCTTATGTTTATTAAAGCAATATTACCTATTCACAGAATCGAAAGATATTCTCCAAACTCACTCTGAAGAAAACCATTTCACTGTATACTACATGGGTCCATGGATTTCATAGAAGACGAAACCAATTCAAGTAGTTTTCTAACCTAAAAATGGTTCAATCTTTTGTTAATATAACTACCTACTGAGTAATCCCAGTATTGTTGGGTGGAACTCTTAAATTTAGAAAATCCAGTGTTGAAGGAGCAAAGAACAAAAGAATTGATTTGCAAACTGGCCTATGCACCCAACAGAGCTATCAAAGAACTCTGTCTCAAGTTCGCAAGAATTCAAACCTTTCTCCATCGATTGAAATGGGTCAATATAAGGCAGATAACATTTTGTTTAATGGAATTTAGTTTAAATTGCAATCTGAGTAAATTTCTAGGTGACTTTCATAGCAGGTACTGTGAAAGATTCCAAGTATTCCTATCTCATTTCCTATTCCTGCGCTTAGAATTTAGCAAGGAGTACTTTTATCTCAAGACTCTAGTATAGGCATGAACATTTATTGAGTATTTTGCCAATACGAGATCGTTTTTATTCCAGGAAATGTGAAAGCATGGTTCACCTGACTTAAAATTACTTCCGATTGCTGAAAGTCAATATTTTTTTCGAGTTTCTCCTGCAACATAGAACTATTTCTATTGATTTCTCGTTCAGTAGACTACAAATAAAATGTTTCTGTGCAACATTGTCAATAACCTCGTCATAGTCGATGAAAATGCTTAAATTGACTAAAATTGCTCACCATGGACCATCTCAACGGCTATACCTCAAGTATATAAGGATATTTTGTTAAGAATATTGCCTTACGATGGATGAATACACTACTACCTCCCAGTAACAATCACTCCTTGATAATTGGGATTTCTTGTTTCTAGTTTCAATTCATTATCCCCTTCCTTCGAAGGCAAAAGGTGTGAAAACTCAAGTTTTTCATTTTTGAAAGCTCCAGCCAAATATATACAACAACATGTTTTTTTTTATTGCACTTTTAACACTTTTCTGCATGGCAGTCATTTTTCTTTTGGCCTCTTAATTCGAATCACGACACGGCAATAATTTTCAATTTACTTATCATCTGCGGCATCTGAATGCAAATAAAGGATGGAACCAAGCAAATAAAAAATTAAAATTAAATCCCAACTCCATCCTCCATACTTTGTTGTACATACAGCCACCATATGCATGCAAGCAGTTCCTCTTTTTCTCTTTCGGTGTTAGTGGTGAGGGAAAAATTGAAAAATCTGAAACAGATTCAAATGGAATGCACTTAAAAAGCAGAACAACCGTGAAACCACTATCATTTTCCAATGTCACTTAAAATGGAAAGTCATTCATCTAAAGGAAGTTACAGTGCAACAACACCGCATCAGTTAAAATTACCAACGCACAAGACTACCATTACCATTAGCAATTGCTGCAGCAGCAACAACAGCAGCACCACAAACCACCTCTAGTGTTATATCTGCTGCGCCAAAGAAAAAGAAAAAAAAAAGAGTTCTTAATCCTTAATCCCATCCGAGCGTACATTCAAACAACACCACACACCACAGTGCGCGTTGTTCATTCGACAACGCAAAGATTAAGTAGTAAATAAGTGGAAAATCTCCATCTGCATGGGAGAGTACCCATCGTTGGTTGGTCACCAATTCCATCCAAGGAGGACAACGCACAGCAGTGCGCGACTCATTAAGCATGTACTTTTTGTTTTGTTCCAGCCTCTCTACCAAGAGTGCCAATGATAAGAAGAGGGGCTAACTAGTGGCGGAGTGTAGACCAGATATTGATTTATTGTATCAATAAATGGTAATTGAAAAACTCTGTTTAATTAATCACTTAAATGCATTCCTCACGGGCAGAGACAGAGACCATGGCCATCGTCAAATAAATCTGCTTGCGCGTGCATGATTCCTTTTCTTTTTCGCGTGCCAATGTGTGCGTTGTCTATAAGGAAAATATTCTTAATTAAGACACTATAACATTATATTGTCTCAGATTTATAAGTATGCGGCAACAGAGAGTTACCATGACCGTGAGAGTGCAGAGTGTGGAGTGTGGTTCGTTAAAATGGAAATTACGAAAGTGACAGTGAATAAGTGAACAAAACGTGGATCATGGTGTGCAAATTGTGGATTTCCACGACGACCGACGCCTGGCAGTGTGCATTGACTTGTGGCATGCACAGCACAAGTCGAACAAAATGTTTAAATTAACTAATAGAAGAGCTTTGGCTAATTAAGATATATTTCATGTAAATTATGACTCTCCATGGTGTGAGTGTGATTGGCATTTATGTGCACGTTTTTCTGTCTTTCAATACTCATAACATAATTTGGTTTGAATCCACATCTTGGACAGAAAGATGGGATTATTTTATAGTTTATTAGGCAGTTCAAGAGCTGAAAGTTCTAGCTGTTGCAAAAGAATTGCTGACGGTACGATATTTGCTAGAATCTACTTCCCTCTCAACATCCTTTTACTTTACTAGATGCATCTGCAGTTTCTCCTCGTTATCTAAATAAGTAGTTAAACCTATGATCGCTATCAATTCATTTAACTATGAGTGTTAAATAAGTAAGTTTGGATACCCGGGGATCCACATAACAAAGCAGAGATCTACACATCCATCCAGCAATCCTGCCATCAGTTTTCCTTGGACTAGAGAATCAGTGAATATGAGAATGCACCTCCAAAACATGAGCACTCCCAAATAACCAAGAAAGCAATATCCTAACTCAACCTTAAGACAACCATTGCACTACACATATGGCTCCATGGATTCAACGTGAGACAGCGATTCTATTAGATTTTTGATCTAAACATCGACGAATCCTTTTAAAACACACATTCATACTGCATTATTGGTACAAGTTTTACTTTTGTTGCATGGAAACCGTTGAATTTAGAAAACCCAGCGATAGTAGAGTCAAATATTGGTGTCAGACAAAAGAGTTGGTTTGCAAACTGGTCCTTGCAACCAAGAGACCTATCGCAGAGCTCTGTATCACGTCAGCTTACATTCATACCTTTCTATATTTATCACGCTAGCAGAAGTTAGAAGACGAAAAGACTTCGATATATTTAGTAGAACAGAGGAAATGCCTCCGTCGACCCCGCAGTCCATCTTCGAGCCATTTACGCATACACCTATGTCTGCTAAGCAGTCTAACTGAAAACGATTTACTACGACTTAACAGTCCAGCACTCAGACTCAGATAAACTGAGCCAGATAGCACAACTTGTAGCTGAGTATTTTATATGACGTTCGAGGGTGATCAGGTGCAGAACCACGCCTCTTCAAAGCTCCTGCCATGCCTACAAACGCTGATCTCTGTACTTTGTTAAGTTTAACTATATTTTGCTTTTACTCAAGCAATGGCACCATAGGTAAGGATTGGACGCACAATAGCTCTGTAGGGTCATCTTTGACTGGACATTTTTACCGAGTAAGATTTTGAAGATACTAACTAAAATATTGTGGATTCCGCTTCCGCGGTAAGTTTTTCAAAAATCGTCCAACAAGAAATTCGACTCAAAAGCAATCTAAATTTTTACTTTCACCAATCTCACGCAAAGACACGGGCTTGCTTTAGGCCCCAAACCACTTAGACAATTGATATTCGTAGCGAATGGCATACAATTTAATAGAAATATCCAGCTTCTCTCGAACACCCTTAGACCACATCGACTGTATCAAATAACAATATAAAGACAGAAAAAACTAAACAAGACAACACTGTCACTGTTCCCCTTCAATCAAAAAATCAGATACCCGATCGGGGCTATTTGTCAACCGTAGAAACCGCGCTGAAATCAGTTCACACTGCCGAGACTCTTGTTCCATTGAAAATGGATTATCGCTACAGATTGAGCGTTCGTTCGTTGCGCTGAATTTATTATATTAATTATGATTTAAGCCATACCCACACACATGTACATGACATGGTAGCTAGGGATCCGATTTCAAGCAGTTCAAAGACAACAATCGCTACAATTAATCTTAATTAAAAAAAAACTACATGCGAAATGAATTATTGCGTTGTCGTCTATGATCCAGTAGCGGTGGTATGGCTTGTGGTCACAGAATGTACGCCAATGCCATTGAGGACCTTTTTTCGGTGGTGACTCAGTCTAGTCTTACAAAGAAAGCAAGTCCTCATCAACAAATATATGCAAAACATTCTATTTTTTCAAAGAAAACTTTTCTAGCAAACATAAACAAGTGCCCAAGACGAAGAGGAGAGAAGAGAGAAGAGAGAAGAAGAAAATCCCGCCTCGACACAGACAAAAGTCCAAGGTGTCAGAAAAGTCAACGATCGTGTTATTAGTCGTAGCCAAAGATAAGGTCAAGAAAAATAGGAAATCATTGTGGGACGCACTTTATTGTATCTTGAGTACGCATTGTGGTATACAACCAACGACAGGCCGCTAGTAACACCATAACCACCGCCATATACCGATGCTTGGAACAACATCTCTCAGCCGGAGTCGCAGCAACAGCAGCACAGTAACACCAACAACAACAACAAAACAACATCACCGGTAACAGCAACACAACAACAACAACAATAACAATAAAAATAATAATACAAGTTCCTCAATGCTCGACCAAAAATAAGAAACAGCGACTCCAACTCCGACTCCGACGAAAGCAACTTAAACATGAATAACACGGAACGCGCGGCACAAGAAGAACACCAAAACCTGCGCGTTATACCACCAGCAGCAGCAAAGCACCACACCAAATGAAATGAGGAGAAGAAATACCAAAGAATGAAAGAAAAACAGAAGAAAAAAAAAAGAATAATAAATAAATACCAACCCGTCCATGGACCAAACTCATCCATGCAAAGAGAGTGATGAGATATACAATCGTCTTTCGCGGGGCGGCGGTTGTGGACGGGAAGAGTGTTACGAATCGAGCTGAAGCTGGAGATGAGTACCCAGGAGAGTGTAAAAATATAAGACATAGACCCAGGTCTCTGTGGTACCAAAATCTAAAGGAACCGGATTGCCCCTCTAAAGAACCGTGTGGAACGGGAACCATGAGTGCAGTGCAAACTCGCACGCGGCAATCTAGAAGTAAAGTGATGCTGTTGCTGCTGCTGCTGCTGCTGCTGCTGCTGCCGATGTTGATGATGAAGTAGATGATGATGATCATCATCATGATCATGATGATGTTGATGATGATGAAGACGACTGAGACTACGACGATGACGAGAAAGATGTTCATGTTGCCGGTGTCGGCGGCGGCGATGGCGGCGGTGGTGGTGGTGGCGATTCTGGAAGATTTTTCTCCTAAAAGCCTTCACGTGAGATTCATTTTTCTTTTGATGAGATATCGAGATTATTTGTGGTGCATTACCTAGGGATAATAAATTCTTTCTTTTATTTTTATTTTAAATATTCCTCTTCTCAAGTGGGTTGCGTCCTCTCCGTTTTCTCTGTTCTTTTTGTTTTTCTCGCCCTTTTCAACTTTTCAAAATACACATACGGTGGAGTTTGTATTTTTTACTATATATTTCGGCAGACAAAAGAGACCGAAGAAGAAGATGCGATAAGGGCTTTTAAGCGGCGACCTAACCAAATCACGCACATGGATATGGGTATTTGGAGGCGACAACATTTATTCGTTTCTTCGTTTCTTCGTTCAGCCGATATACATATACATTGTGTTTTTTTTTTTTTTTTCTGTTTCCTATTTTTATGTGACAGGTCGTGAGTGAAGTTTATTTGGTGGTAATTTCTTAATTATTTAGTATTGGGCAGCAAGGAATGGAGTTCTTGGATGTTAAGAATGTTGTTAAATGGTTAAAGTGGTTTTGATTTTCAGGGCGCTCACTGCATTCGATCAATGGGTTTGGTTCATATCTATTAAATTGGTGGTTGTTTTGATAAAGAGTAAGTAAAGGTGGAATATGTTCTTTGAAAATTAAGAAATTAGGATTAGAAGATTGGTTTTGGTAATCGGAAGGATATCGGCTGACTTTTAATTGCTTTCTTGCATAAGTGAGGCTTTTAAATGATGCAGTCTAATGCGGATGTGTGAGAATTCACATTCATCCTCCTATGGGAATGGTATTCAGAGAAAGACGGGAAGGTGGTTACAAGAGATGTGTCCAGTTCGCAAACCAACTCTTTTGATTTCGAGGGAGTTTCATGAATTTGTTGAAAGAATTCAGGTTCTGACGGCTGTAATAGCAAATATGAACTCAATTTTGACAAAATCACAATGTATGAGTTTAGAAAAATGACTTTAGTAGTATAAGGGGTCAAGAGTCGGGGAATGATGGCCGAAACAGTACACGATGTCCAAGGTTTTCCCCAGAATAGATTGTGCGTACCACTTTGTGGACATATTCTGGATACTTGCAATGAAATGTGTTAATTTCGGAAAAGAAATAACCAAAAGTATCAAAACACATGTAGCTATGAAGTAACTGCTGATTTCTGCTTGGTCTAGAGTCCTCAAACTTAGTTGTGTGACTATACTTCCTCATCACTGAGACATAGAAAGCATCTGCGCATGACAAACTGTCGTAGATGTTTACTATTCGTACTTTGTAGAAGCAGTCTTCGAGGGATAATGAAAGTATCACCCACTCTGCTACTCGGTTGTTGGTAGTAAGGCATCAAATCCAGTAGGTGCCCCAAATATGGTTTACCAGTTCGAAATGTGGATAGAAAGTAACTTTGAATGCATCAGTTTCGTTCTGACCCCCTGAACGACCTCCACATACAACCACCTTTCAGGCAGAAATAATCTCCATTCTTTGACGAGAACTTGGGACAGTCTTACTAATTTACTCAAGGAGACCAGCTCCTCTCAAAATTCTTGCGGAATTCGATCAGTTTTTGATCTAGAAAGCCCTCCAGGAACGTCATCACAGAGCGTATGGCAAGTATAAGACAACCACTACTTGTACCCACACATCTTCAGTATATACCACCTTCATTCTGACCTTTAGCTCAGCCTATGTAATCTATAACGCCTTTGTTTTAAAGAAGAAAATCCCATCAGTCCCGGCCTTCGCCTCACCAGTAATTACAATCATTTAAATCAAATCAACATCTCCAGTGTTCGGTGCTGCGCGCACAAAATATAGGCACCAACACCCACCTACAACACCAAACAGAATGCAGCACTAATTTACATTTTATGCCATTGCGCTGTCAAACCGAACTGCTCCGGCTGACGGGCTGCCTGCTCATCGCCGAGACGTTTCACTCCTCCATTCAATAATGAAGATATCAAATTCGAGCCAAGTGGAAGTAATAACCAATATTACTGCACCTATAAAAGGTTATTCCGTCAAACAACAACGTATAACACTTTATTTTCAATTCTTTCTTTTGTTCGTCCTTTTTTTTTTATCTTTTACTTATGTGCCTCGTTTCTTAATCTTCATCTCTCACTTCGATAGCGCAAGACAGAGATATAGACCCCTCTGGAGCACCCCGTCCGTCACCAGGCTGGTAAAATAAATATCCAACTGGTGCTGCACACAAAAGAGATGGACAGGTATAAAACTAACTAAAAGTTACAAACAGATGAAATCAATGACCTAACAAGAACTACAAATAATAGAAAAAGAACGAAGTTAAAGGCAGAAAAACAAGACACAAAGATATCCAAGAACAAGTGCAAGAAAAATTCCAACTTCAACTTGGACTTGGAGTTGGAATTTTGTGTTTTTTTTTTGTTTTTTGTTTTCATTTCGAGTTCTATTATGTCTGGTGTGGAGAAAGATCCGCCTCCTCCATCTGCCGGACGACCCGAAAGCCCAGTACCTACATAGCTCCGGCCAGCTATCCTACTAACGAATCGAACGTAGACCTGGGAAGACAAGTTCTGAAGGAAGGAGAACAGAGAGCGAGAGAGAGAGAGCGGGAGCAAAAACTCCCTCCATAAATCCTTAACTATACCACAATTAAGTTTATCAATTTATCCATTTTGATATCTTTCCCTCATTTATTACTCGCATTGCTGCTTTTTATTGAAATAGATGTGGATTTTCGCTTTATTTTTATTCTTTGCGTTGAATTGCGCTGCTCCTGTTGCCGGTGCATGTATACAACGGACGATGCGTGTTGAACACACAATGGCTTTGCGTTTGTGTATCTTATAGATACTCGTACCAGTCGCAGTTGCAGTTGAATAGAATCTTCTCTCTGTCTGATTGGGACAATTGTGTACTTTGGCATCGTTCATATCTTTGACTATAAATAGTGAATTGATTCGCGTAATGATTATTTTTTTTGTAAGTGTCATTCGTGTAGGTATGTCGTTGGTGGTAGTTTGAAGCATGTTTGTCCATAGTAAGAGGCAGGATATCTGGAAACTTTGATAAAGCATCGGATAGATGAAAAACTTGATAGTTGCGCCGGAGCGGGGTACTATCTCGATTTGTCGTTAGAGATGGACTAATCATCGTTTGGATTGAGTGGGACGAAGTGGAGGTCTTTAATTACCACTGCAGCAAGGGACATAAGTGCGATTATTATTTATGACAAATCTGTTACAACTTATAGGTACGTGAAAGCAATATTCAATTCCGCGATTCTTAATGGTAAATGATCTCAGGCACTGTCCATCTAAAGACATGTGCCAAGAGTCCGGATGGAAGCAGCCAATTCTACCATCTTCAAGTTAGAGTGTACTCAGAATTAGAAGAAGAATTAGAGGCATACCTACGGACCATGATAGTGTGACTTCAAGAGCTGGTAACACTCGTCCCATTATAAGATAGGATTAGATGGAACAAAACCAGCATTGCTTCAGGTAAATGAAGAGACTTTAGGAAGACTCCACGCATATGGTATACGATATTGATGATGTGCTAGTAGATTTGGACAAAACATCATCGTCCATGTTAAGTCTTTTCCAGACTCACTCCTCGAAAAACCTTAGTCATTATTTTATGTAAACTTTTCACAGCGCCTGTCCATTACCAGGTTCAACAGGCTCAGGCCTGGAGACCAGGAGACCATTGTCTTAAAAGCATGGATGACCACTGGAATACTGTGAAACTGACTATGAAACTGGAGCATGCAGACACATCGATGAGCTTAGAGCAATCAGAGGTTGGATTGCAGCTGTAGAGAAGCAGCCCACAAATGTGATAGTCAGACTCTAACCAAGCTGTCCATTCGTGATCGGAAGTGCAAACAGCATCCTGTGGAGAGTATATATACCAACCTTCAGTTGTCGAATGAAGATTAGCTCAATAGATGGAGAGAACACTTCACTACCACTTTACCATCTGAACGACTGTCTCTAAGTGGCTCAGTGGTTAGTGCGTTGGACTATGAAGCAAGGGGTTCAAGGTTCGAATCCCAGTCGGGGAACACCTAAAAGTTTTTCACTGCCTTACCTCTCGCGAGCGTCTGACAAACATCCGAGAGTACAACTGTCTCGAGAAAGCTTCTCAAATAACTAATTGCCCTTGAGTCCCATCGACCTGTTGCGCCAAGTATTTATTTTTAGAATCATATGTCTTCCCTTAGCCATAGCCAAGATAATAGGTAAAACCATATAAGATATAAGCAGCCTTTCAAGCTGAATCCTCCGTCATCGACCACATAAACACATTGTGGATCATGCAATGAGAAATGCGTCGGAAACAGGTCTCTGGCTCATCTATAGTTTATCGATTTCTAAACGGTTTTCGACTTCTTGAATCGACATGATCAGATCTTTACGTTCAATGGAATGTTATTACCACAAGAATCCCCTTTACCACATGAAAACTGCAGAAAAACAAATTTGGACAAGATTGTATGTCCAAGGAACAACTTTACCAGGGAACGGTCTCAGAACCTATAGGCAGAACCTATACGAGGCAAAAAAAACCAATGAATTGGAAATAGTCCTTGCCACGGTGATACCTCCATTGCATGACATGTTTTGCAATGGAATCTGCTCACCCAGGCAGGCAAACTACGGAATCCCTTGAACGAACTGGATAGTTGAATAGAACAAGAAATTCTGTTCAGTTTTTTTAGCCTGAAAATTCAGAGAGATTATCTCTACTCTTGGGCGCCTTAGCTAAAGTAGTTAGCACATTGGACTACCGAGCAATAGGTTCCAAGTTAAATTCCTAGACAACACCTAAAATTTGTTTCACGCTCCCACCTTTCTGAAAAACTTTCAAGAGTACACGTGTCCTGTAAAAGCTTCTTAAATGTCACATATCCCTTCGGATGCGGTAACAGTAGGACCCTTCCATTCGTTTAAAGAATAGAACTCGCACAACACGAAAGGTGGTGAGAAGCTAGCTCGGTCCCATTGATCTGTTGCGCCAAATATTTGTATTTAACTCACCAGAATAAGGACGAATGTACTCATCCTGTCCAACAAAGACACCCTAGGTATACCAGTTACCACATGCAAACTGAAGTTAGATGCGATCTTGAGAGCCTGGTGGACAAGTAAACCAACAAGTCGAGGGACTAAAAAAATGCTCCAAAACAGGATTCTAAGCGCTCTACTGGTTACTCTTAATGTATTGCGTGAGGGCAGTAGTAGGTGTCACTACTGGGAGCTGTCAAAAAGTTAGGCGGCGTTGTAAAGGGTGACCAGATAGCAATGATACCTTTTCCAATTACTTTGTTCCAGCAGTTTTTAAAGTTACCAATACCGTCTAGCTTTCAGAATATTTAGTAAAATTTGCCATTTTATCAAGCATTGTTTCACCCTTGTCGAACGTGTGGAAATTATTGAAAAATATTATCGAAATTCCGGCACAGTTCGAAATATGCAACGTGAATTTCGTCGTGAGGTCGGTAGTCATCATGGCTTCAGTGTGCAGGCAATCCGTCGCACCGAGGAAAAGTTTGAGCGAGAGTACACTCTTTTAGACCTTAAGCCACCAACCAGACAGAGATTGGTGCGAAATTAAGAAAATATAGGCGCCGTAGCGGCCAGTATCGAAGAAGACCCAGAAATGTCGATTCGACGCCGATCAACTGAGTTGGACATCGCCAGAGAGAGTCCATCTGGTTTGTTTTTCGGTTAGATTGGGGCCTTCCGTATAAACTTGTGCTAACGCAGGAATTGAACCAGGACAGCCATAGACAACGCCATGAGTTCGCTACTTGGGCGCTGAAAATATGAGTTTCTGGCCAAAAAATCATCTTCTCCGACGAGGCTTATTTTTGGATCAGAGGCTGTGTCAACAAAGATTGACTGTTTGCTGCGGCTTGTGACATGGCAGCTTTATTCCCTTCGAAATAAGAAAGGAGACACCATTACCGTCAGTGGTCTCAAGTATGGAGCGATACTCACCAACTTTCTGTGGCCAGACCTCGACAACATCAAAGTATCCCAGTTGCGGTTCTAACAAGGCGGGACTACATGTCACACAAGAAATTTGGTTCATCTCACGGCGAGCATTCATCAATTGGTCGCCGCGAGATGTATCAGTAAATGAGTTACTCATACGCCACCGAGTCAGACACCCACATTCTTAAAGTACCCTCCCGTGACACGATTCGAGTCAAATATTCTGTTTCTGCGTATCCTAAGCACAAACGAGCTTAGCTGCTACCACGTTGTCATCCGACTTGACAGTACTCGGCTATTTTCTCTAAGGCTACGTCGAGTCCTTAGTGTACGCTAGCAAGCCAACCACTTTGGACGAGCTTGAGGCCAACATTCGAGACACTATTGTCGGAATTACGCGCACATATAGTGGCGAGTCGCCAAAAATTAGACTTCCAGTGAAGCCATTTGAATGATGTCCTATTCCACACCTAATGGCGTGAATGTAGCTCCAAAATAAAGCCAGAATCAGTTGTATAACTGGTCACTCTGTAGAAGCTGCATGAACGGAGAACAGGAAGTTACTATTCCTGACCTTCTTTGCTTCTGCCCAGCTCTCTTCCGAGTTTAACGAGTAGCCAGAGAGACACTCTCTCCCATGATCCATCTGATATCACAATGGACCTGTCTAAGTATGTTGGCTTTTCTAAACAAGCCGCAGGTGATTATGGATCCTAAAACAGGGCTTAGGGTAGTGTAAGCTCTTTGGATCTTCCCTCCACTCACTGCTTACTTTCTAAGCAAATTCTTTACCAAAAAAAACGCTCTTACCTGCTCACACAAAGTTCAAACGAAAGTCAGAGTGCACATACCTGAAAGACAAGAGAAAACATTTTCAATTAATGCGATATTCAGTGGAAAATTAATCGTAAATTAAAATTAAATTATCGCAGATAGCCCGCCGCGGCCGATCGAAAGCCATCTGCAAGCGCAATCACATCGCATGCAAGGCTACCCCAACTAATTACACCGCCTTTCTCCCCACGTAAATCGAATTAATATCAAACTTAATGGCATTGCATAAACACTTTCGCGAGTTCACCATTAAAAGGTAACCTTTGCACAGGTTTCCTCGAACCGCCGCCGGTGGAGTGGGCTAGAATAAATGGGAGACACAGAGACGGTACCAGACAATGGTTGAAAAGTATTTGCCTGACCCCAGAGGATGATCTCGATTCTGTCTCTCGAATCATGGTGAAAACTGGAACTCGTCCAAAAATCATCTAACCATCGCGCCTGGGGCCATATATCACGCATCTAATGTGGCCATGTCTGGGGATATGGCGAAAGTATTCGTATTTGCAGAGATAAAGGTGGAAGCCCCCCTCCTCGGCAACTGGAGGAGTAATTACACCTCGGGGAGACCTCGGAATACTTTTGACACTTTGGCCTCTTGGAGAGGAGAAAACCAACCCACTGCACCGCGCCGTGCTGCCGTAGACTCATTAAGATGTGGCTGCTGGCCCGTTTGGCAGTTGCCTTTCATTTCTCCAGGAGTGCTCATCTCAAAGTGTGCTTGAAAGTGAAAAATGGGAGAAAAACATTTTCAATTACATTCCCTGGGATGGATATGTGTCATAGTCCTGGTTTGCCCACATTTTGGGGGAAATAGCCTTATGGGGGAACCTGCTCAACCGGCGACCAAATCAAAGCACAACTTTGAGATACATCCACGGCCGATAGATAGCAAAAGAGATATACCCAGCTCTCAGCTTTCAGCGCTCGTAACAGTAAGGATAATTTATTGCTGCGCAAATTGGATAAATCTCAGCACAGTAGGTAATGTGAGATGTCAGCCATTTATGGTCCGGCGGTAGATATACAGCCTGGCTGATGCTGGTGGCTGCTGGCTGGTGGCTGGTGATGGTATTATCTCCAGACCCCGGACTGGTTCATTGTTTCTTTTGGTTTCCTTGGTCGGAAGAAAAGTGCTTTGGCTTTGGTTCCATTGAAGGAATTTCCATTGATAGCCGACTGCGAGTATATCCCAAAGTAAGGCTCAAGAGGTGAGTATTTGCGCTGACCTCGATTTGGTTAGAATGGAAATTCCTTTTAGCAGTTTTCCAAGACCCGATGATAGATGTACGCAATGCATATAAGTATATGGGTACCCCAGGCTATGGTATGGGATCGATGGAACCCACTTCTTTTTTGGGATCCACACACACTCGAATATGGGAACTCATATTTCAGGGTTCAGAGATGTGTGACTCTTTGTAACTCGAGGGCAATTTGTTCCGGCCAGTTTGCTCTCGGGATGTTTCCAGGGCAATAGGATGGGAATGGAGTTAGGAGATTGATATGGGGGATCAGGTGAACTTCGATACTGGAAGTCGTCTGTTTAAAGCCTGAAGTTGAAGAGGTTACACTGGCTAGATACCTTTGTAAGGACTAATTAGACATAGACATCGCAATGACCATCTCAAAGAAATCGACTAAACTCGATAGACAGTACAGAAGGATCCTGGTTTTAGGTGGACCCATGTACTTATTAAATAGAGACATGTTTCTCTCGTAGAAGGGGAAGACAGCACTGGGAGAACCTCATATGGACCTTCGTCGAAATCCCACACAGTTGCTGGATACCTACCCAGTTTTGTGTTTAACAGATTCTGACCATCACGTCGTCGCATAAAAATCGCTTGCCACACTGAGTGGGAAACAATATCTCTGTCAAGAAGCTACGCTAAGGATTAGGGCTATTCGAGCGACATTAGAACATGGACAGGAGTTCATAATTGGAATCAGAGGTACTCCTGCTCTCAGCTGTGGCCATGAATACAATGTTGGCGAGACTTAGCAGAGATTGGATTAATATTGTTACGATACTGCCATTCTAGTGCCTAGGATGTCTCAGATCAAGGGGAGGACTATTATCGACATTTGCTATAGCCTTAGTGAGAATCTTAGCCTTTAGTGACGTCTCAGTTGGTGACCACCAAAAAGCTCCAACAGACAAAACAGTATAAAGAGAAGATCCCAGCTCTCAGATTGCGGTTTCAACCAGTCCCAATCTCCCTACGAACTACGTGGTATTAGACCATAGAATGCGGCAAACAAATCACGCATCTATCCACATTCGTTTGAGGCCACTTAAGACCTCAAGTGTGAAGAACCATGTTAACGAAAGTTGCAAAAACATACTAGAACCAGTATCAGGTGTAACAACTCTAAGAAATCCTGCTAATGGGTCTCAGCAACTCCTGTGATCCAATCACTAAGACTGCGGCTCATGGGTGGCCAGTCATTACCGTCAGTTTCTTAAATGAGAATCCTCACACGCACTCTTTCCAAATGACGTCTAATAGCGCCAGTTTGCTGGAATCTCCAGAGAAAAGAGCCGTAGATGGAGCAGTGGTCTTTGGGACAAAGTCGGTCAGGTGAATGATGGTTTCCTGTTATTGTTTCTTTATACATCTCCTCCACAAGTCATTTAAAAAGTGAGTGAGGACACCACTTGCGTAGTTGGTCAGTGATCCCTTTACAGGATCGTTAGGACCTCTCAAAATTGTTATCACACTACGAGCTGTGTGTTAAGTGGCACCATCCTATTGGAAATGCATGTTCTGTAGGTCTTATGGATCCAATTCGTTTGGAAGTATAATATTCCCACAAACTGACAGGATACCACGTCTGTGATATAGCAGTAGACTACAGTAGGTAAAACCCACCAAGCTGGACCGAGCTTCTATGGGTCACAAGGGCTGCAATTGTGGAGTTTATGGTTATCCTGTTCAATGTTCTTTTAAAAGTTTAAACTTGGCCTCATTTGTCAGAAGATGGGACAAATATTGGTGCCTAATGCCTAGAATGACTCCACGACCTATGATCCAGTGCACGCCCGTTCATAGCCTGTAGCCTTCCTGATGTTGGTGGCTAATGGTCTCCTCTTCCTCTTCATCCATACAGCTTCTGCAGAAGTAGTTGTAGAAAATTCCCTAGCTTTGGGCATGTCCTCTACAGTGACAGGGTGTCAACTATTTTGAAGAGGGTTCTTCTCTCGTGTTTTAGAGGTCTGAGGGACTTGGTTTCAATTAGAGTCGGTCAGAGCAGCTAAGTGGTGTTGCACAGGTCTAGTTTATGGCATCGATGACTGGTCTTGATGTTGGCTCCTCGATGTTGATGACATTTATACTATCTAAGCCAGAGGAGCCTCCTCTACCTAGTACGTCAGCTCAGGTACGTTACAACGCTGCAGTCTTTCATTGCCCTAGTGCTGGATGCAAGCGATCTGATGGCAATATCCAATGCTGATACTGCACTAACCTCCAGCAAATCAGTTGCCTAACGAATGGCATTGATTTCGGCTTGAAACACGCTGCAATAGTGTGTTAGGTTATAGGTGAGATGGAGGTGGTCCAGGACTCTGTTCACAGTTTTGGACCCGTCCATACAAATTTACAACAATTTGTGATGCAGGACATCACGTTGTGTCCATTCAGTACTGTTTGGTAGCTGTTGCCTCTTACAGCTGACTGGATACAAAAAAAAATCACCTCAACATGGGTCCCAGGATGGGGAATGAGCCAAATTCGATGCCCAATGGTCTTCTGAAGTCTAGATCTAGATCTATGAGGGCAAAACGACAAATGGAACTCATAAACTGGCTTAAGCCATGTGAACGAACTTGATTTTTCAAAAAAGGAAGGAAGAGGTTCTAACAATGACCACATATGTACCTATGAAGCTAGGATTTTGACTGACTTAACATCTTGTCATGGCTCTCTCAAAATCACTTCAAGGCAATTGGTATTACACAATCGGACACTAGTCGACGACTATGCCTAGAGGAAACTGCAACAACCGAACATTTTTTTGGTGAATCTCCCGCCATTATTCGGACTAGGCTCTAGCACTTCCAGAGCCCCTTTTCAACTCAGGCAATCCTAAGCTTCTTACATGAACTTGGTTTCAGCTAGAAGCCAAATCCGGAGAACACATTGAAGGGGATAGCTCAGAAGATCTCCATCAGGTCCTGGTATTTCTTGAGACTAGTTCCAGCCAATCAACCCAATTACCCTTTAAACAAAGTCATGGTGTAGTTCTATTGAAATGATTAGGTTGCTATCGTGAGGAACCAGATAATGAGTATCGAGTTTCAATGACAATGACACCAAAATGTCTCCAGGATGGACAGAGCCTCATGTGTCTGCAGGCAATGTGGTGACTTTAAACAGATACCGGGGCATCGATTCGATGTGCATACTCTATTCTTTGATGGAAGGCTGGTACACATTCCTTCTGTTACCAGATAGTATAGCCCTTTGGTTAGAACCTCCAATCGATCTGTCTCCACCCCTTTTACACTTCGGCGTGAATGCGTTCCAAACTACAAATCGATTCGTGTAAGCCACGGACCCCCTTTTAAGCCATTAAAATCCACAACCGCTAATGAATTATTAATAACTAATTTTGTTCATTAAAAATGCAATAAAATTAGAAACAACATCTCTTCCTGGCCATCAAACGAAACACTTCCTTCTCCGGTGAGCGACTCCAATCCTTCTTCCTTTGTTACGTGCACATTACCACAGGGAGAGAGGTAAGTTCAAGAAGTGGGAGTAGCTCTTCGAATCCAAGAAATATATACACCAACCCCACCACCAGTACTAGGACCAGAGGCAAAACTGAATGGAAATTATTAATTTTCTACAATTTCCGTGATCTTCGGCGAATGCATGCCTAGTGCTTCCATGATTTTCTCCAGCGCGCTACCTACCTCACCTCAAAGTCATCGAAACATCAAGAACCAGCCATCCAGAGGTAGAAACTAGAAAATTATAATTTTCACCCGACGGCATTGTTTTCGGTATTCACTACCATCACTACCATCACCATCACCAGCACCACCACCTCGGCAGCCTTCTTCGGCTCCATTGCAAGAAAAGAAGCCCCAAAGGCTCCCCTTCATATCGGAATACGATATGTAAGGCGATAAGCATTGTCTAATACGACGCTATAATTACTTAGGATTCTTCGGTTTTTTGAGCATCGGCCATCGCTGGTGCTGAGGTGAAATTAAAATAAATTCCTCGATGGTACGATATGCGGCGATGGGGCTTATGGAAGGGGCTGGCTGCCAGGAGACAGGAGGACTATTCCAACAGAAGTGAGCATTAATAGAAACGAATCTAACTGAACTGTTAGAGTTCTTCTCGTTTTATTAGGACGACGACGATGAGAGCGAGATACATTGCGCTGCAGGTGAGGCTAATGAATGGTTGCGGTTCACGAATGTATCTCTTCTGCGGGGGACTGTGCCAGATGATTATGAAATTAAATGCGCTGCTGTGGCATTACCAGCAGCACTTTGCCGTGAACGGGTGATAGTTGAATTCTTATTTTTATTTTTATTTCTATCGATGGATGCTCATTTACATACATATGACATGGGAAGGAGAGCAACTGGGTGGATGGGGATGCATTCGAAGCAGATTTCCATGAAACTTTGTAGCGCTATCGGTGGTAACAGTGGAGTACTGTCTGTGTGGACAGGAGTTAGACTGAAAGTAGACCAGCAATACCATTCGTTGAAAATTTATGGAATCTAGTCAGGTATGTAACGTTCGATGCTCCCTGCATCTTTGCCTGAGTATGTCGAGTGGGTCCTTTCAGATCACTGCAGATATGTAGGACAAGAAGCTAGACTGGAACTTATCACTCAGGAAGGAATCTGCAAAGCTTATAGCGCCCTCTTCATCTGCAAGAGATCAGCTGTGAAACAGTCGGGCCTGAAACCGTGCATATAACGATATGGTGCACTGGCTACATATAACGATAGTCAGACCCATCCTCTCAGATTGAGAACTTACTTGGACGAAAGTCACTTTATGGAAGGAAACATGGGATACGTTGATCAAGGTACAAAGAACAGACTGCATTGCCATTGTCAGTACTTGGGGTGTATCTGTATCTATCAACACTTGACTTACTAATAAAACTATTGGCAGATCACTAACGTAGAGCTCTTCAAGTTCAACAATGTTGGCCACAGCTCCATTTTTAGGGAATCACATCCCGGCATTCCTGGTGATTCGGATGACATCCTCAGTACCCACGAATTCGATGCAGTCTAAGAAGTAAGCCGGAAAGGGGGGATTTGTAATGTACACAGATGGTTCCAAAACCAATGAGAGTAGGGGCTCAGATATAGACTCCAGAGACATAAACCTGCAAGTGACGATGAGACTTCCGATAGGTTCTAGCTGTTTGTAAGACTGTACTTAAGGCGACAGAATCCATTGTCATAAACTCTGAAATATTCAGAATCATGCTGGGTACCTCCACTGCCGACAAAAGTTTCAACGCGTGCTGCCCAGAAAAGGATGAAAGCTTCCACATATCAGTACTGATAGGGTCATCAGTATGACTGACCTTAAATGGTCCGACTTTAGTGGGCATAGAGTGTCTAGGGCCTTGTGGTCTGTTAGACTCGAGAGAATCTAGGGAAATAATGACACTAAGCAGGTCGCGGTTAAGAACAATAGCAGGGACTCTCTCTGGCTATTGCTTTCTAAGGAGGAGGCACATCTACTCAGTGAATGCAAATGCATAGCTCGAAATAGACTTTCTTCCAGAGTGTTGGGTCTGCGAACCAAACTGATAAGAATGTAAAGTTCTGTAAGGGTATGGTTCCTCGGGGATCGAGATGGACTGCACTGTGTCATTAGCCAGGTCTGGATTGAGTAGAACTCGTTGGCTTATAGGATTAGCTTTCAAAATGATTCGCCGGAAAAGAATACGTGGATAGTCCCAGTCCAGAAGTGCCTTTCTTTGCATGAATTTGATGTTAATGTCGAGTCTAATCTGTTATAAGGGGAGAAGGTGTGGGCTCACACTTCACCGGCTTCTCGTAGAGCACATCCATGAGACACGTTTCTAGTTGAAGCGACCGAGTCACAGCACAGAACGATCTACAGCCGGCGTAGTTTTTGCAGTAACATATGACAGAGGATCTAAGAAGTAGCGACTATGCTGAAGCTACGTGAAAAGCTGCTGAAGATTAAGTATTTACCGCGTGGGCATCATCTGTAAGATGGTAGGGAGAAGGATATCATTCATTTTGTTGGAAGGTATCCATTTTCCAGGTCTAGTCTATCTACAGTACGTTGAAGAAAGAGGCACAATCGTTCCAACTAGGTATCGCACATAGGCTACAAGTCCTGCCCATCAATTCGATTCAGACGAGTCGCTGTGTCGACTACTCCTTTCTATGTCCAGCTGTGTCCATAGGGCTGTAATAAGCCCAATGAGCTGCCACAAATAATTGACACAGAACAAGGTCACAGAAGATTTCGCTCTCAAACGTTACAGACATTCCCAACTTCGCACACAAGCCACCTTTATACATAGCCACGCCTCTAAACGATGAAGGACCGGGCCAGAGTCAAAATTTGATGGCCCGATACCAAAAAGATGATGATGGCTATAACCACTACCAAAAATAGACAGTAGTCACACGCTCATGTGGACAACTACGACGGAACTTTGAAGCCATGTGGTATAGTGCATGTGACCAGTGGCTGGTGGTTGATGTGGCTAGTGGTCATACATATGGTTATGGTTACAGCTCCTACCTATGTATGAATTCAAGCCCCGATTTTTTAGTAAAATCAATACAAATTGAGAACTGCTATAACCTGTATTGAAGTGGTACCGTGAAAGAGCATTGTTGGGCTGGTGACTAGTGGCTACTGGTTGGGCGTCTTGTAGTTGAACTTTCTTTCAATTCGTCCATGAACAGTCAAGAAGGAGATTGAGAACACGGTATAGCCTCTAGTTTTTGATAAAAGGGGGTCATACACCATCTAGTAGTGCTGCTACTTTACATTTCGTTGTCTAAAGGATGGTTTGAGCTCTGCTTCACATAAAGCGAATCCCTTTAACGGACACAATTAGCCACTGACCATCGCTTTGAAAACTCACTTCCCCGGTTGAATCAAAACTCAAATTGCCAGCCCTTACAGGAGGACAGAAGTTTCTTCAGAGTCTGCAGAAGAGGAAGTGAAGTGCCACAGCACCTGGCGACCTCGTCTACATCTTTTCCAGTATGCTGCATGCATACAGGGTATCATATCGAGTAAATGGAGAGAGTAGACACATTCAGCTAGTCTAAGGGCCAATAAGCCTGTCGGCGTTCTTGCAAGAATCATTAGAGCCACTGATCAACTGAAGAGAATGTTGCTTGTGCACACTGGTCACCATTAAGCATCATTCGGTAGTCTCCGGGAATTATAGGGGCGGACGCGTCTTGCATTGTACCCTTGACGGCATGCTAGACGAAGAGTCCAACTCGCCCTAGTTATCTAAGAAAGACACTCGAACATTATGGTCAAAACTAGACAAAAACAAAACAAACACCATTCTGGCACTAAACCAATCCTCTATCCGCATCCTTACCGGAATAATCATAGGACTCTACGCCATTTGACTTATGCTCCCTAAATGGAGAGGAAAGTCCGACGATTTCCGCAGAATCTAGTGAGATGAGAAAGAGGTTAAGTCAATCCAACATCTACTTTGCCACTACTTCGCGCCTACGCAGCCTAGTATCCAGGTTCTTCCCAATCACCGCACAGTTCGCATCCTTCCAGAGATCTGACTAGTTCCCAAGTAAGCCAGAAACACCATAGGTTCTTTGGGTCGCAACCCACTATAAGAAGAGGATTCACAATGGACCTTTAGGTCTTCAGGTGGACATGGTAAGCATCTCCGTCACACACCTCTGAATGAGGCGAAAGGATGCTGAATAACCTCAAGTAGCCATGATCAGCGTCAGAATGTGTCGAAAACACTACCTCGTGCCAAGAAGCTTTCAGTACCTTTGAACCGGGTTAAGGCAAAAGGCTGAACCATCATCGCTTAAAGGCGAAACGGTCACGAAATTCCAGGCCATTCATCCGGCCAAACCATTGCAATTTGCGAATACCTCCCTTCCATGCAAACCCCATTAAGTAATGACGGCCATTACGGCGAGGAATTTCTCGAAAACCCATCGATTTTCCAAACCAAAAAACGGAAAATTCCCACCAAAAGTTTCCTCCAATTTGTGTGCATGTATGCTATTCTTCAGCAAATTGAAAGGTGTTTCGAAATTACCGTAAATCAACAAATAAAAGGAAACAAAACAGAGGAACAGAAAAAATAAATAATTCCCCTCAACACCTATGTGAACATGGTCATTTCCTTATGCAAACACCGGCGCTGGCACGTCCGTCTGTTGGTTTTTCGGGATTCCCATTCAACCCCAGCACACACACACACACAGTCAGTGGACCGAAAGTTATTCATTCCTGGGCTAGGAGAGGACCATCATCTCGCCAATGGATGATGGTGGTATCATCAGCTGCAATTACCGCAGAGATTTTGCGGTTCTTTTTCTAGCAATTCTTGCTGGTTCTAGATAGGCTCTCTCTTTCGCGCCGTGGCCCGGCCTGACAGAGGTGTGCATGACTACAGAAGTAATGCCCCCTTTTGGGCATCATCATCGTCGTCGTCCTCAACGTCGTTGTAGTCATCGCAGTCGTCATGAACATGTCTGGTGGTTGCTGGTGGTGCACCCAGAAGAGACCTCTCTGCGCCGATTGTCATTATGGATTTTCTCTAATCGTTCTCAAACATCAAATCATTTCTGGTTCCGTTAGGAACTCCACTCCATGGAGATGGAGTCTCGAACTTTTGAATGCGCTCCTCCTGGGCTGAATGGTGTTATTGTTATTATTACTTTTCCGCTGTTGTTGTTGTGTTATTTTTATGACGGTCTCTTGAGTGCCCATCCCTTTTTTTTTCCTGCTCTCGGATGCAGGCAGTGATTGCCTGCAGTATCCTGCTTTCTCCAGCGGATTCCTATTGCCGTTGCAGTGGTGGGGTGGCGGGAGGAGGAAGCATAATAATGGCATTTCTATGCTAACAACTTGCAGCCACAATGTCTTCGGTCGTCTGGATGTCGGTCGTTTCGTTCTGCCATCGGGCGAACATATCATTTTCCAATACCGCTCTGTAGCTGTGTGCACCTTGGCTTGCCATCAAACCGGATAGAATGTTCCTCTGCCGCCATTCAGTGTTAAGAGCCAGCCACCAGATCTTACCATTCCACAGTGGAAGAGGGAATGCGGCGATGTCACCAGGGTCTAACGTGGTAAATATTATTATTGCCATGATGGGATAATATCATGACATATTGACATGATATTTGCCTTCGGTTTGGCTCCGGTGGCTCTTCTTTTCCATTCCATCTGCATACATAGGTGTGTGCTTGGAGTATAATCTGTTTGTGGTCGAATCAGTGTTGGAGGCAGTAAAGGAACAGGAGATTTTTACAATCTACCTTATCGTTGGCTTTTGAAGGACCATTTGTCCTTAACATGGAGGAGCTCTGGACCAACGAATTTCTTGTGACAAAAAGTGTGAACTTCCTTTACATGTGCTGACGCTACTATTCGGAGCGAACCAGGGTCTTCTCCAGTGATCCTGTCGTAGTTGACTACTGCAAATGCACTCTGTCGGAGATTTGGACGTCCTCTTCTACATGCAGCATGTCAGGATTGTAGTGAAAGAATGTCTACGGGATCCAGGTATCGTAGGGACTGCATGCCTCTTTGACTAGGTTGATGTCACCGTACAACTTCTCCTCCATGCATGCTGAAAGCAGATAGATGGGACCAACAAATGAATGACTTTTTAAAAGAATCCAGGAGCACTTTCATCCAATCTTGAGAGAGTCATTGCTTCGGCACTTTACAGCAGGTATGACAGCATGTACGTCGCCAACCTAGTTTATAAACAGAGACATGTTCCCAGCTTCTGATGTCATCCTTCAGTGGAGCGGAACTGCTGTCCTTAGATATCCCTTGCCAAGCAACTGGCTGCTAACACAGCTCTCCAATTCAAAGCCTCCTTACAGGGATCTAGCTATCATGAAGGGAACTTCTCAGTCATTAATCGCCTCACGGTAGAATGCCCCAGCTACACCGTGCCGATCCTGATACTTGACCAAAACTTTCACGCAATCATTTCTGACCGTTCGCGAGTACTGACCAAATATCTGACAAGTGGCAGTCAAATCCATGGAATCGTGCTCTTTCACTCCAAAACTCGCTTTGGACTACCTGTTGGAATGGGAATATCTGAGATGTCACCAATGCTGGGTGGCTGACTACAGAGACATAGCAAGAATCAGCCACGTTATCAGTGTTGACCAGCGTTATCGAGCCAAAAGGCTAAACCATTTTTCACATGACTTCTGCAGAAGTCATGGGGGATTAGGAGGAAGAAGAAACCGTTCTCCAGCTACTAAGCCTTCACCCAGCTCTGTTCCATAAAAGACTGCTTTATCTAGGAGCTCCTTCCTTGGACACCGATTATACTCAATCTGTTCATCTACACATGGCTTAAAGCGTTTCAGTATTACACTGGGCGGGATCTTGCAGACAAATACCTCTATAGTTGGCACAGGTTTGGGCTAGATTTATGGGTGCCTTGTGACCGGAATGTAGCTGCTCACTTAGACCATTCTGCGAACTTATTTAACCCAGGAAACGCTGCAAAGAAAAATCTCAGTCTACCCACAACCTCCAAGTCAATGTAGAAGTACCTGCTGAGAGCTCTTCTTTTTCTGCCAGATAGGGCAGGTCAGTCACACAGTCCGACAGATTGAACTTATTCCTTGTCCTCAAGGTGCTCCCCATGAATACTAATGGAACAGTGATCAGTTCAAGAGAGGAGCCTTATATCGTGATGCATTTCACCAGAGAGACAGATTTCTTTCTCTTTTGGGCCGGCCCGCACCCTAGTTGCACCTGTATCTCGATGAGTCCATCGCCTGACTAATGGGATTGCATCGCCGCTTTTCTCTCAAACTTATCAGCCCTTTTCCTTTCTACGATATGCATACGCCCTAGTACCCACTAGAGGTCTGGATCTGTTGATCAGGAGTGGTTTGCAGCTACCCACGAACTCCGATCTAATTACCGCAGAGCCCAGGGTCTTGCCAGCTTCCTGGCTGGATATATAGACAGTTCTCACCTATAATGTGAGAAGCCTGAGTAACGGCCATGGTTTTGGCTTGAAAGACACTACAATCAAAGATCGAAAGGAAGCCTCTGTGCCGATGTACACCTAGGAACTGTCGGTGTAGAAGGCCAATTCATTTTTATTGTCGGTTCTATGATGCTTCCAGTAGGCTCAGTCTGGAACCTCTTACAAGCATGGGTTTCATGTCAACAGTTACTATCGCTCCTTTGGTGACCTTCCATCGACATGTAGCATCGATGCATGACCGTAAGATGACGTTCGATAACCATGATCGTTCTACTTTCAGTCTTGCAGCAGTTTTGACCGCCAGACTGCTGCTTTACAGTAAAGGTCCCATAGAATGTGACTGAGAACTGTTGCGGGTAATACGGTCTCCTTTCTTGTGGATCTGGCGTATCATGCCTAGGTTTCAATAAAAAGACATGGCTTCGCCAGGGATATCGTACTTATAGACGTACCCTGATAAGTCTCCTAGTTCCTCAGGCTTGTGGGACTTAATCCATGTAGTTTGTGTGCTTTCGGAATTTCGTCCCAACTCCTTCGAAAATGATCTCGCAACAGGAAGCAGTAGATTCCATCCTTTTCGGTCAGTAGGCTGTTGAACAGTTGACTCTTCTTATAGCAAAATAAACGGCAACTTTGCGTTGAACTAATGGCCTGACATGGTATCTGAAGTTAAGGAATGTCAAGAGGCTGATGGAATCTGCCTCTTTCCGACTTTCTGGGCGTTAAGACCACCTAATATCGTTCCCATTTCATAAGTAAAGGAGGACCCATCTTCGCCACAAACAATAGAACACAACGTAAACTTTTCGAGCAAACATTCTAAAAGCATCTCTTTGTCCCGAAGCCATGCCTCTCGGTTTCCCAAAAAATGTACACCTTTGTCGGCATACCACGGCATTTCCAGCGTAGGACCTCGTAACTAATTTCATCAAATTTGTTTTGAATTGTTTTCCCCCTCACATGCTAATTGAACTGATCGACATTCAATAGCATAATCACACCTTTCCCACAAATCCGAGCCGGTTCTGGAGGCTCAGTGCTTTGTTCCTCCTTCCTTTTCAATTGCCGAAACTCTCACAGTCCATCTTGGACGTAACAAACCAAAAATTTACCATTTAACACCTCCATCCACCAGGCAAACCAGAAAATCCAACACAAAAATGCATCTCAATTCGTATCGTAGCTGGAAATCTAATTCGGTTTATCCGACAAGTTGGTACCACAACTGCTAGGCCCCGGCCCGCATTGGACATGATAATGGAGCGAAAGGTGGTCAAACATGCCCACCGGCCAGACCACGGAAATCTTCGCGTTATTTGTTGCAAAATATTCTCGTCACAACTTCCTTGGCAACAATGTTGCGGCCGACTGTGGTCTTAAGACGCGCAGCGAGTGGTCTGCAATTTGTTCTGGTTTGCCAGCTAGCCCGGACGTGACAGGTATTGGCACTGAAGTGTGGCTTCTCTCGCCTCGACTGGACTTGGGTCAAGTGTGTGGACATGTAGGCGTCTGTCAGCCGCCGAGCACCGATTCGATTCTATGTGACCTTACAGCGTAAATATTAAGAAAGCAGTTCCTCAATCCGCGCCGTGGAACTGGAATCCTCGGCGAGGATCATGACAATTCGAAGAAAACTATCTCCCCCCACTCCCGCTCATTCGAGCTGAGATTGAGATGCTTTTTGTTTGCGTTTCTCACTCGCATCCTGTTTTCCGATGCGCGGCGAGGCGCTGCTCATTTATTATGAATTTGAATCGAGCCTCGGCCTAGAGACCGCAGCAGATTAATTATTTATACGGCGACGGCCGAAAAAATATTGCAAAATCGAGAGCAATTCTGCGGGAATCTGTCCGGCGTTGTTATCCCTGCTGCGGCCGACGGAGTCTACCTTTATTTATGTTGGACGAGCAGACGTAGACAGAGGTTGTTGTTTCGGAAATCTTTGCATGCATGCAACGTGCTTACGCGCCTCGACGACGGAGAGGAATGCTTCATGTCGTTCTAAAATGTAAGAGGGTGTCATTATTGCACGCGAGGATGGAATCTATGGCGCAGGGTTATTTTAGTGCGAATCGGGGAATGATGGCTTAAGGTCACATCGATGTTGTTGACTTTGCTGAGGCGAGGCTTGAGGAGAGGTTAAGTGACGCACACACAAGGAGTCTGGGCAGGAATTTGAATTGCAAATTTGGCTGCGCGGACATTTGTTGTGACAGATTTGTCAATTGGCACAACTTTGTAGAGTCCTCGAGGTTGAAGGCTATAATGAAGCGATTGTGGCAATTAAGCTTCTGAGTAAAACAAAAATGAGAGACGACCATGGCTTCCACTTGTTTCGATGGAGGTAATCATCACACGCCAGGACTACTAGTGGATATGGAAAGGTCTTTTCCAAAGTTCCACTGTCAGGCAGAATGAGCTATTCAATCAGAACACAGGCCTGACCAGGACACAGATAAGATAGCGCTGATGGTTTGACTGCCAAGTTATTGAAAGCAGCCAGCGACGTTCAATGAATGAAATCTCAGCATCGTTTGTCCGATCCCCAAGAAAGAAGACCCACTAAGCTGCGCCAACTACAGATGAATAAGTGTTCTCAACTTTGCCTAGAAGATCTTAAAACTTGGTTGGACGGTATCAGTGTGACTTTAAGCCAGAAAAGTCCGCCATTGACCAAATGCTCACACTTTGGCAGATTTTAGAAAAAATCCAGATATGTAATACCAAGGCCTATACAGAGCTATGTTTAGTTTGACATTTCTACTAAGGCTATCCGATTGATGATGATGGAGAACGGATGTGAAAGACCCCATCGAGGTTTTTGATGTCAAAAAGGGATCTAGGCAAGGCGACCTCCTGTCATGTTCTTCAAAAATTGTCTAGAAGTCACCTGCCAACATTAGAAGAACAATGTTTTCGAAAGTCCATGCAACTGGTTGCATATGCTGATGATATTCCCAGAATTGGATGAACAAGGTGTGATGTCAGTGATGCTTTTGTGCACAGGACACAACAAGGTACATGAACAGCACCTACGACGTTTTGGACAGAACGTTACCCTCGACAGTCATAACTTTGAGGTAATCGAGGACTTTGTCTATCCAGGATGTGCTATAGGTGTTTGATCCCAGTTGCTGATCTGCGTTAAGTAGATTCTGCAACCAGCATGATGCGATCAGATGGAAACATAGTAAAGTGAGACATCGGATAATTGCTAGGAGTGTGGTGTTCTTCAAGTGGCATTGGCTTGGGCAGTAACTCAAGTAGTGAGGGGTATACTCGTGACCCTATTCCTCGCCGCATCCTTTACATATGCTGCCATCGTTGAGTTTAAGGTTCAATGTGTTATTCCTTTGGAAGTGTGTGGCCAGTGAGTGCATCTACCAACATTGACTGATTGCCTGTCATTCTGTACGAGTTTGTCAGTCTTGGCTTTGTCATATCGTGACTAGGTGGTTTCAGAGCATACTAAGGAGGCTTCAATGACGTAGAAGGAGAGGTTATCTAACCTGATCGGACTTAGGTGTACTGACTGGCTCTGCATAGTGCATCAGAGGCAGATGTCTCTTGGTTCTTGTTATGGATGGTATGCTTGTAGCATGCTCAGCAGCATGTCAACTCGGAAAGATCTGAACTGGTACTCCTTAGCAGAAAATATGCTTAAACTTGCTGGAGTGGAGCTTGACCTCTTAATCCTCTATCGATGCTCTCCTCATTCGAAAGAGGACAGCGGGATAAAATGGAGTCAGGAACCAGCAATGATGGTAGTCAAACCCATCGTTATATATGGGGTTCTTGTTTGTTGGAAGTCTATAACAAGGGAGAAGATACGGGACATGTAGCCCAAGGTAGAAAGAACATCATGCATTACCACTCGAGGTATCTTCTACCATTGGACCTACAAATACAGGACTTAGCTCCATTATCAAGGAATGCACTTCTGATTAGTGCACTTGACTCTCGACACATCATACGAAGTCGTGTATCCTGTTAGGAAGGATTAGGAAAAAGTACCTTGGAAGTTACATCTTTAGCAATCCAGAGAGGGCGTGGTTCACTAAACAATTTTGATGGCATATTCACGTTCTGTAGAAAAGTAAAGTCTATGGACGAGTCTTCGTCAAGTTTCCCTAGGGATCCCCATCGTATCATAACCTCATTACCGTACTTAACCAACACATTTCCTCTCTAAGGTTAGATTCCTCTGATTTTGTGTCCATTGCAGACTCTTCTATTGCAAATTTGTCACCTATCCTGGTTATATTCTCGTGTCTAGGGGTCTTCGCAACAGCATTGGACCAGCTTCGACTTGATTCTTGTAGCAAAAATTGCTTTTGACTGGCGAAAGAAATGTTTATCTCGTGGTACTTGTATCATTTTTACCAGCATGGTTGCCTTTGCTCCTGGCAGGACTGCCGATTGGAAGACGCTGCTGTACTCAGGAATTCAAATGGAGTTGTGTATCCGTCTGTGTTAGATGGATTTGGACTTGTTCTTCATTGTTTCCTTGACTTCCCATGCATGGTTATTGCTTGATTAGATCTCTTTTTTTTCTAATAGTTATCCCCTCACCAGCGGTGGAATATTGGTCCTTCGAGCCGGAATTTAAGGTCGAAGAGTTCTACGTTTTGAGCACTTGATTCCTGATGATCATTCAAACAGATGTCAGTACATCTCGTAACTCTACCAGAAATTGGATATGTGATCGAGAAACCCACATTCATCATGTGGGTTTACACATCAGAACATTCTCCTAACGCACACAAATCTTTGTCCTTTGATACTGAGCTTCAGGACTTGACTCGGCTTGACTAAGTACTAATAGTGTTTGGAGCACCCAGTGTCCAAGTGGCTACTCATTTGCATCATCCTTCCGCTTAATGCTCGAATATCAATCTTTTCCTCACACAGAGGCACCAAAACGTGCACCACCACCTCGACGATGACGGTTTCTTTTCTTTGAAGCCTAATGCTATTCTCCGATCATATTCCTCGAGCTTGATTGATGTTAATGTCAACTTATGCATCTAATTACCAAAAAAACCAGAAAAATAAAACGCGCGCACACCCCAGAAGCCCGATTGCCACCACTCAAGGCCAAAAAAAAAGTAGAAAAATCCCCACCAACTAGTCATAAATAAAAGAAGAAAACCTATATAATCCACAATCAATCAAAAGCCATATTAATGAATTCGATGGCCTCCCTCGCCCCCCTGGTCCCTGGGAATAAAATATACCAAATTAACGAAATCCCACAGCCATTCCCACAGATATCTGCTTTCGATAAGCGTAAGGAATTTTTTAATAAATCTTCTTCTCCCGAAAAGGAACGTCTCCCTTCCAGAATCTTAATTCTTAATTTCTCAATCAATTTCGAAAAAAAAAAAAAAAATTCATACCACACCGCCGCCGCCACCGCCGCCGGGTACGGGTACACACCTACGCAAGTCATAAACTTTTTTTTTAATTTATTAATGAACCTCTTGCCTTGGGACAGGGAGCGGGGGGCGCTGGGACTAACCCAGGGGGATAGGCACAGGGAATGACACACAAGAGCAGCAACAACAAAGTCGAAGAAAATTTACGATTTTTGACCAAAAGTGACGCACGTAGTTAATTGAAATTTGATCAGATTAATTATAGGGAATTTATTGGGTCGTGATTCCGGGACAAGAATTCGAAATTAAAAGTCCCCATTAAGCTTACTGAAATGTTATAAATATTTGGGCTCCCAGTCTCCTACACGAAGACACGAAGACGCGTCCAAGAAGCTGCTAATAGAGCAATAGGAGGGTCTCGAGTTTGTTTGTTTTTTTTTTTCGGTTTTGGTTTTGGTTTTGGTTTTTCATTTCATTTATTTATTTTCGGGGCATAAAATAAAGTAATAAAAAGTTGAATGGATAAAATTAACGAAGATTCAACAAATGAGACAAGAAGGCATCTGTGCTTGAGTCTACCACTGCCTGTGCCTGAGGCCCAATGCTATTAACCTCTTTTAAAAGATGTCTTGGGGTTCAATAAATTACGTTTGATGACCGGCTAAGGGGGAGATGTCGATAGATTGGAATCCCAATTCGAGTTGTGTACTGAAATTATCTTTCTACATCAAGTAATGATTTTTTGTTTCCCCCTTTTTTGGATTCATATCGCGTTTTGAAATCAATTGAAGAGAAAATACCACTTTTATCTGCTGTCACACTGAATGTGGACAAAATTTAGTATTAACTGGCAACACGCCAACATGTTTGATAGTCGAAGTGTCCACTCAGGCAGAGACATACTTGGGCCAAAAAAACAACAGGATCACCCTTATCTCGACCTACATACATGCAGACGTCCCATAGATGGTCTTACTTTCTTCATGAAACCAATTTGGTTAAGTCGGGTCCGACTAGATCACGAGCATCTTCCAAGAGCTTTCCTTCCACGAAGTCGATAGGCCATGAGAGGGATACAGAAGGTGGATCATATTTTTTCAATCTCTTCGGCTCTACAGCTTCTACAAGAAGATTGTCCAGATTGGTATACTATCCAAGCATCCAAGTGAAACTTTATCGATTTAATAGGGGCTGACGGTCTTGCGACGTCACCCTCCTTGACCAGCTTAGACGCTTTGCTATTATAATCAACTTGGATGGTATTATTGGCTATGGAGTCTGCTATAAATAAGCTCGTAAAGTGGATAGAGAGAGTGACATAGAAGACCGAACTAGTACTGTTCACAAGAATACCATGTATAACACTCCCAAGGCTCAAAGGTATTGAACTGCAACTTCCAGATCATGCCAGATGTCTGGGGGTTATTCCTGACAAGCAACTCAGTGCTAGGTTCTCCTTGATTCATGTAGGAAAGCTTTAGGCCCAAACTGAGGTGTTTACATTGGATATACATGGCAGTCGTCAGACCTACTTCATGTACGAGAATACTCGAGAATGTCCAAAGCTTGTCCTGCCCTTCGAACCACTCTTACAACCCATTTTCCACTTTCTTCCCGTTGATATCGTTGGGAGACTGATGGCGGCTAAACCAGCACTACGACTACGGGAATCCTTGCAACTGGCTCGTAGACTTCCTAAGTGGCCATACCACTATTCATAGTAATTCGGACGTCAAATATAAAACCAGGATTCTTAGTACAAATGCTTGGGAATAGGGTAACATTTTAAACGAATCTGCAACTGAAATCAGAGAGAGCTTCTGTAACAGGACCGGGAGTTTACTCCAGGCCAGTAGATTTGTGCATCACCACACGACTGCCGGATCACTGTAGCGTATTTCAAGCAGAAGTCACAGCACTCCGTGAAGCCGTGACCTGCCTTTCTATTAACTTGGTAGAGTGCAGAGCTACTGTTTTGTCTATATGTACCTAGATAGCCAAGCTGCAATGAAAGACTTGCAATAGGCAATACTTCGATCCAAGTTGGTGAAGGAATGTCGCTATTCTGTGACTTCAATTGGTAAGGCAACCTTTCTCTAGGACTTTCAGTTCTCGGCTGAGTAGAGACCTCACTAAGTCTCTTGGTGATGACGTTGATATACTTCAAGTTGTGGATTAAACAGGAGAATCATCCTACTGATCGGGCCCTTAACTCTTACCAGTACAGCTTCCCCAAATCTCAGATAAGAGGACATGTTTGCGAGGTATACTGGGCCGTAAACTGACGTGAAAGGATAAAACATCAAACAGCAAAAGAAAGCCCTCCAGCAAAGCCTCTTTGCTAAAAAAATAGACTCACAAGCCCACCATTATCCACTGGATGTACACAGCCATCGGCAGGATCATGACATGAGTGCTTAGCCTGATGCCCTGCAGCAAACTGGGTCAAGTCCTTCAGGAAACTAACCAGGATCCAAATGTTAACATGCATACTAACGCCATCAGAACGATGCCATCCCACAAGCGATGAGCAGCTCTGAGCACATTCTCCGGGTCTTGGTTATTCAACCCCACACTCGGTCATTCGATGACAAGTTCTTAATAGTATTTTACTCTTATTTCCAGCCCTACAGGTCATTACAAGAACCAAGCCAACGGCAAACCTTAAGACCATGCAGGCAGTTAACCTGTTAGACCTTTACTAAAGCTAACAGCTTTAAGAGTGCCCTATGCTTGAAACCATACAATCTGTGAAAAGAGGAAGACATGGATCATTGCAAACTTCAGTCTAGAGGTTACATCAATCTTCCCCTCAAGAAAGGATCGGATGAACAGTGGCTCCATCTCAATTGTCACGAAGTAGGTAGGTCCTGGCATATGTTCATCTGAACCTGCAACTGACCGCCCTCTTCGACGTCTAAACCACGGTAGAGTGTTCCCAGGAGAAGTTTTAGCAAAAGCAGAAGTGGCACCAGAATTATTCTCGAAACTCCACTCGAGGAAGGTGATCGAAAAATGCAATCAAACTACCAGAAGGACCATCTCATCCACAGTCATACTCCATGGTAGGTAGGTAGAATGGATTGGCCGCATGTCCAACCAGCCCTCGGATCACTAGTAGAATCATTGTGAGGCCCCGTCATGGCTTTATCAGAAAACACTATACCTACACTTCTTTGGGTTCCAAGATACAGCGGTATTCAAGGACTCGACCTAACAATAATCGTTTCCTATGCTCCACTGCCTCTAGATCTCGTTAAATCTAACGTAGGACAAGCCTTCTTGATACTAGTCAATGAGAACGCACTCTCATCTTGTCATGGCTCCAGAAAACTATGTACAGAACACGGTGGAACAACCAAGTAACTGAGCGATTATTACGAGCCACAAACAGAACACGATTAGATACAGATGATCTCTCCAGAAGCTATGCCAACACAGACACAGGAAAGATAGTGTGAACTAGAAAGGCGGCCCTCGGCGAATATCAGAAAGTCTGAGCCACCTTACCAATCTGGGGTTGTTTCGGCGAGACCCCTTAGCCGTTCCAAAGCTATACCCACAACTCTTGCCTTCTGTTGAGATTATTCAACGAGATACACCACGTCTCCCTATGGATAAGTCTGTTATAACCTATCACTGCTTTGCAAGGGCAAACTCTTTTAAGATTCGGCACTTAGAGTCGATATTCCAGCCGTCAGTCTTTCTCAACATTTCGAAATGTAGATTCTAGCAAAGCACCTCTTCTTCAGAGATTTCCAATGGTAAGCCCTCAGATACCGTTGCTCTTACGCTGTTAAATGTTAAAACAAAGAGATCAACACAACCAGTCCCATTCGTAGGAACACCCAGGCAAACAGGATACTGAAACATATGTCACATTCATTAATTTCTTGATCATGTTACGCAACGGCCACATCACTTCTGCCCATCGACCTGTCACAACAAACGACTATTGTCTCCCCCAGGCGCTGCTATTCCCAATAAATCTTAGCCCCTCTGCGGCCAGGAACCCCATCTAAACATCACACATCTTATAAATATTAAAAACAATATTTACAATTCACTTGCGTGTGTATCCAAGTATCCGAACGTGAAACTCAATCCCCGAACATCTTCATTAGACCCCTCCTCGTACAAAACCACAATTCTTGTTCTCCGATAATCAATCACAAAAGATAACACGTAACCCTATCCGCCATCTATATTTCTAGATTCCCTCCGATCTAATCTGCATAAGTTACCCCAAACCACAAAAAAATCCCAAAAAAACTGGTAAGGTAAGCCAAATAAAGAAACCAACACCACACACTCCGGAGCGCGGATGACATTTATTTATATATTTCGGATTCAGTCTATTAATCACACCGCGACCATGCACACTGTCAAATTCCCTGGAAGAGCTCTCTGGATAAACGAAAATAGATACAAAAAAATAGGAGTAAGTGTAAAATTACCAGGCAAGGTGTACGCAGATACAGTGCGCCAATGTGGCAAGATGTGGTGTGTGCCCACACTATCATCTATCTTTATCCACTTTTGTGTATGCCATATGTAATCCCACCGCCTTGACATTAAATCTACCCATTTAAATTCGTTAAACAAGTCAAATAGAACACCTCTGTTCTGTTCGGTTCGGTTCTGCTCCTTGGTGTGGTGTGGTGTGTCCCTTGTCCCGGGGAGATCTTTGGAATCAATGGTACGCTCGAGGAGGAGGAAAATGTCCCTTGTGCCGCCGATCGGCTGCGGGGAATAACAACATGAAAATTCTATGTCACAATGTACCCCCACGTTTTGGGGTACACACTCCACTCCACTCCATGCGAGATTGGATTGCAACAAGTATTTCCAAACAGTGACAGATACAGATACAAAAAAAAAAAAAGGAAGAATTTGTCCTACCACCAGGCCCAGGCTGGCTGGGAAAAAGGAAAACAAAATAATTATTTCGAATATAATAAATTATCCCTGCACTGGAACACAGCACAGAACAGACGGACGGACAGACCGACAGACGGACGGACGGTTTCAGAGAGAGCGCAGCTCTAACAAAAAGATTTATTATCCCTTCAGTCATTCGAAAGTGCACAGCGCTGCGCTGAGCTATGAAAAAGGCCAATTCGTTCCAAAAAGGAACTCTCTGTGCCTGGTGGTACTACTCCTCTTCCTTCCCCGTCCATCTATAAATAGAGACAGAGAGCGAGAGAAAGAGAGAGAGAGAGAGAGAGAGAGCCCCCAAGAGAAGAAGGTAATTAACATATTAGAGTTACACACAAAAAATGCGGTGTGGTAGGAATTTCTCGTCCCACACACAGAATAATCCTAGGGAAACGACAAGAATTTTCAGTTTGGCCAGTTGCTGCTCCATTCGTCGTATGCCCACAATCGAATGGGACACAACCACACACACACAGAGAGAGAGAAAAAAATACAAATCAGCATATGAAAGAAGTCTGAGGAGGGAAATTCTTAGCCATAGATACTTCCATTCGTATTGCTTGTATCTATAGATACATCGAACGTTTCGTTGTGCGCCGCCGCCGCCGACGGCCTGAAGTTGAATTTATTTTAATTTTATCGCTTATTCACATTCGTCTATGTGCGGTGCAGTTGGTCGTCGTCTTCGTCGTCTTCGTCGTCTTCGTCGTCGTTGTCGTTGTTGTCTTTTTTGAGTTTTGGAAGACGTCCCGAGGGTTACACATGTCTAACGCGAGAAAGATACCTGTGAGCCGATTCGAGAAAGCCTAGAACTTAATTCCGGATCGGCCCAGGTTGATTCGATGATTGTGAAGATATTGAGAAAGTTAAATGGGTCCAATGGTCTGCGCCTGCAGAAGAGTGCTGTGCCGGGCCATAGCACAGTGGATGAGGTTAAAAGGAAATGCGCTTTTCCATGTGTGTGGATGGAGTGGTTTTTCCATTTTTTTGTTCAGTCCATGGGTTGGGTAGAGTGGGAATTTAGTTGTCTGTTGCTGGGCTTTAAGACACGTGTTTCGGTCGAGCTGTAGGTGGGTGGATTAAATGAATAGGAATAGGGATTAACGAAATATGATTTTTTTTTTCTTTTAATAAGAAGAACTTGGATGGAGGGGGAGAGGGGAGAGAGAATATGAATTTTCTGGAATTTCTGGTCCCTGAGGAGGAGAACAACACAGCACCACCATTCTAATGAGTTGACTGATCGGAGTATGAGATCTCTTTAGGTCACAGAACTTTTGTTGATGCATACATGCTGTGAGCCATAGACTTGTTTTCGATAGAAATATACTTCATCATGGCAAGATGGTTCAGTTGAGTGTGGTCTGTGAGTTCCTTGATTGGAAGGACATATCAGACACTGTACTACTTTGTATCCATTGCATGGACCTTTGTCCGTAAACGTCAGGTGGGTCTTTAAATGCAAAGCCAACAGGAAAACTAGAAGACTCTGACTTCTGTGAAGATCAGTACGTGTCATCTTTTGTTGACTTGGTGATCTAATGGTTCACAGCAGTCAACCTAAATCCAGAAGAATCAGATTTTTCGATGAATCCCGACAGTCAAATGAACAAGTACCTTGTATTCCAAGGTCTGGGGGTGTATAGGGACTACTAGCGTTTGAAACCATACTCGGGCTCTGCCCATTGAACTGTTTTACAAGAGAATTAGCGATAAAAAGTGGCAATCACTTAAGACAAACCGGTGGACTAACATAGACACATCCTTCGGCTAGCTCCCCTCTCAGTCACACTTTGAACTCATCATCTTCAAGGATCAGAGAGAAATGGACGAAAGCAGAGGCTCATGACATGGTAAGGTTAAGCTGGTTAGGTATACTCTAAAACAATACTAAACCTTACTCTTGAAGGGAAGGAATTGTCCTCCAAAAAGGTAGCAGGTGCTAGAGAGAGACTAGGGAAGTAACTAGAAGTAGTACTGGTTACCAGACCACGATAAACGATGTGGACGCAATGCAGTGGTAGACAAACTATTGAAAGGAATTCAGCAACAACATATAGGGAACTAGAACTCTTCTGTGGAGTAGATGGACTCACCCCTCCTGAATCTCCTAAGAAAGAAAGGCTTATGTAGAAGATTTTGTTCGAGGAGAATTCAGTGCTTCTTCGGGTCCACTTCAGAACAAATTGCGAATTCTGACAGACTTCATCCACAAACACAGTAATGAGCACTTCACCAAAACATGTACGAAAAGCAATGATATAGGACCTTAGGGCACCAGGACACAGGAGTCTTAAGGAATCACATTCGGTAGAGAGCATTCCTTATCGCTAAACTCAAGAAAAACTGCTATATTAGTCGAAGAGCTACAATGGTCAGAATGATTCTTAAGGATAAGCTGATATCTGGTTTAGGCATCATTCGGACCACTTTTGCTCTTCGAATGATAAAAACTTTAGCATTCCTTAGAGCCTTAGGTAGATTGACATCACCACTTTGGGACACCATGGACACAGAACACCAGGTTTCATCTAACATGCTTCACTCAAACAGTCCTTCATATGCCTGTAAAGCAGGAAACTCGCGAGCTCTCTGGTAGAATTTGGAGATTCTATTTTCTGAGAGAAGTCTCATGCCTTTGCTCTGCTAGTAATCAGTTGGGGATGCTGGAAGAGATTCAGTTTAAAATAATGCACTGAACCATGGGTGAATCATGAACCATCGTAGCCTTGCCTAGTTAATCTTCAGACGACCTATTGTGCGTTTGCTCCTGAGATCTGCTTGAGAGTTGTTCATACATGGACACCCACCTTACGAGATAGCGTGGCTTACCAAATAGACTTTCTGTTCCACCTAATAACACGTCTTCGCTTCAGTACTTCGGAAGAATATACAAACATTTTCGAACAACTTTGAGCTTCACTTTGGCTCCTTCTACTCAATCTGATCGGACACTCCCGAAGGATTCAATCGATTTATGGATATGGTTTTGCCAAAAGCAGTCTAGGTAAGGTGTCTACCCTGGCGAGAGTTAGGCTACACTTAGACCAAGAGAAGGCTAATTGTGATACCACATGTAGAAGTAAGAGGTTAGGAAATGAAAAAGGGCCTCATGGGATTCCTTTTGTGAAAATACACAAATGATAGGGAAAGACTATCCAAATCTAAAGCGCGCTACGCAGATGGTACGGTACGCAGATGGTGACTTCAAGGTCATCAGGGGATTGTAGGCAACGAATCTGCAGATGAACCAGCCAGAGCTGGGTCAGGATTTGCGTTCATTGGACCTGTCCTAAGCTAACGGCAGTCGCAAAGATTAATCAAGGCTTATTCCTACAAGGAAATTCTTAGTTTAGTGGTCACTTTGGCCTGAAATACCACCTCAACAAACTCATGCTCGGACAAAGAATGTAGGTTCGGCGCGGGAGATGCCGAATCATCTGAGCACATTCTCTGTGAATGGCCGTCTCTGCATTGGTAAAGGTGGTGCATTCTCCACATGCTCACCAGAAGATATTAAAGACTCTGCGACACTAAGGACGTGCTTTCCTTCAAAAGACAGTTGGTACGACTCTTAGAGTAAAACGCACCCTAAGATACAATAGGTCACAGTGTCAGCCATATGGGCTAGGGTCTGAAGGAGAAAAAAGAAAACACAATCCAAACCTCATAGTTTGATGAAGAAAACCAGACGGCAACTAGAGTATATATGAATGTCAAGTAGAGCTTCTGATGAACTCTCACATTCCTGAAAGAGGACGTTGTCATACCCATGACAGTACAGTGGCCAGTGCTCAGTTTCCTCTCGAAATAGCCTGGTCTCGATGCAGTTGAATTTCAGTAAAGTTTGGACACATCAAGTCCTTGGATGACATCATGGAGGAGGAGGATCTAGTCTTCATACCGAAAGTGGATCGGTTCTATGTGTGGATAGTACAAGCTCAGTGCACAAAAAGGCATCAAAATTCGAATACAATCCTCGAACCCAAAGTATCCGAAGATGTCGACAGCCCTTCATCGACCTAGAAACGGAAAGTAGGAGCACCTCTGGGACTTACTCAGATCAGTGAAGACGAGTACAAAGTTCTGGGTGGACTCTGTCCGAAAACACATGTAACATTCCTTCCTCTCACTTTCTTAAATACTACACCGACTTACCCCAACCCTTGGGACTTGTGTGACTTGTTCACCGTCAATCTTCAAGCTTACCTGCAAGAAAAGAAAAAGAAAAGAAAAAACTTAATTACATGCGCGCAAGACAATAGATATAAATCTTCGAGTTTCAATCAAAACGCGAAGCCAATTAAGATAAACCACCGTCGACTGTTATTTATTTCCACACCATTACCATTGGATTCCTCAAACAAAATCCCATTTGATCGAGCCCCATTCTCCGCGGTGCAAGGTTGATGCTATCCAAGACATAAATATCACATCCACCGTCGTTATTACTTATTCAAACCAAAAAAAAAAAAAAAAGATACATTCTCTCTCCGGCTTAGGCGAAATCCCAGCACATTACACAACATCCACGCAAATCCTCTCGAAGCCATTAGAACTCTTTTTGAGACTCTTTTTGTGAATGCGCGAGCCCAACAACAACACACATCATAATAATTGGTAAATGGTCCTCCGCACGGTGCCAACTTGCAGCATGCTTACGCCCACGCGAACATTTCTCATCTTTATGCGCGCATGCTACACGAGTGTGTGAAGGATTAATGCGCAATATATGTACAATGGCTTGGCCTGGCCTGGCTCGGCTTGGCTTGGCGTTGGTATCATGTAAGCTATCAAATTCCGGAATCACCACGAAATCAATAATTTTGTGCGCAATTACTTTTTAGCCACGAAAATAGCGTTAGAAACGTTCGAATGAGACGTTGCGCGAGTAAAAGCCCACAAGAACTGTCCGAAAACTATGTTCTGTTGGTGGATGGTTGCCGGTGCAATCGTGTTCGATGTCAATGGTGGACGGTGGACGGTGGACGGATACAAATGTACACACCATGGTGTGCAGAAATGCTCTTTTACGCCAAATGACACTTATATGAGTGTTTAACTGCCCATCCCATGTCACCTGCCTACGCAAACAGGAAGTGCAGTGTGCGGCGCGCCGGCCGCGCCGAGTGCGTGTGATTAGAACACAACGCATGCTGTGATTGCATCCAGTGTGGCAGAACACTGCGAGTATATAGCCGGGGAAATCAGGAATTCGAATTGGTCATGGAATTTGCCATTAAAAGATTCAGGACTCAAGGATAGGAAGTGAAACTCGGGATGAGTCACGAGCGTGGTTTTAGCACCGCACAGCGGGGAGACAAATTATTGCCTAATGCAAGGCACGGCTAATTGGGTTTATTTATAGAAGACGCTTCCATTCTGTGGGCCTTAATAGCCCGACAGTCTTTTGCCCAGCTAATGGGAAGTCGCTAAATGCACTATTTTGGTGGAGGTGGACTCATATCGTCCATATTCATCGCGTAAATGACCTTACAGGACATATGCAGGATGTGCCGATGCCAATCAGGGCGAGAAGCTTAGACCTAAAGACACAAAGACTAAATGGGGCCCAACTCTGTCTCGATGTGACTCTAACATTCATTAAATGATAGGCTGCGATGCCAACCTCCTTTAGACGTGGCACCAGAAGGGATAACATTCTTACTAGTGGTTGGGAAGATCCTTTAAATTGCGGCTAGAAACCCACCTATACATGCGATTCGCGAAAAGGTATTTGATTGCCGAATGTGGGCCAATAACTCTCACATTCTTATACTAGAGATTCCAAGTTCAAGGACTGGAATCTGTATTAGTGTACCCCAGTTCTCCCCAAATCCTAGATGGCGGGCAGCTGGCTGCGTCAAACTCTAGATCATCCTCGAAACGTTTTTTAGTCAAGTTTTTTGTAAAGTTACGTTCATTTGACCCAAAACGCCAAGGAAGAGGAGATATGGGACGATATTGCATTTGCAGTGGATTAAGTGACATTTTCTATGCTTTACCTGGGTGCATCCCAGTTCTCCCCAAATCCTAGATGGCGGGCAGCTGGCTGCGTCAAACTCTGGATCATCCTCGAAACGTTTTTTAGTCAAGTTTTTTGTAAAGTTACGTTCATTTGACCCAAAACGCCAAGGAAGAGGAGATATGGGACGATATTGCATTTGCAGTGGATTAAGTGACATTTTCTATGCTTTACCTGGGTGCATCTCAGTTCTCCCCAAATCCTAGATGGCGGGCAGCTGGGTGCACCAAAGTCTAGATGATCCTCGAAACGTTTTTTGGTCAAGTTTTTTGTAAAGTTACGTCCATTTGACCCAAAACGCCAAGGGAGAGGAGATATGGGACGATATTGCATTTGCAGTGGATTAAGTGACATTTTCTATGCTTTACCTGGGTGCATCCCAGTTCTCCCCAAATCCCAGATGGCGGGCAGCTGTGTGCACCAAAGTCTTAATCATCCTCGAAACGTTTTTTGGTCAAGTTTTTTGTTAAGTTACGTCCATTTGACCCAAAACGCCAAGGAAGAGGAGATATGGGACGATATTGCATTTGCAGTGGATTAAGTGACATTTTCTATGCTTTACCTGGGTGCATCCCAGTTCTCCCCAAATCCTAGATGGCGGGCAGCTGGCTGCGCCAAACTGTAGATCATCCTCGAAACGTTTTTTGGTCAAGTTTTTTGTTAAGTTACGTCCATTTGACCCAAAACGCCAAGGAAGAGGAGATATGGAACGATATTGCATTTGCAGTGGATCAAGTGACTTTTTCATTGCTTCCCCTCGGTACACCCAGTTCTCCCCAAATCCTAGATGGCGGGCAGCTGGCTGCGCCAAACTGTAGATCATCCTCGAAACGTTTTTTGGTCAAGTTTTTTGTAAAGTTACGTCCATTTGACCCAAAACGCCAAGGGAGAGGAGGTATGGAACGATATTGCATTTGCAGTGGATCAAGTGACTTTTTCAACGCTTCACCTTGGTACACCCCAGTTCTCCCCAAATCCTAGATGGCGGGCAGCTGGCTGCACCAAACTCTTAGTCATCCTCAAAACGTTTTTCGGTCAAGTTTTTTGTAAAGTTACGTCCATTTGACCCAAAACGCCAAGGGAGAGGAGATATGGAACGATATTGCATTTGCAGTGGATCAAGTGACTTTTTCATTGCTTCCCCTCGGTACACCCAGTTCTCCATAAATGCTAGATGGCGGGCAGATGGGTGCACCAAAGTCTTAATCATCCTCGAAACGTTTTTTGGTCAAGTTTTTTGTAAAGTTACGTCCATTTGACCCAAAACGCCAAGGGAGAGGAGATATGGAACGATATTGCATTTGCAGTGGATCAAGTGACATTTTCAATGCTTTACCTGGGTGCATCTTAGTTCTCCCCAAATCCTAGATGGCGGGCAGCTGGGTGCACCAACGTCTAGATCATCCTCGAAACGTTTTTTGGTCAAGTTTTTTGTAAAGTTACGTCCATTTGACCCAAAACGCCAAGGAAGAGGAGATATGGAACCATATTGCATTTGCAGTGGATCAAGTGACTTTTTCAATGCTATGCCTTGGTGCATCCCAGTTCTCCCCAAATCCTAGATGGCGGGCAGCTGGGTGCAACAAAGTCTTAATCATCCTCGAAACGTTTTTTGGTCAAGTTTTTTGTAAAGTTACGTCCATTAGACCCAAAACGCCAAGGGAGAGGAGATATGGAACGATATTGCATTTGCAGTGGATCAAGTGACTTTTTCATTGCTTCCCCTCGGTACACCCAGTTCTCCCCAAATCCTAGATGGCGGGCAGCTGGCTGCGCCAAACTGTAGATCATCCTCGAAACGTTTTTTGGTCAAGTTTTTTGTTAAGTTACGTCCATTTGACCCAAAACGCCAAGGAAGAGGAGATATGGAACGATATTGCATTTGCAGTGGATCAAGTGACTTTTTCATTGCTTCCCCTCGGTACACCCAGTTCTCCCCAAATCCTAGATGGCGGGCAGCTGGCTGCGCCAAACTGTAGATCATCCTCGAAACGTTTTTTGGTCAAGTTTTTTGTAAAGTTACGTCCATTTGACCCAAAACGCCAAGGGAGAGGAGGTATGGAACGATATTGCATTTGCAGTGGATCAAGTGACTTTTTCAACGCTTCACCTTGGTACACCCCAGTTCTCCCCAAATCCTAGATGGCGGGCAGCTGGCTGCGCCAAACTCTAGATCATCCTCGAAACGTTTTTTGGTCAAGTTTTTTGTAAAGTTACGTCCATTTGACCCAAAACGCCAAGGGAGAGGAGGTATGGAACGATATTGCATTTGCAGTGGATCAAGTGACTTTTTCAATGCTATGCCTTGGTGCATCCCAGTTCTCCCCAAATCCTAGATGGCGGGCAGCTGGGTGCACCAACGTCTAGATCATCCTCGAAACGTTTTTTGGTCAAGTTTTTTGTAAAGTTACGTCCATTTGACCCAAAACGCCAAGGGAGAGGAGATATGGAACGATATTGCATTTGCAGTGGATCAAGTGACTTTTTCATTGCTTCCCCTCGGTACACCCAGTTCTCCATAAATGCTAGATGGCGGGCAGATGGGTGCACCAAAGTCTTAATCATCCTCGAAACGTTTTTTGGTCAAGTTTTTTGTAAAGTTACGTCCATTAGACCCAAAACGCCAAGGGAGAGGAGATATGGAACGATATTGCATTTGCAGTGGATCAAGTGACTTTTTCATTGCTTCCCCTCGGTACACCCAGTTCTCCCCAAATCCTAGATGGCGGGCAGCTGGCTGCGCCAAACTGTAGATCATCCTCGAAACGTTTTTTGGTCAAGTTTTTTGTTAAGTTACGTCCATTTGACCCAAAACGCCAAGGAAGAGGAGATATGGAACGATATTGCATTTGCAGTGGATCAAGTGACTTTTTCATTGCTTCCCCTCGGTACACCCAGTTCTCCCCAAATCCTAGATGGCGGGCAGCTGGCTGCGCCAAACTGTAGATCATCCTCGAAACGTTTTTTGGTCAAGTTTTTTGTAAAGTTACGTCCATTTGACCCAAAACGCCAAGGGAGAGGAGGTATGGAACGATATTGCATTTGCAGTGGATCAAGTGACTTTTTCAACGCTTCACCTTGGTACACCCCAGTTCTCCCCAAATCCTAGATGGCGGGCAGCTGGCTGCGCCAAACTCTAGATCATCCTCGAAACGTTTTTTGGTCAAGTTTTTTGTAAAGTTACGTCCATTTGACCCAAAACGCCAAGGGAGAGGAGGTATGGAACGATATTGCATTTGCAGTGGATCAAGTGACTTTTTCAATGCTATGCCTTGGTGCATCCCAGTTCTCCCCAAATCCTAGATGGCGGGCAGCTGGGTGCAACAAAGTCTTAATCATCCTCGAAACGTTTTTTGGTCAAGTTTTTTGTAAAGTTACGTCCATTAGACCCAAAACACCAAGGGAGAGGAGATATGGAACGATATTGCATTTGCAGTGGATCAAGTGACTTTTTCATTGCTTCCCCTCGGTACACCCAGTTCTCCCCAAATCCTAGATGGCGGGCAGCTGGCTGCGCCAAACTGTAGATCATCCTCGAAACGTTTTTTGGTCAAGTTTTTTGTTAAGTTACGTCCATTTGACCCAAAACGCCAAGGAAGAGGAGATATGGAACGATATTGCATTTGCAGTGGATCAAGTGACTTTTTCATTGCTTCCCCTCGGTACACCCAGTTCTCCCCAAATCCTAGATGGCGGGCAGCTGGCTGCGCCAAACTGTAGATCATCCTCGAAACGTTTTTTGGTCAAGTTTTTTGTAAAGTTACGTCCATTTGACCCAAAACGCCAAGGGAGAGGAGGTATGGAACGATATTGCATTTGCAGTGGATCAAGTGACTTTTTCATTGCTTCCCCTCGGTACACCCAGTTCTCCCCAAATCCTAGATGGCGGGCAGCTGGCTGCGCCAAACTGTAGATCATCCTCGAAACGTTTTTTGGTCAAGTTTTTTGTTAAGTTACGTCCATTTGACCCAAAACGCCAAGGAAGAGGAGATATGGAACGATATTGCATTTGCAGTGGATCAAGTGACTTTTTCATTGCTTCCCCTCGGTACACCCAGTTCTCCCCAAATCCTAGATGGCGGGCAGCTGGCTGCGCCAAACTGTAGATCATCCTCGAAACGTTTTTTGGTCAAGTTTTTTGTAAAGTTACGTCCATTTGACCCAAAACGCCAAGGGAGAGGAGGTATGGAACAATATTGCATTTGCAGTGGATCAAGTGACTTTTTCAATGCTATGCCTTGGTGCATCCCAGTTCTCCCCAAATCCTAGATGGCGGGCAGCTGGGTGCAACAAAGTCTTAATCATCCTCGAAACGTTTTTTGGTCAAGTTTTTTGTAAAGTTACGTCCATTAGACCCAAAACGCCAAGGGAGAGGAGATATGGAACGATATTGCATTTGCAGTGGATCAAGTGACTTTTTCATTGCTTCCCCTCGGTACACCCAGTTCTCCCCAAATCCTAGATGGCGGGCAGCTGGCTGCGCCAAACTGTAGATCATCCTCGAAACGTTTTTTGGTCAAGTTTTTTGTAAAGTTACGTCCATTTGACCCAAAACGCCAAGGGAGAGGAGGTATGGAACGATATTGCATTTGCAGTGGATCAAGTGACTTTTTCATTGCTTCCCCTCGGTACACCCAGTTCTCCCCAAATCCTAGATGGCGGGCAGCTGGCTGCGCCAAACTGTAGATCATCCTCGAAACGTTTTTTGGTCAAGTTTTTTGTTAAGTTACGTCCATTTGACCCAAAACGCCAAGGAAGAGGAGATATGGAACGATATTGCATTTGCAGTGGATCAAGTGACTTTTTCATTGCTTCCCCTCGGTACACCCAGTTCTCCCCAAATCCTAGATGGCGGGCAGCTGGCTGCGCCAAACTGTAGATCATCCTCGAAACGTTTTTTGGTCAAGTTTTTTGTAAAGTTACGTCCATTTGACCCAAAACGCCAAGGGAGAGGAGGTATGGAACGATATTGCATTTGCAGTGGATCAAGTGACTTTTTAAATGCTATGCCTTGGTGCATCCCAGTTCTCCCCAAATCCTAGATGGCGGGCAGCTGGGTGCAACAAAGTCTTAATCATCCTCGAAACGTTTTTTGGTCAAGTTTTTTGTAAAGTTACGTCCATTAGACCCAAAACGCCAAGGGAGAGGAGATATGGAACGATATTGCATTTGCAGTGGATCAAGTGACTTTTTCATTGCTTCCCCTCGGTACACCCAGTTCTCCCCAAATCCTAGATGGCGGGCAGCTGGCTGCGCCAAACTGTAGATCATCCTCGAAACGTTTTTTGGTCAAGTTTTTTGTTAAGTTACGTCCATTTGACCCAAAACGCCAAGGAAGAGGAGATATGGAACGATATTGCATTTGCAGTGGATCAAGTGACTTTTTCATTGCTTCCCCTCGGTACACCCAGTTCTCCCCAAATCCTAGATGGCGGGCAGCTGGCTGCGCCAAACTGTAGATCATCCTCGAAACGTTTTTTGGTCAAGTTTTTTGTAAAGTTACGTCCATTTGACCCAAAACGCCAAGGGAGAGGAGGTATGGAACGATATTGCATTTGCAGTGGATCAAGTGACTTTTTAAATGCTATGCCTTGGTGCATCCCAGTTCTCCCCAAATCCTAGATGGCGGGCAGCTGGGTGCAACAAAGTCTTAATCATCCTCGAAACGTTTTTTGGTCAAGTTTTTTGTAAAGTTACGTCCATTAGACCCAAAACGCCAAGGGAGAGGAGATATGGGACGATATTGCATTTGCAGTGGATCAAGTGACTTTTTCATTGCTTCCCCTCGGTACACCCAGTTCTCCCCAAATCCTAGATGGCGGGCAGCTGGCTGCGCCAAACTCTAGATCATCCTCGAAACGTTTTTTGGTCAAGTTTTTTGTTAAGTTACGTCCATTAGACCCAAAACGCCAAGGAAGAGGAGATATGGAACGATAATGCATTTGCAGTGGATCAAGTGAATTTTTCATTGCTTCCCCTCGGTACACCCAGTTCTCCCCAAATCCTAGATGGCGGGCAGCTGGCTGCGCCAAACTCTAGATCATCCTCGAAACGTTTTTTGGTCAAGTTTTTTGTAAAGTTACGTCCATTTGACCCAAAACGCCAAGGGAGAGGAGGTATGGAACGATATTGCATTTGCAGTGGATCAAGTGACTTTTTCATTGCTTCCCCTCGGTACACCCAGTTCTCCCCAAATCCTAGATGGCGGGCAGCTGGCTGCGCCAAACTGTAGATCATCCTCGAAACGTTTTTTGGTCAAGTTTTTTGTTAAGTTACGTCCATTAGACCCAAAACGCCAAGGAAGAGGAGATATGGAACGATAATGCATTTGCAGTGGATCAAGTGAATTTTTCATTGCTTCCCCTCGGTACACCCAGTTCTCCCCAAATCCTAGATGGCGGGCAGCTGGCTGCGCCAAACTCTAGATCATCCTCGAAACGTTTTTTGGTCAAGTTTTTTGTAAAGTTACGTCCATTTGACCCAAAACGCCAAGGAAGAGGAGGTATGGGACGATATTGCATTTGCAGTGGATCAAGTGACTTTTTCAATGCTATGCCTTGGTGCATCCCAGTTCTCCCCAAATCCTAGATGGCGGGCAGCTGGGTGCAACAAAGTCTTAGTCATCCTCGAAACGTTTTTTGGTCAAGTTTTTTGTAAAGTTACGTCCATTTGACCCAAAACGCCAAGGAAGAGGAGATATGGAACGATATTGCATTTGCAGTGGATCAAGTGACTTTTTCAATGCTATGCCTTGGTACACCCCAGTTCCCCCCAAATCCTAGATGGCGGGCAGCTGGGTGCACCAAAGTCTTAATCATCCTCGAAACGTTTTTTGGTCAAGTTTTTTTTAAAGTTACGTCCATTTGACCCAAAACGCCAAGGGAGAGGAGGTATGGAACGATATTGCATTTGCAGTGGATCAAGTGACTTTTTCATTGCTTCCCCTCGGTACACCCAGTTCTCCCCAAATCCTAGATGGCGGACAGCTGGCTGCGCCATAGTCTTAGTCATCCTCGAAACGTTTTTTGGTCAAGTTTTTTGTAAAGTTACGTCCATTTGACCCAAAACGCCAAGGAAGAGGAGATATGGAACGATATTGCATTTGCAGTGGATCAAGTGACTTTTTCAACGCTTCACCTTGGTACACCCCAGTTTTCCCCAAATGCTAGATGGCGGGCAGCTGGGTGCACCAAAGTCTAGATCATCCACGAAACGATTTTGGTCAAGTTTTTTGTAAAGTTACGTCCATTTGACCCAAAACGCCAAGGGAGAGGAGATATGGAACGATATTGCATTTGCAGTGGATCAAGTGACTTTTTCAATGCTATGCCTTGGTACACCCCAGTTCCCCCCAAATCCTAGATGGCGGGCAGCTGGGTGCACCAAAGTCTTATTCATCCTCGAAACGTTTTTTGGTCAAGTTTTTTTTAAAGTTACGTCCATTTGACCCAAAACGCCAAGGGAGAGGAGGTATGGAACGATATTGCATTTGCAGTGGATCAAGTGACTTTTTCATTGCTTCCCCTCGGTACACCCAGTTCTCCCCAAATCCTAGATGGCGGACAGCTGGCTGCGCCATAGTCTTAGTCATCCTCGAAACGTTTTTTGGTCAAGTTTTTTGTAAAGTTACGTCCATTTGACCCAAAACGCCAAGGAAGAGGAGATATGGAACGATATTGCATTTGCAGTGGATCAAGTGACTTTTTCAACGCTTCACCTTGGTACACCCCAGTTTTCCCCAAATGCTAGATGGCGGGCAGCTGGGTGCACCAAAGTCTAGATCATCCACGAAACGATTTTGGTCAAGTTTTTTGTAAAGTTACGTCCATTTGACCCAAAACGCCAAGGGAGAGGAGATATGGAACGATATTGCATTTGCAGTGGATCAAGTGACTTTTTCAATGCTATGCCTTGGTACACCCCAGTTCTCCCCAAATCCTAGATGGCGGACAGCTGGCTGCGCCATAGTCTTAATCATCCTCGAAACGTTTTTTGGTCAAGTTTTTTGTAAAGTTACGTCCATTTGACCCAAAACGCCAAGGGAGAGGAGGTATGGAACGATATTGCATTTGCAGTGGATCAAGTGACTTTTTCATTGCTTCCCCTCGGTACACCCAGTTCTCCCCAAATCCTAGATGGCGGACAGCTGGCTGCGCCATAGTCTTAATCAACCTCGACACGTTTTTTGGTCAAGTTTTTTGTAAAGTTACGTCCATTTGACCCAAAACGCCAAGGAAGAGGAGATATGGAACGATATTGCATTTGCAGTGGATCAAGTGACTTTTTCAATGCTATACCTTGGTGCATTCCAGTTCCCCCCAAATCCTAGATGGCGGGCAGCTGGGTGCCCCAAAGTCTTAATCATCCTCGAAACGTTTTTTGCTCAAGTTTTTTGTTAAGTTACGTCCATTTGACCCAAAACGCCAAGGAAAAGGAGATATGGAACGATATTGCATTTGCAGTGGATCAAGTGACTTTTTCAATGCTATGCCTTGGTGCATCCCAGTTCTCCCCAAATCCTAGATGGCGGACAGCTGGCTGCGCCATAGTCTTAATCATCCTCGAAACGTTTTTTGGTCAAGTTTTTTGTTAAGTTACGTCCATTTGACCCAAAACGCCAAGGAAGAGGAGATATGGAACGATATTGCATTTGCAGTGGATCAAGTGACTTTTTCATTGCTTCCCCTCGGTACACCCAGTTCTCCCCAAATCCTAGATGGCGGGCAGCTGGCTGCGCCAAACTGTAGATCATCCTCGAAACGTTTTTTGGTCAAGTTTTTTGTAAAGTTACGTCCATTTGACCCAAAACGCCAAGGAAGAGGAGATATGGAACGATATTGCATTTGCAGTGGATCAAGTGACTTTTTCATTGCTTCCCCTCGGTACACCCAGTTCTCCCCAAATCCTAGATGGCGGGCAGCTGGCTGCGCCAAACTGTAGATCATCCTCGAAACGTTTTTTGGTCAAGTTTTTTGTAAAGTTACGTCCATTTGACCCAAAACGCCAAGGGAGAGGAGGTATGGAACAATATTGCATTTGCAGTGGATCAAGTGACTTTTTCAATGCTATGCCTTGGTGCATCCCAGTTCTCCCCAAATCCTAGATGGCGGACAGCTGGCTGCGCCATAGTCTTAATCATCCTCGAAACGTTTTTTGGTCAAGTTTTTTGTAAAGTTACGTCCATTTGACCCAAAACGCCAAGGAAGAGGAGATATGGAACGATATTGCATTTGCAGTGGATCAAGTGACTTTTTCATTGCTTCCCCTCGTACACCCAGTTCTCCCCAAATCCTAGATGTTGGGCAGCTGGCTGCGCCGAAGTCTTAATCATCCTCGAAACGTTTTTTGGTCAAGCTTTTTCTTTAGTTATGTCCATTTGATCAAAAATGCTAAGGGAGAGCCCTGCCTCTTGGTTCATATGGGAATGTCCGATTCTGGTAATCCAGTCCTGCCACCTCACCCACTCCCACCAGCCCGCACTACAAAACTTTCCTCCACTCGCTATCCTTTTCATTATCAAACATATCCATCAATGCTTGATTAAATGTTTGATTAAATGTTTGGTTGCATCAGACACTTATATCGCACATCGCTCAAACAGGCCAAAACCAAAAGAACCTCGACGAACAAAGGTGGTACATCTGAGATGTCAATTTCCGCCTCTCCTCCTTCGTCTCCGATCCTTAACATCAAAAAACAACACAAAAAATTATGATCAACTGTCATATGCAAATAGCAGTCAATTAGTCATTTCTGTCTCGAGACAGGCCAGTTCCGCTCCCCGGCTCGCTTCGCATATCGAATGCAAAAAGATTGTAAAACAATAAAAGCAAAACGATATGACCAGCCCATGCAACACATGTGCAGAACACAACCGGAGTGATAGCCTCGCAGCGTATTTTCGAAGGAATTTCATATTCCCCCTCATCACGGCGATTTAACGATTTTATCGACCTCCCTGTAGATAAGCTGCAGTACAAGAGGACCAGGACAGGACAGGACTCAAAATCAAATGCATATCATCCTTCATCCTTCATTCAGTGGTTTAGGCACTTTTTCGCGAGAAGACAAAACTGACCACCAAACCGATTACCATGATGAAGATGAGCCAGCTGAATACATCACCAGCTGAAGAGAGGTGAATCCTCGATGGACGAAATGTGGAAATGTGTCGTCCGTCCATCCTTCCACCCTCGCCAGTTCAGTGTGTTCAGCTCCTGCTGCTGCTGCTGCTGCTGTGGCTAACATTTTAACTGCCGCCAATCAATTTGTAGCCGTTTGTGCTGCAACCGGCCGACTACAACGACGACGACTACGACGACGCACGGCGCGCGGTGTCGGGGCGGCTGGTGTGTCTGGCCTGGCCTGGTCGGGCCGGGCGAATGTTTTCTTTTCGATTATTATTTATGAGCGGTCATTATTTATTGAGATATTGTCCGGTCTCTCGAATGCAATTTCTAGCGCCCTGGGCATCAATATACAAAAGAAAAAAGTCTCCACAGTTGCTTTTGGTTTTTTCTTCTCAGAAAAACGGCCTCACTCGCTAGAGTGTGGTTCAAGTGTGTTCCGATGTTCCGACCGGGCATCCTCAGCCTACTCTCTTGTATGGAGATTTACTTTTCATTTTTTTTTTCTTTTTTTTTCGTGTTGGCTTTGACTAAACCACTTACTTATGCAAAAATGTTTACCACTTCTTTTTCTGTTTGTCGTCGTTGCGTCGTTCTTGTGACGAAAGACAGAGAGGTCTTCTGCATACCTCGGCCGGCCTGTACCTATAATCAGAGACTTCGACTTGGTGGTTTCGTGACTTTGACTCTTCAGGCATTGATGACGAAGACTCTGATGATGAGGAGGATGACGAAGACGACGACGACGACGATGCCAAGATGTGTTATGAAAAGTCTAAGAAAATAAATAAATGTATCTCAACAAATGTATCGATAGAGATGGTTTTTTTTGTTCTGGCTTTTGTTGAGAAATTATCATGGTATCTCGATCGCGGTAATAATTTTCATTGAAGAGGGTTTTTTTTTGGGAGTAGCCACAGATTAGATTGGGGAGTTCCGGAAAGTAGAACGAGTTTCGAATGCAAATTAGAGAGTGTTTTGGTGGAGCTCTGCATGTGCTCTATCGGATTAACCTGGTTCTTTGTTCCCCACCTGTTGATATCGTGCAGGGTGTTAAATTAAAGAATCTGATTCTCTGGGAGGGGAGCAGGGTTTCAGTTTATTCTGGAGGAGATGCCATGGTAAGTAGAAATGTTATACTAGATGCGGTCATTTTTATCGAAAGACGAAGTAGCAACGAAGGTAGATAGTACATATATCTACATACTTTGAGCTAACAGTTGCTCATGTTATCAAAACTAAACAGAACTTGCCTCTTAACAGACCTAACTTAGCACTCTTCACGGGGACTATTACCGGCCACAACCTCATAGTAGACGAATGCGGTTAGAAACTGATGAATTCTACCGCTGCTGGGGCCATAAAGACGTAGAAAAGAACACGTCTCACTTCCTATGCGAATGCCGAAGCCTATGCTGAACTAGGAAAACGGCTCTCATCGAAGAACCACTTCGAACAGCTGGGCGACCTATCAGGAAAGCTACCATGAACCATCCTGAAATTTGTAACAACCTCGGATTGGTGCAGGGCGACCGTGTAGCTATTCCAAAGCTGCAAACCAGCTTTTGTCTTGGTTTCCAGATTTACGCACGTTCTACCTACTCAGAGTATGCATACATACTATGCTATGCTATGCCCCACCCAGCAGACCCAAAATATGACTAGATGCAGCAAGGAACTTTGAGGTAGTAAAGGACTTCATCTACCTTGGCTCTGCTTTAACCTCGGAAAACAACACCTCAGCAGAAATGAGACCAAAAATAACTCTTGCCAATCGCTGTTTCTTTGGGCTAAGAAGGCAATTGAGTAGCAGAGCCCTATCCCTATCCTGACCCTGATCATCTCAGTCCTACTTTATGGCGCTGAAGCATGGACTCTGACTAAAGCGGATCCTCAGTCGTTTCGAGAGAAAGATTCTTCGTCTAATTTTCGGTCCCGTTTGCGTTGACTGGCTTTGGAGGAGAAGATTCAACGACGAACTATACGAGCTGTACAGCGACATCGCCCTGGTCAGAAAAATGCGCATCAGTCGTTTAAGACGGCTAGGACATGTAGAGCGACTGGACACCAATCCTTCGGCCCGTAGAGTCTTCGAATATAACAACGAGGGAGGGACAACGCAGTAGAGGAAGACCTCGCCTTAGGTGGCGCACACAAGTAGAAAGGGACCTCAACCGACTTGGAGAGCGCAGCTGGAAGAAGTTAGCTAAGGATCGGGCTAACTGAAGAGGCTTGTTGGTGGAGGCCCAGGTTCACCCCGAACTGTAGCGCCACCTAAGTTAGTAAGTAAGCAGCAAGGAAACAAAAACTCCCAGAGATCTTAATGCGTCGGGTACAGTGCTGAGGTGGCAGATCAACAAATGTTTGAGCTCAGACTTCATTAGAAACATGTCCCTGCTTTTAAATCAACTTAGGTTTCACCAGGCCATTTCGCAAAAATGGTAAACACTCACTGATCATCACATCGCACCCAAGAAAGCCCTCAAGGCAGCAGTAGAATGTAACCCTGCTAGATCTGCCACAATAATGCTTCAGTGCCTGAAAAATGGTATGGAAAAGCAGAGACAAGTCCGTATATGAGTTCGTTATATGAGGGCTGTCCCCATTCCCCTACTGCAGATTTCTATACACCAGACATTCAAATATATGAAAGCAGTTCGTTTAGGGATAACACTAATAGTTCGATCTGATTGGAACTGATAGACGCCACTTAGGACACTCGTCCCTTAGCGAGATAGGAATGCTTTCACGCTCTTTCAAGCGCTAAAGATCGAGCCGGCTGGAGAGTCTTGATGGTTGAGGTATACACAGTACAACAAGAGGCTAATCCTATTACTAAAAGCAGTGAAATGTCCCGATTAGCCATCTCCTGGTCACTGAACGAGAAGAAGGTCTTGGGGACCAACAATATGGATTCCGTAAAGAGCCATCAACAATAGATGGTATTGGTAACGTGGTGTTAACGATAACCACCGACGTGAGAGACGATAAACATCGTACACAGTGCATTTTAAAGGATCCACTAAATACCTGGAAAACCAAGCACCAGGAGAATGATACTCCTTAGAGTAGTGAGCCCAATAATGCTCAATGCATCCTCAGTCTCGTTGGAGAAGAGAGGACAGTATCACTAAGACTGTGGCTGTAACGATGGGACCTCGAAAGAAGCCGAGGTCATGAAGAGGTAAACTATCAACTGACGTCATTTTTGTCAGGACAGGGCGGTTACCGATAGCTCAATCGTTTTAAATTTGATGACTCGTTGGAAGACGTAGCTTACCCTGGATGAGACGAAGACATGAACCATCTTGTCTCCTTGAAAAAGACGGAAACTAGAAAGTGAACTTAATGTCGCACTAGATGCTAGAAATACAGAAGAGGTGGGTATTTGGGAAGGGATTCGCGCACTACTAGCCCGAATATCACTCGAGCTCAGACACATAAAAAGACTGAGGAAAGTGTTGTCATCACAAATATTGATAGCAGCCCCAAACGTTGGTTTGCAGGGCGAAGGTTGGAGCTAGAACAGATTAGGTTTGGTCAGTACGAATCTGGCACTATCATGTGGCATGAAACATGGTGTCTCTTCACTTTTGGAAATAGTCTGACGAAGTCCCAAATCAACCTAAGTTTTGGGCTTAATTTAGCGTATCACACGCTTTGAGGGTTTCCTCGGAGATGGTATAGTGCAATCCAATATTAGGAATTCAATTTGTTTGAAGAAGACCTACGATAGTACTGCTCTTACTCTGGTAAATTAGCGTCTTCAGTTGAAAATTTGTTCTGGGAAGGACTGAGAACATTTCCACACCCAAACTATTTCCGAAAACGTAGACGGCATTCTTTCAAGCTTTAGAAGGTTTACCATGCTCTTGTAATGTATAAGAGAACATCACTCAGGCTCACTAAGTGGGAACTCTTTACAACTAGCAATGTGGGGCATAGATTCATTCTTAACAAATCTTGTCCCAATATCTTTGAAACATCGAATGAGGCCCTTGATATCCTCGAACCATACGATGTAGCGAGGATCGGCAAAGAAAAGCTGTCTCCTTCGAAAATTAAATAAATTACAGAACATGGCTTCAAAACCAATGATGCAATGGGGTCCATTCTGGGACTTTCAGAGAACTCTTGACATGGAATCAATATCCAGCAGGAATATCACCATCTTACTTCCTTGGAAGGGGCAACAGTTCAAGGCGAATCCGAGCCTCCACTAAGAAGTCTCTCCAGTTAAGTTCCTGGAATTCAAACGAGGCGCCCTTCGACTCGTCCGCGATGGGACCAAAGGTGATGTCTTCTTCCACAGCGCTATCCAACCAAGTTAGATTCAAGGACTCTATCCATATGATACGCAGTTCTTTGATCAGGTCGACGTCGCTATACCACTCATATAGTTTGTCCTTGGATCTGTTCCCCCAATGAGACGAATATTTTACAAACAACATTTCTCTCGAAGCCGCAGAGGATATCTTCATCTACTTTAGACAGGTTTCAGTCCCATAAAACTGAACTGGAATGTTCAAGGTCTGATAGAGGATTTCCACAACTGTTAGGGCTCTACTACTCAATTGCCTTCTGAGTCCAAAGAAACACTCTACCCTAACCATTATCTATACGAAAACTGCTTTGGTTTTAGCCCAGAACTAAGAAATCTATCAACAAACCTATGCATGACAAGAAGACCTTCAGTGGCAGTCAACTAACCTACTTTCTCTTCATAGAACTGCACCGTCAACACTCTCTCGTAGAGAACAAATAAAGTATCTAATCCGCCGTTCCTCATCCATTCCCCATGGACACTGCACAGCACTGTCGTCCCTTTTTCACTCTTCCTACTCCAGAGATGAAAACCAAAACCAAAACAAAAAAATAACCCCAACCAGCACTGAAGACCAAAGTCGCCTCTTTATCAAAATCTGAAAGAGCACTAATGCGCTTTTAATGTTAGCTGCTGATACCAATTCTGATTAAAGGCGAACCAAACAGTAATAAGGCAACAAAACGCAAAAAAAAAAGGATAAAAAGCCAAAGAAAAAAAAAATGTAATAAATTTACTTTATGGAGGCTAAGGCTATGTAAGAAGGACTCCACACCACTGCATGCAGATTCGCAGCGCGCAAACCCGCTCGGGTTTTGGCACTGATCTGGGCCGCAGACTGGCGTGGTGGTAGTGCCACGGCGGCGCGATGTGCGTATGTTGCACTTCTTTATTCTACTTTTCACAATTTGAATGGATTCGGAAAGACATTACCGATAAGGAAGTACATAAAGGACTTATTTGCTTGCCGAGTCGTCGAGGAATTCCTCAGAGTGTGTGCATAAATCGAGGCAGTGCGAGCCGAGTGGACTTGCGCGCAACTCTGGATGCTTCAACTCGTAATCAGGATTTGAAGGAAATTTATTTCATCTCGTCCATTGATTCATTTATTTCTTTGTGTATATTTGTTCCTTTATCGTATTCGCGCATTCGTTGTGTGTTGTTGTGTGTTGTAAATGGGGATGGACGCCACGCTTTAAAGTGAAGGCCCCTCTCCCCTCATCTTCGAACTTAATGCGTTCGCTATCTTGCAAAACTTTGATGTTCTTCTTAAGGAAGACCATGTGTGTGTGCTGTTGGAATCCACCTCTCAATGGTTTCTTCAATTTTTATCACACATTCACCACACCACCAACAGTAACCGCACTCAGTTCTTTTTTTTTTTTGGGGCAAGGGACACATACTCGTACTCCTGGCTGGCATGGCGCAATAAAAGACGCAGAGGTGAATTGAATTTTATTGTGCCTTTATAGATTGTGCGGATGAGGGATGCGTGTAATCCATATAAAGATACTCCCTTCCACAATGCTAAATGCTGGGACTTTATCATTTGTTTGGCCAAAGGAACATGCTGCAGCCAGCACACACGAATTTTTCGAAGAAAATGGGTGAAGATGTGAAGAACCTTTAAAGATGGTTTCTTTCTTTTTTTTTTTTGGTTTTTTTGGTCTTCAATGACACGAACATGGAAATCAGAAAACAGTTGGTTGTGGTTTTCAGTGAAAAGTCTCGACAAAATTTGTACGAACGCAGATGTGATGACAAGGTGTCTTCGGGGACCATATGTTAATGGTAAATGATAGTATTGAAGCTTAACAGTGGTCACTTTGCCTTTTGTGGGATGACTGTGGCGGGTGAATTATTTGCAAATTGACATCACTTTGTTGTAAATGTTTTCAATAAGGATTAAGGATTCAGGAATTTGCGGAAATTGTATGTATTTTCAAAAAGGAGAAGAGATTTTGGGACTTATCAACGAATTAAGTTTGCTAAAAGGAAAGAGTCTGAAGCTGTCACTGAAGAATGTCCTCTACCCTCTAGAATGAGTACGGAGAGACTGCTTTATCGAAAAAGGTAAGAGGTAGACATGGTTGATGGTTAAAAGAGAGCTTTGTCCAGGGAAATTTGTGCGGATTCCCATATTATTTAGAGCGAAAAACTGTAAGCTGGCCTACATTGTTTTGACACCCGAATTCAAGGACAGGAAGGATGATTCCAATTGAATGAGTACGTTTCGAACAAGAAACTGAATTAATACGATCAAGCCACAGGGCGCATATGAATGCCCCTTAAGATCTTGTAGAAGCAGCACCACCCGATAGATGTAGATTTGCTTTACTAACAACCTACAGCCAGTGCAGACTTTATGCCGGAGCCACCTCGGAATATGCTCGGAAAGGCAGCGAAAAACTAAAGCACGACATCTTATTTTTTGGGCAAAGAATGGTGCATCAATACATTTTGCAGTATTCGGCTCAAAATCTAAGTAATGAGGAATGAGAAACAGTAAGCCTTAAAGGTTTTGGTGTAAGTCTTTCAACTGTGGCGTAAGTCCGGGCGGGAAACAGCATACACAGCCACCAAACCATATGAGAAAAACGAATAAAATCGAAGCTTCTCGAGCCAAAAGCCCCAAAACGGGGATCTCTTGGAACTACAATGGACCGAATCGAAGTCTGAGGTACGGAGAAAATTAGGTGGCCAGAACCAGCCATTGGTATCAAGTACAGGAGACATGATAGGACAACTCCCTTCTCCAGCCTCCTTCAGTACTTTCGTTCGACTTCCACCATTCGCATCAATGTCGTGAACAACATTCAAGATGCTTTGGTACATTTAAGCTCAATTCCTCTGCGAAACTTGGTCAAACCCAAGTAGTTCCAGTCTCTCGCTAGTGAGCAAACAAAAGAGTTGACGTGCGAACTGGCCTCTATTAATACGCAGCGCAATGCATTCCAAACCACCTTCTCCGTCTAGCCTCGTAGGTTTTTTTTAAGGAAAAAAAAAAAAACATTGAAAACAAACACATTACTACGCAATGTACCACACGAAAAGTATTAACCTTCCCACTGAGTACACAAAGCATTTCAAATCATTAAAACCAAAATAATGCTTCAAACTCAAACGTCAATAAACAGATTTGCATTCATTAATTTACATTCTTTAAATCACTCACTTGAAGCACGGCACGGCGGTGGGCTTTTCCAACATTTATTTTTTCATTTTTTTTTTTTTTTTGTTCATATTCCCACCATTTGTTTGTGTTTTACGTACGTGAAAGAGTTCAAATGTGGACTCCTGCGGTCGCTTACCTTAAACAAATGCCTCAACCATCCATCCATCCGCATACCGTAGTCATTATTAAACCTTTTGTTGTTTGTGTTTTGTCTCTTACAGGGCAGGAAATGCATTTTGGTCTTCTTAAGATGAATTCGAAAATTATACACGAGAATCAATTTAAAAACAAAAACGTACATTTGTTTCACTGTCTGCATCCACATATGCGTCGAATTGAAGGGAAAAAGATATATGATATCACATTAAATAAGCCACCAAATGATAAATGATTTATTTAATTTTTCAATACCCTTTCGGCTGTTCTGTGCTGTCACAGATGGTATGCTGTAGATTGAGGCTAACAGTGTGACAAAGTTTTATAGAACAATCTGTGCGGTGTATGTAGGTGACGCTAATCCGTGACAGGGGGTTTCTCCTTTCCTGCAATCTTTCCTAATTAATAGCAAACATCTTGTAGTGCAAAAAAAATAAATTAAATCTGCCCTAAGCCTACCAAACTATCTCGGACCGGTTCCCACTTCAAAATTTACGGAACGGATAAAAAATTGTTGCCAAAAATGGCAACAAGATATATAGCAGCTCATTAGTCACAAATTGTTCTCCAATTTATTTGAACACAGAAAAAAAATTCGAAAAAATAGGAAACAACAACAATAATGGCAAAATTCAAATTACCATCACTGTTGATGTTCCAACCGAATTGTGTATAACCAGCCATCAACAGCAGAGCACACCGGAGCGCGGTGGCGAATATCTTGGCCCATAGGTCGATGGTTAACTTCTTTTTTTTTCAGAAAAAAAAAATGGTTGCTTGTCGAATAAATGTATGTATGTGTGCCAAATGAAGTGCCATTAATACTCATCAAGTGGTTCGCTTTGATTTTTTGTTATTTTTGTGCTTTCTTCCCCTCCTTTGAGTTTCCCTTCATCTGTGAGTGATGTCAGGAAATTAGATTTTTGTAATTTGCTGCAGTGTTTTCCTTTCTCTCTCTCCTTTATTGTAGAACGCTTTATTTTACTTACAGAAGACCATTAGTATTTGCGAGTGAAATTATGAACTGTGCGGGCTTTATGTAGATCACTGAAAGCAAGCCTCTGGGCTTGACTAATAGGGTTAATCAACTGGAACACATGGGAGTGTTCTCTTCATTGAAACTTAAATTTTGTAATATTGGTAAATGAACTGTAATTAAAAAAATAATATTCTGAAGTGGGTCAGTGGGCTACAAGACAATCAAAATTCAGCGGAAGTGGTACGGAGCGATGAGGTGAAGTGTGTAGGCAAAGTCTTGCAAATTGTCGATCGGTGTTTTCAATGGAATCGGATGGTCTTGTAGTTCGCATTTTAATGGAGTAAAGAGTTTTTAGGATCATTGCTGGAAGAATTTTATGTCCGACCTTTCATTGGATTTGGTGAAAGATGTTCTCCAGATTTTTGCTTATTGCTGGCCTCTGAGAAAAGGAAAAATCCAAACAATATCCGTAGTCCCTCTGACTGCTTGGAACCTGTGTGGATTCTTTTACGATCTGAGTGAGATTGCAACTGATGTCTCATCTATTATGCTGGAGGTCGATAGAAATTGCAAGCCGTCAGGCCACCGAAGTGATGTGTTGAAAACCTCCCGACATCTTAGTCTATCAACTTCTAACTGTGAGACGACTTGCTTCAATTTTTGGCCGTAACTGGCTCTGTGTGCTATAGTCTAACATACATCAGTGAGACAATACATAGGTCAACATGGACTTCGTCAATGAAATATGCCAGCGTGCCATGTTGGAAGACTATTTTTGATCAGAATTGGATGGACTGGACATCAGTGATTTGTGGTTCCACCAAGACGGCTCCACACGCCACACAGCTGGTCAAACAGTTGATCTATTGAAGGGGTAGTTCGGTATCGAGAAATGGTTCGGCCACCATAGAGAAGCTCAGGAACAATATCGCACGCGAAATCTTCAACTTTCTGGCAGATATGAGCATATGTGTGGAAGAGTAGTGAATCGTGTTCCCGGTGGACTTGTAAATGGTATATATACTATACTGGAAATGAATTTCAGCCCAATACCTCAATTATTTTGATTTTCTTTTCAAATCCACAATTGTTATGTCCTTATTGAAAAATCCTTCAATACCACAGCATTTACGACCAAACAGCCACACGACTTTAACAAAGTAAACATTTCAATGTCGGCTTAACGCAGGGTTTCCTAGTCTAATGAAATTGTTAGCCGAAGTTGACCATGTTGACTGGTGTGGTGCACTAAACAGATGGGGGGTATCAACGTTTCAGTTTCTTGCTACATTTTGGGAATAATCTTGCGAAAGCATAGACTCATGATTCTACGATTCTACTTTAACTAGACTAAGTCAATGCCGAGATCTATGAAGACAATCATAATTCATCTGTCTATATTAATAGTACAGCAATCTGTAGACCCTTATTAAGCTCCATTTTCCTGACATGAGAAAATGTCTCTATTCGTTTATTTACTGATATATCTGGGGGACCTCGAGCCAAGGCCAGTGTTACTTAGGAAGTAGACAGTGTGTAAGAGCAGACTCTGGATTATATATTTCATATTTCACAATTACTTATCCCCTTTAAGACATCTGCGAACCTACAAACTATAAAGATCCGATCGTCTCCTCCATTTATTTCCTTCATTCCCCAATGACACTTCAGACTCTGACTTTGACGAATACCAATCTAGAAGGCTTTTAAAATATCTCTTATTTGTAAGTATATGCGAGGATCTCCCACCCCGTGGCGCTCTTTAAGTTGTGCAATCCTACACTCACCACCGCCTTGTATGACTACCCAGTTCGCACGTCAACTCTTTTGTTTCATTTCTGTTCGAAATCCATTTCGCCTGAATTCTCTGCAAAAAAATCCCCCACACATACGTATGATTGAAATTTGTAACCAATTACGCCTATACACCATAAAAACCAAATGCAAATGTCTCTTCAAATTTGCATTTCGCTAAAAATAGCCTAACAGCGCGCACTTGAATATTACTTCCTTTTACATTCCATTCGACTCTAGGGACACCAGCGTGCTCAATTTTACTATCTCTCCGACAGGCTCTAACAATTTAAATAATAAACTGTCTTTTCAAACCGAAACGGTCCTTGCTACACCCGGCTGCTCCGCCTTGGACTTATATAAATGTATATCCTGTGTGCCAGAGGAAGCATATATGTTGAATGCCACCTATAATAATTTTTAATAGAATCCAACATGGTGTGTAATTGTCACCTGACACCTTCATAAAAAAAAAAACAAAAAAATAAATAAAAAATAATATGAAGATATGTACTTTGTCTATCTCTGTATGTATGGCCTTCGCTTATGCCGGCAAATAAACAAATACCAAGAAGAAGCTGCTTTTCTTCTCTTCTCTTCTACGGAGAGTGTCGACCAACGAGAAGAGAGACAGAATAGTGCCATTTTTGCCGATGGAATGATTTTAATTTAATTAAACACCTTCTCCATTTTTTTTATTCTTCTCTTCGTTATTCGCTTGAATGCTAGTCCCTTGCTTAAAGCCAGACAACTCTTATCCAAAGGATTGTGTATACCTACTGTGCGGAGGAAGAAGAGACCATGCAAGACCATTGGCTTGGATAATAAATGGCATCTATATCTGTAGGTATGTATGGTCGAACAGAAAATGTCCTATGACGACAACGATGATGATGATGATGATGATGATGGTAGTGCTTGTGCATCTGCAGCCGCACAAGAACCGTTTTATCTCCTGCAACGGGCTGCCTTTAAAAAACTAAAACAAAAAAAAATAGAAGGGAACCAGTGACGTGGGGAAATGGCTCTACTTAAAGTGATACGCTTTGGAACCGTCTAAGAGAGTGCTAGTGCATAGCATAGCCTTCGAATAGTGCGAATTATTTTTATACTTTTATTTAAGAAGTGGTTTCTCATGTTTCACTTTTGTGGCACTTTTGCTGTTGGGGTCTACACTTTTTTTCTCTTTCATTGGATCTCTCGGTATGAAGGAGACCATAAAAATGAAGAGGAAAAGAGGCGAGAATAAAATTTCATAAATCAAATAATGGATTAACATTTATTATTGCCCCGGTAATGGTGGACAAGTCACACCACTAGGGCTAGGCTTTTATCGTATATAGAGACATTCGATTCGATCGCAGTATATTGAGGGATAGACACACAAGTCCTGGTGGAATGGAAAGACTGGTTGGTTAGTTAAGTCGTCGCAGCAATTTATTATGTTCGGTAATTAGGTGTGCATAGTGATGTTCCTTGGCCATACTGTATGTGTGGTGGAGGAATTTCCACAGCCGATATGTATATGAGGCTTTATGGTTGGTTAAGAAAATTGGAAGTGATTATAGGAATGTCTGCCATTGATTGACTTTATTGCTGGAGACGTTATTTTTATGAGACTGCCTTTGGAAAGTGTGACATTCAATTTTATACCTTTTTGTTGTTGTGCGCCATAGACAGAGCCCATAATGTAGGAAGCACCAGCAGCTCTAAACTTTAATTATTCCATACACTTAGGCTGAGAGTGGCCTTCCAGTCGAGACTGAGAGGAAAACAAAAAATAAATGTCTAGGCCATTCTTTGGCGTGAATTTCTCCCACTTGCACGCCAGGCGAAGAGATAAACGATTTTGTCTGCAATCAGACTGAGCAATAATTTACATTTCAAGGTGTTAATGAAAGGTTTACTCCGAGGTGGTGAGACAGAACTTGTGTAGCCCCGACAAGGTTGGCTAACTTCGAGACAAGTTTCGCGAAAAAGAATTCACTTTGGGACCATAAATTGAGTTGAAACTTACGTGTAAGCCTATACGCTATCATTTCTGTGTCGAGCAGGAACAATAAAACTGTTTAGTTAATTTAAGCTTTTCTTTATTACTTAATTCCAAGACAGGAGAGGCAAAGGTACGCTGGTAGTAGTCGTAAATAATATGAATGCCTACTCATTAGCTTGGCTTTACACTGCACGCCATGTGGTAAATTGAGGTTCAATCTTTATCTTTGAAATACCTAACCGTATATCCATATGCATATCTCTTCCCACCACTGAGTTGGAGAAGACACCTAACAATGCGCACACTGTGCTGTACGGTATCCATTAAGTCGACACAAAAGGATGAACTGAATTACGATTTTTTCGAGAAGTAAAAATGAAGAAGAACCTTCGCATGCAAAGTGGAGGACAAGTTCTCGAACGATGTTGGTACCATTTGCAGATTTTTCGGAGAAGGATTATTTATCGTTTGGCGTTCGAATTGATTAGCAGAACTAATCGAGGGAGTTCACAACATTTTGAGGGCGAATTTCACTTGAAAATATTTCATAAATTAAATTTTGTTACAAGTGAAAGCTGGCCAGGTATTTGTGTTAAGATTACGTAGTCCTGGAGGAATGGTAAATAGTGCTTGGTACACATGGCTGAGAATAGTCTAACAGCATAAGTAGATGTTCCTATGACTGATTTGTGAAAGAAGAATAGAAAACTGACAATTCTGTGAGTGAAGCATTTAGAGTCCAGAAAATATTGGCCAAAGACCCGGCAGTTCCCTGCTCTATCAAGAAATCTGTTGGTTCATAGACGGAAAGAAGCCTTGAGGTGTTGGAAACTTTAGTTGACACTCATCTTCCAGGATGTACTACACCAGTGACTCGTCATTTTCTGAGGAACTGAATCACCATTTCAAGGCGAAACCCATTTTTCGAGTTGAGGACAATATTTTCTTGGTATTATGAGATTCACATCATTCTAGGGGTCTGGATCTGATGGTATTTTCTGGGCTATGGTTGAGAAAGACCCAGCAAATGTTATGTGCAGGCTTAGAACAATCATTAAACAGTGTTTGCCTAAGGCAAGTGTATCAAGTCACACCCAAGCGACAGACTACAAACTCATTAGTATCCCGGCTTAGCTTCTCAAGAGAGACTGCCCTTCTAGAGAGGCTGGAGGCAAGGAGGCAAGTATCTCTTCGGTGGTTTATGCAAAACTCAATGTGCGTGTCTTAAGGGTAAATCGGTGGAAACTGACATACACGAGGAGACATAGAAACATTACTTCGGCTCTTGGATATGATTCTATTGGGAAATCCATCAATTGAGGAACGCCTCAGGGAGTTTTATCGCCCCTTCTCTGGGTTCTAGTCATTGATAGCATACTTAAGGAACTTACTAACACAGGACTAGGCGCAGACAGGAGAAATTTCGGGACACATTAAGTGAAATGATGGAATCGGCTCATAACAGTCACTCACAGACGACTTGGTTTTCGTCGCCAAGGATATAGGCATTCCTTGGAGGAAGTACTATTAGAAGCTTGACCTACAAACTTTGAAGCATTGAAAGGGTGCCAATGACAAGCCTCACTCTGATGTGTTCAAGGCCTTGAGAAAGTGTCCTTAGCACTTGTAAAATCTAATGTAGAACATGATTTCCTGAGACCAGACAAGGAGAGATGATGGCGGACTCTCATCTCCAAAAAATCGTCTTCATGGGGATTATTTCCAGGCGTAACCTCATGAAGAGTCACCACGGAAGAATACATCAAAATACCGACAACATCTGGAGAGGCTTTGGCGATATATGTATATATGCTCCTCTTTGCTAGAACAAGATTGTTCATTCGCTCGATATAGCCAAATGAGTGTAGTCCAGACGTCCTTTGGCTTTTCGGACGAAGAAATTCTTTCCTCAAAAGTGTTGAACATCTCCTCTGGTTTCTTGCTTATTGTCAGCTTTCGGCTTCCTTGCTTTATTCGGAACATGTACTTACTTGTACTTGGTTCTGTCCTCATTTACTTCAAAACCAACACCTCAGCGCGCTGGGAGCAACCGATGATGTCGATGGCATTGGCGTAACCCAGTAGCAGATTTGTTGGCGAAAGAGCCTTTTATGGCGAAAGAACCCTGTGCACTATCTGTTCCAGCACGAGATTGAAGAAATCACATGACAGCACATCTCCTTGCCTAGAGTTTGGAATAGCTAGGAGGAATTGTTTCCGTGTTTTCCAGAACCACTCACTACAACTAGATCTTTCTCGGGGAGATTACGAAAACAACCATGGCCTTGAATGAAGAGGTCATATACGGCTTTGTAACGGATGAACAGATGGTGAGTCTAAACCTAAAATTCATTGGTCTTCTCCAAGATTTGAAAATGTATTCGATGGTTGTTCTGTCGGGTCAGAAGCCACACTCGTACATACGGGATAGTGTTTCCACAAACATTTCAGACGTTCTTTCAGTGCATTGATAGCATCAAGGAGCGATGAACCTTGATAGTTCTTACAAGACGGGATCTCGGAAATGTGACACATAGATCTGATAGTAGGGCATGGCTTCATCTACTCGTACTTTGTTGATGATTTGCTGCATATACCCTACCAGAACATCCCCACCTTGTTTGGAACGCTCCTTGTTGTTCTTCAGATTTTTGATGACCGAGAAAACCTTTTCAAAACTTGGAGACGGAATGACCTTTTCATTGACTTGTTCTTGTTCTCTCACCTATCACTCTCTCTACACCTGACATCCATTAAGTAGCTCCTGGCAATATTCCTTGAACACATACTTCGACTATTTCCTGACCTTTAGTGGTTCTATTTGCTGCACTGTTTCAAAAAACCTACTTTTCGGACTTGTAGGCTCTTCCCAGTTGCCACTTGCTTGACTTTCCTAAAAAGCATCTAGATGGTGTCCCCATCGCGGAACTCTTCAATATTTTACGCGCGATCTCCTTCTCCTCTCTTTGTTTGGCTCGATACACCCTTCCCTAGCGCATTTCCAGTCACCGTTTTCAGTCATCATACCAAAGTGATGACTGGTAACCTATGGTGGTCTCGTCTACCTTTTTCATGGTCTCCACAGGTCATTGGCGTTTGTAGATAGTCTCTTACTACTTCAAGGGTTTCAACATTGAATCTCTGTTTTTGGATGGTTCGCAGCTTCTTCTCGTGGAACAGTAGAGCTCTAAACGTGGCTGCAACGAGAAAGTGGTCAGAGTCTACGGCTGGCCCTGGTCGATTTGGTTGGAGAGTGCCAGCTTCCTGCATGGATTCGTAGTCTTGGAAGCCATCATGACGAGCTAATGCATAGTCGACTGGATGTAGTCTGCTTTCTTATGGAGGATGTGTTTCGCAACTCATCCACCGAAATTGTGACATCACACCTCACCACTCCCGTCCAGGAAGTCCCCCATGACAAAGTTTACACCTCTCGACAATAACGATACCGAAATGGATGCCACCACCGTTCTCTAGCAAATAACCATCTCCTCCGTCCCATAGGGTACGTGTATCCAAAGCAATCATGTTCCCCATTTGTGTTCTCCCTTTTTGCCATCACCGACAAACTAATTCAGCGTTAAGTGAGGAAAATACTTCCATCGGACAACCAAGGCTTCAGATGGAAACTTCTCTCAAAGAACATATCAGCATGGGGAATCGCATTTGCATCCATGGTCCTAGACCACAATTGTGCCGCCATTATTAGTGGGACTGGTAATCAAATCGTGCGGAAATATTGATTTTGTGTTGCTAAACAATTTCGTTTCCGAGCCGCACCGCGCCGAGCCGAGGAATTTTCCAATACCCGTCGCATAGATTTCTCCCCTTCAGTTCTGACACTTTCGTTTCATTCAAGTGGTCAAGTACATCCACCGCATACACACACACATGTATCTGTTAATCTTTCGATGGAAATCTTCGGCCAGAGTACCACCACTTCAGTGGTACTCTGTTCTGGGAATCATATTTTAACGCCTTTTCAAGATCCATCCATGATTTCACTAAAATTCACAACAATTCCTAGAAAGTTTATGTATCTATGTATCTCTGGTGTGTGTGCGTGTGTGTGTTTTCTCAATTTTATACCAAATTATTCAAATATTGTGTGTTATTTGGTTCAAACAATCGCCAATGGCGGTTCGGGGCACGGACGCGGCCTAAAAGCATCTTAAAAGCGTATAAATCTCTGCAGGAGGTCTATCTCACATTTGAATTGTATCTCTTTGCCTCAATTACAAGCGCGTTTCTATATTTTTTTATTTTTTTTGATTTAATTTACACGAAAACCTTTCGACGAATGCTGTGATTGTTGTGTGCTTGTAGTTCATTTACCCATGGAGCGAGAAACTATTCGGGGACCGTACCACTTCTGGGCTGACATTCGAGTAAACCTCAAGTGACCACTCATGGGATTGAGTTGAAATTGACATCAAAGAGGAAAGTCTATTTCTTATGAATGATATTTGTCATTCAACGATGGGGGAGGGGGTTGGATTAATGTGATACTGATACTGATACTGATACTGATTAATGGCAGCAAGGTCTGAATTTGAGTTAAGAGTTTGGCATGGCACAGCAGTGAAGTGTGGCGCGATAAGAACCTTATAGTTGCTGGAGCATGTCTCCTGCCATCACTGTGGCAATCGATCAGAGTCGACATGTGACAGATATAGTTCTCGAATGGCTTTTTGTTAGCTTTGAACGGTTGGCGGATATGACTCGGAGGTATATTGGTTATATGGGTATGAGCAGCACTTGATTTGAAAGCGCCTTAGAGTGTGTGGTCTTTGTGGGTCTCCCTGGAGACAGGTAAGTGTGTGCTGTGAAGCCATTTGCGGTATCATACCAAGTGGCCAAAGAGATTTGTATGTGGACAGCCATTTTGGTAATCAGTTTGCTATATTTAGAATGGCGAGGTGGATGTGGAACTGAAGGTCAATGTGATCGAAGGAATTTTTAGCTTTGCTTGGACTGTTCTTCTGTGTGTATGTTCACACGGTATGACATGAACGGTGTTCACTTGGGGATCAACTAAGATGTAATTCCACGTAAGTGATAGTCCAATCCGACAAGTCATTCAGGTGGTGTTTCCTAAAGCAGTAAACAAAACTAAGTACCAAACGGAGTATTGCACTTAATACCAAGGTTTGGATCCCAGTTGGAGCCCAACAGAACGTCCATCAGGATAATACTCTGGAAAACCCGGATTACCATCACCGGAAGTCTATAATGAAGCTTTTCCAAAGAAGCAGGAGGCAGTGCTATCAGTTTCGAAGTGAACCCATGCCGATTGAACATTCAGACTATCTAGACCGTTAAGATCTTTCAAGAAGTACTCGCCTAGGGTCCGTTCTTTCTTAAAACCAGTGCAGGATTGATGTACAAAAGATGTGTCGACACTTTCTCGTTTAGATACGTCCATCAAAGGAGCACCAAGGTCTCCAGCATATCCGGCTAACAGACAGTGACCGGTAAAGGCGCCAACTATTTTTCTTAGGCACTGAGTTTTTTACAATCCAGCTCAGCAAACTAATGATCATATCCTTGGAGACATCAGTCACTTTAACTAGGAATGGCGTTGCAGAATACGAACATTTTGACCTCGAAATCTGATAGCAAAATACCATGGGATTCCTAAGTCAGATACAAATCTAGACTAAATGGCGCCCAACTCTAGTCATTAGACAAGGCAAGATGCTTTGGAAAAGAAATGGAGGCGAACACCACCCACTACTCACTAGATGTTCACCACCATCGTTTGAACCATCCTCTGGTCTAGTGGTCTGGTCCCGCTAAAGCCGCAAACCTAAAGACCCTCACTAGGATCTAACAACACATCACTGCCCTTGAATCCATACTCGGGCTTTCCCCGCTCTACCTTATTACGAAAGAAGTAGCGACAAGTCTGGTACCACATCCAGAAGGTACAAGGAGGACGCAGGGCCATCACCCAATAGTCAACTTTCCCTCTAGACAGAGCTAGAATGGATGAAGCTACTGTTCACAAAAATTCCTAACCACGCAAGTATGTTCCAAGCAGAAATGTATTGACTCACGCCATCACCTCCATGAGAACCAAACCAAATCCATCTCCAAGAATAGCATAACGCTTTGCTGGATTCTGGGAGATACGGGCTTCCATGGAAATGAAAGGGCTGATGAGCTAGCTAGGCAAAGCTCAAAACCTAGCAGACTACTCATGGTCTTCTTATGTCCCAAATCATCTCGAACAAGGTAAACTGGAATGCAGTCACCAAATTCCGCGTTTAATGGAAACTTTAGGCCCAATACAACAAACAAGGACCAAAGAACTTCTATCGCTTAGTAGACTACAGCTGACACTCCTCATATGTAGCTATTCTGTCAGACCACAACCCAAGACCCATCCAGAAACCAAGTCTTAACAGAATCAAATACACAATCCTTGGACAACTAAGACACCCACATTCATCACAAAACGGGTTGCATCAGGACGGTCGTTCCTGGTCCCGAAGAACACACTGGATCCATCGACATCCGAGTAAGGCTGACCTCTGATACACAGCCGTTGAAATGGGAAAAGGATTGAGACAAGATTTGTAAGAAACACAAGTCAAAACCAGAGGTCCAATCTTTCAAAAGACTGTCCAACTAGAAGCAACCAAAAGGAGTTTACCTATGAATAAGGGCAAGACCAAGTATATGCTGTCAATAAGGAGGGACACGCATCATCGACGAATTGGACAGAACGTCTTAATCGACAGCATTTGATTTTTGGCTACCTCAACTGGAGGCAGTAGCTTAGAACCGAGCTGCCTAGACAGGCTTGCTAGTTGAGGCCCAAATTCACCCAGAACTGCAGCGCAACCTTGGTACCTAAGTAAGTACTTTCCCGTGAAATACTTGTTCATACGTAAGTTTCGTGTGAAGTTCTACACGGTCTCCTAAAACACCATCTCTCTAGAGGGACGAGCTAGAACTACCACCCTTTTCCCTAGAATTCCAGTGAATATGACACGAATTCAGAAGGAGTAAGTACAAGGATCATCCTCGTCTCCAAGTTTCCTCTTGAACCCTGCCTGTATATCCCTCTTCACGGAAGGCTCAAAGACGGATGACGGAACGGGCTCAGAAATCTTCTCATAGGAACCACAGATTGCCCCCAAAGTCATTACTTCCATTACAACAAATTCAAAACTGGCCAAACAATCTAAAAAGGAGCTTCAATCCCTGATGTGCTAGCGAAAACTTTAGAACTTCAGAGTCAAATTCCATCCCAACGGAACGCTCGGTCCTACCGCCTACAAGTCTCCTTTCCTCCAGGACCTCAACGATCTTCCGTAACATGGCGAACACTCTAATCCTTCTGCCGTGTTTCCAGGGTACTGTGGGCCCAATATAACGAAAAAAGGGCCAGAGAGCTCCTGTCTCTCAATAGAACACAGCAAACCCTTCTCTTCGAAAACGGGTTGGCTCAGGAGGGCCGCTCCCGCCATGGACTAACGAGTTATAGCACTTTTTCTGTTTTCATATTCTTTCGGGTGTTCCACACAGGGGAACACTCATGATTTTGCAGTCACTCCCTTAACCTACCTACCTAAGTACAAGGATGGCTCTCTATACCACCTCGTCACAGAGTTAGATAGAAATACTGAAGCAGATTGTCGCTGCAGGAAAATCAGCCCGACGTCCCTCCACTTATATGACAGCACGAGCATTCGCTAATAGAGAGATTCGGGCCTAATCCCGAAAAGTCTCCTTCCACATGACCCCCTGAGGAGTGCTTCCCAAGAAGGAATTTCTGCTTAAATCACGGCACGGAACTCCGTAATCCCAAATGGAAGCCTTGTCACCTTGAAGGAGCGTATCACCAACTAAGGACAAGTTGAACAAAGCTATAAACAAACGTGATCCTGCCCCCAATGGCAGGCTTACCCAAACAAAGGTGCTTTTCGAAAACCCATAAGAATTTCAAAAAAACAAAACAATTAACACGAACGTGCCGAAATCGAAAGATCGCTCATCAACAATAAATACCTCAGACTAAACAAACTATAAATAATTCCACTAATACACAGCCCGGCGACGAACAATAGGAACTGCCACTCAAACCACACAACACCCTACAAACAGAGTCATAAAAACCAGAAAGCAAAACCGAACAGAATATCGTCTCCCTCTCCAGAATCACGTTCGTTCGAGATTCGCTTCGGTTAAAAAGGGAAATGTCCATTTACGCTCGCTCGCATTGTGGGGCCGAACTAAAGGGCCACGACCTAGAATGGCTTCGTTGTCGAGGCAGGAGGAGATTTTCTCAGAAAAGAAAATCCAAATCAAAAGCAATCTTCGATGCATGCATTCCAGGAGTTCTGCAGATCATTAATAACAATCACCGGTGGTATGGCATGCAAATGATTGGAGCACTTACCTTGGTACTGGTTGTCCTGGGTGAGCCGCCCAACGCGATTGCGTACACTTCTATCTCGTAAGTGTCTACGCCGGACTCTCGATCCAGTTCCTTGGCCGTCGATAGAATTCCCAATTTCGTGTCGATGTCGAAGAGACGATCCACTTGCTGATTGGGTCCACCGCCACTGTTGGTGGCGACACTTGTCACGTTGGTCACGTAGTACTCAATTTCGGCGGAATTGAGGCGAGCACTGACGGTCAGTATACTCGTTCCCGTCGGTTCGTTTTCGTAGACACTACCGATTTGTTCGCGTTGATCGAATACCGGACCGTTGTTGTTCAAGGAGGTGGCTATGATGGTTATGTAGGCGTCAGAGCTCTTGCGTTCGGATTGGACCGCTTCGTCGGTGGCCTTGAGGGCCAGCTGATAGCGGACCTCTGGAGTGGCGATCGATCGTCGCAGGGAGATCGCTCCTGAATTGCGATGGAGCTTGAATAGGTCCGTGTTGCCGTTTACCATTTCGTAGGTGACCAGGCCGTTGGTGCTGGAGTCCGCATCGCGGGCGTTCACGTACATGATCACTGATCCGTCGCGCCCAGGCGTCACATGGTTCTTGCTGTGCAGTGGCAGTACGGCTGCATTCATGGAAACGAAGACGGGAGCGTTGTCGTTGATGTCCTCGACGATGACTGTAACGAGTTTCTCGGCTGACAAGCGCTTCGCTGGAGGATCGGCCTGATCAGTGGCCACTACAGTCAGTCGGAAGGTGTCGATCGTCTCGCGATCGATTTGTCGTAGAGTGTGGATCACTCCGGTGGTGGGGTTGATGCCAAAGTGCCTTCCACCATTCACTTCGGGTTCCTGTTTCGAAATAGCGTAGGTCACCTTGCCGTTGGCTCCCGAGTCGGGATCCTCAGCGGTCACTGTGACGATCGGCGTTTTGATGGCGATTCCTTCCTTAATTTGCCTCACGATCGCGGTGTTTGGAAAACTAGGAGGATTGTCGTTCTCATCCACCACATTCACGGTGAACATGATAGTCGTCGATAGACGAGGCGTGCCTCCGTCGGAAGCAGTGATGTTCAGCACGTACGTCGTGGTATCCTCATAATCCAGGGACTTGTGCAAGTAGAGCGATCCACTGATCGGATCGATGTGGAACGTATCCTTCCGGTTGCCCGCTGATATGGAGAATGCTACCTGACTGTTGACGCCCAGATCCGAATCACTAGCCCTGAACTTCATCAACTCCGTGCCAATGGGACTCGTTTCCTTTACCGAAATCTGCGTATCCGTCTGTGTAAACTCGGGCGCATCGTCATTCTCGTCCAACACCTCCACACTAATTGTCGAGCTCGCCGACAATTGGCCCTTTAAGGCGGCATCCCTCGCGACCACAGTCAATTTGTAAGACGCCTTCGTTTCACGATCCAATTGCTTGGCCAATGACACCTGACCCGTGGCGTCGTCAATCGCAAACCTCCCGTCTTGATTGCCATCGGTGATCGAGTAATACACATCGCCATTCA